>JAVFKF010000009.1:7660000-8285000 GCA_036926295.1 Pachydiplax longipennis | reverse complement strand
TGAAATCCTTGAAATAATAATATTTTGGTATTATCGCGCTATTAAAATTTTCCTAAGCTCATACACGATTGGCTCGCATTAGCGAATTGAGGACTACAAGATCGTTAACTTGAGCGTCGAAGTTCTACCTCGAGGGTATTCTGCAACCGGCAGCACCTGTTTGATCGGCGCGTTGAAGTCGTCAGTCAGATCACATTACATGGAGCGGAGCTGTTTCACGCCGAAGTTATTAGGTTGCGATTAATTGTGGCTGAGGCATGCAAAGAACGAGCGCAGACATGGCGCTATCTCCCGGGAAAGATTCGCAAACATCGGAGCCACGTGCATGGACCCACTTTCCTGCTGCGGATATTTGATCTGGGATTTCAACACGGCTCTTTTGCAAATGCGCTTACTATAGAAAATTGTGTATGATTTCCGGTGATTGTGCTCTGGAGAAAAGAAATGTGACCACTAAAAGAGAATTCACTCCCATACTGTGGTGAAGAAGGCCCATTAGATAAGTAATTATTATAATAAATTTGTTTATCCAACGTCACACACAAGCATATATAGGACAAATCATTATCATGGATAGTTACAATCATACTACAACTGATGATTGCAAATATTCCTTAAATTATATTACAGTTTCTTCATTTTACGTTTTGTAACAACTTTAACCCATAACTGGCTAATTGTTACTTTTTTATTCTAATACATTTAATTATGAAGAGTATCGGAAAATAGAAAATCTTTGGTTTAGTTATGGTAAGAAAACTAAGAGCTATACGGTTACGGTTCTTGTCGGTGCAGCTGTTATCAGTGCGAAATTAAGGTGTCGAAGTACATTTGAAATACTACCACTTGGCTAAAGTCTATTTGTTAAATTCAGATATTTCCTTCTATAAAGAAATTTTTGGTCTGCCATTTATTAGAAACTTTTATTACTTTTTACATCGCGATTTTGCTTACAGGAGTGTTCTGAAAGTCTGCTGGGCTACGAGCTCAGGTAACTTACTTTATGCTTTACTGTAATTTAACATCAACTATTGTTACGAATATTACCGACTCATGGAATGTCGGAGTAAAAGGTAAAATTTCGGTAATTCTAGGTAATTCTCGCGAAATATGATTTCCAGTTTCCGATTTCCGAGCGTTTCAAACTATCGGGAATCCGGAAACCATAGTCACGATAATGCTGACATAAGAGCTGATAAGCGTTTTTATTCTTAAATTACGATAATTACTAATAAAATTCTTCCTAAACTAAGATGCTTCTTAATAAATGCTACGGATATTCCCTTCATATAATCTTCGATTGCTTTATGCCATATAGTTTCAGATATCTTTTTATTCAGGAAACCTGTTCACATATCGACCTATTAAATTCTTTATCCACGGGTAAATTGAAACATTAAGAACTTCAAACCGGAAATAATGTCGATGTGAATTGCTTCATTCTCAAACTCGGTTAGCTTTTCAATCGAATCATCGTTGAACTGTCATCTAAAGTATTGCTTCGAGAGGTTTACTCTCCATTAATTTTTATTGTTGTCTTAAACATGTCACGACCGGAAACGATCTCGTGAGAAAAGACCTTTGTAATCCATATCTGGGTCACATCGCGACTCAAGTTTGGAATATGGCTGAGAATAACAGTTTATGGAACGGTAAAACATATATCGACAAGTCTCAGTTTCCTAGGAGTCATCCCATTCTCACCCTTACGGTGGGGACACTATCACATTACGGAGTTTATCTTTGGATTTAGTAGACCACAAAAGCAGGTTGATTACGGACTTTGGAGAGGTTCTAGAAAAGGAGATATGTGGGTCACCCTTGATGTGTGCCTTCTTGTGTACTCTTTCACGAGGACGATGTAAATGAAGCTTGCTGCACACACCTCGTTGCAGTTGAGTTTTAAATTGAGACGCCCGGAGAGCAAACCTTTCAAGACATTTTTACGACGTCCGAAGCGTGGTGCTGAATAAAAGATTACCTCGTCGTGGGTAAAGTAAGGCGATCACAGAATAAAGGGAAGAGTACCTCTTAAACAAATAGCGTCGCGTCATACTCTTTGAGTCGGGTTTAAATTTAGAAGTGTGCTTATACATACATAGGGGAATGAGAAGCTGAGATGAAGAAGAGCCACGTGATTACTACTGGGATTTTCACACTTGTCGAAGTGAAGGAAAAACATTGGCTGAGATGACAAACATGAAAATGGGGTGCTCGAATTGATCTCTGATTTTTAACTGTAATCTACCTCTAATAATCTAGCAAATTTTTAATTACTACTACATCAAAAGTACGTTTTATAATTTATCGTCGTTGGCCGGACTTCGTGGAACGACATAATGAAGATAGATAAACTATTTGAAATTTCCCAACGTTTTAATTTAAAAATATAAACGACCGGTTTCGGCTAGGTCGCTATCTTCGGGTAATCTAAGAAAAAATGAATTTACATCCACTTACAGTCGGCGAAGGAAAACGGGCTGGGTGAGATAAATAATTATCTGGAAAGTAGAGCACATTCGTTGCTAGAATTATGAGAGTGGATATCAATTTAATTACAGAAGTAGCGCGATTGGTGCTACGGATATAATCCAATATACTAGTTGTCTGATAAGTAAATATCTATTTTTAGAGTTGGCAGGAATTATAGTAAACTAATTTAAAGATTAAATATTAAATTAATTTCAAGGTATCTCTAGAGTGAATTAGTTCCACATGTTGACCGTTCTTGTCTCTATAAAAGATTCCTCCTGTAGCATAATTTTGCAAATTTTAAGTGTTATATTTGAACGGCATCTATTATAAGATTTTTAAATTTTGCTACAGCTTTAGCACACTACTCTTGTATAGTTTACTCCTCGTATATACCTTGACGTTATTCAAACTAATTTACAATAGTCAAAGTAAAATTGCTCAGAAACAATTGAAAGCCAAGAATTACTCAAAAACAACTCGTCTACAACTTTGAACCGGAAATAGTAGTCTATATACATTTAGTAACAAATTTAGTTGTGTAGGGTAATATATACTATAAAAAATAGGATGCCACAGCGGAAGACAGTGACTCTCGACATACCCTACTTACGAGGTTCACCATATTATTTATACGTATTTTTCAACTATGGATTGGATAAATATAGATATGAGCTACGATCCCCAAAATGTAAAGAAAATAAACAGAAAAACCGCATATATAACTTATTGTTAGAGAAAAAAGGATAATTGCAGCCAAAAGTAGACTAACGATAAAACATTTTCTAGCGATTGATGGCATTGTTATGAAAAAAGGATGGAAGAAGAATGACGAATGTAGTACATGTTTAGCGAATCGCGAGTCCGAAAGGAAAAAAAGAACAGGAAAAGGTTGAATTTTGTAAATCAGTTCTTGTAAAGGAAATTTGCACGAAAATGACAAAATAGAGAAAAGTCAACGGATGAGCAAGATACGTGCCTATTATGAGAGGTAATGGTTTGATTGATACATTTATAAAAGGTAAACTACCTTGTGGAACCAATAGAATAGCGTATTTCAATCTGTGTTCCCCAATAATTAGTAACTTTTCGAGAAAAATATGAAAAATGAGGTGTTATTTACTCTTGTAAGAAGGAATCCTAACAGAAAGTCACGCCTTGAAAGCTAGATTGTATATACGTACGATATATTTGTCTTAATTTTAGTCACATTTATATATTACACTATATAGAAGGCATATGTCGCAAAAACGGGAATTTCTCCATTTTGTCGTGGGCAGAAAAGTTTCGCAGATACCGAAATAAAAGGCGGTGGGAGAGGAATAAAACATGATATCTGGAAATGTAGGCAATTAAAATTCAACAACAAAAAGAAGGTAGAATTTAAAAATGACAGGAGGTAAAACATTAAAAGAAGACCTCTCTCTACTGGAGTTCCTATGAGAGATAGAAGCAGTAATTTGGTGGGTCAGTAGGTCAAGGAGCTGAGGTGTGAAACAAAATGAAGTGTCAATATTGAGGAAAACTCATTACAGAGAATGGAAGCAAATCGAATTCCAAGCGTTCTCTTTTAGTCATTGTGACTTTCGGCTGTTTTTTCGTATTTTCTTTTGGATTTATCTAGTAGACGACAGCGTGCGATCGCCTTGGAGAAACGAAATTTGGCATTTGTTGAAACAAAAATTATTAATAGTTGTACATCCATGTCTCCGAGTTTTCTTTCGTAATTCATCTAAGATTTGAAACGTTATATCCAATGCAATTGAACGTAGGTGTATAATAAAGATAATAGTTGCGTAGAGGCAATTATAAACGATAATTTATTTAAAGAATAAGTAATTTATGAATATAATCTCATTTCGAATTAATTGGGTTCCGGTAATAAGTACCTTTCGAGATTAAGAATTGAATTTCGTTCAAAGAAAATTATTACACATGGAAACACGAGAAAGCACCCTAATTGCTATCAGAAAGAGATTTTCGATTTCCATGTATATAAGGGTAACCAATTCAATTTATTTGTAATTCCCAATTATTATTATTCCTTAATTATTTAACTAAGTTCTTATAATTAGCAAGCTGGTATAGAAGAGTTTGAGCAGATATACTATAAATTCAGCTGAACTAGATAACAGTCATACTCCACCGTTCTAGATAAGATACTAATATCCAAGCTATCATCCTCTTTTGCTTACAGTATTTGTTCAATTTTTTCTATCTTTGAAAATATCTTTTTCTGTTGATCCATACGTCTTTTGTTCATCCCTTTCATCTAATTCAAATTGCCTGCGTCAACAAATGCATATACTCTTAAATGTTTCGAAGATAACATTTATGAAAAACATATTTAATCAACGAAGTCCTAACGTAAATTTACGGTATAACCAGCTTGCTCGTAATTATAATTCTGAAGTGCATTTTTGCATTTTTCCATACTCTTTTCGACTTTTACATGTATCCAAATGATGAAGTAACTCATTTTAGGTTTCGAACAAGCAAGCACGAGAACTTTTTGCGCCGCTGTTAAAGTTCTAAACTTTGAATGTTTTTTCAAATAAAAGGTTCGTCGGGAGGAGAGGCAGATATCATATAACCGAAAAAAGCATGAATTTTAACGAATAAATTACTACACACGTATTTATTCAACCTAGCATTGCAGGTCTTCCGTAAAAACGTATAGCGCTAGTAGCCTTCACTTTGAAATCCCGGAAGCCTCAAATCGTCCTTCAACGAAAATCAAATTTGAATTAGATGTGCTAGATATGGAGCTGGGGATTGGTAAAGTAAACAAGGCAATTCAGAGGTATGAGAGTAGTAATCCTCCGTAACCGTTTGATGAGGTAGATTTCCCTACAGAGACCGGTTTGAAGGCGACGTGACTTGCCTGAGGGGAATGTTCTGCTTCAGCAACGCTCGCCACAAATTAGTTTTATGCTATGAAAGAGTATAATTTCAGTATACACTGGTAATCTAACACCGCTACCAATGCAATACGAAATGGGATAACGAAATGTGAAATTGGTGCAAAAGTAGTTCAGAATGTGAAAAGGAAATATTAAATTATTCTCCAAATATTTTAAATTTTCATATATTTGATTATTATGGTTTAAATTTAAATTCTAATCCTTATTTTATCTGAAGGACGAATGGTTTAGAGTAGGAGTGGTCTACTTTATTATTATTACTTTAATTTTAATGTTGTATACATTTTACACTACAGTTAGCTTAAAAATCAACTGGCAGTGTTTGGCATAATAAAAATAATTAACAATTGAATCAACCTATAAATGAAAAAGAATTGTAAATAAATACAACTTATTTTGTAATTTCTCAGCCACTGAGTCACTCCTACATTACTCAACGAACCATTTATTTCAAATTACAAAATATCATTTATTTCAAACAGATTCTTTTACCTCTATACAATCAGACTAAGTCGACAACTTTCAATTTTTTGTCATTGTCTTTTCGTTTACCTGGAAGGGATGAAAACATTTTAAGTTTATGCATTTCAATCCAACATGGATCAAATTAAGAATAAATATTTCCTTTAAAGATATACCTTTCTTTGAATTTATTTTGCTCAATGACCTTGATTTTACAAGACCCATTTCACGGCAGATTCATTTTGATCATACATATACCCTTATCAATTGAAATTAATATGGACTTCGTGGAACGCCATAAAACCTGGTAAAGAATACTAAACCTAGTAAATTCTACAAGATATCTTATCTCTATCTTAAGTATATCTATCATAAGAGAGACAAATGTTTCTCTAAGCGCCGACAGCGGCAATTCCTCGGAAAAAGATTATCGCCCGGGCGGCCACCAGGTGAAAATTACTCAGTTTAGCATTATTTCATTTGTTTGTGGATTTTCCGGTGGATTTAACTTGCTGGTGATTACCTTGCCATCCTTACATTGATTTTTAAAGATATTTACGGATTTCACAGTGCAAGGTTTAAACAGAAATTTTTATTTCCAGGTGATATACTGTCTATTACCATACTCTATCTTGATGCTTTTTATTAATGTGATTTATATTGTTTTTTCTAAGGTCAGTCTAAGTATCTAACCGAGCGCTAATCTAACCGAATAAAATGAATGATCCTCATTTATAAAAAAAAGAGGCACATAAATAAATACTTAGCCCCAAATGACAAAAGAACGAGGTAGATTTAGCCTCATTCTCAGGCGAAGCCAGAAAAACAAAATCTATTTTTCCGTAATTTCAGTGCTCATCTCCTTGCGTCTCTTTGTATTACGAAGCGCAACTAATACAGTCCAATATGTCCATCCTCATTAGTTACATCAATGTCTCTCTTTGCACGTTAATCATACGAAATAATCTCATTCATGATTTCATTTCATTTCCACCAGAATAACTACGTCAAATAAAATGCTTGCAACATTATGTGGCTCCAGTTAGAAAAACTAACTATTTCAACTCCTGCAGCCCTTTCGATATCCGGAAAATTCTGTTTCTCATATCTTGTTAAGCCTTCAAAATGTTACTGCAAATAAAATTAAATAAACAGACGCAAAACGCACTAGTAATTGGAGAATCAATAATGCATACCTACAATCACGCAAATTTCTTCTAATGTCTATAATATTTTCATATTTAATGATCCGTTTGATGTTTTTGAACAGGATTTTTAAGTATAAAAGGTTTACTACATGAACAACAACGGTTCCTCATAAAGTACAAGAGGTCCCGGGTTCGATTCCCGGTGGATCCCTGTGATGGGTGAGTCCCATACAGAATTGTAGAAGCGTGAGACAGATGAAAATTTTCAGCTATTGATTTTGCAGGGTCGATAGGCATTTGTAAAATTGTAGGCGTATCTGTAAAATGAAATCCATTTTAGGGAAAACGCCGCAGCTACGAACGTTAATTTAATTTACGATTTGGTATCCAGGAAATAAGAGTTAATCAACTGTAGTAAATTCACCATTGTTACAAAATTTAAAGTGATCGACAATCATAATTATTTTTATTATTTAGAGGGAAATTATAATCCAGTTTTGTTATTGAAAATGAGGATTGAAAAATAAATAATTCACCAAACGGAGTAGTTAACCTAATTATTTAATCCTTTTGGTATGGTCTAAATTCCATGTAGTCTTGGATGGGATATTCTTGTTTGTACTGAAGCGGTATAATAAGGGTTCTCGGATAGCCAAGTGGGTATCTCCTTCGCCTTTGGTGAAAGCTGTCTCGGCTTCGATTCCCGGTGGGGCTTACATATGTGAAATGACCTCAGCTGTCAAGATGTCACTGTGAAGATTACTTCTACTAGTACAATTCTAGCTGTTGATTCACCTTAAAACGAGAATAGATTAAAAACAAATATATAGAGGAGATTCGGGTACTATAGAAAACCATTTACATTTTAAGTAACACCATAGTCAGGTATTGCATAATATTAAAATCCGATTGAAAAATCTAACTTCAAATATCTGTGAGTAGAGTCAAAAATTAACTAAATTTTATCAAATTAGTTTAGGACACTGTCTCTTGGACACTGCAATTTACCGAAGAGAAACCTTAGTATTCCATATTTCCTAACCACTGCATAATACCTAAATTTCCTCTCAGATAACTGAAATGTGAGAGAAATGGAAGTTTCACTCCCTGGGATCTTCCTAATAGATGGCACAGATTCAAAAATCCCTTCACGCCGAAGCGCCAAAAATGTAGCGGAAGAGTGGCAGGAAATCGAGGCGAGGATTTTATTTTAAATCGTGCTCTCGCGGGGCGAATGTCGATATGTTTCGCCGACTAAAACAACAGCTTTATCTCGGAGGAAGGAATTTTACCCCGGAATGGGAGTAGGCATATATCGACTTTCCCAGGACGGCCAGCGGAGGGGTACTGCGCCCGGGGAATGCGTTTTTACTTCGATCAATCTTCCATCGCTCAATTCCCACTAACTAAACGGATGTCACCCGACGAAAGAAAATGCTAATAGAAACCGATGCGTATATGCGAGTGAAAAATCTGGTCGCCACGCCGTATCTGCATTCCATAAATCAATAATGTGGCTGCAAGGAAAGGTGATTTTTTGATTTCCGTTGTATTTTTTTTAAGGTTCTGATTCGGGTTTTCGAAAAAGCGGATTGACTCGATTTGTCCCTTTGGGTTTAACCGCTGACGTGGGAAGAGGTTTAGAAAAACCCGTTTAAGACGCTTTTCAGGGTATCGAGTGAAATCCGCGTTGTAAGAGGGATGACGCTGATATGACGATACTTATTTTTGAGAGTTATAAACATCACATAGAAGTGTTTATTGGCTCTTTCATTGGTGTGAAACATGGATTAAGAGAAATAGAGACGTGGTTTGCTGAAAATATTTTTATCGACCATATTTACATTAAATCTAAAGTAATTATTGTTGTCAATCGGAACAAAACTAGAGTAATGATCAGGGTGGATCGGGAAAAGCTGGAACAGGTGGATAAATTTTCATACTTAAGTTGTCTTAATTCTAGGAATGGGAGATGCACAGCTGCAGTTAGAAAAAGGATAGGATTAGCCTAAGTATTATTCGCGAAGTGAAGGGGACATGACGAAGGGTCCTTGTAATAGAATTGGGGAGCGATCAGTATAATCTTTGGTGTTAAGTATACTACTGCATGGCTGTGAAACGTGGGCCTTAAGAAAAGAAGACATTGTAAGAGACTTTCGAAATTTGGATATGGCGTAGAATGGAAAAAGTAAGCTGAATCGAAAGAAAAACGAACGCGAAGTTGCTAGAGTTGGTTGGGAAGGAGAGGGTTTTAATTGAAGTAGTTAAACATGGACAGAGGAAATGGGTGAGTCAAATATTGAGAGGAGAGGATTGATGATCAAATATTGAGAGATTTATCTAAAAAAACAGGGGTAGACAAAAGATGTTAGATGTAGGTTTCGATATACAACAATCCAAATTTGAATAAGCATCAACGGATAGCTGACGTCAAAGTGATTGAAGCATTAGAAGTTTTCTTAAGAAAACATCATTTCATCCGTCATGTTTCGGAACGGTGAGCATAAATAAACCCCAGGGTGTCAACACTCTAATTACATTGGAAACTGTATTATTTTTTCCAAGAAAGAAGAAGATGAAACGCCCTCGAAAAACACTGAAAATAGTCTAATTTTCTCCATCTTATCGGTAAACTTGCCCAAACTTTGAGACTCCGTATTAATGCCATCTGATTTGGCTTCCCTTCAAAGTCTTTCCTAAACTTCCTCTCCCTTTGTGGACCATCGAAATTTCGATGCCCCTTTTATCTTTCTACCATCGTCACCCTCTCAAAGGAATCCCATTAAATTCTTTCCCTAAATTTCCCTCCCTATATTCGTCTCTGAGAAATAATCGCTATCACAGTGCCCTCAGGAAAGAGACCCTTTATTTTTGACGCCCCTCAAGGTGAGGATGGGTTAATGCTATTCAACGCATTCTCACGTCAACCCTTGGTATTCAGATGCGAGGAAGATGTTTGCCAATCACGAAAGAGAAAGCTACTGAGTCCCTAAGGGACAAACTCTGTGAGAGACAGATTTTATAAGAAAGGGCTTCCTTATGAAGCCAACGGGTATTTCCTACCTTAGGATACATCTCCTTCTGTCAGTTAAAATGCAGCTTCCAAGACCCGTGAAACTGAGAGAGTTACTGCCAACGTAATTTCACACCTGTCAATAAATTTGAAAAGCGGTAAGAAATCGTTTACTTCTATCGGATTTCGTTAAAAATTGGCTACACGCGCAAAGCACAAACCTGATTACACTTAAATAAAAATAAGTCAGGAAGTTGTACTATTTCCACTGAAATATTTGTTTCACGCGGCCGGATTGGGCGAATAATCGTCATCTACTGGCCAGTAGATTAAGTTATTATCAGATGGTAAGATTTACATGATAGTATCATTATTAACGCACGGTTAAAAATAATTTATAAATGTTTAGTCTTATCTGCCTGTAAAGTATTCATCCCGAAGGTTGGTTGGAACCTCGTCCTCTCTACCATTAATTAAAGAGTTATGAGAGGGGAATGAGGCATACTGGGCAAGATGAGGAATAAGTAGTTTATATAATTGGTAGCCTTACTTTCCGCATCGTGTCTCAATGATTTTTGGGGAAATGACTACGATTGCCATTTTCTTTAGCATGTCTATAAGGTCTTTATTAAGGCGTGAAGTATTATGTCATGAAAAAGACCTTAATCAATGCCTTTATTCAGCATCATTCTTCCTCTGTAGCTTTCATATCATCGCACACATGAAAAAGACTAAGATAAAATTAAATGGAAGATACATAATTTAAGAAATGAAAAAACACTATTTAATCGTCACTCTATGGCAGTAAACACAATAAATTGAAGCAAAATGAAATGCTCTTAACTTTAATTTCAGAGCATTTATGACTGAAAACTCGTTAGTTTTAAGAACCAAAATCAATAATTTATTAGGATATCTCTCGTAAAAAAGAATGATTAATACAATGCAATTCAGCCGTAAATGGTGGCAAGATCACTGAAGAGCCGTATTAGCTGTTATGGAGATTAAAACGTTGAAAAACAATTAACACTAAGACGGTGAAAAAACAATGTGAGTAAAAGTTAATTTAATGGAAAATTTAATTGGGAAACGTAATGATTTGGGGACGAATACAGTATAATTCCCGGGATTCGAACGCGCCACATTGGGGTTTTGGTAGCATACTTCAGAATCCGTCACCGCGATAATGGTAGATACGTTAGTTATGGGAACGTGTTTTCTTATGGAAAGAAAGCACTGCAACCATTTATAGGTTCAAAGTGGAGTATAGGAAATGATTGGGAATATGTACTAACTTGTAAAATACTGAGAAGAAAAATTGATTCACAAAAAATTTTAATCAACTTTTCTTTAATTATGGTTACTAAACGGAAACTGGTTTATAGTAATATTAACTTATTCATAATTAACTTTATAACCATCATAAGCTATCAACATCAATCACTTGACATACTTTAATAAACATTTTAATAACTTTTGTTTAAAATAAGAGAAACGGATTTACAAAAAATCGTTACCTTTTTTAATAATTTAATCTAGTAAATGGTTCAACTAAACATCCAGTAACAAACAAATCCTTCAATAATCGATACATTGATATTAGGTATGAACTGAACGTTCGGGTCTCGAGGAATTTTCCCTTTTTTTCTCTGGACTAACTTGTTGTTCCTCAGGTGACCCTAAAGTTTGTCTTGGGCCGACAGGATTCGGCGATTTAAGGTAGCAAGGTGAAGGGATTTGGGGAAGGAGGACAGAGAATAGTAATGGGAGTTGAACCTTCCGGAGTTCCTACGCCAAGCTCTGATCCTTGCATCTGCCACGGTCAGGCGTAAACAACCTCAGGCGATTTAAAGTCTGTCTGCCTTGGGGTTACATTTACTTGAAGTTAGCACGACAAAACACTCTTGATCCACGTACATGCTCGTGAGTTTCTATTCCGATTTGGAGAAATAGTGTTGAATATTATTCTATTCCATTTTTAATCTACATATTTCAATAGTATTCAGTCCATCTTACGATTCCTTTTATAACTTCCGAAGGCGAACAGATGATGAAAACGATGGCAGAAAATTCTTTTTTTGAGTAAGATCCCTCCATTAACAAAAGATAATAGAAAGAAATATTTTTAAACCGCTCGTAGAATCCCTAAGAAATCTAAATATGGTTGAACGATGTATCTGTTAATATAATTTGTGAAGAAAATGGATCAGAAATTAGATATAGATGACATTACTGGATGTGCTGTTTATTAAAATTATAATGAACTACAGAAATATTATTGTTGTGATTATTAAAAAATGACGAAATTCAAAAAATCTTTCAAAAAATTCGTCGGGGTTAATACATAATGGAAATTTGTGGTACCTTGCATGGATCAGGTGCATTAAGAACTATTATATGAAAAGAAAATATGCTGTTCATGATATTACCCTATAACATAATAAAAGAAGCAGCAGAAGGTTTACAAATAAACAGAGGCGCAGAATTAGAGAAGCCTAAGAACGAGGATTGAAAAAATAATTTGTTATTCGTGATTATCTTAATATTTAAGTGTGTAAAATTATAATATTCAGTAAATTAACAGTAATTAAGAATGTAATATTCACAATTGAGAGAATGATATTTCAATCTGAGCATCGAAGCGGAACGAAACCTGAAACCGAAACCAAAACATAGACTTAATTTTACCAGAGTGAATCAAAAAATTAATATACTTGAACCTGAATTGAAACTGGAAATGGTTATTTTTTAATTCCGATTATAATTGGAACGAAAAATGCAGTTTGCAGAACTGATAGTAATCGGTTCGCATTCCCACAAAGTGTAATAGTATTCATTATATTTGATAATCATCCGCAAGGGTGAATTGTAACTCATTGATTATTACATAACTTAATATATGATTTTTTATGTACATAGCTTTATTCTAATTTTAAATTTAAAAGTTTTACGCATTAAAGATAAACAGATCACAGGGATATTTTTATCGAAGAGATAAAAAACAGTTTGGACAGGTTTGACGATCGCTGCTAGACCAAAATCGAACCGAAATTGTTTTGCTCGATCCTCAGTAAAAACTTAGAGCGAAGATGCTAATGTTTCGAAGCTCTAATTACAATGTAGGGCATTTTGTAAATATTAAAACGATTTCGAATAGTTTAATTGCGTCTCGCCTTTTTCCTTCTTCCCCAAATAAAAACTCGGCCAATAATTGTGAAATATGGAAGGTAGAACTCTAAAAACTGCTTCTTTTACTTAGATATGGTGAATATCTTTAAAATCCTTACTTTGGGGATAAATTAAATTTCCTGCTTCATTAGGCTGCTACTGCGGGAAAAATAAATAACAAAACGCGAGAAATCTTTGTTGAGTATCCTACGGGGAATACTCCGCTTTCACAACCAACCTTTTGCAAGGAACTGTACGTGACGTTGGAGGTGATATATTATCTTTCGCAATTAATTTAGGGCTGAAGGAAGACTTGGGCAAAGAATACATCAGGGGTTTGGATATGGGAGATGGCCATTTCCTCTCCATTATTAGTCGGGTGCCTTAATTAAAACAACTTCTTTCAACCTTCGAAGTAATTAAGAACGAGAGAATATAACGCCGATAATAACTAATGATATTTCAGACGCCGTCAGATGTTTGTCACAGATCTCCGTCTCCTGAACTTAATTACGGCAGAAATTCCTCCTTTGGTAAGGATTCGAGATTCGGAATTCCAGATTTGTTTATTGCTTCTTCATCTACTTGGACGCCATTTAAGATTAATTCTCTGAATCATGCCGCATCCATTTTGAGATACGAAGATTATTTATATCTCATACCGGAAGCGTTCGTATAACTACAATAGAACTATTTTAAATAAAATTAGAAGTCATTCGTGTCTTCTACCGAGTTATTAGTGAACGACTCTATTGTTTTAATTTTCTATTCAACAAATATATTTTGACCTGATGCTGCTGTGGAAACTCCGAAACAGGTAGTGAATAACAGTACATTGAATATTGTGAAAGAGTACAATTCTCTCATTTTGATTTTTATTCTGACGATGTATTTCCACCAGATGTCACTTCTGACGAACATATCTTATTCCACATCTTGAATAACGACCCTATTCCCCTTCCAGGGTATTGGTAGATGAAGGGACTTGGGAATATATTCGGATCTACGATCGGAATACTTCGCGTATACAGAAAAGGAATCCGCCAAATAAATTTGAATTTTTTAGGATTATGTTGATTATTAGATTGTATAGATATTTATAAGTGCTTTTTGAACTGCCATTTTATTTGATGAGGAAATTTTAAGTAACAAAAGATGGCATTTCTTCTTTTGCAAATGAAGGCAAGCGAAAGCTATCTCTTTTCAAATTACCGGGATGGCAAGGGCTCTAAAACAAGGGATTCTCGTTAGCCGTCAACCCGAGATCCGACTAATAAGGCGGGATTATCCCATTCCTGACCGTTGTCCCTGTCCGAACATTTGTTAAATTGCTTAAAAGAATGAGGAAAACGGAATTTATATTTAGATACCTCCAGGGTTCGTATCAGTTTCTATTCAAGAATGCAAAATATTCCAATACATCGTAAGGAAATCTAAAAAATACTCTTTTAGGCCTATTTGTTTATTTCGAATCTAGTATTTCTCAAGTTTCTTTCTCATAGTATACTTCAAAAACATGACAATTTTCTCTCTAACTTACAAAACTAAAAAGGAAGATTAGAAATAGGTAGTCAGATACTAATTTTGAAAACACTGGTGGAAGAATAATACCCAACAACCGAAATAATGAAATTAACACAGCTTATTAAAATATTGAACTGCAATACACAATTTGCTCAATCCCTCTCTGACATAATAAAGTTTATAAAATTCAATTTACCTACTCTAACCTCTTTCTTGTGTAAATATTTGAATGAGGCAGAATACTGTGCAGCCCGGTTAAGACGCTTCACAGAGAACCGAATGACAACCGTGATATAAGCAGGAAAGCGTTATAACCGGGATATAAATTATTCATACTTATTTCGCATTTATCATAAGTGGAGGGTTTATGGCTTCGATTTTTTTAATGTTTCCTCACACCTTAAAAATGAAATGGATTATTTTTAGCGTTTAGCGGGTTAGCGTTTTTCGCTTATTTTGTGATAACCCGAAGCGTAATCTGCTTTCTATTTTAGTGCTGAAATATATTACGCTTTACATATCTGTTCAAGCTTGCATATCTGTTTTCAATTCAGTAGCTGTGCTTACATATTCACGGGGCATTTCTTATGCAGGGCTGGTCCGAGACACGGGCGTTTGCCCAGGGCGCCGAGTTTTGGGGCACGCACGGCATTGGGCGTTAGTGGTATATTTGGTGACCCTCAGTGGGTACCTCAACAGGTTATCTTCCGTGGATAAACCAATCGCATAACAAACTCAACAGTGGGTATGGGTTATCCGCTCTATTGATGAATCCCATGCTAAATTTAATTAAAGAATTGATATTTGACTATAAACGGACATATTCAGAAAATCACAAAACGGTTTGATTTAGGAATATTTCTCACAAATTCTTCTGGAGTAAAATGAGTAATTTGTTTCAACCAATTTTTAAGGGAAACTTAAGGAAAGGTTAATTAATCAATCGATCACAAGAGATAATAACGGCCGATAATAACGGTGCATTCGCTTGATGCAATCTATTTTCATACATGCTACGGTTTTAGTAATATGAGCTATAAAAATGATATTAAAACGATAAATATTACTTAATAGCTCAGTTTTAATGAATGCCAGAAATATTCTTTCGAAAAATATCTGATATGTTGAATAATGGATATTTCACAATTTATTAATATGGAAGGAATGCCGGCGTAACACCTTCGACGGGGTGCAAAGATTCCAAATGCAGTTCCCATTCTTATGTTCCGATAGTTTGCCCAGGGAAATAGGATAAAACACTAAAATAAGGACTGTCTTTGGCAATACGGGATATCTGACACTCCTGGCTAATAATCAATAAAATTTAAACTCGGCGTTGAATAGATAGATTTTATTTTAATTTAGAATTAGATATCCAGATTTTACAGTGTGTTACAAAAACCTCTGAGTATGAAGATAATTAAAAACTGTCACTTATGCTAACCCTTGTTTCCTAAACAGTTACAACACTCCAAACTCAAGCGGAGGATGAAATTATGACGGATTACTCGGGATGCCGCAGATTCCGTTGAATAAACATCAGCTTAGGTATTCAAGACACATAACATGGGCACTCTCAATTTCCAAAAGGGAAAACAAGGGGTGTCTGCTGCTTGCCATTAAAATTGAATAACAAAACGCTAATTTCTTAATTCCTCTGGTGTTTTCATCTCAGAATTTCGCAGTAACATGTTAAAAGATTTTTAATTTCTTTAACAGAATAATGATATCCTCTTCGTTATTTTCAACTTTGGGTTTCGCTCTAACGTTAATAAAGTCAGAGATCCGCCGAAACTTCAATCTTCCCACGACAGTTCAAATACGCTACATCTCTTAAATTGCTTTTAAGTTCATGCTAGAAAATTAAGTATTTTTCGGCTGCTAGTACCGATGAGGAGCACATGTAAATCAGAGTAAAAACCGAAGAAATAGTAATTGATAGGAGGCATATACATAGCATTGAATCCTTCTGCTCAGGGGTTGTGCCTTGTTCTGCTCCTAACGCATGGCTGGTCAAAGTGGTGTATAATAATATCAAAACATTGAAATATTTCATAACTTTCAGTACCATCTCTTGATATTTTCTTTTGGGACTGTACAGCAACATTGCCCTGCTATTCCAACATGATACAGAGGATAACGTTAAAATTAATTTCTTACTATGATGAGGCACAAGAATGTTTCATTTAAAGCCATAGGATATAAAAGAATTAAAATCGATGGAAAACCCTGCTTTAGCTCTCATAATTTATGAAAGATTTCTGCCTTTTTTACATTCTCAATAGTGTACTATGTGTATGAGAGAAGTAAACAATATCAATGTCAGAGAAAACTTTAGTTCTCACCTCATTAAAAAATATTACGAGGAATTCATTCTTACGCTTCTGTATATCCTTAAAAATATAAGAATGTCACTTTTATTATCATATGCCAGTAAAAACTGTTTAACATGAAAACGAATAACACTCAATATCGGTTAACACCGAGTGCAGCATTGGTCCGTTCCTTACATATATCAATTCCCTTAATAAAAAGCGGATACATTTTAGAGAAAGGATTCCCACGAAATTCTTTGGAAAGCAAGAAACTGCATTTATGGCGGGATATCAATGAAATATAAAATCCTTTATTATAATCTGCATTTTAATTGTGCATCAATAAATTTTACATCAATTTTAAAATAATTGAGTCTAGAGAATTGATTTTTTTGCTGAGTTTACTGGTTAAAAGTTTATTCATGTAATGAATATTAAATTATGATTCTTTAATTTAAAAGACGTAAAATAATGGTATATCTATGGAATAAGAACGGCGGGTTGTGTTAGAAATGAATTCTATTTGCGCGGAATGTATATATTGGTTGGTGCTCTAACGTGTTAACCAATTTCCACTGTGTGTTTACGCGTACAGTAATTTTTAATCTAAAACATCTGCAGCATTTTTCATCAAATTCAAACCTTTAGCGTACGGGGCTTTCCTTTCCAAAAGAGAGGTCACTTGGATTGGACTCTCTCACATAATCCCCGATATCGTCCTAATTTCCAGCGAAAGAATCCGATCGGATTCAAGAATCGGACGCAAGGAAGCCATCTCACGTACTCTAGCAATTTCCTGAGCCCAAAAAAACTTTCTGAGAAGTCTTGGAGAATGCTTTTGGGAATTCCTTGAGAGTATCTTTCCCTGTAAATTCACATACTCTCGTATTTTCTTCGACAAATTAATTTCCGAACCGAGTGTCGGAAGGAGGCGTGTTGACTAGAGTCTGCTAATTGCACTTCCTTGAGGGTCTTATCACTTGTATGACTAATAAGGGATGCTTAGCACGGAAAAGTAATTGAGGAATGTAAGTTTAGGTTGAAAAAAGGCAGCTTTATGTTAAAATTTACTGAAATTTTCCGCTACAAATCGGCCTTCTGACCAGATGGAAACGCTGGAGGAGAGCATATCATTTAAATTTTAAAACTGCCTGGCGTTCATCCAAAGTCGCGAGGGTAAAAACCTCTAAAATCTTCCTATAAGAAGAAGACCATTGTGTATGAGATCAAAATCGACAACATTGAGCATCTGAAAACCCGCATAACGGACGCCGTGGCTATGGTAACACCCGATGTGCTTTAAGTGATACAAAATATGCTAGAAACGACAAAGATTTTCAAGAGGCCATGAGTGTTTTTTATATTTGAGAATGGGACTTGAAACTTCGCATTGTTATTCAAACGGGATTGAGTTTCCTGTTTCCGTGTTTTATTATTCTTTATTTGTACTCTTTTAAAAGGATGCAGTGTTAAAATTCGCCAAGTCTACATGGAGGTGGGATGAGATCGAATATCGCCTGGATTTTCGCCGTGGGTGTCCATATTGAGACTTATTGAGTGAAAAACAAAACTCACCTTTTTCACTGTAATAACCTCAACCAGAAATGAATAAATAAATAATTTTCAAGATATAAATATTTTATTTTGAATACCTTTCATCAGGTCGCCCTGTGTATGCCAGACTTTAGGTCATTCCAAATAACCCTATGCAATCTTAAGTCGAGATTATCTCGCTAACAGTTGTTCGAAACAAGGTTCGTTTCCGGCAAATTCATCGTCAGAACTTTTACCTATAAATTAAAAAGTATTGTCATAAATGGTATTAAGTTTCTTAGTTTCTCTAAATTCAGATTATTGGATAAGAAAAGGTATAGCTGTAAGTCATAGAATGTATGATGAACTTCGTATGAATGGAATATGTTTAATTACTTCATTCACTCATTTTATAACTTTTGTTTACTAAGAAACTAAAATAACTTCCTATACAATGTATAAAATATATCTCGCTAAGCTAAACTTCTTTGGGAATCATTAAAACTAAAATAAGGAAAAAGTCACAAGTATTCGAGGATAAAAGTTTCGTTAAGACAAAAACATTCTCCGCGACACAGCAAATGAATTTTCTCTTAGAAACTCGGTACTTTGCTCTTTCCCTTAGTAGGTTTACGTGACCCAGATTTCTCAAATTAACTCTTTTTCCCGAATTTCTTCTTATAAACCAAAATAAATATTAACGACAACTTCTATCTTAGTCGGAACTGTACAATGACTACACATATGAATATATTGAAAATCTTTCGGGGACCAAAGAAATAAAGTTATGAATAATATTAATTCCCCTCATGCCCACACCTGTGTTATACTAGATTCTGTGATTATATGAAATAGAAACATGTCATAAAAGATAACTAAACCACTTTCGTCCCTGGTATAGGCAATGGATTGAAACAGGTTTTTGTGAGTATTTGCAAAAAGTTCGTCGGAAGAATTTCCTCCGAGAATGCTAATTTTTCTCGCAATCCATCTCTGTCTCACTTCCACTTGAACATCAATCTCTCTCTTCAGCTTGATTTATTTCTCACGCTCCCTTTCACGCCCATTTATTTACTCCTTCCCGCAGTGTCACATTCCCTTTCGAATTCCTTGCATTCAACGGACACGGAAGGAAAAGAAACATTTTATGCGGAGGCACGACTATTTCAAGATCTCCCGACGATATTTTTCTGCAGATCTCTTCCTTCCTTCCCATTTTCCGGAGGAATCCCCTTCATTTTTGCGCTAACATTCGCTCTTTTTCTTCGGAGAGAGGGTAAACAAGTCGTCCGTGAAGCATTGCTTCCGTCTGGGCACTCGAACTAAATCAATCCTCATGAAGAGCGATAAAGGATAAAAAAATAATTCTTCACATTCAGCAAATTTGGAATATGTCACGAGTTTAAAACACGTTTAATTAAGAACTGTTCTTCAGATTATGACATAAAACTTGATAAACTAATTGGAAACGTATTTCTTTATGGTGTCCTTATTTCTTACTTTGTGGAGTGAAAGACTGTTTGCATCATTAACTATTCATTCATCAGCTATCAATAACCCACGATAACGCGGAACCGCGGGGATTCTACAGATTTTGTTTTTCTTAAGTAATTTTTACCAAAGATTGGAATTAACTTTTTCACCCTTTAACCTACTACTAACTTATACATTTCCAGTCGAAATCACAACGATGGATCAAGGTGGAGATTACTTGATGATTTTTTTAATATATACACAGATACCAATTTTTTTAGAATTCTGTTGAAGCCCTTACTTGTGGGTACAAATTTAGCTACGGTGAAATATTCTACTTCTTATAACGTATAACTTGATTATTAATTATAAAATTATACTAATTAAACTAAAGCTTAGATTACACCAAAACACTCAAATTATTAATTTGTCTGTGCATTTGGAATTCGTCTCTTGAAAACGATAAAGAAACTGCGTTTAACTTTTGGCATAGTAATAATATGATGTACTATACTATGCTGCTAGAACAACTAAAATTTACCAAATTTGAAAAAGAATTCATAAATTAAAATTCATTTTCTTATCTTGTAAACGATATTATTTCCATTTGAAGAGTAAGGGTTCATGTAACAAATATTTAACACGTAACAAGTTACTTCTACAATTGGGCACATATATGAAATTAATTAATCAACCGTGCGGAACATAATACTAATAGTACTGCTGTTGAGGTTTGCACATTATACACAGGGTTTCCTCGCATCTTTGATCTTTTACAATCATTAGATATGTGCATTTTTCCTACACACCCCTTCTTTGCGGATGGATCCCTTCTTTGTGGATGCATTCCTACTGTGGATTTTTTTCTTAAGACAAAACCTTAGATGTCTTTATATCCAAAGCCCTTTCTGATGTATTCCTCTTTGTTTACATGTACAAATTATGTTTTTATGAATGTAAATGACGACGGATTAGATCTAAGTTTCCAGTCCCAATTTCGTCTTATTAAGACTCTTAATTCTTCCAAGATTATTAAAATAATTACGAGAGATGGCGGATTAAAACTGCTTCTCTTAATGAAGAAATGATGAGTGTCTTCTCCAGCAGTGGGTCTTTCATATGAGATAATAAAGAACAGATAAAACGGTACATTAATCATTCGCACGAGATCCACGTATGCGTCGAAAAAGTCACTTCCGTAAAATTTGGACCCGAATATTGGATCTGTGGGTAGTTCCAGGATCTTGATTGTCATCGTAATAAGTACGTAATTGAATATTGAATCCATAATAAGCCTTCATAATCTGATCGTGCATCCTCTGTCGGATCACTCCAACACACGCAAACAAGCTTCCTATCATAGTATGATCCACTTGCATCCCAATTAATGCAGGCAATTTGCTCAAGAATCAATTAGAGTCGTGTCGAATACCTCATCGCGCTCTTTTAGAATGTCATTCTGTGTAAACGAGGAATCGGTTTTAGGATCCATACAGTATTCCTTTTTTCTATATTGGTACGTCTTATTATAATTTTTTCAAATGAAATTTCTATCTTCCTCTAATCCTATGTTTACAGTCTGTTAAAGTACAAATGGTAGACGGTAGGAGAGGTTATAAAATGTAAGAATAAGTATGCAGTATGCATGTAGACTAAAACCCAGTCAACCCAGTGGGTCAAGTGAAAACCGCGTCATAAGCGGAATAAGAAAACTTTGCAATTATTTTGCGATGGACACAAAGGCGAAGGGTATTTCGGCTCTTAAATACGTAAATAATTAATGTATAGTTTCTTTTCCACTTTATATTGGTCATTCGCCCCTCTACAGCGAAGAAATGTATACCATGGGAATAGAGAATAAGGAAATAATAACAATATTTTAATAGTTTTAATAAGAGGTCGTCACAGAGCATGATCTCTAGAAGACTCTATACGCTGAAGAGCCCAAAAACTATTAAATTCCCTCTCTGGGTTATTCGATATGTTTGCAATAGATTACGATAAAAGGAACATCGCCAAGTGACCCTTTAATCTAATTTCCTGCTCTGAAACAAAAATCATGGGGAAGATCTTACTCTATATCAGGATTAGCATCGGCTCCAATAATGGGATGAAGATTGTTTTGCAGCACGATGTCTTCATTTTCTTCTCAAAAATTAATGATTTAAAAAAAGAAACTAACAAGAAAGCATTTTACAGACAATGGGAAGCAAGAGGAGAGAGTGACGGTGAAGCAGATAACCTAAAAAATACGATATATAGTCTATCATGAGGCGGACAGTTTAGTTGCATTATATCTTGGGACGGAAAAGATCCACGCTATAAACGAGCAGCAGCGCGTCTTAAATGGAATTTCTAAATGCAATTCGTGTGGTAGGTAACGGGAGAAAAACGTGCTTTGAGCAGGAAGCGTGAGCATCTTAAAAAGGTTTCACTGTATTTGTATACTTTCCTGTAAATGATTGGCCCTGAATTGCTGGAGATGAGAACTTTAAAACGACAGTAGTGTACAGTACATAGAAGTGTGGAATAGCGTGTAGTGTACGAGAGAAAAGAAACTGTTGCTGCGTTTGAGTCCAAGCAGCAAAAGAAGGAAGTTCAAACACAAACGAGGCGTTGAGATTCGGTGGCGGAAGAAAAAGGAGATTTCATTCCCTAAGGCGTGGGATGTAACAGGTTTATGGGCCCTCACCGCTTCCCTTTTATTGGCTTTTCCGCAGAGTAAGAAGGAGCCTCTTTGCCTTCCATCTCTGTTTGCCCAAGTATCCGTGTCTCTTCCGCTCATTACCACACTTTCGCCGTTCAATCCTCCACTTTCTCCGCCCTCTTCGGACTTTTCTACGTCACACAATGGTATCCTCTCTACTGCTCTAAGATACGATAGGATGCACACCCACAAAGGTCAGCGCTTGTTTATATTTCCGTCGGAAGGCTTTGTTTGAGCGTGTTGAATACATTCATGGAATAGAAATGTTTCTGAACGTATCCGGTCTATGATGCTTCGCGACTTAAATGAAAATATTTCTTGCAGAAAATAGAAAGCTAACGTATATTGATAAATGAAAATAAAGGAAAATTAACCTGCTGATGCTCAGAATTTTTTTGAAAATTCACAATTTATTATACTAATTGGAATGGATTAAATATATACGCTAACTTAATTTAGATTTCCGTTAATTGGGGAGGACATTGAAATATATTACCGACGAGTATAACAAGGAGGGGTTCCCAGGTAAAATCGTGATTTTGAGAGTGATCTGATTAGCTTAGTCATAGAGAATTGAATAAAAAATAATAGTTTTTGTTCTAGGGGATTCTCTCAATTAGCTTACAAGATATGGATGTTTAAATATAACTTCAAAAGCAGCAGGAGCAGCTTCTTTGCAGCTAATCAGCAACCGCGATGACGTCACGGGAACTCTCCGTTCACTTTGACTGCTCGGGTAACGCTGCGATCGTGGATTAACGGATTACTTTTCTCTTATCCTAAAATATTTTAATGAATATATTTGCATTTATAAATGCCATGCATACATAGCCCACCGCATAACTTATAGGACATATATGGGAGAACCAATGTGGACCCTAAATTTAAGAAATGTGCTATAATGGGTGACGAAAGGGAGACCTATTAGATTGACTGTAAAAACAGTCAGAAAACCAAAACAGTCAAAACCTCCTATGGGTGCCGAAGGTTTAGACTGTTTTGCTGACTGTGACTGAATTTGCCGGCCGCTGTGATTATTTTGCTGGCGCAAGTAAACCGTGAATGCAACAGCAAAATAAATCATATCTCTTATGTCTCTTATGTTTATAATTAAACACTTGTTGTCTCTTATGTTCAATTATAAACATAAGAGACAACAAGTGTAACAGTATTAACAAGATTAGATTAAATTCACCAATTTACAAAATTAGATTCACCAATGGGGTAGGGGTTAAATAAAATTAACTGACAAACCATAGAGCGGAGTTGGGTGGGAGTCATCTTGATGATCAAATTAATTCTCCAAAAAAAAAAATTTTCTTTGAACAGGATTTGAACCACTGACGATAAACTTCGCAGAATTTAGACTTCGGACGTTACGAACCAGACACCTTAAACACTCGGCCATTTTGGTTGTCCGAAATAATTAAACAAAGAGGCTATTTAAGTAGGCTACCTCATGCCATGTGAGGAGATGATAAATAATACGACAGATACATTTTCCGTAATACCTCACGATAAGAATGAATGGTTACAAGGTGAATGGAAAGTGTCTGTGAGGAAAAATCGAAAAAGCGAAAGAGAAAGAGAAAGATCTATGAGGGATAGAGAGACGGAAACGTGGTAGCTTAAGAAATTTGAGGCGGCCGCTGAGGACGGAATGAAGAAATATTAGATCAAGTACTTTTTTTCGCTAAGGAGGAGAAAAGATATCAAACGAAGAAAATGTTTCATTTGGGGAGATATTACGTAGGTTGGGATCTTAATGATAGAGACGACGAAACTTAGAGGTCAGTCGAGGGATCTGAGGGTTATGCTGTGGACCAGATGCTCAAGAATTAAGAGAATATATCCAGTTAGTGAGGACGAGTGGATCTTCAAGCTAAGGGAATAGAAATATTAAGCATACAATAGACTGGTTGGAACAGGCCGCACATTTTATATACAGGAAGTTTCTCGTCGAAGGTCACGCCTTGCTCACTGCGGATAGTTATTTTACGGACCGTAAGAATTGTGTATTTGGTGAAGAGAAGGAAAACTTCTGATTCTAAGGGTGAAGGCGACGTTCGTAGATTTGGATGGATTGATTTTGAGGCCCGACGTTGAGAAGTGTCAACGACGGAATCAAGTGCAGTTTGCAAAGAATGAGAATCGGCTGCGTTGGCTTTTTGAAAAATTTGCATACGAATTTTGGTGGGATTTTTCCGACTTGGCGGAGAGATTCTAGGGTCCCGATTTATTCTTTGAATATCTCACTATTGAATATCATACCTTTGAAAACTGCAATGCAGCGCTATATGCAATGCTTAGTTTAATGGCAGCCGCATAGAGATCGCAGAAAAAACTATTGCTCTCAACTTTAGAAGCGATATAACAGCTATAGCAAAACCTTTAATGATAGCAAAGAATTCAAGCTCAGATATTTAGATTATGAACGCAGTAAGAATATAATAGAATGGGGGTTTTACTCCTTAAGTAAGAAAGATGAATTTTATTCTACTTACAAACAATCTGGAAAAGATTTGATTTTAATGTTCTCATGCTGCGTATATTAGGGTGAATTTTAATGTGGAATTATTTACATAATTTGAATTTTCGAGTTCTATTAATTGAATATAATTTGAAGATTTCTACTCGCAGTCCCTCGCAGCCTTGTCCCAACTTGAATTTTTATAGAATCTATAATCCCATAGAGAGATCTGCACTTCATATTTATAGCTATCACTAGATTGATGCTAATAAGGATAATGGGAGAAGGAGAAATGTCCACAACCGATGCATGTTTTGAATCGTGGAATTTCGAAGCTATTTTATAAAAGACGCTTGGTAACTTTCATAGCAAAATTTTAATTTTGCCGGTTTCGTCTACGTAATGATATCTTGGAAGAAACCAAATGTTCTTTTCTTTTATAAGATAGTTACTTATTATGTCAGCGATGTATTTCCTGTATATTCAATACCGTTAGTTTCTCACGAGTGATAAAACTATACGATTAAAACCGCTGGGCAAAACCATTACCATTCTTGCTAGAAATTCCACAGAGAAAATGCTACAGATAGTTTCGCTCTTGTAAATTTGAAGGCCTTTGCTTCTTATATCCTCCGCTGCCCTTTCTGCTTCGTTTGCTTTGAAAAGGGATTCCCAGGCGCAGTGCTTCAGACTGGCCATTAAGCCAAGGATCTTACTCACTGCAATTCCAAGTTCTGCTTCTAAGAATGTGTGTGCGATGAATCTCCGACGCAAGACGCCCTTGAACTAGCGTCAGTTTATTCTCCGAGAGAATCATGCCTCATCTGGCTTAAAGTAAATGAGTCTCATTTTGAAACTTGGGGCAGTAATAGGCATTCTTGGCTGTTCAGTAACATGTATATAAGAGCTAAAATGTAGCTGCATGAAAGGACTGGAAAATTCCACGGAATAAGGAAGAAGTAAATCATAAAAAAACTAGCTTCCTGTGCCGTCAAAGATGACGGTAACGTTTCCTGTGCTTGTGTTATATTTTAAAATGACAGAAGGCCCCAAGAAAAGAACTATCCTCAATCATAAGACAATCATCGCCGAGAAATAACGGTCCGATCCCTTTCTTCTCACTATCATCGAGAAAAAATATTTAGATTAGTGAGCGTATTAAATGCGTGGAATTCTCATGAAACCTGTGGTGCAAAGTTCATTCACTTAATTATACCGAACTCGGCGATCAAGGCTCAAAAAGAAAGGGAACGTGAACATAAAACCGATGAAGCGAAGTGTTCGTTTATTGATAGAGCTGTCCCGATAAAAATTAACAATTTAAAAACTTATTAAAAAGAGTAAGAGTTTGTCAACAAAGTTGGGCGGACATTTTTCCACACGAAACCGCACTGTATACATATGAATTTGAATAAACATGGTTTAACTATTAAAATAATGTTTTATTCAAATATTAAGCTAAGCATTCTTATTGAGACACCATTTGTGAGGAAATTTAATTATTTACTTGAATATCTTCTCATTATAATGCCGAAAATTATTAATAAGGCCATAAAACTTTCGTAAACATTGAGAGCATTATATAATTGTATCTAAATTTTTCTCACAAGGATCAATTTCTCTGCAACAATTTGAGGAGTTCGAATGGTTTAGAATGAATAGCCGCTAAAGGAAACTGATGTTTAATCTGGGTCTCTATGTCTGAGGAACAAGTTTCACAGTTGCTATCCTTCATGCAGCAAGAGAGCTATTAGACGCAAATAGCCCTCTTTAGATGTGAGACCTTGTCTCTTGTTCCAGTTACGCATTTCTTAACCTCATTTCTGGACTCGTCTCTAAGGAAACATCACTTACGTAAGTGCTTCCCAACCTTTGTCTTCCATGGCACACCTAAACATCGACTCTAAATAAGCTCTTTAATTTTCTGCGTGGATTAAAATTGAAAGAAAAAGAATGCTCTAACTGCATAGAAAAGTATTTCATTAATGTCACAATGATAATAAAGCGAAAACATAAGTTATAAAATAATATTTTAATGCGAAGTGATATACCACTCTTAAATTATGCGGCTCACCAAGAGCTTAGTCGCGGCACGCAATTGCTCCACAGCAAATTTGTTGGAAAGCACTGATATAGGGTATATGGAAAGTTTTTATAAATGAAATCTATAACGAACTGTTGGATGTAGAGACACAAAATGTATTCTGATTTGTTACATTCTGTACGTCCCTCAATGCTAATATTTGTAAAGATATTAGGGCAGTATCCAGTATTATATCACATTTGAAAATATCACTATAGCGTATGAACGCACTGTGTGTCAAGAATGTTCAGTGGGGAAAGGCAGAGGAAAAAGTTAAAAGGTAACGACATGATGACAACTGTACAAAAATCTGAGTTCTTAGTAAATGGTCGTGAGTGAGATCAACGAATGAAATGTGTTTAACAAGGATTAAAACAAGGCTTCTGGGTATCTATAACACTAATTACAATTAAATGATAAAAAAGCTGGATCCGAAAATTAATAGTTTGGATAGATGATTTGCGCGGTGGATATCTGCAAATCTAAAACGTGGAGTTTATGGTGTAAAAGGAATCGACAGATCTGGAAGCAGAATTAACGTAAGCGAAGGAGAAGATGAACATACCTTGGAAGATGTCTTCAAAGCAGAGCTGTCTTCACATTACCTTGATTCCTCTTTTGTAAATCACATTCAACACTATTGAAACGGAGTATTATACACACTTAAAAGCGACCACTTCAAAACCAGCCAAACCGACTTCCATACTCACAAAAAACTGACTACACTGAAATATCACTGCTTTACTATGACACTGGATGGTTAAGAAGAGGGAAGCAAGCCACGAAGTCGTCCTTGGAAAGACGATGCAGCACATCCGATCGAATTGGAGTCAAGGAATCAATGCTTCCCTTCAGATTTAGAATTCTTTTTCGTCGAAGAGGTGACCTTCCACGCCTGAGAGTCCAAGACGGGCTGTGTACAGAATTTAAAAAGAGAATCAGCGAAAGTTGTCTTACGAATTTAGATCTCAAAAGAACAATAAAAACAAGAGAAAATATCAAATATAAGAGAAAAGTATTGCTGAGAAATGTATAGATACAAATAATTCCAGCTAAATCACATGTGGTGATAGCATCCAACGAAAAGTCACGAAAGGTAAACATATGGAATGCATTTGTATTTTTTCATTCTCAGCCTAATTCCCATCACTTATGGGACTTGTTGATGATCTATGATTATTAATTATGATATCGAAGAATTTAATTTTGGTGCTGATTTTTACATCTGGATGCCCTTGCTTTTGGTTGAGGATACCTTTAAAATGATTCCATGGAAATTCAAAACAATGAGATTCTGACAAGTGAGATTATGCGACAAATGTAGGGTAAGAAACACTCTCAACTGTAGAATTTGGAAAGGGTATACACACAGAGAATAAAACTCCCATAAGAGTTATTCGGAAATGTACGAAAACGCTTTACAGCAACGCTTGCTAATCTGTTGTGTTCCACGGAAATATTTGTGATTAACAATGAATAATTTGCTCGGCAAAGGAAGTGCAGTGCTTAGATGAAACTTCGGCACGTTATCTAATATCCCAAGGTAAAACAGGACTTAAAGAAAGTGTGACGCGACCGGGCATCGTGCCCGGGACCTTCCTCTATCCCGGTGGCTGCATTAGCCATTAAGTAATCTGGCCAGAACATTTTACCAGCTGTTTCGGAAAATTTGGGGCAATTTGGTTAAAGCGGCTTAACGGATAGTGCGTGATCCTGGGTTCGATTTCTGGTCTCTACGGACTTTTTAAGTCCTATTTTTCATATGGTTTTTCTGGATGTACGCCCTCACGTACACCTTTCCCTAACCTTCTTCGTTTTCTGGTTTATATCATTGCTTTTTTAGTCCTTACTGTTTAACAAATAGAATCTAGAGGACCCAAAAAGATTTTACATTACAACAGTGATTCGATGAGTAACAAGATGTTTGAAATTTAAAAGACAGGAAGTCATAACGAATTAGTTTAGTTTGATTTCCTTCGTGTGGGTCCCTCCGTTTGTTAGGAAGCTACCTCTGACTTGGAAAATGTGTATACAGAGCACGAAAGGGAGTGTTTTGCACGTGATTGATGCTTGGCAGACACGTAAATAAAGACGTTACGACCTCCGAGAGAGATTTCGGACGCGATTGGCGTGACGCAGGTCCCTTTTCATCTTTCGCCTTTTTCCTTCAGCTTTCATTACTCGCCAAAGACTTTGTTTCCGCTCCGATGGAGATGAATCCGTCTCGAAGGTTATCCCGCTTCCGTTTTGTTTTACTGTCCAATCTCTTCGATCCGAAGAATCTTTCGGTATTTCCGGGATCCCAAATTTTGGAGTCATTTTCGTGGAATTCGCACGAAGAAATCGGATTCTATTCGAAGATTGGAACGACAGCTGAAGCGATGAGTTGAATTCTGTGAGCGTATGGTTTTCTTATAAACTCGAGACATGGCTTACGAAATTGTCTGATAAACAATAGCAGAACCATCTGAAGGGTTGTGTCGGGCACAGGGAGATGAAGTCACAGGAAAAAAGTTACCGAAAATGTCACAATTACGTTTCGGCCTCCGGTAATAAATTCTCAGGAATGATTAAATCACAGTTTTGGTTGGTACTCAGTAGAACATTTGCTCTATTGCATCATTATAAACACTATTCATATATCATGCAAGAATAAACTATATACACCATCCTAAGACCCAATTCCCATATGACGTCGCAGCTGTATTTACTAATAGGTAATTATAATAGGTACCAGGATTTGAGACAAAAGTAATGAAGAAGATTTTTGTATAAATCCGGACGAAATCCAAAATAAAAACGTGAATTCTAGTCCCTCCAAAGCTCTACGACTAGAGAAATTCGTTTACAAACCATTTCAAGGGAAAAATTCCCTTGGTCAAAATTCTCCCTTCAACTCCTTTGTCAACAAACAAATATTTCCCTTTTGGAGTCTTCATATTTAATCTGGCAAATAAAGCCAATGCGGTCCTGGAAGGGGTTATAAAATATTAAGAACTGTCCTTTTTATACGCTCTAAGAAAGCAGTCACATTAATCTGTAATTAAGTTTTCGTGTAAACGGAAAGAATGAATTTTGACACAGAAAACGTAAGGTCTTTAAGTAGAGATAACTAAAGGTAAAAATGAGTCCATAAATGGATTTTTTCTGCATGTTTCAGTGAGAAAATGTGAGAGGAATGGAGTGAAAAATGTATTCTATCCTCTTTATGTAATTATGGCATATGCTCAGCCAGTGCTCAACTTAATGATCTTGTCTTTTAATATGAGCCAAATTTAAATAACAATAATGAAATGCATGGGTAAAAATTTACTTAGGTGCAGAAAAAGCTTACTTGAATTTACAAATAGTACAAGAACAGAGTGCACTTCAGGAAAACTTAAAATGAAGAGAGAAATTATAATGTCAGCAAGATATTCCACAGAGTCGGAGATGATGTTGTAATTGCCAGGTTATTATTTTCTTACTGCTTCTTTTATTTCCGTCACCCGGTATAGGTTATCAATGCTAAAATATACATACAAAACTGAACTTACCAAGATTGGAAGTTTCTTCGAATACAATCAATTGCTTCAATTCTAAAGTAAAACAATGGAACGGTTATAACTAGAATATTTAATTTTTAACCAGCGTTAACAGCTGTCCAAATATTGATTCGTTTGATTAGAACCTTTATGGCATAGTAAACATATTTTTGAAGCCTAAATACTAATACTTGGAACAAATAAGTTTTACTAATACATTATTACTAGCGGGAGATTTAAGATATATATAATGTGATTGTTCTCAAATGACCAGATTATGGGAAAAATTCTTCGACGACGCGTCGTACGCCGACGATGTAAAAATGGTATGAAATAAATTGTTTCCAAGATGTTTCCTTATTATAAATTATCAGAATTATTTGAGAATATCAATTTCTTAATATCTTTTAGCTTATTTTTTAGGGCAAATGGTATGATAAATACCGAATATCTTGCAAAGTAGAAGATGTTCTCGGAAAGAGTGGAATCCCTGTGTGAAATATCGCTTAATTTCCATCACCATAATATTTCTTAAAAAACGAAGGATTCTGAGACTTCAAAAAGGAAAATTTTGTTACATTTACTCCAAAATCTTGAAGAGATCACCAAAAAATTAGTTTCGAAAATTTAATTTTCTGTTGTCGATATCGCTGTCAAAGAGGAGAATAGCTTTGTAAATTTACCGCTCTGTGTGTGGAATATTTGCAGTTTTCTCATCCTTGTTATTTAACAACTTTAATTACATGTTTAATATTTCTTTCGAATCATTCTTTTATGTTAAAAATTAAACTCATGAATCATACTTAAATAATCTATCATCCTTGCCCGGACTTCGTGGAACGACAAAATATAGAAAAAGTAAAACCTTATAATTTTCAAATGGTAAAATTGAAAAAAAAAACTTAACAAAAGAAATTACCTTCTTAAACTCTTCTCTTCTACTGAAGAGATGAGATTATATTCATAAACCCTTTTCTTTTTGTATAAGTGCTTTCTTTAGTATAAGTGCTTGTAATTACTTGTAGAATACCTGACGATGGCGATTCAGCCGAATCTGGTCGATTTGTTGAAATTGCGTAGACACCATAAAGATTTTCTTTGATTTCATAAATTATAATGTCAAAAAAATTAATCGGCACGATTAATGAGGAATTAAGGTTCCTTTTTCATACATTAATTCATTAGAGTGGTTCCTTTAGTATTATTTGCGTAGCGCTTAATGCGGAAAAGGTTAGTTCTTTTTTCAACCGGTGTTAATAGAAGAACATGTTAGTAATAGAGCGCTCAGTGCCATATCTGTACTTATTCGAATCGCATGGTTGATTGCGAGAGTGAAATTTAAAGGCAGCATTAATGATTATAAGTATGATCGACAGTTTGCGGTTCGCTGAAAAGGTTTTCATCTTATTATTGGATAAGCAGTCCCCTTGAAATTAATTTTCCATTTCTCCGAAATTTCTCGCCTCCGTCATTGCCATTTCCCTTTTGCTGTTACCATCAAAATTATTCGCCTTCAGATTCGAGGCTGTAGAAATCGCTTATTTTGACGGCGTATCAAACCCTCCATCGATCCTACCATCTAAACTTTTTATTTGCGGTTTCCTCTCTCAAACCCAGAGTTTCCAAAATTCACACGTCACGGTTTGAAAAGTCATGGAACACCTTTCGGCGGCTTCCAAACAGCCGGAGGCCACCCTATGGACTCTCTCTTCTGCAGTCGATGGAGAATTCAAAGCACGTTTGCCTTCGGAAGGAACTCTCGCCGACCAAAATAAGGAACATTATCGAATTCGGATTTTGTTTCCTATAATTTTGAAGAGACGAACCGTTTTCTGGTTTTCATGGAAGGAATGATCTTATCCTGAGGCGGAAAATATCTGCTCTCTCGCATTGAAATACTGAAGATCAAAAGCCCTAAACTTCATACATCCATTTATTTTGACTTCCAAAAATCTTGCCAATTAAAATCCTCATCAGTGATCAATGCGTCTCTACTTTTGGGATGAAATTCTATTTCCAAAACTCCCGAGAATTTTGGTGCTAATTAATCTGAGGATTACCAATGAAAAAGGATTATAGACACAGTTTGAAGGCCTTAAAAGTTTTCATTTAGGCGAGATTGAGACTAAAATCTCTATTTTTCCCTTTCAACTAGCCTGTCATGAATTCTGTTCATAAAATTAAAGCTCCTGCTAGAATATCTTGATGAATGAATTAGTTTTTGTTAGAATAGAAATAAAATAATTATTTACCCGTGCATAATAAATGGAATAAATATAAATGTAGTCTAATCAGTTTAATTCTTTGGGATGATTCTTATTAAAATCGAGCGCAGATACACGAAAAATCTGTGGAAAAGTTAATATAAATTAAATGGTTAGAAAGTGATTTTATTTTATCCAGTTCAGACACCATCTGGAATATGCGGCAAGGGGCACATATAAACTCGAGAAAGTGCAGCGTAAAGGGATGTGTTTCGTTAAAAATGCTACAATAAGAAGCAAGTGTTACGAGGATGCTCTTAGATGCAGTTTGGGAATTCTTGAAAGTAAGGAGACTAGGTTTCTATTGCTTGATAGATTCAGAGAAAGCAAGTTTGCAAGAATGTAATCGGTACTATGCGACCCACCTGCGACTTATACCGATCCGACAATGAGCATAAAATAGGAGAAAAAGATGCTAAGACGAGTCCCCTCATTTTACTCAATTTGCTCATTCTTTCTGCGGACAATACACGGTGATAGCCTAAAGAAGTTCGGTCTTAATGTTCGGTTTCCTAACCTCCTGCCACATGCCAAAAAACGGCTTGCAGGGTATTAATGTAGATAATGATAACTTATATTTCTGGAAACAGGAAGAATATTACTGTATTATTTTTAATGATGCTTATTATTTGCGAAAATAAACAACCATTCCATGCGTATAAATATCCGACTACCCAAGACTCAAACCCAGGACTGTGGTGTTGGAGCGCTAGCACACGGCCTTCGACACAGCGGAAAAAAATATAGAGAAAAATGCTGCCTTTAGCCGCTACTGTCTCATGGAAAACTCTGTTGATGAGACTTAAGTCGGATGATGGTAGTACGAATTTCTGAAAGTACGCCACGAAAGAAAAATAAACTTTTTTGTTGTTATTGTTGTTGTTATTACAAGTTATTATTGTATGTGCAACAAAATTTGTAGGATTCAAAACATTGTTTTCTTATCTCATGTACTGTTTAGAAATAATTAAAGATAATTTTATCACAGCTCTACAATAATTATCATGTTTTCGGTAGAAAGTTCCCTCTAAAAATGAACATCTTACGCTGTTTCCGTTATCTTGGATTCCTCGTTAAACTTTGATTTTAAAGGAGAACTCATCTCTATCCCTTTTTCTCCAACTCCTTATTCGAAAAATTTTCCCCTCATCCTTTCTTTTTCTTCCCTGCTCTTATCCTGAGAGAATTATTCCTTCCTCTGCCTTTGAATTTTCCTTTTTCTCAATCCTCAAACGGTAAAATTTTGTCATTCTTAGCGTTAAGATTGTTTCTCTCTTCCCTTTCTATCTTCCTGCATTGAATCCTACGTCAGTCTCCAAATTTGTTAAGGACTTCTTTTTAGTTTGCAAAGACCTACCTTTACTTCCCTATGTATCATCTTCGAATCTTTTTGAAAGAAATTTTCCAGAGATTAAAGTGTTTTGTCAAAATCTTGCATGCCAAGGATAAATTTAATACAAAGCATGTTTAATATGATACATTTAATAGAAATTAAAAATTTTTGAAGCAATCATGCAAGATGCATTATTTTCCTTTATTTTAATACACTGATAAATTTATTGACTTTACTGGCGAGGCTAGGTGCATGTGGGCTCCACTTAATTTTGCATATAGTTATTATGTTTTCAAAGATTATTTGAGAACAATAAGATAGAATACTTTGTAATTAATAAAGCAATAATTTTATTAATTTATAATGGCCTTCCACGAAGTAACGCTTTCACACATCCAATCAATAATTTTATATCTTTATCTAATTATGCCGTGACTATAATTAAATGTTTTATCTTCATATTAATTAAAATCGTCAACATCATGTCTCTTAACTCTGATAGGAAACTAAGACGGAAAAATATTAGTGCTATTGATTACCATGCAAAATTCTACGCAGAGATATAATATAAATACGGCCAATTAATATTAAACGGAAAATATATGTGCATACATTAAAAGATATCGATTCATCTCTTTAATAAACAGAAGAATAAGAGGTGATTTTACATCCTTTACCCTTTATGCGGATATTAAATCATACCATAAGCTTTATTTCACTCTTTCATTCATGAAAAACAACGGAAAGGTATTTCTTCTTTACACTCTTTTTGAGCGATATCAAAGCTGTTGGATTAATTAATTCAGCACAAATCATCCCATAAAAAGGAGTCCAAGATTTATCGACAGCTATTTCCAAGCGTCGTTCTCAAATACGGGGACGTGATTATCCTAAAGATAGCAGACCTCTAATTAATCAAACCCGACAAGTTTATAGCTGCTAAATGACAAACCGTCCATTTCACTCTTCTGTGCCCGAATTCTTCCGAACGCTTCATTTCCCTTCCTCACGACCATTATGAGTCCTTTTACGAGGAGAAATAAAGGACACCGAGCGATAATCTCTATAATAAAAGGAGTTATTCTCTGCCTCTCCACCCAAAAACCTTTTTCTCGCGATTCCTTTCTTTCCCTCATTTTGCGAGATATAAATCGCTCGCCTCCTTTCGAAAGTGTAACGACTGACTCTCAAGAGGCAATTTTATTCCTTCATTCAGCGATGATTTCCATTAAAACGTGAGGAATATTCCTTTCGCCAAAAATACCTGTCGGAGTTATTTTGGAGATTCTTCAAATGAGATCGATGTGACGAGATTTGTGTGACGAAGAGAGAAGTCTTCTTGATTTAATTTTTGGCTTTGGAAAACGGGGCCATTCTCAGCTTAAAATATGTGTCTATAAATGATAGATAAACTCCATGAAATGTAATTCAGTGAATTGGGCAGTACATCCGTAAGATATAAGTAAAGTTAGTAAAAGCATATACCGATCAATGTTTATATCAAAGATTTAAAAAAAATTACATCGATGACGACATTATTCAATTTTGATTTGTTTAATAACTTCACTAATCAACTTTTCCTAATAAGCTAAGCGTTACCTGAAAAATGACTATTATTAATTCTAAAACTTCATGTTCCTTTTTTTGAGTTACCTAATAAACACTGCTATCGTATATATAATATCTATTGTAGTATTAAATATTCACGCTTTATATTGACTCAGTCCCTTCAATATTTTTATCCCTTGATACTAAGGTATTCCTAATGCAAACAATCATTGTGAGAATTTTCTGTAAAACTTACATCGAATGTGTTCCTCTATCGATTACTGATCGCAGACTTTTTCACAGAATTCTTCCTGGAGTAAGTCCTTTCATTTGTCTCAAAGCAATTCAAACATAAAGCTTGGATAAAAATCGGAATACCAAAGTCTTCTTTCGAATGAATAAACTACCGCTATTCCCAAAGACTTTTGGAACTCACTGAAGCCATAAAATATTTTCTTCTTGTGTTTTCTCATTGACTAGGCCATAAGCTGTTATTCTACACCTTTAATGAAGTAGATACTGTTTACAAGAGAGAATTATATACGTTCTGTAAACGTTTGAAGTACCTCTCACATAAAGCGCTTCGTCCTGCGGGATTTTAACCGAGAAACATTTCAGCTGAGTCTCTTTGCCTTAATATTTTTTACCAAAGAGATATTCGATCCATTACTTAAATATATTCTTCTCCGATGAGGGTTCTGAATAATATATATATATAATGTAAAAATATGAACGATAAATAAATAAAACTAAATACTAAAAATAATAAATAACTGTAACCAACCCTTGCAATTCGTTATTCTAAAAGGACAGACGTGTCAATTTCTTTGATTTCCACAAACTTTGAGATTCTTTAAGGCTGGAATATGTTTAAGTGAAATAAATTTTCAATCAAATCAATCGTTGAAATATGAATAGGTGAAGTCGTGAGAGAAATTTACGACTGCACTCATCTTAATATCAATTTTTCAAACCCAAAGTACGTTTCCTGAAACAATAGAGTAACGTATATGCTATGCTGGAACTCTTGTTACGAAATGGTATAAAGAAGTTAGTAAGTTAGCCAATCCAGGCCAGAAAATCACAGCAGATAATCCTAGTATCAGTATTGCTAAAAGATTTCGAAAGTTGAGGTCATTTTGCAGGAACCGGGAATATTACTCAGGACCGCTTTCACGAAAGGCAAACGCGGGGTAGCTCCAGGTGATTTTAGTTGGATAGAAATTTTCCTTTGTTTATATCAAACCCAAATATTGCTTAGCGCGTCAAATTTATATTTTATCATAAGCAATGCTCATATCTTCAGTGACATTCAACGTATTTCATCATTATACAGAAATGCCTTCAGTATTTTGTTCTATTTAATTATTCTTACACTTCAATAATTACAACAATAAATTACGTAAGGTGCCATGAGTAATTTTTTTTAAGAAATCAATTCCCATATCTCATTGCAGCAGTCTTCCATTCTAGTAAATAACATCATAATGATACTCTACTAATACCATTTATATAATATTTAATGATTTAGTTAAATTTAAGAAACATTATCGCCAGTTTTAATAAAATAAATAAAGTAATAAAAAGCTAACTTTTTAAAAGATCATAGTTCGTCATGTGGCGTAAATAAATGTACGGAATATTACTCAGGTAATTATTCTAACTCCCCTTTAAAATATCTAAGGCAAATCATGGAGGATCTGGCTGAGATATGACGCATAAAGATTGACAGAATGGAGAAAACTCTTAAATTGAGGAATTAAGAAGGATACGTCCCTTTCGGGAGATCGAAAAAAAGCAAAGTTCCGGAAAGAAGAAGCAAGTAAAGTGTCTTTGGATCCATAGTGTGTGGGCTAGCGTAGTTGCCCTCGTTGGCATGGCAATCGTTTGTCTCAGCCGATCTTATCTCGTAAAGCACAGGGCAACTGCACACATGTTGAGATGGACTAATAAGCCATTCAAGGACTTCCGCAGTTTCTAGGCTGAAACTTATACTCGGGTCTAACATGAAACTTTAAAGGAAGGTATGGGCGGCGATTTTGACGAGCAAGGGATGATATACTGTCGGCTATTTGAGGAAGCAATTACAGCACCTCCCGTAGCGACTTTTTCGTGTTGGAACTTGGCACGGATTGACCCGAGCACATTTTGCTCGTTTGAGCCTATCTGGTACAGACGGATGCTGCGGGATCGAGTAACTCATCAAAGAGCGCTTCCATTAAAGCGGATGCCTTCTACAGATCGATACTTTATTTCATCCTTAATGATAAGCTATTTAATCTAATATTTTAGATTATTTCACGAAATCTACTTAAAGATGATGTCATAATCAGGTCAAAGTCATGCGGCCGCAAATGATTCCAGGAAGATATGAGTACAGGTTATATGAAATTAATGCGCAATATATTTTTTAATTAAAATCTTGTTTAAAAGTGTATCAGAAAAATTGAATTACAATGTTATTGAAACAACAGCGATTAAATATGACTAACCAACCCTTTCAGTTCCTATAACTAATTGTTAATTTACATTATAGTAGCGTATACATAAACTTAATATGATTAATCCTAATTTCGTGGAATTTCTTAGCAGCTATCTTGAAAGGAAAACCCCTGATAATTCCAGAGTAGATATTTATTTCGACATGTTTGCTCAGCGTGTTGACATCTTCAGGTAAAATATTATTAAAACTTCAGGACTACTACAAACTTTGCTAACGACTGATGATACAGGACAAATTTTATTGATGTACCTCATCATTTTTCTTTTTATAACTTTTTTCATTGTAAATAGACATTGTAGGTACCCTATGTTTACAATAATGTACTATAATAGTGTGTATCTTACTATTTGCAAGCAAAAACACTATAATTAATGGATGGATTCATAAGTATATGAATATTACCTTTACTACACTATACTTAGAAATATCATTACGTAGTACATTGTACATACAATGTTAGATTGTAGACATATATTCAGCAATAAAAATGTACAATTACAGTGACAAAGCATAATCAAAACAAAATATACATCAGTACTTCATAAAGTGTACATATTCTACGTACTCATTATTAATTAACTGATTTTCCATCCCAGATTTGTTAAAATGTTAATGTTGCAATAATTTGAAACTTTGTAATGTAAAGTTTCTTCCTTAAGATTTAATATAAATGCCCCTTTTCACTAGATATGTAATTACAAGTATAATAATGTTACCAAAAACCGTCTGCTATTTTGATCATTTTTTATACTTTCTATAATCTTATACTTTGGACCTGCAAGGTTTTTCTTGGAGAAACGTCTCTCTAAAAGTGGTTACGACAAGATTAGATGAACCTATTATTATATGAATGAAGTCTTCAAAAACATCACAACCATGTAAGTATCGCTCGCTTCTAAAAATACGCCAAATCAAGATATTTCCAAAGTTATATAAAGAATAAACGAAGAATTATCATAGTGCTAAGACAATATTTCAGACCATTGGGAAGTAGATAAATATATTCCTCCCACGATAACAGTCTAAAAACAAACATTTACATATAGCAAAATCTGTATATTATTTTGGCCATCAATCGAGAGCTATCAAATTCGAATAGTGGAACCGGGCACAACCGGGATTAAAGCATTCTTTAAAACTTTCAAGACACTTTGAGCAACGAAAAAGAAAATTTAAAAAAATTACGTTTGAATGATTATACCTGTTGAAATCCTCGTTTTTTCCGTTTTATTTGTTCTTAGAATTATTCCTTATGAATCCTATCACAGAGTTGTACCTGAGGCAATTCATAAATTTTTCCTAATCAAGTATTGGAGTAAACCGTCATAATTATCTCTCTTGTTTTCACAAATTGGTTTGCTTGCCTGTTTATCTTCTATTATCTAGTTGGTGATTCTGCAGGCAGAACAAATGCCATCCCTTTAAATTAATCAACCTAAGATCGGGATACATAATGGGAAAGCCGATAGTTTTCACTGAAGGGTTAATCTTTCTATTTCTGGGTTCCTTCGGCCAATATTCGTATCAAGTACTTCCGAAAGCAAACATGTATTGATAAACATTTCCCTCGCAGCATCCCTTCACTTTGTCTTCGAATCGACATCACCTCGAGAACGGAGCCTTGAGGCACATGATCGGTTGCCTGGCAATTATCACCTTGGACAGTTTGTTACATCAGGTGTGAAGCCAAGGATCGTCCGTTGCAACACTCTTCTCACCTTTTGGTTTGCATGAGACTAAACTCGGGCGCACTTTGAGATCCACTTAAATTTGTGCAGAGAAGTTATATATTGCAGCCATATGGCACAAAATTAATGTGATATGGCAACAGTTTAAAGACGACAAGTAGTCGGAAAAGATGGAATTCTCCATTACTCAAGTTTCTTTCAATCCATCATAGTTCCCTCTAATAGTTTTATTTTTTAGACGAAGGAAAACTATTACTACGCTTAGTCAAAGGAGGTGCGCATCTATTTCTGTGATATAATTGTTTTAATAATATTTATATCTAACTCTCTCGAGGTCGTCTAGAGGAGATTGCATCGATGTTTTCAAAATAACAGTAGTAGAAACGTATACTAAAATATATCTGAAAAATTAATGGAAAGGCGATTTCAGCTTTCACTCGAAACTGCAAAAATATGGGCACGAATATTAAAACCACCGTTCTTTAGAATTTAGTACTGAACGGCATTTCATTATTTTATCCCGAATAATATATGGAAGTAACAGGGACCGGAGGATCACAAATCAATGACTTTTCGAAGCGTTTCCCACTCCACTGAGTCCCGATTGGTTGTGTCAAGGGTCTTGCAAACAAAACTGTTCCCCACAGAATATGGCGAAATTTATTGGTTACGAGAAATCTCATCGGGATCACGAGGCAAAAAGTATTTGTCCTCAAAGTGCTCCACAAATAAGATACACGTGACTAATATGTTTAACTAAGGTAGGGTTTGATCGGGGCTGATGGTTTTACGACTACCACGGTGTTATTGATCCAAGAGGTGATATTCGGAGAGGATTACCTGTTGAACATGTTTCGTATAGCGTTTCCGATGTGAAGAATTTTATAGAAAAATCTCTAGTTAATGCTAAGCGTTTTCAAACGAATGACATACTTTTTAGTGCCTATTATGCTCTTACAATTCGCTGAATAATTGCAGAAATGGCATTCAAGAAAGTTATTTAATGAAGGATACAAATTGGGATCAATTTAATCCGCAAATCCAAAATCAACTGACGATGGAAAAATTAAAGTTAATTAAGATAGTTATTAAAAATTTATACCTACTATAGTGTTGAGTTTTAATAGAGGAAGTATGTAACAGTTTCGTGAAGCAGAAAGGTATAGATATGGGAAGAATTTTTGTAATTTCTTTCTCTTGTATTATAACAAAAAATGTATACCATCAATTCGAATCGTTGTTTCTAAAGTGTCATAGACTAAAATGTGGATTGAAGGCACTTGATAGTAATCCACTTTCATATTCCTCCTTGATAAGCGAGGTAAGAAGGTACTAGTAAACTGTTGCTAAAATAAGATACTAACGAATTCATAAAAAATATATAGGAAATAAACTATTAAAAACTTCTTTCGATCTTAATAAATCTAAAAATACCAGTAGCGCTTCAAAACTTTAAGCTGGAAAAAGCATTACTTTTTTGAATTTTATGTTGCATCTTTCTATTATATAGGCGTTGATAAAAATTCTTTTCGATAGATATAAATGAACTTGTTTCTAAATATGAAATGAATAGTTAAAGCTACAGAAGTGAAAGTTTTTCTGAATACAACTCTAACTAAATCTTTTGAGGCATAAAAATATTAATGTATTCGTACGAAAGTTTCTCCTATTTGGCCCGGAAGAACAATTAAACAACTACGAAATTGCGGAATATATAAACATAATTATTAGGTTGAAACTGAGGAACCACCCAGAATAAATGATTTGAGGAGCCAATTAAAAAGATTATTTACCTTACTTCTTTTTAAGAAAGAAGTATGGAATTACGGCAATCATCGGATGATTCTTTTACAGAATTAAATTAGAAAAATTGGCCTTGCAAAATGGTGATAAGTATCGAAAGAAGGGACTTTCAATAAAAATCTTATTTTTGCCGCAGAAAAGCGTTTTTCGGTTCGAATTTGCAAGAATTATGATCAAATAAACGGAACTTTAGTGGTGTTAAATGACCTATACCCCTGAGAACCATGGCGATTGTTATTATTAGATTTCATACATCCTACAAGAATACAAGAGGGAATTCAAACCCACATCTGAAATTGTCATCAAAGTATTTTAGACTCATAATTCAAGCATTTTGGCTAAGAAGAGTCATACTAAAATTAAAAAATGTCTTTGTAATTTCTACAGAATATAAATTATTTCGATGCAAAGATGCTGAATATACAACATGACTACAACTATAACACACATTCTGTGGAAATTAAAAGTATTTTTTGATTCTTCAGTATGTGTTCTATTAACAAAGTTGAGCTAGGAAGCATGAGATTTATTTAGGAGGGCCACACAGATGAACGATTTCAAATAGTTGAATTAAATTCCGTTATTTTCTATGGGAGAGTTCATAAGTTTTTATAATATTTATCACTGCGAAAATTAAAAGAGCGTATCCCTCACACGAGCATATTGTTCCGCTAACGAATCTTAAACATATACGTGATTTCAAGGTATAGGCGATCACCACTCTATATTTCATCTACATGTTCGCCTCTACCACATTTCGTGTTCTTGCAACACATCTCATTTAAGAATATAGCGTTTGTTCATTTATCACAATCCAATTGCCTTTCTCTTGCGAAGCTCACAAGTTTTTTCCGCTCGTTCATCCCACGTCCGACTGATATTGCCCTCTTTTCTCAGAAGACTTTTTCCAAGTTTTCCTGCCGCCAGAGAGAGCTATTATCTCCTTCGTTCTTCGCGATGTGAATCATATCATCGACCCGGAATAGTTTTTTCCTCATCTCTTATCTCACAGTCATTGGTCCGCGTCGACTCCTAAGTATCCTACTCCTAATACGGATGCAATAAATACGGATGTTGAGGGATATGCAGTGCTAGCAAGTTAACCAGAAAGCAAAGATTTCTTCACTATTTTCAGAATCGAATAACGAATTCGGCCCAAAATGGATTGATTCACAGTAATCACCGTTCACATCGCTCCCACTCTACCCTGCTTAATTCGTAATTTTCTCTTGGTTTCTATCCATTTCACACTAAATGCTAAAACAACACTGTAAAAGGCACTCTGAGCCACACGCACACCCGCCTTATAAGAGGCTACCCTCTTATAAGGCGGGTTTTTCCCGTCCCCAGATGCACTGTAACTCTCTGCAGCTAATCCTCCGCCTCAGTCATTAGAACTCGTAGGCTATACTATACATTACTATATTACTTACAATTAATTTACAATTACTATACAATATTCCAATTGTATATTTGGAAAAATTGCTTCATTTTAAATTGAAATATGACCAAAATAAAGTGTAAAAGGAATACTCTCTCTTTGTACTCTCTAATACAGACCAATCCTTAAAAAAATATGAAGAGAAGGCAACCGTTATTACCAAACATGAGTACGTGGACTTTCTGTATATCTCCAGATTTGGCAAGTGGAACAAACTAAAGAACTCCGTTTCATTTTTATGGTGTAAAGTGCATTTGACAACTAAAGAGCCCAAGTAGCTTCCTATTTTAATTTTTAATGAAAAAAGAAATAAACATTGTGATATTCTATTTATATAGCTATCCCACTTGTGACGCGGATTCAGCTCTGTTACCTGAAAAGCATTAGGGTTTTAATGTATTAAAAATTACAGTTATTAAGAATAAAATAATACGAGTAATAATTGAGAATTGCTCTTATTCGGTAATAATACATGGAGTCTCAAAATTAAAAGGTTGATTTGAAAACAGTATTAGAATAGATATCCACCGATTGCTGCACTTGGGAGATCAATAAATTATTGATCGTACAATTTCAATATTAATTCCAAAGTCTGAAAACAGTTCGCGTTGTTATATAGGAAAACAAAAAATATCCGATATGAACAAGTTGCGATAAATTTTGAAAAAACTATATGAGTATATTTTCAAAATTTCCACCGTTTGTAACAACATCGATGAGCAGCAACATTGCTTAGTATGTGACGAAAATTTGCAAAAAAGTGTGCTCAAATTATTGCATATGAAACCATTATAAAAAATCTATCATCATAATAATGAGGATAATCAGGCAAACCGGATATGATGACTTTTCTTTCGTAAATAATGGTTTAGTGAGTAGAAGGATGAAAAGAAAGGAGGCAGAATGAATAATAACAAGTAAGAAAAACATGAAAATCGAAAAATAAACAAAGGACAAAAAAGCCCTCCAATCTCTTCCAGAGGTGGGTAAAAAGATAGCTACAGTCCAATTACTATCTCAAACGCCACGGTTTCCTTGGTTCTTAGTTCGTAGCCTAGAGACGCTGCTTGGCTAAATAAACACCCCGCGGCTAAACATTTGCCGTGGTAATTGAGGTTCCGCCCGTCGGAAAAGAAAAAGGACTGAATGCACAATTTCCGCGATCTTTTCCGGTTGCGTAAAAATTAAGAATGACGACGTCGATGGCATTTCCTGGAAAATCACGCGGAGTCCGCGAATCCGTTCCAAGGTCACGCCTCCGCATGGATTCTATAGGATGAAATGCGCTAATTAGTTGGCTTTTATTCCATTAAGCCCGTTATTAAAGCCTCTTGAGCGAGGGGAAGTCTTTTTTGCTGTGTGACGTCGGCAGCAGGCTGGCTCTTAAGTGGGCCACTTTTTGTTTTGATAGAGGATTGTGAAATGGGTATGAAATCCAAGGACATAATTCTCAAAATTAGCATACATGATGTTGAGACTCAAAATGAGAGTTATTTAAGGCTTATTTTTCTCGGAAAATTAAAATGGACGAGGAATAAATTAGAAGATCAGATGCTTAAAACAACAGGCAACGTGTGTCAGTTCCTCTTAAATATTAATAGCTACTTACATTAGTAACGTAAGTTAAGTATATAGAATAAGACATGGAGATTTTTCTACTTTAGAAGCTTTAATGTAATACGTAGGCATCTTCAATGTAATATACATGTATGTTTGTTGAGAAGAATACTAATCATCAATATTAATAATCCTTTGGACGAATTTTATCCAATTCGACTGTATTGGCATTGCTTTTGACACCATTTATCCAATAGCAGAGCTGTTGAAATCTGACTTGGAACTTCAATTACCAGAAAGCTAATCAGTTTTGTATGTTTGAATAATTATTTTCATTAACCTTGATTACGATGACAAGCCTCTAAAATAAGTTTCGAGAGTAATATTTTAGTGGATTAGTGTAAAATTTATACTTAGATCATTGCGACAAAAAGGCGGTCCAAACAATTTACTCAATTACCAATACATTTTTAACAACAAGAAATTACTTTCTAAATTTTCTTACATCTAATTATAGCCAAGCATTTCAATTTATAAATTCAAAATCAGACGTAAGTTTCACAGAATAGATGCGGGTCAATTTTCTGTTTTAAGTAGTTCTACTTAAAACAGAAAATCAGGCGGTTGCCTGATTTGGCTTACCCAATCCTTGGTCTATTCTCAGAATATAGATCGAATTTAAAGAAATTCCATTAAATAATCTTAGAAATTTAGTAAAAAACTAGAATTTAATCAGATCATTAGACGATGCCTTGATTCTTTTAAAGTAAATCTTACTTTAGACGCATAGTTGTTGGACGTTGTTTAGTATAAGATATTATTATGTAGCTTTGTCTAATACTATAAATTCTAGTTGGATTTTGAAACTATTGGTTGCTACTAAATAGTATACTCCCTTTATGGAAATGTAGATAGTTGTAATATTGTGGATAAATATTCAGAATAATGCTCTGTATATTTTAGTGTTGTCTGACGATACACCTTACGTAGAATGGCGCTAACTATTAAGCTTAATGCGAAATGATGTATTTATACTTCGCTGTATTCTTTCATATAAACGCTACATTTTTTAACAATGTGTGGTTTAATGCACATAAGCATCGTAATGGTTTTTTAGAAGTGTGATTGCAAATCGTATGAAAATGTAACCACCTGGCTTTCACCCAATTGTGACTTCAATAATGATTCTCTTATTTATAAATTTAATCTACAATTAGCAATATTCGAAAAGAATGTTTAATCTTTTGAAAGTCAGTAATACATGCATACTGCACGGATTTCAAGTTTTTCTTTTAAAGAAATTCAGTAAGATAACGTATTTTTTATATTCTGAAATCTCCTTTCATGTCGTTTCAAGAGCACCGATGGGATTTAGGCTCCCGTTGCATTTTAATTGTATTGACGTTTGTCAATTATTTTATCGCACAAATGCCGTTATATGGATTTAAATCTTCGCTTCACATATTCTCTTTCCATTTGCGTAATCAAAGGTGTACATTTAGGAGTCAATAAAGTTCAATTTGGATTTAGAATCATAATCTCGAATATGAGCTGTTTAATAATATCCCCAGACAATACTCTTCATTCTCCAGCTGTTCGACCATTTTTTGGAAACGAACTTCGGAATTCAAAAGCATTTCAATCGGTATTTTACCGTATCCGCGAATCCAACTCCTTCCTCTAGGGAATAGAAGCGAAAATTCCCATATTCAAAACACTTTTTTAATTCCTAAAGAAACATAAATGATGTATTCAGTATAAAATTTTGTTTTCTGGTTCAAGTGATTTTTTCATCGCGCAAAACTTCCGTCTCATTACGAAGCAATTAGCTTAATTGGTGACTTTTAATTACTTCCCGCCTGAAGCACTCATTGACGAAGCCACTTTATTCTCCTTCATTGAAACACAATAAATGATTGCCGAGAAGGGAAGGCAATGAAAAAAAGAAACATATTTTGAAAATGCTTGCTCGCAACGCACCCTGAAAATATTTGTAGATTACTTATCTTTGAAATATTTCACTGTCTATTTACGATTTGACTGATTATTCAATTAAATTAAGTGATATTCCTAAAGAGTGTATTGCGGTGTAAACCATAATCAGGGTAAAATAGTATCATCATCAAATTTTTAAGAGGCTAGTGAATTTTCGATTATCCGGGCTAACGGAGGATGCGGGAATAGTCAAAAAATACGAATTATTTTAGTTCCACTAGTGTTGGCAAATTACTTAAAAACAATTTGTTATTTTGGAGCATATAGTATGTTACATTCGATTACTTCACGGACTTATTAAGAGTTTTCTTCAACAGAATATGGATCTTCTATGCAGCGTTAATATAGCTGTAGTCGTTCGTATTCCCACCTCTCCATAGAATGATCACACTGAAGTCCTGATTACAATAGAAGGTGAAAATACTTAAGTCTTCTTTGTGTTTGAATATTTTTTCAAGACGACGGCGTAAAATATGGACGAAGAGTAAAACAATGAATCAACGATAATCCGCCTTTCGAGATTCACTGTACTTCTACGCTTCAAAATTGATATTCGTCAGTAAGGATAGAGTGATGCCGTTTGATGATTTAAATCTTGACAACGTAGCAAATGGGATCAACAGTTAGAGTGGATTCATCACCTTCATCAGAGAAACTGCAGTATCAGTGTTTGATACATTACGGTAACATTCTCTCTTTAATTCCGACAACACTGATTTTGATTCTGAAATCTCACCTACTAAAATATTCTCTCTGAGTCCCAGAGTGTTCTTCTGATTGTCTATACAATGTTGAGTTGGCATTTTGTGAACAGTTTGCAGCACACACCTAGTTCATTACATTTTCATGCGTATGAGCTAGATGAATCTCAAAAAAGAAGAAAACATGCGAATCGGTTGTAATTGTTCGTGATTCTGCCCTTTTGACTGATCTCTCTGATTTAGAATTCTGTTAAAAGTGGCAATTTGGTGTATTTCGTAGTCACTATCTACTTTTTTGTTTCATGAGTAAATACTACTGTTTGGATTTGTAGAAGTCGTACAAAGGCATATTTTGACATAAGGGGAAATAAAGTTTATCAATGTAAGTTGAGTAAAGTATTGTTATAGTTTAAACAATGTACTCGTTTCAAAATAGGAGTAATTTTTCAATCGTTATTATTTCCATCTCCGATAAAACTATAAATGTACGTTTATAACATATTTTGCCTCATATTAAATATAATTATTTATTACTATCCTAGCCTATTTGTCATGTATAGACAGCTTCCTATAATATGTCTCATCAGTCCTTCAATATAGGAAATGCATCCTGGTATATACCTGCATATCCACTCTGCTACATTATCTATTTCATACTTCAAAGATTAAATTAAATTAACATACTTAATTTTAGCGGTCAATAATCCATATAACATATAGCTCTGTAATTTCTCACAGTACATTATTTCTTATTTCTTACAATACAATATTTCTTATCATTTGCTATCGTTCCATTCAGTAAATAATTTATTAGTTATTTATTGATTATTCCAAAAATAAAATTTTCTTTACTCGGCGAAAACGATCTTTTTCAAATTAGCCGAATGCGTGGACTCCTTTTGCTCGTGTAGGTGTTTATTAATGCATAGGGATGTAATGTGAAGGCATTTCCAGGAATATCCTCCGAAGTTGCTAACTCTGTAATGTGCGGTGACTCATTACGAAGGAACCTCAGTTAACACATAGTTTGCTTATATCTTTATCGATAATTCACGGGGTCTAAAATAGAACATTGATGAGCTACTCGTTTCTATTTAACCTGCGTTTTCCTTCATTAAATTCCCCGAATCCCTTTCTTAAGCCGCACTTATGAACATTATTTAAGGCTATATATAAAAAATAAATTACTATTTAAGCCATGGCTTTGTTCGCTATATCGTGCTAAATTGATGGAAAATGAAAAATCTTGTGTGGGTAAGATTTCAAAAGCTCTTCTCAAGATCTCACGTATTGATTCTATGTTTATAAATGAAAATTAAACGGTGTTTTGTTGCTTCTTTTTTCCAGAGTAAGATAACTTAGTTGCTTTTGAATTGGAAAATTTATCTTTCCCAGTGGCTTTTTACCAGAGCAATTAGACAGTAAAAGTAAACTTTGCATTGTAGTGTTCCCTTCTATCACTCATCTCTACTGTACTTAATCATTTGATTTAGAACGTTGGATGTCAATATTATTCATATCAAACGAAGAAATAGGAGATCCCAATAGAATTCACTATTTGAAAATAATTATATAGCCATTTATGGCTGGAGGTTAAACGTTTTAAATAAAGATAAAATGGAAATTGATCTATCCTCGATTTTGTCAACCTCATCCTTTTAAATCAGCTGTAAACGAAATGCCTTTCAATTGCTAAATCTTTATATAACGTATCTGGCAAAAAGCATCATGTGCAAATGAAAAGTAGATTAAATTTACAAAGATTTAATTACAAATTGGATGAATTAACATTAAAGCTGAATTAAAATTCCGAATTTTAACATAATATGTATGCAAAGTATCAATCTATATAATTATTTACATGTAATATGATCATTTTATCATATAGTAGCATTTTGATTGAAAAGAATACCAGATTATCCACGTACATCAGGACGTATGTACATAGAGTACACCAACTGTTAGAGCGAATAAGTCCTGTTTCTCACAGGGTGTTCTCATTTCAAAAATTAATCAAATTTTATAGAAGTCCTAAAATATCCCAACATTATCAGCAGTATCTATCACATGAAAGGTGGAAAATCATCTCCACAGAACATAAAAGAATGACGGCCTTAACTTCGTGTTAAAACGAAACAAACTTGGTCTTCCGAATAACCTCTACTTATTTTTAGAACAAGGCTTCAATTGAAAGAAATGAAAAGGAACTCGGCGTTCAATTACGAAGAGACATAGGTTTCTCCAAGCGCCGAGAGCGGCAACAGTCGAGGGCAATTCCTCGGAAAAAGATTATCACCCGGGCGGCCACCAGTTTTCAGAATTTCCCGATGCGCATTTCGGAAGCTACGCTCCGATGTTCACGGGGGGTCTAATGCTGAATGCTGATAAAATTAAAGCAAATCAACTTAATTTGGATTAATTGGATTAATTACTTTTTTAAATCTTGCTTCTATTGCAATAAAATTAAAGAAAATCAAATTAATTTGGAGACTAAAGATGTTTTATACACCGTTTAAATTCGCCAAATTTCTGTGTAACTGTAACTAGCTCTAGACGGGAGTAGTATGGAATTGGGGATTTCAGCACGCTAAAATTAAAAAAAGACGGTTTCAGCAAAGTGCTCAAATTTGCTTGTTTCAGGCAACCAAAGTTTTTTTTCGTCCGGAAACTTTTGACGAATTCTACTGACTCAAATACATCGCAGCGGAGCGTGAAGTATGAACTGCTTCCATTTCCCTCAGAGTCTACCTTAAGTATTGTTCTTTAGAAAATCTTGTATTCTCAACATTCGATCCAGCCTATTCTCCTACGGACGCAAGTTTGTTTCCATTAGAGAGTGTCCGCCATTCAGCGTCGAAGAAATCGTCAGTTACGCAGTCGATATTTATTGCTATCGTACAATTAATTTCCGCTTTTCAGCGTAACGTAAAAGAAATTTCAAAATTCTGGTAGCAATCGGGCAGCAGGACCCGCCAAACGTACCAAAGGAACTGATAATTCCTTTCTTTTCTCTGTTCTCACTCTCTTTTCTTTCGCTCTTGTGCCGGATCCTCTGCTGATCCTAACGCGACAACTACAATCTGCGATTCAAGATTAGCCACTTCTTCGCTACGGAACTAAGTTTCTGCGCAGAGTATTGTTGCAAATAGAAGGCTTTTGCAATATCTCTATAAAAAAGCGATGTTTTCCCCATGGCTCCTTCAGAAACTTAAGTCAAAGTTGAACGGCCGATACCGGCTTGGTGAGCGACACCTGTCGCCTAACTTTTTAACTTTTGCATAGCTCCAGAGCACTGCGACGATCGCTAAAACAACTCCAAATGTGGGCAAATTATGAATTTGAAGACAATGCTACGCTATATTCCGTCATTTTCATAATATTTCAAATATTTTCATAATATTTTTCTATTACTGTAATGAAATTACACAAAGTGACGGCTTGTAAGAACATTTTCAGTATTGTATGGAATGAGAGTAAAGAAGTATCCAAAATCACAAACATATCTTCAGCAACTATTAATTTACGAGTAAAAAAGAAAGATATCTAAGATATGTACGATGTATGTTAATGCCTAAAATCTACAAAAAAGAAGCAAAATCGTATTGGTTCCTAGTTCCTCTTTAAACACGAGAGCGTAGTGGAGGACGGTGCTCCGCCACGTGGATTCGTTATCGAAAAGTCGATTTATGTATTATTGGTGCAATTTATTTCTGATTCCCTTTAAGGTAAAAGTTGGTAAAAGCTATATATGTATATAGTGTATAATTCCCAAGTTGGCAGTCATCCAACGCAGCAGTCCCGCTACTCTGTTTTACTATTAAAATGCAAGTCATGACCACGATAAGTTTTTGTAATGATTCAAGTGGAGGAAAATCGTCACTTTTCAAGTGGGTTTCGAAGAAAACGGACGGTCGAGAAAGAGCTTCTATGAAAATTATAAGTATTATTCATAATTTTTCTTTTAGATTGTTTTGTATGGAATGGAGCGGGTAAGAATTTCGTTTCTCTTGAGGTTTTTATTCATTAATACCAACTGAATATTTTTCTTTCTTTATGTAGTGCAATCCCCTTCCAATTCCATGAATTCTGTTTGTGAGATACTTAATAATATCCGTGCCGGGTTATATAATACGGTGAAATTCCGATACGATTGAGGATATGGTTACGTATGGGAAATTGGTAGAGCTCTGGAGCTCTGCAAAAGTTAAAAAGTTAGGCGACAGGTGTCGCTCACCAAGCCGGTATCGGCCGTTCAACTTTGACTTAAGTTTCTGAAGGAGCCATGGGGAAAACATCGCTTTTTTATAGAGATATTGCAAAAGCCTTCTATTTGCAACAATACTCTGCGCAGAAACTTAGTTCCGCAGCGAAGAAGTGGCTAATCTTGAATCGCAGATTGTAGTTGTCGCGTTAGGATCAGCAGAGGATCCGGCACAAGAGCGAAAGAAAAAAGAGTGAGAACAGAGAAAAGAAAGGAATTATCAGTTCCTTTGGTACGTTTGGCGGGTCCTGCTGCCCGATTGCTACCAGAATTTTGAAATCTCTTTTACGTTACGCTGAAAAGCGGAAATTAATTGTACGATAGCAATAAATATCGACTGCGTAACTGACGATTTCTTCGACGCTGAATGGCGGACACTCTCTAATGGAAACAAACTTGCGTCCGTAGGAGAATAGGCTGGATCGAATGTTGAGAATACAAGATTTTCTAAAGAACAATACTTAAGGTAGACTCTGAGGGAAATGGAAGCAGTTCATACTTCACGCTCCGCTGCGATGTATTTGAGTCAGTAGAATTCGTCAAAAGTTTCCGGACGAAAAAAAACTTTGGTTGCCTGGAACTTAAGCAAATTTCAGCACTTTGCTGAAACCGTCTTTTTTTAATTTTAGTGTGCTGAAATCCCCAATTCTACACTACTACTACTATTGCAATAAAATTAAAGCAAATCAAATTAATTTTGAGACTAAAGATGTTTTATACACCGTTTACATTCGCCAAATTTCTGTGTAACTGTAATTACCTCTAGACGGGATGTCATCCACCTGAGATCCACCCATGTTTCAGCTGTATTTCTTAAGAGGGTGAGTTTTTCCTTATGACACCAGGTTGCACGATGTTAAACTCGATTTCTTCGAAAGGTGAAAAAGTATTTCTAAGAATAATAAATCAGATTTTATTTTGGGTGATTAGTGTTTTCCTTCCGCGTAAAAAGCAGCAGAGTAGAGGAGACAAATGGGACAGAAGAGGCTATTTTAGCACCTTCCAGGAAGGGATGAATACGTTAATTCTACCCACGCATGAAGCATTATTCTCAGAATGCCAGCTTATCTGCGCTTTGATAATCATCACGGAAGTGAGCTAATGAAGCTAAATAAAGATCGATATGCGTGTATAAAAGGGGGGACCTAAGAAGTTGACGGCGGTTTGAGATGACATGATGTTAGTAAGACGTAGGAATATCGAGTGTAAGTTGTAATATCTCTAAATATGTCTGCATGCATATTTCATGACGTAAGTTTCAAAGTAATTGACTTAAAGTGAAAGAAGAGGAGAATATAAAAATATCACAGGGTCTATGAGCTCACAATGCGACGCATTGTGATTAATTCAACAACGGAGAATTTGCTTAAAAGTCAATAATTTCCCAAAAATTTTGATTTTAAATAGATTTATAAATACTATTATTAAGAAAATCATGTTGGTGATGTCCTTATTGATGAAGTTGAAAGCTTGAAGAAACTTAATAAGGAAATCCTGTTAATGTGCTCGATTTCCTTGGGGGTCGATGGCATAGTGAAGTAAGTTTGGTTGATGCTCTCGGATAGCCAAGTTAGTAGCGCGTTCGCCATTCGTGAATGTAGTCCCGGGTTCAATTCCCGGTGAAGGCCCATACGTGCAGAATGAAATCAGAAATTTTTAAAATACATACTACTCCTAACATCCGTATTCATTTAAGGCATTTTTAAAAACGATAAAGATTAGAGAATTATACAAATTTTCGATCTTTTGGAGCCTAATAATTTAAACTGGTTGAACTAATACTTTAATTTTTTAAGGCTAAAACCATCGTTACATGTTATTTAAGAACCGATTATCGAATTTCTCAACATTATTTTAAGAACAGAACTAACAATTTTTATTTCAATGACACTTTCTGCGTTATTTATTTCACAAAGATATCGCTTCCAAAGGATTCCAAATATTTATGTAAAATATATTAGCAATTGACCTAAAGTGGCACTCTATTGCTACGAAACCGTGACAGTTGTCATATAGAACAATATGATCCACGAAATAAAATGAAACGATTCGCGAAAGTTATTGAGGGCTAAAAACTATATGAGAGGAATTAAAATGTATCGTTTCCTAAACCACTGACAAATGAAAGAATTTAAGCTAGCCAGGAACTTTTTTACGGGCGAAAACGCACTTTTTGCGCCCGGGATGGTTAATTGTGCAAAATTTCTCGTTTCGATTGTATTGAATTGTAAAATTCATCGCTTTGGAACATTTACCGTTCCTGAATACAAGATACTTTCAACTAATATACCAAACAGATCGAGTTCATCAAAGACAGAATCTCCCTTTTTATTTGTTTCAGGCAGACTTTGAGAGCGCTGATATCATTTCCTTATGAAATATATCCCTCTTCTCCATCGAAAGCTATCTCGATTCAATCTCTTTCAATTCAGTCGGTCGATCATCTTGTCTCCTCAGCCGATAACAATTCAATTTTACATGGAACAGATGTGTAAATGCCTGGTAGAATCATTTTCTAAGTCTACGATCATTAATTCGCAAAAGATGAAATGAAAAGTCGATATGGTATATTCTTATCTTGAAATAATACCGAATTCCTTCCCGTTAGCGGTTAGCCTTAATTTTGAATATTCCGTAAGGCAGTGTTGCCAGATCTATAAATTGACAACTAGGGCAAAACAGGAAATAATTGAGAAATCTTCAGTTTTCAAAACGAGTATAGAACTAAGACAAAATGAGGACATCAAAAATGTAAATATTACCAAAAACTACAAAACTAATTTGTCATTGCTACCGATAATTTGCAGAATGTAAATGTATTTAATGCCAGCAATGTATACACACTTTTGATTGTAATGTCTTAAAAAATCGTGCACCACGTAAAAATGCAATGAAAAGCTATTTCATTATGATATAATTTTCCCTTTGCTAGAGCCAAAATGAAAGTGAAAATGCTGAAAATATCCGAGGAAACTCTCGATTCTAGGTATTGAGTGTATAAGCATCAGTTATTATTAATAATTCCTCAAATATACCTCCTACTGGACATCGATCGAGGGATCGTTTATATTATGCGCTAACCTATTTGCTTATGTGGGAATCTTAGTTAATATGAACGCATTAGATTTTCATTTATGTACCGATTTTTATGAAAGAGAGGTAGAAAAAATCATCATCATCATATAATTTTGCTATAAGTAAAAGTTAATGAAAGAGGAATTCAAAAGTTTAAATTAAATTTAAAAAGTTAAATTTTTTTGCGGTCTTTTACTTCATGCACAGCAGAGCGTGATGACTTACGTTACTCGGAGATGTCTTTAGAAGTAAGACAAAGCGAGCGACGTCGGTGACTGCCAACATTTTCAGCAGATATCACATTTGTTTTTAGAGAAAGAGTTACTGAAAGACTCAGTATGATTTTTCTAATTTCCGAAGAAAATTTTCCAAAAGATGTTAAAAGATTGGGTAAAGGTGATAAAAAGAGTTCGGGAAAAATCTTGATCTATAACTTTTCATTGTAAGCTAGAGACACAAATTTTTGGGGTCAGGAAATGAGTAAGATATTGGCGGATACCTTTCCTTCGCTGGTCTCTGAAAATGAGCTTAATGGGTAGGGAAAGGTAAAAGAGAAAGGAATGAATGAAACTGAGAAGAAAAAAGTATGGATCTACGAAAGAGATTAATCTAGATCTGTTGAAAACAGTGATTGACGGTGATTGCGTCTACATTCTAAATCAGAAAAAAATAAGATTAGAGGGAGAACAGAACGATGTACTTTAAAGTTACAAAAGTTAAAGGGGTTACAGATTCCAAAAGTTTTCCGGATGATATATTGGATAAAGATTTTAGATTTTAATATCAAGTAATAACATTTTTATTGAGATATATTTCAACTTTCATTAAAGTTTAATAATCATAATGTGAATTCACTTTAGGCTGAATTTTCTAGAGCTTTAAGATCAATTCATCCCCTACAGTAAGTAATAAAAATTTTCTGTATAAACCGATTTATTACAGAAAAGAGATACTGGAATTCATATTGCAAGCGATATGTAAGTACTTTACCTTCAATAATATTGCCTTCCTAATTATCAATGACCGAGTAATAATGTTTCAACTGAATATATACTTTTGATCGATATGATCTCAAACAAGAGTCTGCTTAGAATGAATCACTGAAATATCAGAAAAATTATGTGGAAAAGAAATATGTCCCGAAATTCAGTGCATTTGTATGTGAGCTGTAGCGATTCTTTGTTATTATTCGTCCCACTGGTGTAACTTGATGAATGGCAAAATTTTCATTTGCCTTTTATTAAAGGATAGAGAAAAACGCATATTTTATTTTCATCTTTTTCTCAGCCTTTATCGTGGCTGTGATAATTTAAAAGCTACTGAAATATGAGTGATACTGAATAATGGCATTGATTAATTTGTCTCTCACGTGTACTTGTTTCGGATATTGTATTTTCGCTTGGTGAGAATATTAAGGGCATATCTACTCTTCCCTAATACGTCTCAGTCCCCTCCCATAGTTCTTGGTCGTTTATGGTACAGAGAATGAGGTTCCAACATACATTTCGTCTGAATATATTACAGACAGAAAATTGTTTATAACACCATTAAAACCAATTTCCTAATGTAATTTATGGACTACCGTGATGTTTACGAAATGACTCACGTCTCATATACCGGTATTGGAACCAAAGAAAGCTAGCTTAGGGTAACCTGTAGATTATTTAAGACGTTCACGGTTGGAAGGCTAAAGGTAATCTTTTAATCAAAATGATGACTCTTTTATCATCAATCTGTTTAAAAGGTCGAACGAAGCGGAAAATGGCTCTCTCTTTCATATCTAACATCTTCTTACATTTCGTCTCCTCCGACTCAGAATAATTCCGTCTGACTCATCCTTTCATCTTCGTTTCACTTTCCTTCCTTCTTTCACTTCATCCCTCTCATCACTGCGTGTTTTCCTCATCTTGCAATGCCTCTTAAACACTTCGCGCATTACGGATTTTGATATTCGCTCGGACTAAATTTGAGACGATTTAGAAGTTTCGCGAGTATTACTTTACGTCGAATACAGAAAAGCCTTAAAGAGGCGAAGTTCTCTGAATGACTCGAGAGAGATGGGAAAATTCCGCGTGACTATTGGTGTTGCTTTTAAGGAATACTCAGATAAGTACGAATTTGAGTCGCAGTAAAACGAATAGAATTTCTCCATTTCATTTATTGTATTTTGTTGAATGTGACGCATGATTTTTTCTTAAAATGGACTTGAGATTTGTCTCTTTTTATTCTCTCACTATTTAATTGATATAGAAATGTTATCAAACCATAATGAAGAGTAAATGATAAATATGCTAAAATATCAACATTACCTATTCCTTTTGTCTTATGTAATGGTGATAATTTCAACCGCTTTTCTTGATGTTCTCGCATTTCTTATTAGAATGCACGAATACAAGGCCCGTGAGGTGTACTTAAAGGTTGCCTTACTGTTCCTTGCAAGATCCTGTGTAACACTTGGTATTTCGTTCTCTAAGAAATACAACATAATATTATAAAGCCTATTATTAAACTTCTTCAATCCATAGATGATGGATATGTTTTACACGAATCGATGATGGATATGCAAGAATTTGAAACGGCAATAAGCCCGACGGTAAGTTGCAATATCGGCTCTATCTTTCCTTAGCTTTGGAGAGGGAAGAAGATTCGCTGACCAAGTTAGGTTTGTCCTTGTTTTCCTCTGGAAGTCACATTCACACAATACCCTATGAATAACACGTTTAATATCAATGACGGAAGTTTCGAGCTAATTCCATTAATCAGCACTACTAGATCATAACGAAAGAAAATTAATGATACATTCTTCTGTATCTGGAGGAAAAACAGAAATGGAAGATATTCATCGATATATATACAAGCAGAAATTTAGCGGGGTAATTTGATGTTGGTTCTGCTAACATATCTCGATGGATGAGAAAATTCCAATTTTTCATTCGGTAAGGTCTTGCGGAAAAGCGTATCTTAAATTTTCTTTGGTCTCAGTCTCGTTCATGGCTGTGATGGTATGAAAGCTGAGGTATGAATGATGCTTACTCGTATTCCTTTTACTCCTCTAAAGTAGAATTGTAACATTTATGGCATTCTGGCTCGCTGACGAGAGCAAGACAAAACACCTCACTCCTCACCTTTCCCATTAAAATCCTTTGTAGCTCTTGGCAGTGAATTGAAAGATGATGAAACTTTAAATAGTCTTTAAGGTGAATACATTACTTAAATTTTGGTACTAATGGTAGAATGAATAAATGAATTTGAAATTATTCTAAAATTAATAACGTGACCAAATTTATAATTGAAAAAACTTAGCAAAAAATCATCATTGCTGTTCGCAACAATTTTCACTTTTCGGCTCTATTTTGGAGTTAGAAGAAATGTGTCTGAAGAAATAATTTCCGTCTTTCAACCGCTCAGCGATGAGATGAAGCTTTAAGCTGTAAGATTATAAGTTAAATACAAGGTGATGATACCTATAGAGATAGACATGCAATAAAGTCATTTGTCCCCTGTCTCCAATTGAGACTTTTCAAATCCTCACCTCCATCAATCTCCCTCTCTCGCTCTGTCACCACGTTTAGCACCCTTTTTTTCTCCCTCTTCTGCTGCCTCTTTTCCCTCTTCTTTGCCCTTTACTTGGCTCATTTTCCCCTGACTCAGGAGTTGGAGCCACCGTCGAATTTCCGCCCATCTTTTCACTTTTTTCGACTTATCTACGTCTTTTTATTCCCTTCCGCTCCTCTTCCATTATTACTCTCATCTTTTTCATTTCCCTCTCTCTCTTAACCTCCTCCAGCGGCCTTTCATATATATTTAATGTGGCCTTTTTAAAATGCACACCGAATTCATCGCACGCGTGAGAGGTTAAACGGGCACGGGAATGGAAAGCGTGAAAATGAAGCGATAAAACGGGCGGTTGATACCAAGTGTATTTTTAACTGCGTTTAAAATGGGATGTGCGTAGAAGTTAAATAAAAATAGAAAATTTTTCTTCGCTTCGTAGAAAAGGACACAAACATGAAAATAATTAAACATTTTTACAAATAGTGAAATTTAGGCATCGTATAAGGAATCTTTAGGAAGGGATTGTCATAACTTGGGTAACAAAAAATATATGTTTTAAGGTAGTACTTAGAAAGTACAAAAGAAAATTTTCAAAAAGTTAAGGAAATCTAAAAATTAATATCCACGGATTTACGAGTAACTTCGCAGTCAGGAAAAACTAGATTTGATATTTCATTAACTTCAACAACAACATAACTTGGTTATCTACGTGTTGGTAAAACTCATCTTTCAGCAGGTGGTGGCTCGCAGCGCATCACACTAACAGAGGTTTTCTAAGCGCAATGGCGAACAAGAAGTTTCAGCTCTATTACAAAAACTACGTTTCTTGCCAAGGTAGATATAAAGTTGAAGTTTAAGGAATAAATTCCACTATCAAATTGCAGTAGAATTTGTCATTTTGACGGGAAACGTCTTTCATTGGGCGTCCAGTTAATGGGAGAAACTATGCGAAGGTCGATGTTACCATTATGTGGTCAACATATATATATATATATCATCATCATCATCATCATCAGCCATTTTCAATCCGATGTCGGATGTAGGCCTCCCCAAGCGCTTTCCAATTCTCTCTATTCTGAGCTTCTCTTTGCCATGTCACACCTAAGTACTTAATGATGTCTCTGTTCCATCGGTCCTTTGGTCTTCTTCTTGGTCTCTTCACATCTCTGGGTGTCCAGTTCAGAACCGCTCTTGTCCAACGGTTGTCGTTTCTTCTCGCCACATGGCCTGCCCACATCCATTTCAGTGACCTTACTTTATCTACGATGTCTGTCACTCCGGTCTTCATCCTCACCCAGGTGTTGCGTTTCCTGTCTCTTCTTGTGATCCCAAGCATACACCTTTCCATATTTCTTTGCGTTGTCTGAAGTCGCTGGGTTATTGCTGCGTTTAACACCCAGGTTTCACTTCCATATGTCAACACTGGTAGAATGCATTGGTTGAAGACCTTTCTCTTCAAGACCATTGGCATTTGTGACTTTAGAATGTGTGCATTTCTTCCGAAGGCACTCCAGCCGAGTTTAATTCTTCTGTTTACTTCGTTAATCCTGTTGTTCTCTCCTGTGGTTACTAGTTGTCCTAGGTACGTGTATTCTGAGCAGACATCCAGAGGCGTCCCTTCCAATTTGATTGTTTCTTGTACTGCAAAAGAGTTATACATTACCTTTGTTTTTGTTAAATTTATCCTAAGTCCTATCTTCTGTCCTGCTGTGTTTAGTTCATGAAGTCTTGAAGCTAGATCTTCTCCGTTGGTTGCGAAGAGTACTATATCATCTGCAAAGCGGAGATGACTGATGTGTTCCCCATTAATCCGCAGACCTTTCTGCTCCCAGTCCAAGGTTTTAAAAACTTCCTCCAGAACAGCTGTGAAAAGAATTGGGGAAAGGCAATCTCCTTGTCTAACTCCCTTCTCAATCTTGAATTCTTCAGTAACTTCATGTAGCATTACTGAGGCTGTGGCATTTTTATAAATGCTGCGTAGGAGTTGGATGTACTCTGCATCTACTCCTTGTTTTTCCAGAGCTTCTAGTGTAGAGGAGGTACTTACCGAGTCGAAGGCCTGAGCATAGTCCACAAAGCATAGTACTAGTGGCATCTCATATTCATTCGTCCGGCTGATTATTTCTTGTAGTGTGTGGATGTGGTCCATAGTACTGAAGCCCTTCCGGAATCCTGCTTGTTCTCTAGGCTGGGCGGATGATAGAATAATCTTTATCCGTTCAGCTATTATCCTCATGAATGTTTTGTAAGCAACAGGAAGGAGACTGATGGGGCGGTAATTCTTCAGCTCTTCCTTGCTTCCTTTCTTGTGCAAAAGGACTATTCTTGCATGATTCCAGTCCTGGGGGATTCTTCCTTGTTTCAGGCAAGTTGTGAATAGCTGCGCTAAAACGTGTGCAACTTCTGTTCCACCAAGTTTTAGATATTCTGCTAACACTCCATCTATGCCTCCTGCTTTTCCGTTCTTCGTCTGCTTTATTGCTGCAGTTACTTCTTCTGGGAGAATACAGAGGGGATCTCGTTGGTTTTGGCTTTCTTCTTGGTTTTCCTCTTCATCATTTTCTTCCTTCTTGTATAGGTTGCCAAAGTATTCTGCTACCGTCCTTAGTATTGCTTGTCTGTTGCAAGTTCTTGTACCATCTTCCTTCTGTATGGCTAGAATCTGTTTCCTTCCAATTGCTAGGCGTTGTCTGGTCTTCTTCATACTTTTTCTGTTTTCTATAGCCTCTTGCACAGTTCTCTCATTGAATTTTCTCACGTCTTCCTTGATTGCCATCCTGATAGCCTTACTAAGCTCGACGTATTCGATGTTATCCTTTTGTGTATCTGAATTCTTCAGTTCCTTACGTCGTTTCATCATTTGTCTGGTGCTGTCAGTTAGCTTTCTATCTTTAGCTCTTCTTGGTGTGTTTGCTACTTCTTCTGCTGCTTCCTTAACAGCTTGCATGACTTTGGTTTCTAGTTCTTCTTCTTGAAGTGCTGAGAATCTATTTTTTAGCTCAAGCTGATATTTATGTTTTCTTCTAGTTTTTTGATGCTTATTTCATGTTTCTTGCATGAAATCAACTTCTTGCGTTCCATTTGGAGATTAATCTTCAGTCTGCATCTTACGATCCTGTGGTCACTTCCAGTGCTAAAGTTATTCAAGACTTCACAGTCTGTTACTGTGTAGAGTTTATTAACCAATATGTAATCTATTTCATTTTTTACTCCGTTGGGTCCTCTCCAAGTCCACTTCCTTTTTGGGTTCTTCTTGTAATATGTATTTGTTATGTACATATTGGTGCATTCAGCAAACTCTACCAGGCGGTGACCACGTTCGTTTCTCTGGCCCAGTCCGTATTGTCCTGCGACGGTGTCATCGGCTTCCTGTTGACCTACACGAGCGTTAAAATCGCCCATAATTATTTTATAATAGTGGGCTTCCTTATCATGCTCAGTGCCCAGAGTTTGGTAAAACTTTTCAATTTCTTCTTCGCTGCTTGCTGCTGTTGGTGCGTAGACTTGTATGATCTGAACAGAGTAACGCTCATTTATCTTGAGTATGAGCTTGCAAATTCTCTCAGATACACTTTCTATCTTCTGTACATTGTTTTTCCATCTCTTGTTGATCAGGAACCCGACACCTCCTAGTCTTCCATCCTTAGTACCCCTGTAATAAAATAAATTACCTTCCTTGAGTGTAATCAAGTCTTCTGATTTTCGTCTAACTTCGCTGAGACCGATGACGTCCCAATTTATCTTCTCTGCTTCATTCAGTAGTTCCAGTAGTCTGTCTTCACTCTTCAAGCTGCGGCAATTGTAAGTCGCAAAGTGGAGGGTGGTAGCTCTTTTCCTCATGATGGACCTCTGTAATGCCACCACCTCCCGGACATCCGAATGGGTGGTGCTTTTACGTCCGGATAAATTTCCATTACAGAAGCTCATCATGAAAATTGTATTTGCATTTGGGGGATGAAGGACAATAATTCACCAGACTGTCCTACTGCCGGTTGGTGAATGCCACTTTCACAATTTGGCCGGAGATATTGTTGAAGCCTTCTTAGCATGGTTGAACCTGGGCTATGCATCGCCTCCAACCTCCGTTAACACCCCTCCGCCCCGTTGAGGCAATGAACTGTGGCAGTGTGAGGAGGGGATATATATATATATGTGGCTTTAAACTATAACATAATCACTACATGCTTCAAGATAGCAAAGATATTCACAGGTTACGAAACATTAAGAGCTCAAGCGAATGACGTCACACAACCTCATGACATTGCCGCCTTTTCAAAATGGCATATTAACAGCTCGACACAAAAAATATTAGTAGAGCTCGAGAGTAGAAACACTTAAAGCGTTGTTTGAGGTGTCGTTTTACATAAAATGACAAGTACTACAAGATAATGTACCAAGATTGACTTAAAGGAAAATAATTGATGAAATATACCCTCATAAATTATAGAACTTTGACTAATTTTCTAAAAATATTTTACGGGATTTCCTTCAATTATCCGTCCTACGGAAGAGCTACAATAGCCTCATCTAACAGAATGGCCCACTAATATTTATAGACGAACCCATTAATAAATACGCTCTAGTAAGTTTGTGGAAACATTTTCACTTCCGTGTTCATTTCGCCTCCTAGCATAACATTCTTCATCTTTATTATTACGTATTAGTGAATTCCCTCAATTCGTAAAAAATGACATATCTTATTTGAACTGCTTTAATCATTTATATTTATTACTGTATACATCTGATTCTTACAACCCAGGATTCGGAAATCGGTAGTCTATAAAAATTTAATACGAATATATTTCTTATTTATAATATTTATATGATATTATGTGTGAGAGGGATTAATAGCTACTAATTAATAGTTTAATTTTTAATAAAATTCCTAATAAATTATATGAATGAACATATATCTTTACAAAGAGTTGATAAAGAATCGAACATATATAAGGAACGATATATTCCAATATCGTTACAAAGCAACTCATGTTTTCTTTTGAAAATGTTGCTGCTTGAGAAACAGTTCTACTTGGTCGTAAGTTTATCCCTCTGATTTGTTTATCGTATTCGTAGATGATACAATCACAGAGTAGTACACAGATTTGTATATCTTATAGTTGATATTCTTGTTAAAATTTGATTCCATTTAATATATTCGGTATTACATTCTGACATATGTTAACTGTAAGGTGGGCCCCAATTTAGTCCAATAAAGACGTGTACTGTATTCTATAGAAATAATCTACGTAAGAGGCTACGAAAAGGTGAAAGCGCTCACAAGAGATCCCTGTATTACGGTTGGGCTGAATTACGATAATTAATCCGACTCCGGAGATTATAACAGATTTTAGTTGAAGTGAATCCGAAAATAGTCCCCTTTCAAAAGCGTCAAATCCACGAGTTGATTAAATTTAATGGAAGGGTTTCATCGGGTAGTTATCAGCTCCGTCGTCCTCTTTGTTTATCGGCATGAATTTCAGTTGCTTAATGTCGTGTACCTAATGGCTAATCTATGTATGCGTCTCATTTCTTCCCCATATCCTGTCGAATTTCCCGTCGTCCCACATCACTCCTTCCCTGCTTAGCAGATCCTCATTGGATTACCCCGCAGATAGTGGGAACACAGTTTTACTCTTCCGTCCATTTCCCTCATCCCTTGACCTCTAACCCTGTCCTTTGTCCTCCTCTAATTTCCACTTCCTTTACATCGCACATTTTCACTTCCTCTTTTTCCTCCTTTTCGTGGAAGTATCGATTGCTGTCTACTGCTAGATATGAGAGCACATTACCGCATTCCGTGAAACGATCGATGGAATCTCTACCAAATAATTTGCGACAAACACAAAAATGATGATTATCCATCATTATTTTCCTTTTTCGAGAACATGCCTTAGGAATAGCAATAGTGGAGAGCAAAACAAAACCATTCCCATCTACCAGCCTTCCCTTATATACCTGCAAACTCCGCTCTGCCTCACAATTATCTTTATATGATGATTTTTAATGATGATATTTTTATATTCAGGGTAATTTTGCAAAAAATTGCAAAATTATTTTTTGCTAAAATTAATTCATCAATTATTGCGAATCAGTTATTCGCAAAAAATACGGTTTATTTGTTATCGTTTCCATCGTAAATACCTAGAAGATATATATTTTCCCAAGAAACCAAAAGACGGCTAATGTAGTAACGAGGCGTTACGCTAATAACTAAGAAACGATCAAAGTTTGAAGTTTAAGGAATTTTCATCACGTAATCGGTTACGAACTTTTGCAGCATTTTAATTCTTTCCCCAAGTTTCTCTTTTAGGTCTTTTAGTAATGAAATCATACAGGGCAAAGAACTATCAGCACTTTTCCCAACTTCCCAAATGTAATTCCTTCCGTTAATGCCCCTGAGAAAGGTCATCACGTTTTCTAACTTTTTAGCGGTATTTGGAGATTATTACAACGTCAGAAAGCCTTTTCCTCTCTTATAATTATGTTTTCGCTCAGGAGACGCGTGTTACCAAGTCGCCTCAGGTCCCCTTTTCTCTGCAATTTCACATCCAGAGAATTCCATTTTCCACTTCCCTTGCAAGAGATGCTACAAGACTAGAAGTGAAAGCTCTCCATAATTATTGTCTGTTTTACATATCCTCGAAAACTATCAGCTAACTTCTTAGGAGAGTATCAGAAAATAACTTCAGAATTTACTCTAATACATTTGGAAAGCTTTAATATTTTTGACCAATGATGCACTCCATACCAAAATATGTTTTTTTCGCTTGCTGCGAAACCTATCGTATTTTTATCACCTATAAATACCTAGGTATAAATTTAAATGTGATTCTGTTATATAAAGTATATTTTATACTTCTGATGTTATATTTATAATTCTATGCAATTCTGTAATTACAAATGATAGAATCAGAAATATAATAAGAGTCACAAGTGAAAGATGACAGCAAAACAAAATAGCTTGCAAGGGGCGGTCATCATATGCCAAACGAGAAATTATTGAAGCAAATTTTAACGTAGAATCCAGAGTGCATAGGGAAAAGAAAGACATAGAATAAGCTTGCAAGAGGGATAAATGGCGCAATCAGGGAGAACACCTATGAATGAGTAAGGAGCAATGACTGATAGGCTGACTTGTCAGAATGTAGCTGCTGAGGCATAAATATTGCTGAAAATTGGCACTGGCTATGGTTTATCCTTATCGAATACTATGGAAATTCTAACTTTTAGAAGTAGTAGTATTGCTGAAAACGAAGCTGAGGCTATTTCACACATATGTACCCCTACCAGAAGTCGAACTCGGGACCGCTTTCACGAAAGGCAAACACGCTAGATAGTATTAGTCTAAGGATACTATAAATGTTGATTACTTCCCAAGTGATGGATCCCTTTGAAGTACGGTTACCTTCCTGAATCATTATGGAGATACTTATTTAAACGTTGCACTTCCCCTTTAGTATCTCTTTCCCTTCTCCTGCCTTTCGCCACCTTTCTATCGCATTAATTCGAATGATGTTGACTTTCTTCCCGGAAAGGATCCCGGGGAGAGAAGCCGAAAATGGTTAGAATACCTTCTGATTGGCTGTCGTCGAAATGAATTGACACTACATTTCCACTCCTCATTCCTTTGTGGTCTCTCGAAGAAGAAGCATGCAAATTGCAGGCGGATCGCGTCTCCACCAACAATATTGACGCCGCAAAGTGTCTATAACCTTCCATATGGAGATGGATGAGGGTCTTTGGTAAAGGCTGTCTGGGAAATTGGATTTCGCTGTTGGATTGGATGGGAAAGTAATATAGACATTCTCGGAGTTTTGAGAAGGCTTAGAGATTGAGCGATTGATTCGCATACGTGTCTCATTCAGATCACCCAACTCATAATTTCTCTCGATACTCGGAGAGACTTATTGAATTTCGATTGAAAAATTAGTGTCGATAGATTTTCTCAGATAAATGTCGTTGAATAACTTACAAATTTACCGTGAAATGGCAAATACAACACTTTATTCTGAAAATTTGGCAATGCAAAGCAATAGACATAGAATCCATGGACTATTATTTACTCGTCGCCTAACGTTTTATGCTATGTTTAGGATGATCATAAACTTTTTCGGAAAAATAATACATGTATGAAGAAATGAGACAAAATGAGAACGAAATTAAAGGTTTTATGATTGTTATGGTACAAAATAAAGGTTAATATTGAAAATATAATGAGATATAATAAATACTAACTCATTTTCCCGTATTTAAAATAAACAAATCTAAACCATGTAAATAATTGCTTTATTAAAACAAGTAAACGGTAGAAACTTCTTAGCTTCTTCTTTTGAGGCTAACTAGCAAACCTAAAACTTAATTTTTCGGAAAAAAAATTTCCGCAAACAGGATTCGAACCACGGAGGATAGACTTTAGGATTAATCTTTGGAAATGTTGGATTTTTATAAGCATGAACCAGTCTCTCTAACCACTCGGACATTTTGACTATGGTGAACTGATATGAACTATGGCTATTATTCAATAGAAAGGCTGGCTGAGCAGATTACTGCATACCATAACGACATATAATAAGACAGATACATTTAAAGTGACCCTTTCATCTATTTCTAAAATCGAGACAGGTGGTAAATGGCGGAAAAAATTTCGGACCATTATTTTAGAGGAAATTTTTGCCTTTTAATCATTAATATCAACCCGTAATTTCGGCTCGAAACTATATTTTATGACCAGAATAGGAATATTTAATTTATTTCCTTCCATTTACTACCTGGTGTTACTTCGATACCATTACTTATTAAATTAAGTATTCCTTAGACTATAGATATATCTCTGATTTGTAGTTATGCATGGGTACTGCATGAGTATACTACAGGCCTCCTTTCGACGTGTGGCAGTGGGCTTAGAAAGGAGTGCAAATATTATATCGACTCCAATTATCATTTTATGTTCAACAATCCTTTCGAACTAAATTATACACTTTCATAGCTCAAATTAAACCGAATCTATAGAAAATCGTTTGGTAACATAAGTGGAAGAAAATACGTTTTCTTCACTCATTTTTCTCAATTTTCTTAATGTAAGAAAAATGTAATGTAAGAAAAATGTAATGTAAGACACATTTTATGTAAGTACACTTTGTACAAAGAATAATTTACCACTCACAGTGACCATTATTATGCAATTATATCCCATCAAAAAATTTCCTTCTTATAAATTTTGTATGCTATTTTAGCGGATAGCAACGATAAGCGATAATAATAAGGATAACGATAAGAAAACGCGTGCTTCCATTTGGGAAATTAACGAGGCGCAAACGGATAAAGCATCGTGTATGGAATCGAATATTTAGTGAATTCGATTGGAAGTTTGAATAATTTAGTCTGTTCGATTGAAATGCGATTCGAAGTGAAAAAGAACGTATTGCACATCACTATTAAGTAGGCATACGAAAATATTTTTATGACTCGTATATATCACAAAAAAGCAACCGCGTTATTTATTCGATGGTGGCACCGTTTCCTAGGAACAGAGACTGCAACTACAATGTCTTTTTTTAGCTGGAACTCGTGGCCTACATTCGTAAGATAAACCTGACGCAAGCACCTGCATCCGCATTTTTGGCGCCGAAAATCCTATTGTTTGGTTACCTTTTAATTTATGGATGAAAAAGAAGAACCGGAGGGCATTTGCGAAGCGGGTCATTTTTATAACGCGCTGGATTGCATTCTGGGAATCCTAAAGAAGATAAATGAAGGCCGACGGGGATTCATTATCACCTGCGGATGAATCTGCATTTTCCTCGCACGAATAATAGCCGATGGATGCATTATCTACATGCAATCACAGTGCAGATATCCAATTTATTCCCCACGTACATTAAATATCCTAATTTAAGCGTAATAATTATAAAGAGACGTTATTTGGTCGAGATTGAAACTGGTGAAAATTTGTCTATAAAATTTTAAAGGTATTGATTTGATGACCAAGATTCAAACTTGAGCTATTGTTAGAAGAAATGAGGATCAAATAAGCCTTATGTAACATTTAACTGATTTAAGGAGCCTTAGAATTTAAGGAAAGACTTCCAGCAAGGTAAAAGTTAAAATAGTGAGCTTAATATATATCATTTTCAATACCCTCAGCTTCTAATGTAACATAGCATTAATTATAAGTAATATTTAAGAACATCGACTTAATTGTATATGCCTTGACATGAATTACGACGTAGACACGTTTATTTCATTCTCAGGCAGAATTTGGCATATGAATCTATTTTGTCCTTAGCTATTTAAAAGAGGTAGAAATTCTAAATATAAAAACCAGTGAGAGTACATCAGCTTAAAAGTATCTCTCAGTTGTTCCTTCAATTTCTGTGCCTGCAGCTTTAAACAACCTTAAACCGTATTTCAACTCATGTCTAGTAGTCTTTCCCAACCCTTCCTTCAAGTTTCTCAGGTCCCTTTTCATTAAGTCAAACTCTTGGAGAAACCAAAGTAACTTTTTAAACTTTATTAGTTAAGACAACTTAAAGGTAAAGTAAAATAGTGCTAACTCCTGGTGGTGAATTTTGATATGCCTCTCCTAACATATGAAACAAAAGGACGGTGAAAACACAGATTAATATCACCTACATCTTGTTAGAGTTATATAAAATTTAGATAACTTTGGACTTCAGGTCCTTAGGCAGTCCCTCCCTTATTAAATATTTTCTCAGCTCAAAACGCATGAAAAGCCCTGATTAAAGGCATTCAAAATCAATATTTTATAGGCTATTCGTAAAAAAATTATTGCATTTTTCATGTACTGATTTAATTGCATGAAATACCTGTTGAGTAGTTGAGGAGTGTTGTACAAAGTTGTGTTCAAAGTAATTCAGTTTGCATAAAGAGCATTGCTTGGTCCCCACCATTTTGATTGCCACAGTGTATTACTTATGCATCGAACGTTAATTTAGAAGTTTCCAAATGTTAAGAATTAAGTCTTTTCTAAATGCTAAGAATTCATTCTAATTATTATCATTCTAATTCAATAGTCTAAAATGCTAAGAATTTTCCCATTGAGTTTCGTTAAACCTTATCTGAACTCTAAGTTTCAGTTTCACAGGATCAGGCGAAATATATTCCAAATCTATAATATAAAGAAACTCGAAAACTTGTACTTTTTCCACAACATTTAATATAAACATATAACACACGACTGGTTTCGATGAGTAATCGCCATAATAAATCATATCTGGTAAACCATATGATGACGATTACTCGTTGAAACCGGTCATTTGTTATATGTTTAAATTAACTGTTGAGGAAAAAGTACAAGTTTTAGAGATTTTTCTCCATATCAGTTTTCGGGTTTGTCATGTGATTTCTTAATGACGCGTAATCACTAAGAGAAGATAGGTGCCGTAGAAGGGTTAGAATCGAAGAAAGGTCAAGAGGCCAAGAATGGACTTTTTGAGCGCCGACTTTGAAAATTCGCATAATTATTCAAAAACGATTGAGTTTTAAGTTTGAACTATCCTCCGAACAGTCCGAAGCTATCCTTTTCTGTGAAAATTGACCACGTTTGACGCCTTGTACCTCTTTAACGCGTAAAAAAACAAGGAAAAATAACGGAAACGTAAAATTCAATCTATTTTGAATTCTTCCGATAAGTTTTAAGTCCAGAACTCAAAAAGATAACATTTTCGGTCCCTTATCCAGTCAGCTTTATTCGATTCGTCTGTGGGAGTCATTCGGATTGGAAAAATTGCGGCGAAACTTGGAAATTAGAGCGAATTCATTCCGCTCCGTTTTTCCGCTGTCATCATCGTAACTACGTCTCGTTGTTGATTATCGCCATGGCATCAAACGGGCCATCGTCTCCATCGACCCAGTGACCCAGGATTCCTCTCCCACAACACGCAGCTTCCCTTACCGCGGATCCCATCATTCCTGCTCTGATACTCTGCCCTTCCTTGCATTAGAGATAATCACTTTTTCAGAGGAAGGACGCCGTACTCTTAAAATAATGTTTTCTCAGCATTTGCACTTTGATGTTTCTTGAACTTGAAAGCGACGGACCGAAGATCCGAATCCGGATAAAAGGTTTACTTTACTTTAATTCAAGATCGAAGAAAATATTTTATCCGACTTATTTTTGTCTCTTGCGATTGTTTGGTTGCAGAATTTTATCTATATAATTAAATGTAAGTTATTTGTGTTTTTATAAGTTGAACATATTATTTTTATACACTTTATATACCATTAAATGTAAATTTCAATTACAAGCAATTACTATACATATCGATGTAAATACAATGGATATTGATGTATGTATTACATGTGGGCTACTATCCAATGTTTATTTATATTTTCTTTTTTTTCCATATCTTAACTGTTAATATCGGTAGTATTACGCACCATCCCCACCTTCTTAGATTGTGTTTTCCTGACGTGGATTATTTTTCTTAAGAATCTGTTACCTATTTATATTCACATATATTCTCTTTTTTCTTTATCTTTTTGAAATTATCACTAAATTATGACGATGGGTTAGACAGAAGAGGAGACATAGTCTCAATCTCACCCAAATAAGGAGCATTTATTGTTATTTTTACATTTTATTTTGACAAACTATATTTATATATGTTTCAAATTATTATAATAATTTTTGAAATTCAGATGAAAATCATTGTAGGATCGAAATAACAAAAATCGATGGGGCATCAATTTTAAACAAAACTTAACTTCTATATTCAAAACCCATTTAAAACGCTTCCGCACAAGACCCTATTCCATTTAAATCGAGTTTCTCCCAATCCCTTTCACTTACAAACGCATGGTAAAAATACAACTCGAGATACTCTTATTCTGATAGTCTCTTACGTGGCGGATTTAATCCTTCATCAGATGCACTGCAACCCGTTGAAGCAAATCCTCTACCTCATTTGATAGATTTAAAATTTATTACATAATCTTAATTATCATCTTCCACTCCCCTCTCCTGCCTCGCCTTCTATTTAAGGGAGTTTCCTTTTATTCTTATACTTGCAAATGTATGATTCAGTGAGAGAAAATGAAAAAGATAAACTTCAAATTTTGCTTTCCATCGTCAAGAATTAAAAAGTTGTCATATCCCCATTGAATATAATATCCCGCTTGTAATACGGTTTTTACTTGCCCCCTCTGAAAAGTGTCCGGATTTACTGTAGCTAAAGATTCCACAAAATTTGCAAACTACAAGTAAAAAGAAACTCCACACTCCGAGAATATTTGCCTTGAATATACATCTTCTGTAAAATACTCACATGAGTATTGTGTATTAAATTTGGTTGCGTAGTCAAGATAATGATGATATAATCATTCCTTTTGTGATTTGGCGATGGACATTAATTCTATAATTCATGTTTTGGTAATTTTGTCAAATATAATTGCCCTGAATCATTCATTCATCTACTTATTGATTATTATCAATTCATCCTATACTCTTTCTTCCTCAAGGGAGGATGGCTCCTTTATGACGATTGATTTATCGATCCAACTAAATATTTTTAAATAAAATTTTCGATGATACATCAATTCGTTCTTCAGAAACAACATCAGCCTAGCTTCTTGAATCAACATATCTAACTTTAATTTTCGTACCTTCTCTTTCGTTTAAATATACCTAATCTCAGGCTGAAATCTTTACGAAAATAGTATTACCATTGGTATTTTACCCCGATGATGGCATACACATGACAAAAAATCTTTATATTAATTTAATTATAACTGTGTAATGAGTCCTTAATTAATGTTTCCCTCAGTTAACCTCCAATGACCAATTTTCATCGTATAGGGTTAAGTTACCTTGTCTTACCATAGTGTGCAATAATTGATTCCGGATAAGAAACACCATAACATCTGTTTCTGACTCGATCTGAAACATGGTCAGACCCAACAATATGGCTCTAATGATCCATCAAGTCGTATCACGCTCTCCTTCAGCGCCTCTGGCGGCGAATCTTGGGAAACGTACTCCCCACGTGCTTCGACGTTTTTAGGACTCGAGTTCTTTTTTCACCACCTCAATCTCACTTTCCCCAAGCAAATTTTTTTTCATTCCTTCATTAGCTACGTGACGATCCCTGAGTAGATTAGCTCCTCTTTAAAATTAAAACATCTGGTGTGGACTTTCAAAATGCATCGACCGCCCCTCGTTCGTTTTATTTCCTCACCTTGGAAGTTACTGCATCAGCAGTTCCCCTCCTTTAGCTTCCACATACTCCGTCGACAATCAACGTGGCGTGACATGCGGCGTTAATTGGAACCTCTTTTGACATGGCGCACGTAGGGGAGGGAAAAAACAGACTCTGCACACTCTGATACGGCTTCTACGGTTTGATAACACGTTTAAATTCAGACAGAGTATCCGGAATTTCCCATGTCAACTCCGTCCTAACTGAAAGGTAACTAAACTATTACTAATGCAAAACTTAGAGAAGCCATAGCTAAGCAATGAAGCCGTAATTTCTGTTACACACTAAGGGTTTATGCCTAGATTTCTGAAATACTCACTTTGGCTGCCAGCGTTATTCCCGTTACGCTGAAATTGCAAGGAACTAGATAAATAGATTGGCAGCATCTGTTTCTACTATGCATTTCTAACCTTAAATCAACATTCTTCTGCTACAATATCTAAGTATATGGTATGTTTATGTCTTTTGGTACAGAAATGGGAAAACTGTAACCTTCATTTATTTTTATCTCAGTCTCGTTCACAGCTGTGATGATATTATTATTAAATGCTGAGTTACAATTAGATGTACACCAGTTGGTAACTTGATACATTATTTCTAACCTAACATACAAGTTACAACAAATTTAAAATTAATTATAAGAATAAAATTCTTATTCTAAATTTAAAACAATCCTTAGAATACAGAACATCTCATCCTCGACATCGCTATAAATACATTATACTACATGTATAAATCATTTTTGTAATTATTGTACAACACAAAGCCCGATTTACTTATATCAACGAATTTCTTTGATTTTTACCTTTACATGAAAGCTACTGAGGTATGAGTGATGATGAATTATAGTTTTGATTAATATCTCTCTTTATAGAATGCTACGGAAGTGCAATTTATAGTGTCATTGCACCGTACTAATGTGAACGTTTTCCACTAACAGCGTTCTGGATATGTGGAGAAAGCAAAGCAACTAACTCAATCCTCATTTTGCCAAGTAAGCCGCATTGCTTCTCCCGTATGAACCCACCCACGCACGTACTTATTTTCATCACGTTACGGAAGAAACTAACTGCCAAAAGTCCCTCATTTCTCTCTCTCCTTAGTCTTAATAGTTCACTGTAGAGGGGATGATCTTCCAACCAGCCATCGTGATGAATACTTTACGGGAATTCATTCAAAAATCGTTAAATCGGAAATCCATACTTATTTTTTCGTTATTCAGCTAGTTATCTCGCAACAATTGTCGAAGTTATACATTCAACTGTTTCGTATGTGATTTTCTAAAATAACCGAAGTCTACATGTGAAATTGATGGGATATCATTGCAAATCTGTTTCCATCCTCACCTCATTCAGTTTCATAGTCATTCATATGAATCTGATATTCCTAATTTATTATTCAAAAATTATGTAATTATTAGTGAAAAGGCAACACTATGTATTATAACGGCAGAGTTGGATCACCATCATTGATGTACTGTCCTATATAAAGATTCGCAAGTCAATTTATACTGTTATTGTTATTTTTATTGTACTGTATACTATTTTATGTAATGAAATCTTTAATTTACCTTGAATGCTATTGTATAGAATTACTAATAACTCTATCTTTAATTAGCGAGAACAATGAACCTCATAGCAGACGAATCAATATCAAAAGTTAAATCTCTTAAACAATTTTGGATGGATCTCCAATATTTTGGAGAAAACTTGTTTTGATTTTACATTATAGTTTTGTGTATACTTTCAAAAACCTATGGTTATATTTGAAAAATCTTCTCCACATTATTATAGTAAGACTTACTATCTTTCAATTGATTGCATAATCTGCAACCGATATATCAGCATCAGTAATGTCATAGATTAAGGGCTCTCCTTTTACCTTTCTGTAATGCTTTAATGGTGGGGGAATGTGGTGGTTATAACTAGCCTTTGGGGTGAAGACTGCACATACATACATGAGCTGTTAATTCTAATTAAGTCAGATTGAAATCGGACCGTGAGAAATTTCGGAAAAGACACTTATTCAGGGTAGGAAATGTACTCGTATAAAATGATTTAGTTCGACACGAAAATTTTCGAGGAATCACAAAGTAAAATAAGGATGTTTTGGACGTTTTCAATCCAGGATCAGAAATTCGCCCTGAAAAAGAATGGTACAACGTGAAAAAATCCAAACTTAAAAAATCAAAAAATGCCTGATTTTTTTCTTTTGATTGTCATATATTCAAACATTTGACACATTCCGATTCATGTTCGATCGACCATACAACTTGAAAAGAACTCTCAAATTCAGATATCGGTCGGCATTTTTGCTTTGGGGACAACCGTTTACCAGAGGCACAAGCAAAAGGGTCATTTCTGCGGGATATCCTGACATTGGGTCGGAGATTTTACGAGTCCTCCGGTGTATAAATCGGAAGAGCAGCTGTTTGCGACTGGAATAAAGCCAAACCCTCGACTGGTGACGGGAAAATCATAAAGAGGTCAACGCTCCAGCACACGGAAAAAGGATTGAATGCGTCCAGGATGGGTTATCTCAGGTTATATCGTCACACGTCCATGTGTTGAAAGCATACCTATTTTCCCATGGCTTTTTCATCGAACCAATTTTATAAAGGAAATTTTTTCCGGTGTTTCTATGTGTTCGATAAGGAGAGATGCCGGATTCATGGAAGAGGCCATATGATGGCGGTATGTACTCGTCAAATATTGAACATGACGTGGATACCAAAATTCATTTTCCTCCTTGCATTTGAAATATTTTATTGCTACTAAAAATTTGTCTTCAGATTTGCATTTAGATCTCAACATTATTAACTGGAATTGAACATTCGAAAAGGTAATTAAATTACAGTTGATTCCCGATTATCCGTGGGCGGATGATTGATTTGCAGATTATCCGTGAATGATTTCCTTACTCTTCGTCGACATTTTACGCCGTGTTTATTAAAAATTCAAACACAAGATCACGTAAGTAATTCAGCGTTCTATTATAAGCAGGATTTATCCAAGACCTCAAATGAACAGTAGCAATACGACTGCAATGATATTCTCACTACTAAGAAGATCCGCGTCTGGATTTCGCGTTGCTTATATTCAAATAATTTTTCATTGAATTTTATATGAGAAATTGTATATGAAAAAATACATTCAGTCCCTGAGCAAATTGAAAGAGAACATTTGTCAGTTTAATTTTCAATTGGCGTGATGTGAAATATTGTAAAACAGAAATAATTAATTACCGGTATTTGTATCACGAAGTGAATAAAAGGCAGCAATGAACGCCCAGATAGGACAAATGTAACCTAAGTATTGCAGGTTCCTCACCTCACACAAGCCCAAAAGAAATTCCTGAAAGAAATATTTCGCCTTCGTAAAAGAGAAATAAATATCATACGGTAATCAGATTGCTTTAGGAAGATAGGTTATTTTCTTTGCTACCAGAGCTATTTCATATTTTTTCTGGCGTTTTAAATAAACAATATAGAAGCGTAGAATTAAAACAACCACTCACTTTACATTTTTCATATTCTGGTTAAGATGAGAGAGACTGCCAATGACACTTCTAGCATCATATGCCACCACAACCAACATCAAAAATCCCCACCACAGCATAAATGAGAGTGTCGAGGAAATAAATAGCCTTTTGTGGCCATTGGACATTTAGATTAACGCAGAGCTTTTCTTTATTTAAGGCTTATGAAAAGATTACGCCAAGAGCAGATTTTTTGCGGAATCCGTTTTAGGAAATAAATTTTTTATGATCCGTACAAGCTCCGATCTGGTCATAAACCCCATAAATCATTCAGCTTCTGAGGCATTGAACCCTTTCCGATAAAAATAAGCAACACAAAATTTTGCGATAAAAACTCATCGAGTATTTATAAGAGAGAGCATCCAATTCTAACTTGATGCTGTGATTTTTGAAGCTTTTTTATCTTCTACTTATTAACGGAATAATTTTACTGACTGCGGTCAAAGTAATACTAATACAGTTTCCGATCATCTAAGGGCGTATAATTCGGTTTGCGTATTATTCATGGCTAATATTTTTCGCGGTCTCGTCAACAAAATTCAAACACATGAAACCTATTAGTCTTTTCGCGTTCTAAAAAAGCAGAAAATACATATGAATCTTATCTTGAAGCAGTGGGAATACAACTACGATAATCATATCATAGCATAAAATATCCGCAGTCTGGTAAACAAAGCTATCAACTAGTCCACAAAACAATCCGTTATAATGAACTATGTGCGCAATCAGCAATATAATAAAGAATTTTTTAGTTCTTGCTCCTCCTCAGCAGTAAAGATATTTTTTAAAAATTTAGATGAACTTTAACATAAATCTAACACTGAATTTATCACAGTAAGCGTTTTTCTGGCTGAAAAAAATTCTAGTGTCCATTTAATTTCATATTTAAGTAGAACTTCGGGAGTCAGATATGTTTATCTCAACTTAATATGCATTCAGTGTTTCTTCATGCCTTTTATTTAACTGTCCTCAGTCACACTTTAATACTGAATATGCAAGCTACAGTATTATAATACTGGATAGAGCAGTAAATCAGTGTTAATGACACCTGTCACCCATGGCTGGTTAAGAAGTTACTACGTATGGTATGGGAACTATTCCACGGAGGAATTTGTTTGTTCAAAAAACGTAAGAATTCGATGCCCGCATTTCGCAGTCAATAGAAATCTATTTCGCATAAAATATGAGACAGATTCATGTTGAACTCCACCTGTATGCAAAACATTCAATCTGACTAAATTTAACGTGATATGCCACCTTTAGAACGGTATGTCTATTTTACAGAGCATTCCACAGGAATGTGGCATAGCATGTTTACTCTTCCGCATCGCATATTTGTACTATGGCATTTATCGACTTCTGAGAATTAGTTAAGAGATTATCAATAACCATCTACTTCTGCTAAAAAGATGGTCTGACATCGGCGTTACTCTGCTTACTTTTATCTATAATAAGGTGAAATTGAATGACGATTGAGTTTAAGTCATCTTATGAACCGTATTGGTGGAGTGTATGGATATTTATTTAAATGACTTAAATTGGGGAATAATAACAGATTTGAATTGAAATTAAAGAGGAAAAATTGAATTTTCTGAATATAAGAATAACTTTTTTCTTCAAAGATGAGGAGAAAACTGATTTCCCACTGGTCTTTGTGAAATGGCACACATTTGTGTCTCTCGAGTACTAACACAAAATACTCATAATGAAATAATGTGGGAATTCAATCTTTACCTTACACTCCTGCTTCTGTACGATATTCCTTTAGGATTTTGTTTGCATCTTAAGCACACACCTTTCCTTGGGCTAGGTGAAGTAATTACTTCTTGCTGGAACTTGCGTCGAGAGATACATGAAATGCCTCCGTGTAGTCACGGAATCTAAAGACGCTTCGCGGTGTCGTCGGGAATTTATTTATCCCCTGGAAATTCCATAGAACGCATTCCTGAAAATGTCTCTCATGTTATTTCGGAAATACTATCATCAAGATGTTTGCTTAGCCTCCGTACTGTTCCTCCTTGGATATTTCGCGCTTACGGAGAGATTGAATAATATGTAGGCGAAAGAAACAAAGGCGAAAAATAAGATGTAGCGACATAAATAACTATGTGTATATGAGTGTTTTACCTTTCGGTAGGTGTATATGCCATATAATATTCCTTATTGAATACTTTATCCTGCACTTCCTAGCAACTCATCCCACCCATTAACTCCTCTAAAATCCCATAACATATTTTGTGTTTATCTTCACCCCTGTTGTTTCCCTAGCATACTCCTCTCGATAGCCATCTTTAACAATACCTCTCCTCTAAGTATTTGACCTCACATTTCCTCCTTAGACGTTTAATCACTTCAATCAGAACCCTTCCCTCTATCACCTCCGTGTTCTTTCTATTAAAAACTGAACTAATTAAATGCAGATAAGAATTTATTTATGCATATCCAACTATTCTCTTTACGAAGTCGAAATCCTTCGGCGCTCGTACATATATAATACGGAGGTACCCACATCACCTACACTACATTCAAATAGTTTTTGTTACAAATATGATAATGCAAAAGAAGTTTACACTTGACTCTAATAGCCAGTCATCGCACAATTTCATAATATAATGTGAATCATTCGACAGCTTTCTACTTTAGTTCTTCCAAATCTCCCAGGATATCTTAACAGGAATCATTGTCTACACTTAAGCTGGCAGAAAGTATAACTCACATTGTATGTACTTGTGATGGTACGCTATACTTAGCTGCACATATGTAAATAGGCATAAAAATATAAGATCGACTTTTATTAGAGTGATAAATTCTGGCCGCAAAAAAGGGTTTCGCCCTTTTGACATAAAATATTACTTGGGCGTACATCAGTGATGAGTTCAGAGAGCTTTTTTAGGAGCAGGTTTTCATCCCTGCGGAGTCACTCACTGCAGTTTTGAGCTCGTTTTCCCTCACTATTCTAATTTAAGACCTTTATAAAATTTTAAGATGAAATCAGTATTGTATGTAGAATCATGCCATTTTATTAGTGTGTAACAGTATTTCGTTACCACCGCAACGTTACAACCGGACAGTTAGTCTACTGCAATCTATGAATAATAATAAATAATTATCTTCAACATGAGAAATTTTATTGACCTAAAGTGGTGCTTTGTTACATAATATATGAGAGACATGAATAGATAATGAGACATAGTAATGGAGACGTTGGTATTTCCATGAGCAAATACTGGGACGTAAAATTATGCGTGAATTTGGCTGCGTTCCGAGATTTGCTTCTGTGTAGTCTCACTCCACTCAAAACACTGTCATCATAATGATGTTCTCTCATACGGCCGTCGTTGCAAAACCCCGTGCTATGCTTGCATCCGCGCTTTCCCGCGTTGAGTCGATGGCCGGAGAGAGGCTGAATGCATATGGCACAGCTGACCTTAAACTTGACCATAAGTTACAGCTGTCACATCGGCCACCTACATATATAGCTATACCTTGCACAGACTTTCACGAATCGGTATGGAAATGGCTAATGGTTGAGCATTTCTTTTACCATTACTGAAACTTTATTTATGTCAAAGACGGTGTGGAGCACTCAATGACCGTCACATTTGATATATTTATGTGGGCTCTTTTCAGTGATTACTGTTGTTCAGTTCTCAAGATATTATGTTAAAGGAAAATAAGCGTAGGTGAAATTAGTGCACTGAATCATTAGCAATGAAAAGTTCGTCCTCCAAACTTACATATGGTGAATGAATCCAACTGGAGGCTGACATGAAATACAGTTTATGCCTGTTCGGCTATTAGGAAGGCTATCTCTAAGAGTTTCCGAATGGTCTGAGATTCACTTCACTTATTCGCGCAAACGAATCGTGTACCTAATTAGCCTCATCCAGTAATACAAGTGAGGCAAATGAATTACTCTCAAATGAATACTTTTCATGACACTAATATATATTTATTTTATTTATTAAATATTATTTTGTTTATTTTACTTATAAACTAATTTTATTTAATTTATTTATTAAACTTACTAAATTTATTTATTTTAGTTAATTTATTATGTTTTTTCTAATTTTATTTATTTTACTTATAATTTTTAGATATTCTTTTTATTTCATTTACTCTTGCGTTTTGATCACAACAGGCAATAGGCCAGGAGGTAGTCGCTTTTCACTTTAAATCCAGTCACGTCTCATTTTACGGTATGGAAACAAACAAACCTTCTTCGTTGAACAAATTAAATCGTAGTATTTTAAATATAGTCAAGGTTGTTTGCAAGGCATCAGCAGAAGTCCATGGATATACCCCTCAAACAACATAAACATGTATGGCAACTAAAATACATGTCTCTCTCAATCCATTTGCAAAAATAAGCACATAACTATTTCCATAACACCTTCTGCTGAACAAAGGAATGAATATGTTCTAGTTCAAGTAACAGTAGATCACTTTCTTATGCATTTAGAAATATGTGTTGGCAATTTACCAGAGGAATCCATGCCTTATTTTCCATGACCGCCGACAGCCGTTCCTTCCACTTAAATATTCCGCTTAAATTTCGCAACTCGTCTTCATTTCGTCGAATGTCCAAGCCTTTGTGTCATTTCGGGGGTTCAGGTGGACATCCTCTCCTTCCATTATTTTTCTTTCTCTCTCCCTATGTTCATACGCGCGCCGCCATAAAGAATAATGGTCTCAAATGAAACAATTTTTCCCCGTCAACATGACGCGCTTTTATGGTAAGAAATCTCAGTTCCATCAACTTTTAATATGTGCTACTTAATCCTTTGTCATGATCGTCTGCTCAACAAATGTTCAAAAACATGTACGCTTGTATCTTCGTACAATAGAATTTCACTGAGATATTCAAGATAGAAATATTCCCTTATACAATCGAAATCTCTTGAGCTAGATGGAATTTCAACTTGGAAAATGACGATGAGCAGATGTTTCACTTGTAAAGCCACTTCATCTTTCCCAGTGATTCTTATTCCCTTCACATAGCTGTTGGTAGCTAATGGTTGAAGGGATGACGTTCCAACCTGCCTTCAATCTGAGTACTTCGAAGATAGACAGATATTCTACCAATCTTTTATGAAGGAAGGATCCTACGATATGTAAGACATAATACTTAAATAATATATTAGACTGAGTGATAACCACCCAATGCCAGATACGTATAAGCTGAACAAGCTATGCACAAGCTATATTCCCACCTAGTGTCCCACTCTATTTTTTTTTGGAGGGGCGAAAAAGACTAAAGAAAAGACCGGTTTCCCAGGCACAGTATGGAATGGCCTTACAAATTGAAGAATTGTATTAACAGTACTTCTACTATATTGCTAAATCCACCCCATCATGTTAATAAATAGTACCTTAACTTTGACTTTAAAAGTTAGCTTTAATGGTATACATAATTTGAGTTCTAAAAACCTGAAAAAAGAACCAAAGCTACAAAGAATCAAATTACAGCAACTGTGACTAGAAAGAAGCCCAATGTGAGTAATTCACACTACTGAAAGTGTAGAAACATTATTAAATTGTACGGGACATGCAGCTTTGGCTGATGTTTCGTAAAATACGATTTTCATATACAAATGGTTAATAATTTCTATTTCAGACAGTTAAAAATTTCTTTACGTAAGAAAAACAGCAGAGATATTTTCAAGCACTTAAAACTGTGTGAGACTAGCTAATTTTACGAAAACAATTCGGTTCAATTGTTTTCGTAAATTGTCTTTTGTATTCCCCTGCCAATCTCACGAATTAGGCTCCCGAGTCACGAGTTGATGATACATAGAACTTGAGTTCGAGTTGATTATGCATAGGAGTCCTCCATTATTCATTGAATGCTTAAGGTGGATACTTGCCGTGCTTAGCATGGGCACAATGTGTGCATTTCATACGGGTGGCAGTCTAAAGGGGAGGATTAATCCAAGAAATAGATGTAGAATGAATTTTATAGTGGTCACGGAGATCCATTTCTTATTTTGGAACCTGAGATGTTTTCTGGTAAAACTTTCCCAAACATAAGTTTGTGAGGAGATTTTCAAATATTTGTTATAATAGAATTTCAAGTAAAAAGGTAGCAAGAAATTGGCAAATTTATTCCGTTTGATAATCCTTCCATAACCATGTGTATTCAATTCCATGGGGCGGAAATCCAGATTTACTCACGACCTCAGTATGCTGACTGACTCTAGTCATTATCAACCTTTCATCTTAAGCTTCGAAAAAGGGAAAAATCATGCGTATGACGTGTGATTAATAAAATATTTAAAACTGAAAATAACTCCAAATTCCATAATTTCTTCTTGATAATATCTCCACTGCTTTATCAAACTTACATACTTTTACCGATAAGAGATTTTGGAATATAAATACATACATATTTAATTTTTTGGCTGATAGAATAGTATGTGTGCATCTTTGAGTTGAAAGCATCCTGAAGATTTCGTGCTGTTATATTTGAAAAAAATATCCCTTACATATTACCAAAATTACCTTAATTTCCCAATAATTTTTATCTGTGGTCTTTGACTTAATACTATCCATGCGCACCCTCAATTCTTCCAAGTTGTGCAGGCGTCGTTCAGATCCTTAGAGCTTTTGGCAATCTGCTCTTTTGAATTTGGCACTTTGCTGCTGTAAAGCCAGTCATTATAACCCAAATTCCATGTTTCAAGAGAGCCCTAACAATTTCGGTGCCAAATTAGGATCCTCGCATCGCCGCTCGTAAAGCTAAATCCATCCATTTATAAACGGTGATCATACGTGAATAGCCTTGATTTAGGATAATTTTACACATTGATAACTTAAGTACACTCTATATCGCAACTTTAAATCTTTAGATATATTGATTACCTTCAAGATTAAAACAATTACTGCTTGAGATGGGTTTTTGAAGTTACCATTAAGATAAATGACTAATATAAAAGCAAAAACAAAACTTTTCTCTATTAGTAATTAGACCGTACGGTTTCTGAAGTCGCAGTTACGATGTATCTAAATTTTCTCGATAATAGTATTATTATATGAACTTCCTTAAAAAAGTGTAAAATAATTTAATTGAGATATATTAGTTATAAAACAATTATAACAATCATTAAGTGATAATATTTAATCGAATAAATTATATTTAATGATTTGAATGAAAATTGCGCATAAGTTACGGTAATTAGAATAATTTATGGATCTGAGCATATGGTATGAGAATAAAAATCAATTTTTCCAAAGAAAAGTAAATTGTTTTATTAACTGGTGGAAATCCGTTTATTGCTCATTTTCAAAATTAATAAATAGTCGTAAATAGTCACTGCTATTCCAAGTTGTCAGAAATAACAAATAAAATTAAGATTTAATGTTTTTTACTGCGGTTAAATATTAAGTAATTAAAATCATAGTTTATATGAGAGAAAATCAATTAAGAGCTAAATATACGAAAAGGTAATGCCGAAGAATCCAAATAATAATCAATATTTGACACTGGATATATCAATGTTATTGACCCTTTTATGCATTCTGATTCATTATAGCAAATTTGTTACTTGCGTTTTTTATTGAGCGTATGATGGAAAAAACCGTTTCATCTTCGGTTATTTACAAATATATCGAACGATACACTCAAATATAGAGAAAAGTAGAAAGTAAATATATGTGCTTCTTCAGTGATTCAGGAAAATATTTTAGTGTATTTCTCACACTCAAAGTCATTTTTAAAATACTTGGCATTCTCCATTGAGTTAATTTTGAGTAAGCCAATAATTTTGAAGTAAACTTTACATCTGATTAGGAAAAACCCCGGTTTAATTTCAACGCTCATTTTGGAAGCAAATCTCAACCCTTTAAAAGCAGGAATAAATACTCCGGACAGCGTAATTAAGGACGAAAGAATTCTCGGATAAGGCCGAATGTCGAAGCGGAATTTTCCATTCAATTTTGAGTGCTCTATTATCAAGGGAGGAAAAAAATCATTTCAAAATAAAACTCTCCTGGAGTTCTATAGTCGAGATGATATCGAGGTAATATCAGGGAAGCAAAGAGTTGTGAAGTTTTAGTAGGAACTCCTTTCTGTTCCGTACATAAATTTGGAGTATGATGTTCGAAATAAAAAGAATCCTGCAAATCTCCATCAGTGATCGGAATAGTAAAAAAGTTCACTTAACCGCATTTCCCTTCCATACGGACTTTATGAGCTAATAATATCCTTTCGTGAGCCATTATTAGTTTGCTGTTTTTGGTGCAATCAAACCGATAAGGTTTGATCGACTTGGTTTTGGGAGAAGTACAACGTTATCTCAGCTATTTTTTCCTTTCTTGAAGAGAGACCATTATTACTTTATCAATACTTACTCTATCAATTCTATAAAATACTCTATCAATAAAGTGTTACTGTATCAATACAATAGATGGTAGATAGATAGTCTGTATTCGGAGGGGCTAGCTTCATAAAGAACTCCTTAGACCTGCTCTATACCTCGTTTGAATATACTAATACAAATTTTAATAATTACTAATATTTTTCTAAATTTTGCAATAAAAGTAAGTAACAGCAATAAGTCAAAGTTACACAAGTTACATTGAAGTAAAATACACATACCGGGGAACAGAAAATTGGTAAGAAATAAGTAACGGTTTCTTGGTCTCGGTTCGAGTCCGACAATTTTTATCTCGTTTTGGACTCTGTTTTCTCTAAGGAAAATTAAGAGACTTATTCGGTTTTCCGTTCGATTCCCTGGTTGACAAATTTAGCATTCAGAAGCCTAATTTACCGAAAACACAAAAGGAGAGATAGAATGTGTAAAAGCTAAATCAGAATCAAAGTATTTAACATCCAACATAATATTAATGCACAAGAAATAGATTATAAAGAAAATACAGAATATACGGAAATGTAAATGATAGAAGAACTGACAATTTGTCTGTTATTCTAATTAACATTATGGTTCAAGAATTTTCTTGTATTTTTATTTACAAATAACGATTTTTGGTTTCAGTTCGTATACAAGAAGTTCATTTTTTTCGCTTCGGGTTCAGTTTTCACTCCTGGAATAATAACGGTTTTTTACGGTGTCGGTTTTCAGTTCGGTTCTGGCTCAAATTCTCCCCTTCAGGTGGCTCTGTCCATGAGATCCACTTGTCCCTGGTTTTCATTTAAGAAATCACTATTTTCTGCACACTCTTAGTTAATGATTTAGAGCCGGTTGAATTCACCGCAGCGAAAATCGTTCTGGATGTCTAAAACTAATCAACCGTTCTCTGGCACTCGTCCATTTATTTTCCTTCCATTCCGTCGTCTACTCTTTGTTTAACGCGCGGACAAATTAAGGTCTTTCCTTTAGATTAGCTCAACGTTTACTTTCCTGAATTAGAGCGACAAAAGTCTGAATATTCCATTACAGAGGCTTTAATCGCCAAACACCGAGGATTTTAATGAGCGAAGAGGATCGCAGTAAGTTGTTTGAAATATAGAAGAAGAAGAAATTACAGATTTGGCCCAAAATTGCCGAAAAGCAGGGAGTCGAAGGGAGTGTATGAAACAGTTCCCTCTGCCCAATTCATTACAAGTTAAAATCTTAATACTATTATAGTTTCTTATTCTAACTTTTGATGCGATCAATTTGTTCTTCGCTCTTACAAAGAAAATAAACTTCTCCTACAAAGTCCGTGACTCTCCAATTCTAAATTGAATACAACAAACGATAAAGATATCGTGCTCTTATTTTCGAACGCTTAATATTTGTTGTAACGATGGACTTCTACGACACCCGTATTGGTCGAATTCATTGTTAAATCTTAATTATAAATTCTTTCCTTCCCTTTCTCCTAAAACCCACATTAATATGCAACCCTTTCTGCTCCTTACACGTGTATTATAAAACGTGTTTTTCGATGAGAGAGAAATATGGCAACATGTAAACATAAAGATTTGGATATAAGCAAGAGATTTGATGAAGTCTTGATTTAATCTATGGCTGTAAATTTAGAGTGATATTATACCTGGAATGTTAAAAAGAATTAAATGTTAAAATTAGAGAGATGAACGAATGTCTAAGGTCTAATAGAAGTGAATGAAGCGATGCAACTGATAAATGATTGAGGAAAGGAAAGTCATGTTCTTTACGTTGTTCTCTATTGCGTATTGAGAATAGCAGTCTGATTAAAACAATATTAGAAAGGGAAAGAAAGAAATATATGAAACAAATCCAGACCAGGATGGCTGTGGATGGCAAGAGCTCCTGAATGCAAAGACATATAGTGTCTTTGAAATCTCAAATACCGCTGAATATGACGTGAATTTGTACAAATCGAGATTGTCATTCGTTAAATCTATGGACTTATATTAGGCTATTTAAATATTAGCTTTTTACTACTAGTTGGTAAAGTTGGTAGCTTGTTACTAGAATTTAATTTAAATTCCCGTTTATAAATGAAGATATTGACTTTATATCAGTTTTAGCAAAAAGTAAATTTCCTTGCATAAATAATCTGAATAATAATAAAAAAAACATTGAAAGTAAAACGTGTTATTAAATTTAGATAAAACATTATTTACACTGCGTCGACCCAACAACAGAGGTAAAAACATGCGTCGGGAAGCTACGTTTTGGAGTTCTCAATTCGAAAGAAAATATCTTTATTCTATTGGATTGGTGACTCAAAAAAGCAGCAATGAGATCAAATTATGAAGATCTCTGATTACTGAAATATTTCATAGATAATTCTCATCTTGGAATCCATGCAAACATGTTACAACTGCCAGTTGTCAAACAAGGATATTAACCTTACTTTAGATGTGTATATTTTAATAATAAAGATGCTGTAAATACTGGTTTTGCTACCTGAAGATCTCTTATCATTTACTTTTTATCAATCAATGCTGCAATATCATTTAGTGGGACCATCCCAATTCCAACGGTATCTGAAACACTCCTCACTCGAGGCCATAAAATTCTTTATACCTTTACCACCTGTACGTGTCCTAGTTTACTTTTACAATATAATTTAAACATGATTCCTTCTAATGAGTGACAGAAAGTCCAAAATTTGCAGGAGTAAAGAAAAGTGGCCCTTTGATGAATAGTTATAACCCACTTCAGCTCGGATATGGCGAGTATTTGAGATAGTATATGGAGTTGATATCAGTCTGACAAAGTTCCATGCAAGTGAGACAGTGTACGTGAGGCTCAATATTCAAGTTTCAGAATCTACGGTTAAGAGTCATGACGCAAAAACTTTCCTAAACTCGTAAGGGTTTTATAGATTTATGGAAGCATATCTCCAACAGGATGATGGTCTATTCCATGCGAACTTTCCCTCATAAGACTTATATATATAGAGGATAAGAATTTTGAGAATATTGCGGCGGAAAGTCAAATGTAAGGGGAAAGAAGATAAAGAAATAGATATGCTTCCGGTGTTTTGTGTTCGCAAATCGATGGGACCACTATTGGGAAAACAATAGGATTTTTCATTTCGTCTCAATTCCAATGAAATTCAAATTGGAACTTCAGATCCGCTTTATATTCGTGGGATAATGGAATTTGAATATTTGATGAAGCTTATCCACACCGATCGTTATTCGATGTCTGACCTTTGTTAGTTTTCTGTTGGAATGCCGCTCTCTCTTCTAACCACATACGCCTTCTTTTCCTCGATCTCTTTATAAAAATAAACATTTTTCTCATTAATTACTCTGCCCTATTTGGGGATGATAAATTTCTGGTTCGCATGTTTTACCTATCATTTATTGAAATAGAGAATTGCTTATTTGACTGAGCAACTTCAAAATCTTCATTTTTTTCTTTTCTAAAAATTTTTATAATACTATGTAAATACTTGTTGCATAATGAGTTGACGAGGTTTCTTAGAATATTCAAGCTTTTTATCCAGAAAATCAAATTTTTACTACTTGCATTCTTATAAGTCGTATGTCTTATTGTTATACTATCAAATATCTTACAAGGAGAGACTCTCACTTTTGTCCGGGGATTTTGATGAAACTTTTTGCAGTGGTGCAGTAAGTAGCGTAATGAAAAAGTGTCGACTACTGTTACTATCGAACCTATTAAGAATTCACCTATCGTTACCTCAAATAAGCATTCTACCCTGCCATTACCTTAGTGGTCCTTTAGGTATTGTTTTTAGTAATCCCAGTCACAGGGTGTAGGATATCCTGCTATGAAGAAATTTTCAAGCTATACCAAAGCGATGTTTATTATTATCCAAAAATCCATCTCCCGCTGTCAGCGATAGCAATTTTAAAAATTCTGTAGCCTTTCGGGCAGCACGACCTGCCAAAAACACAGAAGGAACTAACTATTCCTTTCTTTTCTTTGATTTCACTTTCTTTTCTTTTCTGGTTGTGCCAGATACTTCACTGACAAAAATGCGACAACGCCAGCGCGGCTCCTGAAAAATCTGGTGGGGAAGGTACATGCGTAATTAAACTATAGTCGTTTCTTTAGGACGCAACTGAGTTTCAGCGCAAAGGATCGTTGCGGATGGAGGACATTTGTCTAATTGTTAAACAAATTAGATGTTTTTCCCATAGCTCATCCGCAAACTTGTTTTAATAACAGGCGGCCGAGAAGGCGGCATCAGGAGAGACATCTTGCGCACGCTTGCCCATACTGATACCAGTTTTAAATATTCGGCCAAATAGTTGGAATATTCCGGCAAGGTTGAAGTACTTAAGAGTGTGCAGACAGTTGACGAAACGTTATCTTGTTAGCTGAGGGGGCGAGTATCTGATATAGGAGATAAATATTACCCTTGAGATCCGAATAAGTTTGGAAATTCATAAATTGAGGAAATTTCAATGCACTCCAATGGTATTAATTTTCTGGTAAAAAAATTATCGTAACATTAAAGAATATAACTGAAGGGATATTAATATTATATTCTTGTAATCACGTACGCTTCGAAACCTATAATAAATCTTCCGCATAATATTGTCATTATTTCTGCAATGTTATTTTTTGAAACATTATAGTCGAGGAAATTATATTCGTATTTTGTGGGAAATTCTAAAAGGGTCTGGTGGTTATCACTTAAGAACGTAATGAATGTCTATAATTAAAATTACTACGGTTCAGAAGAATGCCCGATGGTAGATTCCTTATTCGTGCAATTCTTATTACTATGTACTTATCTATTGCATCAGAATTGTTATCCTACTTTACTCGTGCGTAATTTATATTAAAAAATTTAATATTTCGTATGACTTCATGAAAAATTGATTTATACTCGGTCGAGATCAGGAAGTGTAACAGAGAGGTCATGACATGTGGTAATATTGCGCGAGGTTTCCGTCCCAATACATCTTGTTCTCTTGTCGCATACACACCATAGGTTATTATTCCAATACATGAGACTGCTTCTACGGTGGTCATATTAGGGTAAAAGATTTCTGTATATTACATGGACGTAATTCGAGGTACATCTTTCATAATTTTCCTTGAAAAAAGAACGGATTGTCAAATATGTCAAAGGAAGAATGGAGTGCCAACCTTAGAACTACCCGCTTTGGGAATGGTTGATTCCATTAAAAATTGCAAGCGTCAGCCAATTGAAACATGCGACGTTTACTGAATTACGCTCGGAAGTAGGTAATATTCAAGCATATCCATTAATAATCCTAATCTCTGGTGCCTACCCGAGGGGAGAATGCTAAATCTCTAAACAATTCAATTCCCATAACCAAAGAAAGAGACATTTGTTCAATAATTAACCCTAAAAACCGCTCAATACAAATAAATACTCAAGAGGTACAAATAATACTAATAATACCCGACAACAATGTACTCAAAACAATTTTCATAAACTCTTTGGCTAAACAGAGTATACTTTACACTATAAATTCTAAATTTGACTATATTTTTCATTTTTTATTACTGATAACTTATATGTAGATCTTAATTAACAAGTATTAGATTACTAACGGCAGCACTCATACCAATCATTCCTGTAATATTTTGTACATATTACAGCATTTTCCAATATTATTCTGAGTATGCCGACGCAATCCGGCGTGTTTCAATTAAGCCGTCGCAAAATTTTCTTTCCTTACCGCGCACATTCGAGCAATATAATTTCTTCATCGCCCACTGAAGCCCTAAGATAATTTACTCGGTATTTAAGGAATTACCAATACGAAAGGGGATATGAAAGACTATGTTTAGGGAAGATGAACATTTACATAATACAACAAATATGCATGTGTAAGCTGTTGACTTCGTCACGTTTACTACACAGTTGAAATATATTTTTCTGGAACACTTAAGTCCTCCTTTAGGTATTATCATAATCAATCTCTGTCAGAAGGTGTCCGATATCCCGCGATGAAGTAATTCTCAGCCTCTACCAGAGTAATATATGTTGGTATCAGAAAATCTATCTTCCGCTGCTGGCGGTGGCATTTTAAAATTTAAAAATTCTGTAGCCTTTCGGGCAGCACGACCTGCCAAACACCCAGAAAGAACAAATTATTCATTTCTTTTCTTTGATTTCACTTTCTTTTCTTTTCTGGTTGTGCCAGATCCATCACTGACCAAAACGCGACAACGCCAGTGCGGCTCCTGAAAAATCTGGTGGGGGAGGTAAATCCGTGATTCAGCAGTAGCCCTTAATTCAGGACGCAACTAAGTTTCCGCGCAAAGGATCGTTGCGGATGGACGACATTGGCCTAATCGTTTCACGAAACTGTTGTTTTTCTCATAGCTTCTTCAGAAAATTATGTCAAAATCCAGCGGCCTATCTTGCGGCAAGAGGAGCGACATCTTGCGTACACTTGAGCAAACTGGTTCGAATTTGAATTCTTCCGCCAAAATATTGGAATTCTGCGGGAAAGTTGAAGTAGCATATAGTGTGCAGTGAGGTGACGCGACGTTTTCAGGAGGGAGGCGAGTAATTCTCAGAAGATAAATACAACATTCGACTTCGAAACGTCAGGAAATTCATAAACCATGAAATTCAAATGAACTCCAAAGTTATCAAAATGAAAGCCGTTTCTGGCAGAGAAGTTATCTTGACATTTAGGATATTTACGAAAGGGATAAATATATTCCTGTTATCATGCGCGCACATGTTTTGTTGTGATCAGTTAGTAAACGACAATACATTTAAGCTATGATTCGATTGTAGATGAGAATAAATACAGGTACCTCGATGTTACTTTGAGGAAAGAAGGCTTTAGGAGAAGGTAATAACCCCTATGTTCCACTCCATAAGCTTACGAGTGTCACTGGCGGCTCATCGAGTGCTCTGCATTGCTCAAGAAAAACTACTGTGGCTCAGCTAATTATTATAATATGAAAATACTACTTTGCCTGAATATTTTTAAGGTTGATTCTTTACATTCATGCAAAGAAACGAACATTTGAATTTTTTCAAGTTGAGAAAGGTATGTAGCCCCTTAAATGACTTTCGTAAGCAATTTTACTCCATTTTAAGTATTTCAATACTATCCTTAGAATGAAAATGGAATTTGAGTTCGAATTACTTAGGATTTTCAGCCATATATAGCGATTGCCTTTCATATTCTTATTTAACAATCACTACGATTTATATATTTATTTATTTATCTATTTCGGTATATCTGGTAAAAAATACATGACAAGCAACGACAAAATAACTGTCTATATTCAGTTTCTTTTGGTACTAGTAAGGATTTCGTAGGAGCATTATTCCTGATTTCAATGCACTAAAGATAAAGTCTGTAATCGATTAACGATGATCTTTTTCTTTTCTTTCTTAGCATTTATTGTAAGGATACTTTCGAGTCATCTGGAATCCAACCAAGGATTTACTGCGCAAAAACTATCGATATTTAATACACAATTATGCATGTATTTCTTGAATTTCTATCTCGTCCCGAAGTAGTGGAATTGATTACCGGAAAATGGCTTACATTCATTTCTTTCTAGTAATGCTGAAATCGGATAAATAAATTAATTACTATAAAGACAATGGTGTTTATTATGTAAAATTTTAGAAAGCAATCGCTATTTATGATTGTGAAATCCTAAATTACTTGAATGCAAGCTCCTTTTACGTTCTTAGGATAGTCGTTAACTACCTTCAATGGAAAAATATCGCTTACGAAGGTTACTTAACGGGATTACAAATTGAGCATACTATTTATTATTATTAATATGTCAATAGTAAGTATCAAGGAAAGAATTTAACGAACGAAAAGAAAAATTTAATGAAAAATATACCAGAGAACATCGCGTTCTTTCATGCATACTCAGCTAGCATGGACGTGTATTGCGGGGTTGCCTATACTCCGGTTATCAATTTTCACTTATTTATTGCAGCGAAACTAACGCCCATTCAGACGAACGCCGTTACACTTTCTTATTACTCTACTTACTGTAACACTGCAAAAAGTTTCATCAAAATCCCTGGACAAAAGTGAGAGTCTCTTCTTGTTAGTGCCATTTGTTAGATCTGTGATTATTATTGTCTATATCTTTAATCTTTGTACTTAGTAATATTGGGTATGTACATACTTCCTGCAATCCATCGAAAGTTTTTCATGAATATCAGGGACTGTATTTATATACGTAAGTAAATTATTATTCATAAGTATACATTCCATGAAATTTTTATAGTTATAATTATAGTATTGTCTGATATTTTAATATTTGCCATTTAATATTTATTATTTGCTCTATTAATGTATTTTTCAATATTCATATGTAGTTTTTGCTTAACTTTTTATCTATTTAAGAAAAATAAATATTTTCACGTAATCGACTCTATGTATCGATTTATAAACTGGTCTTGTTTGCTGTTGTGTTACATATATGTGTGAGTGACTTCCTGTATACGAATATACGTATAATAGGTAATTTTGTCAGTCTATACACCAAATGTTATAGTTTCTAATTATTTTCTTCCGTTTTCGGGATGAAGAAGCTCACCCTATAGAAAATCACTTTCAACCACAAAAATCTTTTTCAGGAAGGACAAAATTTTGGACTAAAATTATTATCATTTAAACGCATGCCAGAGATAGTTAGACGTCAATATGTGTTAAATTACTGCTAAAATCAGCCTTGTTCCCCACTTTAATATATCAGAAATCAAAGCTTAATTCTGCATTGGTTGCGTGAGGTCAATATGACCCCAAGCTATGAATTTATTTAAATGAAACAAAATTGATCGAAAGAGTGATCGACCATTAACCTCCTCAACCTGGCTATATTATTCATCGTGAAAAATTAAACAAAGTATTTTGGTTTCTATAAATATTCCATACTATTTTCATAATAAATATCAATATATAAAATATATATATATATATATTGATATTTATTATAAAATATACGGATATTTATATATAAAATATATAAATATCCGTACAATATCGACTCTAACAGTAGGACACAGATTCGCGAAATCTTCATTTTCCTCTCAAAAGATTAGTCATTCCGAAAAGCAGACTGACAAGGAGCCTTTTAAAGGCAAGACGAAAAGAGTATAGCAAAACAGGTAATGAAAACATTTTTGATATGTCAAAGGAGTTGGCCGATTGGAGTGTTTCTGGGGATCGAAAAAAAATCCACTTAATGAGCGGTTAGGAGAACATCTTAAGCGGTATTTTGACCATTATGATGGGGACCGTGATAAACTACTTTTAAGCGGTTTTACTATATATATTTCCCTTGAGATAACCAATTATCATCGACATAACTGTAATCATGAAGCAGATATGCTCTGGTGAATACAATTCATTGGCGTTTGGTAGGCACTTGATGGAATGAGGACAGAAGGGGGAAATTCGTGAATCTAGGCACTTATCCGAAAATTGAAAAGGCGAGGTAAACTCATCTGAATCACATTAAGCCCTCCCTTCGCTTACCTTGGGAAGGTAAAATATTTTTTATCCATCCAGAAATGTTTCTCATAAGGGATCGAAAACCACCGTATAAACCAGGCTCATTATGGAAACCCTTAAGGGGACCTAGAAAAAGGATATTAAAAGGCTCAGATTCGGTGAATTTGGAGGGAAAATCGAAAGAGCCTTTCGAATCTTCCGAGGAGTTTGCATTCTGAGTTATAGATTAAGGAGTGATGCCGGATTTTCCATTAACTTTGCTCGTTGAGTCACGATCATTTAATGCAAATACGTTCTTATTTTAAATTCTTCAACGAGAATCAGTTGACGAGGAAGGGAATAATGAATTAGTCGGTTTACGATGGAAAATATTAGTGGTGTGCCAATACCCAAAATTCTAGATCGAATATTTTTTGTGCTACATAAATATCGAACCGAATCCACGTATGCAAATCTCGAATCAAAAATCGAATACAAATTTAAGTGGCAGAAAATATTTTCTTTTCTCTTTTTGTTAAAATTTCTAATTTTCCTAATAAAATATTTATGGTACAGGGTGGATATAACAAAAGGTTTCAACAAGATGTAGATGAAGATAATGCGAGCTTTCTACATCTACATGAATACCCTGCAAGCCGCCTTTCGGCGTGTGGCAGGGGGTGTAAACACCAAACGATTGAGCTACTATATTTTAGCCTATTATTATCGCGAATTGTTTGCGGAAAGAATGAGTTCTTAAAACGACTTGTTCTAGCATCTATTTCTTTTATTTCACTCTCGTAATTGGATCGGCCGTAGTAACAGGGGGGTCGCATAATATCAACTACGTCCTCGGAAAACGTGCTTTCTCTAAATTTATTAAGAAGTTGCAACCTAGCTTCTAACCTCCCTTCTTTCAATGATTCCCAACCTGCGTATGAGAGCATCTTCGTGACGCTTACCTTTTTCACGTAGCATTTTTTAACGAAACGTATAGCTTTGAGCTGAACTTTCTCAAGTTCGCGGGTACCCGTTTCATCCGCTGGGTCCCATATACTTGCCGCGTATTCGAGATGGGGCCTGACCAAGGAGAAATAACATCGCTCTCTAACTTTCTCTTCGCATCTACCGACAATACGCTTTATGAAGCCGAGCTTTTTACTAGCTTTACCGCAGATTTTACGAATGTGAGTGCTCCAATATAAATTATTGGTAAGAGTTATCCCAAGATACTCAACTGATTCTGCTACATTTATGACTATTCCATTTATTAAGTATGGGTGATTATGACGCAATTCTTTCTTTTCGAAGAAATTAACTACGGAGCATTTACTCACATTGAGATCTAGTTCCCATTTTTCGCACCACTTTTGAAATTTTACTAAATCATTAGATAAAGAAATACGGTCGTCATCGTTAGATATTTTTCTATATATGACCGAGTCATCCGCGAATATCCTAACATTGCTATCTAACTCTTCACTCAAGTCATTAATGTATATTAGGAATAGAAGAGGTCCAATCACACTTCCTTGAAGTACGCCTGAGGTAACTTTGACTCCGTTCAAACAAACGCAATCAAGTACTACTTGTTGTTCCCGTTCGTAAAGAAAGTCCTTAACCCAGTCAATTACTTATTTATTAATTCCCGCTAATTTTAATTTGTAAATTAACTTATTGTGAGGGACTCTGTCGATAGCCTTCTTAATATCGAGGAAAATTGCGTCTACTTGCTTTCTACTCTCGGCAGACTTTAAGATGTCGTGAACGAATAGCGCAAGTTGTGTTTCGCACGATCGCGACTTTCTGAAACCGTGCTGGTTCTTACTGAGGAAATGGTTATTATCTAAAAATCTCATGAGCGAGCAGACAACGATAAGTTCCATAACTTTTCCTGATAGCGAAGTTAATGAGATGGATCTATAATTTCCTGGATCATCTATTAATCCACTCTTAAAAAACAGGTGTGACATTTACCAATTTCCAATCCGTCGGAACATGACCTTCGTTTATTGACTTGAAAAATATAATTTTGAGATACGGGCAACGCTCTCTGCCAGTTCCCTTAATCCTCTAGCCGGAATACCTTCTGGACCCTACGACTTACTCGGCTTAATTTTACGTAAGAGTTTAATGATCCCATCTTCGGTGAAGGATATACTCGGCATCGACACGGATGTATTAATCTCCGGGAGGGTGTCTGTGATACTATCGGACGTGAATATGCTTTGATCAAAGCCGTTTAGAATGTTCGCTTTCTTCTTCGAATCGCTAGTTAAATTATCTTCACTATCCCTTAGTGAGCTTATATCTTCACTATCCCTTAGTGAGCTTACTGTTTGAGTCTTTTCCTGTACCTCTCTAACATAAGACCAGAAAGCCTTAGGGTCCACGTCTAGGCTTTCCCCTAGAAATTTCTGTTTGAAATTACGGAGGGCGCTACGTATAACTCTCTTGGTGTCGGATTTCGCTTTCTTGTGTTTCTCTAATAAAAGTGATATATCTGGACTCAAATGAGGCTGATCTTTACCCTCAAAAGCCTTTACTTTTCCAGCTCTAGTTTGGTAACGAGAAAAAACTGGACAAACATAGTGTCGAATCGAATATTTAGCCCACTTGATTCGAACTTTGAATAATTTAGGCAGTTCCATTCGATGTGAAAAGCATGTTTCGCACATCAATAGTATATATCCAAGAACGAATAATTTTGAATGTACACACGTGGATGACGTATGATGATCGGAAATGTCTAATATAGATCATTTTTCTATTTTGTTATTAACTTTCGATTAATAAATTACATGAAAGGAAGTGAGAATGGAAATAATCAAAGCTTTTGCTAACTCCTCCTCACTTTCACTAGCATATATGTTCTGTTGTTAAATAATGAGGATATTACATTGGCAGAACTGCAAAATTGAAATAAACAGGCTGATCATATCCCATACTGTAAAATACGGAACATTCCTATTCTGCAATTCCCGTAAAACGGTGCAAATTTTTTCGCTGACTTTTTTTTAGAGAGATGCTTCCTTTCTGCATTCCAGATGTTATTTCGGATGATTCTTGATAATTTCACAGATGTAAATTTTATCTCAACCCATACTTCAAAGAGCAATTAATCCCAGAGATTGATTTATTTTAAACGTGAAACTGCTTCGTTATTAGAAGTCTCGCCGCAACATTGATATAGTGTTCTTGTAAAGGTTAAATGCTTAAGACAGTAAAAATTAATATGAACATTTTAGTCATATGCTAGATATTGTGTTTTACTTCACAGTCGACTATTTCAGTTTATATTTAGCTAAAGGGTTTTGGCGAATGTTTTGACGAAACGAGGCATAGTTATTGACGGAATGACGATGGAATTTCCGGAAACGAGAATTTTCTGCCAAAAAAAGGACGTCTGGGAAGCCAATATATAAGGGTATTGATTGTAAATAAAAGAGTTTAAATAAATAATTAGGCCGTGGATAACTTAGTTCATCTTCTTCCTACTTCAAATTTTGCCTATTAACATTCCATCAACAAAACGTCACATAGCATTTAGATATCGAGTACTTTATTTTTTATACCATAATGCTTCTTTCTTTCTAAGCTCACTCTCAAGACATATATTCGCAAAAGGCCATACGCAATATTTTATCATAAAGTAGAATGCAATTATAAAACGAATAAATTAGTAAATAATCACCTATTTCTCGAATACATTCAGAATATAATTGAATTTATTATGACAGTCTTAACAATACACAGACTCGGTATACTATATTTTCGATATTATAATATTATTTGAAAGTGAGCTGAGGTCATTTCGCACATGAACTCCTCAGAAGGAATCGAACGAGGGACCGCTTTCACCGAAGTCGAATGCGTTACTCATTTGGCTGTCCGGAGGCCCTCTCCGTGTTGTAATCTAGAAGGGTAGAATGAAGCCGGCTTATGTTATTCGGAAATGAAGTCCGGAGGAACTAGGATCCGGAAGTATTAAACAGTTATTGAATTAATACCCCGTTAGCCGCCACTTTTACTGCAAGGGATGTATTGACACCAACATCTTTAACTGATTTACGCTATTATCTTCTCAAATGCTATGCGGAAAGAACAACAAGATGTACATATCTGTTTTAGCGATTAATCCTTCTAATACTTAGTGGATGCCTATCGCAGATAGAATACTTATCATGTATTTCCTTAAGAAGTTCTGAACTGATTATAAATTAAAATAATAATTTGATGATATGATGATATATTAAAATAATTAATATTTTAGACTGATATTTATATACCATAGTAAAACATATAAATGCAAGATAGGGTATAGATGTTTATGTTACTTTAGGTTTATTGTATTTGTCTTTGGAAGGTGTGACGATTCATCAATGAGTTTTCACGATTTTGATACATTGAAACTGTCTTCAAAATTTCTAAATTCTCCGTAAACATAAAAATTTTGAAGTTTAAAGGAACTGAGCTATTATCATAGTTCTAACTAGGAAATATACTTGGAAGTAATTGTGTAATATCTACAAACGTTTATTTATTTCCCGAGGAATAAAAAACAGAGTAAATGATTCGTACTCAAATTATGACTTCCTCTTATGTTTTCGCTGAAAATAATCAGACGTGTTTCCTTTAGATCATGCAAGCCAAGTGATATCAAACCACAAATCAGTACTTTTGTAAGAGTAAATAAAGCAAATTCAGAAATTTTCGTCGGTAGCCTATGATTGGTACGCTTCTTTTACGAAGAAGAAAAGTACACTTTTCAAAAGAATAACAGCTTTGGTTCAATCACTTTTCGTTACTGGCTTCAAAATTTGACTCGGTAGCTAAATCGATTTCGACTCACAACTCAACTCCGCGGGCGTAATAGGATTTTTCGGAAACAAGAATCGTCAAAAAACCTCTCTCTTTTCTATTCCGACTAAATTTCCTCTTGAATTTTTTCCATAATCGCGGCAGCTGAATCTTTCTAGAAACACACAGAAAAGTTCTCTGCCTTTGAAAAATGAAAATATTTTGCCTTTTCTTTATTTACTCCAGAACCCGGTTAGCGCCCGGAATTTCAGCTGTGACGTACTAACATGGATGCTTTCGTGGGTTAGTAACATATTCTGGGATTGATACGTGGTTATGAAAGTTAAATTCGTAGAGTATTAGACCGCAGGCTAATGCCGTTCCAAATTATTTTTTAATTATCATTAATATATTTTTTTAAGCAAATTGGAATAAGGAATGGAAATGGCCTGATGAAATTCTCATTGTACTGCCAAAAATATTAAATTTATAAAAATAAGTTTTATTCTTCATTAATTTAATGTCTTCTGTGACCTCACTTGTCTCCTCAACTAATTGTAAAAAATGGAAATTTGTCAACGAGCTAAATAACAAAAATAATAATAAGAAACTTCCGCTAAGGCTTGAGGGTAACTCACTCTAAGATGAATTAAACAAATGTAATATTATAATAGAATAATTGAATTTCTTGGTGCCTCGACTACTAAGATCATATTCACCGCACTAATTGCGCATATCTCTCATTACGTACAGTGCTGCATTTATACATTCATTATAACATATATCTGATATTTCATAAAATAAAATTCTGTCATAGAGTCCGTTAAAACTCACAACCGTATTTTTATCTTCCATTTCCTTTCCACGCAGAATGAGTGGGTCAATTTGAAATTCTTAGAACTTTGGAAACGCATAAGAAAATCTCCATTTCGCTCGTGAAAATTCTTTCGGAGGCCATTTCGATAGACTGCCTCAAAGGCATGAGATTTTGAAGTAGCAAAAGGAACTCTTTCGATGCATATGTATTCATTGGGCCCATCCTTTCCGCCTTTTCAGATCCATTATAGCGATTGCCTTCACGTGGAAAGAGGGGATGCTCAACTCTTCTCGTTGGTATTTTTGCGAAGGAGGAGGAAAATTTTGCCCGTTTGGCTTTCCTTGTACTCTTTCATTGCAATTTAGTGAAAGAGTGTTCCCAAATCGATCAATAATTAAAATGTAGCTCTTGCTACCACATTTTGATCCATAGAAAATTTTAGGTCATTTTGTGTAGCGTTTATTAACTGTACAGATAGTTCCAATACATTCGAACGTTTTAGTTGTTGGTGCATAAGATTAAGGGGTTTAGAAATTTCGAACTTATGGTGGTCGATGATGGGTACCTATTATTTACTTTTTTCTCAGTCTTTCTTTTTCAGCTGAGTTAATATGACAGCTAATGAGGTAAGAATGATGCTAAGAAAAAGCATTAATTCTGGTCACTGCGTATTAAATGTTATAAAAATTGAAAGGGTTATTGTGTTGCAATTACGTTGTGTTTTTTCTGTTACAGTATTTGGCTCAATGAGGAAAGTAAGGGAAAAACCACTTCACTCCACTTCTTAAGAAGCCTCATTTCCCCTCCTGAACTTTTGATAGACAATAGTGGTGGGGTTGAAGATGCAATCAGCCTAAGGGATGAATTCGTAACTACTTTATGCGATATTATGCGAAATTTCTCCCAAAACGTTTCAACGGGAAGACGGAGTAACTTTCGACTAAAAATGATAAATATTCATTGGAAAGTTATCCCAAGAACTTAATAATCGGGAATCGAACCTTTATAATCAGCATACGTACGAGATCTCGTATACTCGTAGATCCTATATGGGCGAGTGAGCTGTTGATTAAGTGCAGATTGGGGATTGTCTGGTACGGTGATGTACGGTGGGATCTTGCCCCTTGAATCGCTGCATGAGGGACTAAAAGGAACGCTCAAAAACTTTGTACGATGAATAAGGGGTGTAAATAAGAAGCAATAGTCGAAATTAGTAATTTTGTATTGAGTAAATTATCTTTTTTGTGAAAATGTATCATTCGAATCTATACTGAAATAGGATATTTTATAACAAAGAATTGTATTGTCAATAACGTTGTATTTCTGAAATTAGTGTTGTATATAGTATTGTATTATTGTGAAGGATCGTATTATCTTACCCTTGCTGTGCTGGAAAATAGGCAACTCTCAATATGAGAATTTGAAGAAAAGAACTAAGGAAAATGGCCAAGAGTACAACGAAGAGAAAGGTGAAACTACGACTTGCAGCTAATTACTAGGGTTTATTCTACAATTTAAGGTAATGCAGTAATAAGAAATAGAATTAATAAAAAATACTTCGAAAAGGATATTATGTGACAATCGGAGCGAATGAGAAAACTATACGATACAGTCAGAAGTTAACAGATGGAGAGAAATCGAAACTGAACCAAAATTTTATTCTCTAGTTGAAGTGGAGCGAAATGCGGAACGAAAAATATTACGGTTCAATGGCCTTGTCATCACTCAACTCACGAATGACATCGCCTTTCCCGCATAATCCCGCATAAAAGCAAAAAGAATTTTAAGCAGGCAGAATCCTCGTTTAAGAGTCACTCTTCTAAAGCAGGACAGCCGAAATGTTCGTCATTTCCCTCAACGTTTGATTCCGAGGATGAAGATTTAATATTCTAGCGAAGAGAAACCTCTAACCTTTTTACGCTCTTTTTCCGAATAGCGGTAGTCGAACTTCTCTGCAAACTCGATAACCTCAAGAAAACTTTTCCAAGGAAGTAAACATTTAAGAGAGCTGGTGCTTTTCGAGCTATAGACTCACAGGTCTTAACCGAAGAGAAAAAGTAGTCTCACGATATGTTTCAGAGGGGAGACAAGGGAAAATTCAGAAAAAGTGGGAATCGGGAAAAGAGGGCAAAAAGAATATTATGAGAAGAGGGATTAGAGAGAGGGGATTTATGGAACGACAGTAGTTAACACTCATTTGAGATGACATTGGGTTTGTTATAATGCGAAAGTTACTAAGGTACAACTGATGTTAAAATTAACCGATTAAATTAAATGTCAGATCCACCTTGTTGTTTGCTTTACATCGAATTTCTTTCTCATTGTTTTGTTCATAATTCAATTGCCTTTGGAAGGACTACAGCTTCTTATCAAAACTTCCCTTTCAGGTGCTCATAGTATCTGCATTAATATAAAAATGTGCTATGACAGAGAAATTGAAGGAAGAAAGTTGTAGCAGACGATTTTCGAAACTTTTTCATTCTATCCTCTCCTTGATTCCATCCTTGTAAATTATTCCTTCCATTCCTTGTAAATTATTTCATATAACTGCCTCTAACCTTCATCAATGAAAAGTTTTATCTGTACTAACTATTTAGGAGAATGATAAGAAGAAAAATGCATTGATAAAAACATCGCTTTAATCACTAAATGGCTATTTTCTTACTGCATAAAACCCAGAAAGTTGAATTCAAAGAAAGGTAACGGAATAAAATTCTTTTGTCTAGCTCCCCCTAGATGAGTCCAGTACCCCCAGAAAGCCGTTATTATCCACTTTGGGAATCACTGCCTTAAGTGAAGGAAGTCTTCCTAAATGACCGTATGAACAGTGGCGAATTTCAGCACTCAGAGACTCAAGTCATAAATAAATTTTCAGAGATTATTCACCTTAAGAAAAACGCCTAAACGTCCTTCTCTGGGCCTCTTTGATGGCAATGTCCTTAGATTGCGTCTTATGGCAGCCACCTCTCTGCCTATGGAAAACAATTTTCAAAGTATCAAGCCGACAAAATAAGGAGTGAGAAAAATTAATAACATTCTTAAATATAAGTCAAACCTCAGCGGATTTGGTATATTCACCTATGAATAATGAGGAATTAACTCAGAAAAAAGTAAATGAAAGATAAAGTTTTCTACATCCTTCACTCAAAGAGAAATAAAAGCAGCTCTATTGACTATGCGTTGTAACAGGAATTAGTTACAGTTACTTATGTTCAATAATTACATCGAAAATCTTGAAAATGTTGTTATTTCATAAAATTTATCTTCTTGAGTTATACCTTGGGATAATTAATCTTCATAGCAGAAATATAATCACACATGGTACAAATATCTTGTGTTTATTACTACTGTATAGTCATTCCATCAGTATAATACAGATATTTCAAGATAATATTATTTTTATAAAAATATAAAAATATTTTTATAAAAATAAATAAAAATAAAAATTACAACACCAGTAAATTTACAGGGTGTTTAGTTTTTTTTTCTGGAAATAATTGTAATTTTATTACGGAAATGAAGTGCCATAAGTTTAAGCCTGGACTTTATGAGATTACTGTTATTTCATTTACTCGGCGATACTGCACCCTTGCCATTTGGCATTTGGCGGCTTTCAGGGTTAGTATGCAAGTGTAATTGTGACATTTTATATAAGTGCGTGAATTTACAGGAATATTTCATACGAGTCTCCATGTAATCCCATTTCTTCGTATATCCGGGTTAACCAGCGCTACGAATCACAGCAACATTTAATGCGAGCAATTCGTTCGATTCATCTCCGCCGGTGAAGATAATAGAAGGTTAGAAAAGTGGAGAGAAAGAGGGAATAGAAACAAGAGACCGTCCTCTGGGTCTTGCCCCGGAGACTTCACCTCGAGAGTGGCGTCGGTGGTGCCTGAATCGATCTGGTTGGGCGGAAAAAAAGAAGGCGGGGAGGGGGACAAGTCAGGGGGAGGTCAACTGAGGAGGGAGAAGACTATGCCCGGGGTATACTCGAGGTACACTCCCCCTCCGAAGCAAGCCCCAACAGGTGAAAAGGGGTTGCATGGACTGTTGGCGTGATTCCCCCAGTTAACTGATGGGCCATTAAGAGTGAGTCAAATGGGGTTTTTTGGGAGGTGACATGAGGTGGCAAAGTGTTTTCTTCTTTGCGGCGTTAAATGCCTTGGATGACGGGCGTTAGACCTATTTGACGGCAGTAAACGGAGTCCGCGCTACAGTGGGTATTAGCTTAGGTTAGGTCGGAATCCCACGAACGCAAAACAAATTTTACCTTATAATTTGGTTTTACCTCCATCATGCTACTATGAATTATAAGAACGATTGCGCTTCCGCGGTTGGGTTGCTTGTAAAATTCCTTCCCTCGAATAATTGAGCACCATTAAAATTAGAGTCACACAGTTGCAAGTTTAATATACAGCTTTTCTAGGAAGCGAATTAATTTATTTCCCTTATGTATAACAGAAAATGCATTGGACATACTTGTAAACTTTAGACCAGGGTTTACCAAACCACCTGCCTGTCTTCCCGACGTTTGTTAGAATACATTTTGGCTTCAGAAAGTTGTATAACTGTATGACGTATTATAATTTATAAAAGTATACTACAATGTGTATTATATCGAAAATCGTATGCAATCATTCGTCGTAATTATACTTTTATAAGTTAATATTATCTTCATTTGTTTTCTGCTTGTTGCTCTGTTTGCGCGCAAAGATTTAGTGAAATTATTAGAATTTCCTAATTTCTCTCTAATCCTCTCTCTTGTCACTCCCCCATCCTCACCCTTCCCAACACTAACCATTTCCTCATCACTTGAAAATGCTTGCTTATCTTTTGTACCAAATAAATTTTAAAAATTTATTTTGACCTTACAATGTAATATTAATTAGGATATTCCAACTGAGCTAATGTTTGGGCTCAGCTTGAGGTGGGTTCTTTAGGTGCCAACACATTCCTTGCGCTACTACAGTCTATCATAGAAGAAATATGTTTATTTTTAGAAAGATTATGTTTATTTGACCTCGACTGATAGGTCTATTACTTTGCTATCTAAGAAATGGACTCGATTGTTCAAGTAATGCAGCTGTGCAGAGGGAAACTATTTGAGGAATGAGAAATCTGTCCGGCGAGAAATCACTCTATTATGTACCAATAAATAAATGTCTACTTGATGTTACCTTTGTGAATTCGGGAAAATCGTAAATCCAGCGTAGAATCAGCATAATTAATAACTTTCTTTTCTTTTATATCTGATACATTTATTGGCTAATTCTTTACAGCCGTGATTTTGAATCAATATAAGTCTGTGGTGCCTAGTGATATGTAATGCTTGCAATTGAAACGGCCCGTTTATCTCTATTATTCACTCGAGTAGAGATGGAATGAACTACAATATCTTCAGAAAGCAAGAACCGACTTTATACCACAATCCTTATCATCTGAAAATTGCGAAAAGGATTCAATAACACTAACACTGAAATTGCCTTAGGCGGAATATTATCTAACAATTATTTCTCCACTTTTTTTATGACCCCCGGTTTTCACTTGAATTTCAGCTGGGGGATGCTTTCACATGCATCAATGTCATGTGTGCTAATTTTTGCGAAAGTTGCATTTTTCCCTCAGAGGCTGTTTAATGATCTGGCTGTGCTCATTAGCGACACTAATGATCGGTCGATGAACTGCAACTTTCCGAGTCATCCAAATTCAATTCAATTGATCGAACCAACGTGAGCAGTCTCGTGAGGATCTTTATTAGTCCCTCCAGTGAAAAAATAACCAAAAATAAATACTTTCTATTGATTTAAAAAATAATTCAAGTTTTTTCCTTTCATCAATTTCCAAAGTAAACCAATTTGCATGCACCAATGTGCAATGTAAATATCTAAATTATCGACTATACTAAAGATATATAGAGAAAATTATCGCAATATTAGTCCTTGCCAATAATACAATCAAGTAAGAAAATTAAAGGCGTCATCTATGATTTACATAAGTTGTACTATTTTACATAATGTTTTAGCATGTTCATCTTAAAACTAAATGTTTTCAGGGAAGGGACTGAGAATTTCCTTCGATATGCAATTCACATTTACAGCCGTTCTATCCAAACAAGAAAATGCACCCCATTTTAAACATCATGACTGTTGAAGGCTGTTTATTTGCTGCTTATCAAATATTCTTTTCAATTTGTACTTTCGCAAATCATTTTTTTTTAATATTTATCAAAAACATTTAGTAATTATGAACTCCATTCCTTTTCCTGACAGAGCACTTTCTAATTTTTATAGATCGCCATCGTTTCCATAGAGTAGAAATCCACTACTTAGAATGAAGAGAGGCGTTGTATTTCGCTTGTCTTTAAATACGTTTCCGGATATCGCTATGTCATCTGGAAATCACGATTACTCGTCGAAACTTGGTCGTGTCTCTTCATTAAACAAAAAAATTGTGGATAAAGTACAGTCTCTTTTCATTCTACATCGTATATAAGGTTCTTTTAAGCATCATCAAATTAATTCATGAGGATAATCGAGTGCCAAATCAAATGCATGAACATCCATTCAATTGAGTATTGTGATCTCAATGACGAAGAACGAGCAATCGTCCATTAGAAATCCGCGGCTATTTTTCCTGTTTGCCTTCATCAAGTAGACTAACATCGTAAAACCTTGTGATCATATCCCCGACAGATACTGGATATTGTTGGTATTATTTTGCTGAAATGGATCACATTTGCCATATTTTTTCGACCAACGTGAGATATTGAACTGGATCGAATTAAACGGAAACGACACGGCAGAAAATTCGTCTCGCTTCCGAAATTTATTTTCCTCTCAAAAAGGAATTAATACTCCATCACCGATTGATCATTTTGGTCATAATGATGACTCGCGAATATTAGTATAGGCTTCGGATCAAATTTTCACGCGTCGTTCAAATGTATCAAAAATGATTATCGAATGCCTTCATCCGTTATTGGTTGCATCATGTCTACTGTAATTGGATTTCCGATTATATTCCACTTCATTAATCTTTGCGAGTTTGCACGAAACGGAACGAATCCCGCTTAATATTAACTCCGATATAAATATCGGAGGACTTAATCTCCTTCCGCAGTCCCATTTTTCGAAGAGAATTAAAGGCAAACAAAGAGAGAAACGCTTTTTAATAGATCAGTTGATTTAGTAGGCGAACCCACGCTTAAAAAAGAGGAAAAATCCGGTCTTCTTAAGCCTAATAACCGTAATGATTTCCTGAAGGAAATAACGTATATTGGCGCAATGTACCCACACAATTATTCGGGCACCAGGTGCCTCGATTATTCCGTAGATTTCGAAGCAGAGTTATGGGAAATGAAAAAAGGGTCTACACGGAGAAGGGTTCCCTTTTTCGAGGATGATTTTTGGCGCGCATGAATCATCTGGATTTGTGAACGAAGGGAGCTTCTGCCAAAATGGGTAGTCCTCTGAGGAGGTTGGGTTATGTTAGATGGAAAAAGAGGGATGACTCTCCCGGGAAAGAAATATACTCCCCGGAAATCTTTTCCCTTTTTCATCTTGAGCTTGCTTATCTTGTCAAGAGAAATTATAGGGATTGTCCCCAGGCTGGAAGGTACTAGGATGGATTACGGTTGATAGATGCAGAAGACTTAGATAATAACTGGGACCGTTCCTATGGGGCTTTAAGTTCGATCCGGCAGCTGGAAGTGACCTTTGCTCTAATCTAGTTATACTATACAGCTCGAATATTCATGTGGTAATTTTTTTGAAAAGGAGCCGTAGAAAAGAATATCTTGCATGGAGTTGTTCGAGGAAGACAATAGAATTGTTATCCCAAGTAATTTTTGCCCAAGAGTGGGTTCAGTCAAGAGATATTTCAGTCAAAGGATATTTCAGCGAAAGATATTTTACACAATGGATATTTCTCGAAATGGAGATTAAAGCGAGTGAACCAATAAGAAGATAATGCCGTAGATATATTATTACATAGAGTTTGTTTATAGATCAATAATAAATTTATACTAAAAACAACAAATTATAAAGAGGGCTATTCTTCAATAAATTCGTGATAATAAAAATCAGTTTCTATGTATATATTGACAAGTCTGGACTTATAAAGAGAAAGATAAATAAATAAACGCGTTAAACAGGAGTCCTGGTGTCTTTCAATTCCCTAAAACGGACATTATTCAATGATAATTTAATGTATACAAAGAATAAATGTTCTTTCCAATATGTTGTGTCTGTTTTTTAAGAAAAAAAATTAATGTTAATTAAGATGTAAAAAAATCGTCTCTCACAATTCCCCCGAATTAATATATTTTCTCTCTTAATACTTTCGTTCCGCTGAGAGAATTCTCAAAATTTCTCTAACTTTGTGCAAATATTACCATTCCACATTTAATCTTTAAATGAAACTGTATATCGGAAAATGGTGTTGCACATAACAGCATCATTAAATAATCCGTAAAATGAATATAAATTTATGAAGGTTGTATTCAGCTCATGAGCAGTAGAATAATATAGGTTGCTAACCCACAGAATGTGATCGTAATCTAAATTTCTATTCATTCATTTCACTTCTTTCAGGAGTCCAGTTAGTTAATAAGCATTCTCGATATTAGATCTGAATTACTTTTTCAACCCTCTAGTGTTTTATTATGATCTTTGTTTTCGTATCTTCTCTATTCTTGTCGAAAACCATGGTTATTGGTTTCTACATATTGATTATTAGTTTCAATTTCATCAAATACTCATACAGAAACTGCATGAAAATGTCTAAATAACTGCACATCATACCGAGGTCTTAATTAAATAGCATTTATTACAACCGCAAAACACCGATTCAGTGTAGAGTGAATAAAAGCTTAAAGAATCGAAGTCCGTGTAAATCTCAATCAAAATAAATTTTTTCCATAATTGAAAGGCAACATTTTTATTGTTTTTGATCAGGAAGATACACATCCGGGAAACGAGATTCAGAGTGTCAAATGGACTCGGAGGAAACCACTCAGCGTGATGAAATGGCTAAACAAACTTTTATCGTCATGCGGAAGTGAGTTTAAATTTAAAATGAAATTTTAGGTTGGGGGATGGAAATTACCTAACGAGATTTTTTTGAGAGAAATCGTTTTTCAATATTGATATCCGGTGATATGGACGAAGGAATGCTTCGTTGAAGAAAATGCATTTTCACAATTGATTTAAGGTTTTCTACATGAGAGTTACTTCCAGAAGAATACCCAGAAATAATTACTAGAATGTAATTTCTTAGAAAGTGTACACAATGACTTTGAAAACATCGTGAAATCTTCTAAGTGCCTCAATAATGTAAAATAAATCAATTAGATAAATCTCTCTAATGTTTGAACAGATAAAAAACAATTTACCTAAGAATTTCATACAAACATCTCCGGAATATATGCATGGTTATTGTTTTAAAATATATGCACAGTGTCTTTATTCACTACCACTGTTTACCTTTTCTGCTTATGCATTTAATTTGAAATAGTATATTACACTTAATGTAACAATCGTATGAGAGTAGGATTATCAACATCTACTAATGTTTTTATTAAAAAAAATGTGAAAATAATTAGATGATATCTTGATTGAGAATTATCGTTCTCTTCTTTCGTGTAACTATAAGGTGTACTCGGGTATAATAATCTGTATATAGTATTGATTGCATTCTGAAAGGTTTAACGGGAATAAATAGTATTCCGTTTATCGCATCGAATGTAATCAAGTTAATTGATGGTATACTAACAATCCTAGAGAATGTCATGTTGACTAAGTAACTGTTTCTTCCAGAAGAGTATAGTTTGCTTAGGCAATAAGATAACTTTAATGCTATTAAAATGAATCTGAAACATGAATTGTAAACGGAAAATTTGTGAAAAATAAAACTATTTATTATCGAGAGAAGAACAAATAATTGATGTAAGAAGATAAGAAAGAAGTATTCAGGCAAGAGTCTAATTAACATGGGCTGGTATCCTTCATTTTATTTATTTCATTTTGTCAGTAATTTCTATTCATGGATAACAAATTTGACGTTAAACTTTCGTAAATATATCTCTCCTAAAATATTTCCGTAGTTGACAGTATATGCGTACCTTTATACTTCATTAATAAATTGATATTCTTTGATTATGCGAATTTTTTGAATGATTTATTTCCCAAACTGCCAGGATCAGCTACTTCGTTTGGTCTGTCGCGCCGACGAATTCCAAAGCTAAACCTCTACTCTCTATTACTATGAGATCTGTACGTGAAAATATGACAAATTTCAGGTTGCAGCATTTAAATTAAATATGAAACATTATAAAATATATACATATAACCTTCATCAGGCATAAAAATCTTTTATCTATAGGAAGACCATATTTAGCATTCAGTCTCATAATAGATGCCGCATGTGAAACTATCTGGTCATTCTTGTGTCGTGTGTTGCCTACGTTCAAATAGTTTTACAGAACTTTTATAGGAGAAGACGAATTCCATTATCTCTAACCCTATTACTTAAATATTTAGGGTTAGTTCAACAGCCAAAATTTCACATTAATAAACAAAATATATCCGAACTTAGCAACTTATAATCAGTCATCATTACTGGAAACTATTCACAACAAAATTACATAAATCAACATTAAAACATTTTATTAAATACAGTGTTATTAATTATAGAAATTCCCATTGTAATATGATCTTTATAACACTTTCATAAACCCCACATTGGTTTTAGGTAAGAGTTTGAAGATATCTTCAGTTAGCATATCCATTCCTTTACCTCTTCGTTAAAAAACAAGCATTTGACATCAAACCTATCTTTCCTTAATTTTAATGTTACCTTAATATATGAAAAACCAAATTGAACTTGTCGAAAGCAAGTTTTTTTTGAGTTGGTATAAACCCAGGAAAGAATTAAGTTTTCAAAAGCATGCTTCGTTGTATCTCGCCTGACAGGAATTTAGCTTTAATATATGCAATTAAAAATGTGAGTAGGATATTGTAACTGGAACGGTAATCCTGCATAAACGTTTCGTCGTACGCAGTAAGCAATAACTCTTCGAAGAGATGTGAATTGTCTACGCAGCCAATTAGCGCATGCGTGCCGCTGTCTGTTACAAGGGCCGATGGGCTAATCCGACGCCAAATCCATGAAATTATTTTTCCGAGGCTTAACTTGCTCTCAAAGCAGCGCACTTACTTCGTTGGCGAATTAATCGAACTCTCGAGCGACCACGTTATTGGTTTTTGTACGGAAACGAGCGCAGGAGGTCGCAGAAACAGTTTTTTCCTTTTTTTGCGACTCCCTTTATTCGGAAGGTGGATTACATTCGAAACAGCACTGCCGAAAATCTCGCATCTTGGAAAAAACCACCGTGTGAAAAAATGCGATGATAATCTCTGCATTTATTTGCTGATAGTAGTCTCCCCACTATAAATAAGGGAATGAAACCGTATGATCTTCGGTTTCCCTTCATTTCAGTGGAAACGCCATATTCCGTTGAAGTCCTGATTTCGCTCGGCTGGCCAAGGTTAAATCAGTTCGAAATGTTATTCTTTTCGCTCCAAATAAGAAATATTATCATTCTAAATAGTATTTTAGCAAGCAATATTTCTTGTGCGGATTTTTTAATGATGTTAAATGTAATTATATCTTAGAATAAAACTAACTGCATCGAAACAATGGATGAAGTTAATAGACAAAATATAAACTTAACTGTTTAAGTAACCGAAAACACGTCAAGGTATTCGCACAACACTTTCGGATAGTCAAGGGGGTAGCGCGTTTGACTTTGGTGAAAGCGGTCCTGGGTTCGATTCCCTGTGAGAACCAATATGCGTGAAATTACCTCAGCTGTCAAAGAACTTCTGAAATTACTTCTTCTACTATAGTCAGGAGCTACAGGCGCATAAAGGTTATCGAAAAGTTGGGGCTCTAACCACTGACCCTCTAACCAAAACTGATCTCCTTCTGACTCAGACTCCTTCCTACGTACAACCTATAATATCCACTCTCAAACATTACATTTACATTGTTTTCTAATTTGACTATTCACACGATGCAATGAATATGATTCGCTGAGGAAAAGATTCGAATTGGCAATATCATGAGGATTTCGTGTAGGAGCATTTTTATTAAAGTCGGGAAGATCCCTTTCTCCTGATGAATAATCGAAAATAAATAAACACAGAAGAGATCTCAATTCGAATAACGAGGACCCAAAGGGTCAATTCCTCGACCGCTAATTGGAGCCCTCCCTCGAAGAATTTGCCAGATATTACTCGTGTATAAACAAATAAGATATTTAAAGTAGCACAATTTACATGTAATATTTACATGCAGAGAATACTAAAAGGGAGGTCGGGAAAGCACTCTAATTTAGGAGTGCTTTCTTTGGAAGGAAGCAATCAGGACCCCTATACTGATTGCTTCCCTCCAAAAATCACGCCGCTATTAAAGTTTTTGCTGCCCATATTGCTATGACCCGACAACGGAATTGTTTATAGTTTAACAAATTGAATATTTACTCTTACAGGTCAGTCAAAGTTCAAAATCGAAGATGGCTATGTAGCATTAATCGGTGCACTAAGGTATTATCTGTCAGTGTTCACATACCCTGCCATACACCACATAGCGATTCGCGGGGTATTAATGTAAATGTAAATGTATCTGTCATACTATCTATCATTATCTGGCGCGAGTAAGTAGTCTATTTAACAAGCCTTTTTGTTGAATTATAACCAACTTCTTTTAATGGTGTTTAAACATCAATGTGGCCAAGTGGTTAGTTTCCAGTTTCCAAATTGTCCAAAGATCAGTGGTTCAAGTACAGAATTTTTTAGCCGGAAAAAAGTTGTCAAGTCTTGCGACATCATTTATCAAGCTAGCCATTCAGAAAAATTATCTGTTGACAGGCTTATAGAACGGTTATTTTTTATATTCAATTCTCTATTACGATAAAAAAATCTCATCTCAAAATCGCGGTTTCACCTGGGATCCTTCCCTTATAAGTGTTAATAAATTGAAGTCAAATATTTTCCTACTTTATTTAACAAAATCGTAGACCCTTATTTTAGACTAAATTTCTACCTAATAAGAAAATAATTGACATATATGTACATAGGCTAACGTATATCGCATTATTTTTGAAGCATCCTAAAGAGGAATCCGGAATAAAAGTTAGCGACGCCGATAAGTGCAAGTTGCAAGGAACAAATCTAAGTCGATTTAATTAACAATGTGTGAGGCAAGATTTAGGTACACTCGAGTTTGTGATTAAGAAAGAAATGAGATTGATCATTAGAGATATTATCCCTTTCACCCCCTCAGTGTGCTTATGCTATAAAATATTTTACTCGGAATATTTTTTAAGTAACTCTAGGACTGATCTCCCGAAATAAAAAAAACGCAGTAATATATTAACAATATAAAGGAAAACACACGTTAGCATCCAAATTATAACTTTGAAATTCCGCTAAATTAAATCAAATACAAGCCGGAAATCAACTAAATAAATTCTAAATCGTTAAATATTGCCAAAATGCCTCCAATAGGGGAAAATCAGCATGGACACTAAAATGAATATTTGCGCTCTTAATTGTGTTTAGCAAACAAATTAAATGGCAACAGAATACAATACACCAATTTAGAAAACAAAAAATAAACATTAAAAAATAAACATAAACCAAAGATAGAATGGTATTGTAAAAGAAACTGAGGGATTAAAATAACTTATGCATACATCAGCTCGTCTTAATCTTGCACCTCTCCTTCGTTAGAAAATGCCAGCACAGTGTTAACGCTAGCGAGAGAATCTTGAAGAATTCGCTGATTATAATTATATTATAATTATTATAAGTATTTGGAAATGGTGAACTTTAACCCAATGTTGTCATACACGGGTACATTAACATATTTTCCGCTAATTCCACCGAAAAGCCAAATCGGCTGGACAGGATAAGCGTTGCATTTTTCAAGCCTCCCACGTAATTACTTAACTAAACAGATAATGGAGAAACGGAAATAATCGCTTACCGCTTCACTTGGGTTGATTCTCTCCTCCGACGCGTCCGTAGAAAACGACAGATTTTATGAACACTTCGCTGGAAAGGCCAGTTCCCATCTGGTGGGTTTGCTTTCAACCGCAAAACAACGGGAAATCCGGAAAGTAAAGCGAAGTAAGAGCGTATTCCGGGCCAAAATTACAGCACATGAAATTTTCGTGTCCCTCCAATTAGATTAGTGACCTTTTAAAGGCTTCGAGAGGCGATCATTTCGTGGGCACAATCAGGAAAAGAGGTGCATTTCCACCCCTTAAATGAAAGGGAAACGTTGCATCGTGCGGGTAGTAAAACAAGTGGATGAGAATACCCTTTTGAATTAGCATTTACTCAAAAACAGCATTTGGGCAACAACACCTGTGCAATCTTCCCCAGAGGATAAAACGCATGAGAGTTATTTGCGAAATTAAACCAGAAAGGAAATACGTATAATGAGGTATATATGAAATCGTCATACCGTAAATTCTCAGCGATAACGTACACCTAATGTAAACAGCTCACCTTCGTGTACTCATGAAAATGTTTAGGTACCGCGCATTCTGTAACATTGAATTCCATGAAATGATATAGATAATATGCAGTTGTTTTCTATAAGAGACGGTTTGTGGATAAATTATTATTATTATAAAATAATTGTAGACTACGTCAGTGGAGGAGGAACTTCTACAACAAACGAACATTATTATCAAAAAATTCGAAATCACCAAACATTTTGGTTAATGTTTGATTAATTTTTTATTTCTTTGTTTTATGCCGAGCAGTGTCACCTGGTTTTTGACCTATTATTTTAGGTTGTGTATCTAGCAAGGAATTATATCATAATAACATTTATTAATAATAATTTATTAGTCTTGATATTATTTAACATTGTTTTTATCACATTATATCACTATTATTATTATTATTAAAACGATAGGTTCAGCCTAATCCCTTTATTGAAGTACACCTGGAATAGATGTATTTCCAGTCCAAAATTATAATAATAATAATGACAGTACATATTTAAAGAAATCCATTGAGCATATGTGTAGATACAAAATATTTTGGAAGGTTTATTGTGAAGAGTTGAGTCTCTCAAGTAGAAAATAAAACTTAAAATAGAATATCAAAGAAGGTTTTTAGAGGAAAAGATAATTTAATTTAGCATCATATGCGTTAAACTTCGTGAAAGTAATAAGTTCCTTCTAATAAGCAGTGCTTTGCTAAACAGAAACAAAATATAGTCTCTACTTTCTCCATACAAGGAAAGAGATAAGGCAATTGAATAGTGACTCTAAGATAAACAATGAATTAGGAATCGTCGAATAGAACCAAGACTGATGGCGTCTCTTAACACTAAAATTATTTGCCACCAAGTAAAGATATATTTATTGAAATGAATAAATAAAAGTAAATCGGTAGTAGAGCTCGTATAATTACGCCAATCTCATTACGAAGAGAGTGCACGGCCTACTTTTATCACGACTATCGATCAGACCACAGAAGAGACGGACGCCGAAAAAGGAAATAATTTATGGACAAGAGAGGATACAAAAGCGTGATGTCAGTGAAAGATAAGCTTTCATAAGGTATCTGTTGGAAAGCTCGTAAATATGTCCCTAGGGATATAACAGGGTCCTATGAATACCGCTGAGTGATTAGAAATAGTAAATTCCGGAAACGTCAAGTGATAAGAAACGATATTTGGCAAAATGAGACGGGAAAGGTCAAAAACGTTGCTATATCAGTGGCATACGTTATGGAAACATTTTTGTGCTTTACAGAAGAAAGGGGTCTGATTTTTAAGGGAGAATGTTTTCAAGCAAGACGATAGAAGAGAGAAAAATCTTTAATGCCTATAATTTCGTAACCTAATTGTTGACTCTTTGTCATTGTTCAAATCACTAACAAAAAGAAATTCTTGAGTAACTTGTAGTAAGTAAGGAAGGTTATTATTGGAAACATATTGAGACATTATAAAAATAATGTATTCTTGTGTATTTAGAAGAAAGACAAGCGTAACCAAGTAAAAGTCCAAGCAACCTATGGAATCTTCTTAGCGATCATCTTATGAAGGTTCTTAGTAATCCTGAAACTCAATTTTCCGGAAAAAAAATCTTCCTAATCAGGATTTGAACCACTGTAAAGAAAATTTTGGCTTAAACTTCGGATATTTTCGGAGCTTTGAACCAAAGACTCTAACCACTCGGCCATTTTGATAATGACAACGTCCTATTCAGAATGTAATTTAATTGAAACGTTGCTTGAATAGATTACTATATACCAGGTAATGAAAGATAATATATAAGATATAGTTAAATTAATCCTTGTTATATAGGATTTTATAAATCCTGGCTTCAACAACAGGTCACTTGGTCTTTATTTTAAAGCGGAAGGATCTAAGTAGTTTGTTACTACAGATATGTTCGTAGTTATTTTATATTGAAGATTATTCTTCGTCAGTTTTTGTAAGAAAGAAGGCAGATGAAATTCACTCTTGTCAGGCTAAGGTAAACTGATGTAAACCAATAAACTACGAGTGTAATCCCAAAAATAATCCTGAGCTTCCAGAAAACTTTTGCGTGGCTGTTGGCCATTTTTCCGCGATTGTTACATCTTCCTCTATCAAACAAGCCATTGTTTAGCCTTCATTCATTTTCTCTATTGGCTTGGCTGCTAATTAAGCTTCCACTTGCTGCTACCGCCAGGTGCAAAAGGCATCCAGTAGAAATTAATTCAATACAATTGACTGAAGTGAATAGAGAGTCGTGTATGAATGTCAAAAAGTCAAAGAATGCCAAACGTCCTCAAGTTATATGGGAAGTTTATAGCTGAAAATTCAAACAGATACAATCTGCCAGTCCGAGCCACAGCAACTGTGTTTTGTGATAGAATGGGGGCATCGTGGTTCATTGGACCACTATAAACGCTGACGGATATTGAGACACCCAAAAAACTTCGATTCAGAACCACAGCAAAGAAATTTGAGCAAGAATGTATGCCTTCTCCAAAACAACGCCCGGTGACCCCTCCGACCGTCGCTCTCCTGTAAGAACTTGAATAGAACATCAAATACCATCCACTCAATAGTTCGCACTTGGTACCCATTGACTACCACTTGTCTCCTAATTTGAAAAGCATTCTCCCGAAATGCACTTCAACAACGATAACGAAGTGAAAGAAACAGTCTGACGCTTCCTCAACGCCATGGCGGTATGACAAGGACATATAAAAACTGCCACAGCGCCTAAGAACTTTATCGGTCGAAATGATAATTATGTGACACAATAGTAGGGTATTTAAGGTTTAAAATAAGGTACCATTTATTGAAAAAATACTTCTTGCTGTTTCAAAAAACGTGAAACCTTGTTTTTAAGATTACCCTCGTATGTAATATTATTAATAAAGGAACTTTAGGGCAATAATACAAAAATATACCTATCATCAAAAATTTCGGTTGATATCTTTTGAAATGGAAAAAATAAACAGTATTAGTTTTGTTAAAATTGCTTCAATAGCTGAGGCCATTTTACACGCTTGGGTTCCACCGGAGGTCGAACTCAGGACCACTCGCCAAAGGTGAACGTGCTATCTATCTACTTGGCTTTATTTCTTACTTCGGTAATGTTCTTTGTATAAGAGAAGTCATTAAAAGTTCTAAGGCAAAAAATACTGAAACATGCATCTTCCTCTATTCTGTAATTAGAGATAAATCCAACATTTCCACCCATAAAAATATGGTATAGTCAGTCAAAAAAACTGCCGAAACGCGGATTGAACGACCTTATCTTATCAAAGAAAATAAATAAGGAAACGAACTTTTTAAACTGACTTTTCGGTCGATATATGATATCTAATTTCGCCAGAAATGTAACTAAAAAGAGAAACGCTGAGCATTACTGTAAGGAGAGTTATATCCATCTTTTCCATATTCCTTAAAGAGCCCTAAAACGCACACGGAAATTTACGTATATTTACCTACTTAGTTTCAGTAGGGATAAAAGTGTCTCATTATCATTAATGAAATTTCTAAATAGACATGGTAAAGCAAATTCTCTGAATATAAATTAAAATTCACTGTTTGGGCAAACCCTGAAAGGCATAAAAATATAAAGAACGCATGAATAAGAAATGTTCCTATCTTTATGAAAAGTAAATTGGTTCCACTGCAATATGCAAGAACGCTCTCTAGCTTGCATATTTGAGGGGAATTTAGAAATGAAAACATTCTGAAATCATAAGTGCTTACTTGCTTGCTTTCATGGATAAAACGGTAGAGTCCTTAATCATTCAATGAGAGAAATTATCTCGTTCATATTGAAGAGGCAGTTTCCGGAAAATAAAAGGAAAGTTACCGTTTGCTTAGCTAATGGAAAGAATAGAAGCGTTTTAAGCTTCATTAAGAATTACGGATTAAAATACTTCAGTTACATCAACTTGCTATTTAATTGAAAACGAGTATATTTTTATGTCTGTTATAAAAGTACACTTAACTTCGCCAAGTATATTCACCAATTTAATCATACAATTTCTGAAATAATTTGATCATAAAAGCTATTTCTGAAGCACCACAACCCTCTCCTTAGGCTGCGGCCACACCGGAGGTGTCTTGTTTGGCGCCTAGTGCCTGATGTCTCGCCTGGCGATTCATCCTGGCAAAATAAGACTTTGTAATATACGGGACCGGCCACACCGGGCCCCAGGCGACCTCGCGAGTCGCTTGGAGAGTCTTTAGGCGAATGGTTGTGTCGGTTCTTCCTAGCAAGTCGCCTAGTAGAACCTAGTAGTTATTTTCATTAGCAATCCTTGTCCTTTCAAGATTCGTGCAGTTTAATTTTCCTAAGGACGCTTACTTCTTTCAATGACAGCGTGTAGGATATTCGGGGATGAAAGAATACTCATGTTTTAGCAGTATGATATTCACAGTTACCGTGGATTCTATCATCCGCTTTTCAGGATGATACTTTATAATTAAAAAGTCTGTCGTCCGTCGGGCAGCACAACCGGCCGAACGTAACGAAAGAAACAAATTTTCCTTTCTTTTCTTTGATCTCACTTTCTTTTCTTTCCTGGTTGTGCTGGATCCTTCGCTGACCCGAACGCGACAACGCCAGTGCGGCTCCTGGAAAATCTAGTGGGGGAGGTACATGCGCGATTCAACTATGGCCGTTTCTTCAGGACGGAAATAAGTTGCAGCGCTAAGGATTGATGCAAATCGACGACAGTGGCCTAATCGCTTAAAAAATGAGATGTTTTCCCCCATGGATGATTCAGAAACTTATGTCGAAATCGAGCGGCCGATGGCGGCGTGCTGAGAGACATCTCTCGCACGTTTGACCATACTCATTCGAGTTTCAATTCGTGCGCCAAGAAGTAGGAATATTGCGGGAAATTTGAAGTACATAAGAGCTTTCAGGCAGATGCGGGAGATGTCTACTCGCATGCCGCCATCGGCAGTTAGATTTTGACATTGGTTTCTGAAGTAGCTACGGGGAAAAACATCCCATTTGTGTATACACATACTGTACATAGTAGTAGTAAATTATCGTGTAATCATAACCGTAAACATTCTAATTTAGCGTACTTTGTACGCTATAATAGTTGATGGACGGGGTCGTTAAACACTAGTGTTCTGTAGTTGTATAAGTAAAATATTGTAACATATCCGTGTTATTGGTTCAACTTATTGTAAGTTAACGTCGCCACCTTTTCCAGCTACTTACAGTGGCGGTATTGTTTCATGTATGAATAAAAACAATTTTTCTTCCTTTAACCACCGCCACCAACTGATAATAACATTATAATGCTGCGATCAATTGTCTAGAAAGTAAAAATTGCCTGAAAAAGTACATATATTTCCTTCCTTCAACAACAAGTTTAATTTCTACAATGTATCGGTCGCCTCTGTGTGACGGAAAGCGGACGTTGAACAAAATAATAGAATAGTTTAGGATCGGCTAAAATAATGTTTTGAAATGCATCTCCTTTTACAAAGCATAAAAGGACCGCGAACCTCTTAACACGAAGGTTAATTACCCAAATTCTATTTCTGCGTGCGTAGTCATCGAAGCAGAAAACGGTTGAGTTAAGGCTCCATTTTACTCGGAATGCCACCACTCGACAACTTGAGGAATCAGCGCTCGACTCTTAAGATTTGGCCCAAAAGTTTCGCTATGAATAAGAGAAATGTAGAGGAGGAAGTTTGTGTCTCAGCTGAAGTTTTAAGGATTTGTTAGAGCGGGAGGAGAAAGAACGGCGCTTGGTGGTCTCATGAGTAAATGCCTTAAGGAGAGAGCCTAGGGTTAGCAATTAGTATCTCAGCTTGCTTGCGATCTTAATGCAAACAGAAAAGAAAGAGATGGTAATTAGTAAAACGTAGATTCGACTTAAAATACCTAGTTTAGAGTGACATTCTGTAGCTCGCCAAAACTTTAGTTGGAGAATGAGGAATACTATGCTTGTGGTCAGGTAGCGCGGAAGCTTTCGGAACCCCAATGCACAGTTTGGATGGAGAACAGGTGTGGAAGTAGGCAAAGTGGAAAGTGAAACGGTTATAACAGGGTAGAAGTAGTAGTAATGATAAGAGAAAAACTTCCTTGACTACAGAGTACATGTTGCACATGCGGCCTCCCATCGGGAATCGAACCCGGGCCCACTCTCACCAAAGAAGATATAGTACCATCCATATATTTAGCTTATCCGGCTGAAATATATGGATGATACTATAATACATGATAAGGGCAATGTAAGGTATAAATAAAAATTTTCTCGCTAGAAATATCTAGACATGATTATTTTCTTTCTGCACTAGAATTTCCGTTAATTCAAGTGGGCAGCGGGTTGGCTTCGATAAAAGCGGTCCCAGGTTCGATTTCCATATATACGAAATGGCTTCATCTCTGGAACCACTTTAACAATATTTTTACGACTACTTCTCTCTCTGCATTAATTCTTTGCGACAAATCTTCAAATGTCACCGATTCTTTCTTTCTGTATACTACTAAAGATTAATATCCGTGAAAATTTTTCCAAATTTGCAATTCTAATCTGTACCCATTGATTTCAGCGAGAAGCCCTAGTTCGCTGTCATTGTTGGTAACGAAAACTTTGTTCTACAAAAGTTAGAAATAAGCCATCGATTGTGATTCGGATGCAAACTATGTTTGTTCGAAAATCATTCTGAGCCCTGCGGTTCCCATTTAATTGTATGTACATACTTTCCACGAACTGAGAAGCGCTTGCTGAAGCTGCACTGTTTTCGTAATCGGTCAGTACATTTGGCATAACGGTGGGAATCGAACGTTTTCTTAGTGTCTGCTTACTGAACGAACTGGTTCTTTCATGGTCTAGAAACGGACACTGGAATTATTTTAGGATCACTTGTCGAAACCCCCCCGATTTGACCAATCGTAGAACTTTTTAATTATACGTTTGTACAATCGTTGGTTGAGTAAATCTTGTTAATATAAGTGATTTGTTATAAATTTATTAATTTATGTATTGGAGATGGCAACCAGGATTTTTATATGTTGAAGGACTTTCACGACCATCTAACCCAACCCAACAGCTACCCAGCTAATTAATTACTCGTATAAAGGTGTGATTAAATTGCAAAATCTACCCTCCCCCATGCATCTTTATGGGGATTATTCTACAATTGATCCTAATTTTAAAATTAAAATTTAGCAGGTCATCGTATTGCAATGTTTTATTGGAGAACTGCTAGAAGAAGAACGGTAATATTTGTATTATTTCGTAGAGTCAATAATACTTAAAATTCCAACTGCCGAATGTTTAGCAAAATACAGACCACTGATGGCAAAGTATTTCTCAAGTCAAGAAACACTCAGAAAAACTCCAATAAGTTATTAGAAACGTACATAAACTAATTTTGGATGGAATATTGGAGTCGATTTAAATTTATTTGAAGTCCAGAGCATTTTAAACCCTTTCCGCTGATGCGACATTCACTTTGTTTGCAATTTTAATTGACATCAATTATGCTATTGATATACCTCTGCTATTGTAACAGAATGCGACGTGAGCTCAAAATAGAGGTATTTCTACTTTGAATTTCAAATAAAAGACTACGACACGGCGTTCTTGAAACGTTCACATGTAAATTTGTTTTAGTAAAGTAGTATCTCATGCACATGGCAACTGGGATCGATTAATAACATATGCGATATTCGAGAGTACACTTGTGATAGCAGTACAGTTGTGATACGATTAAAAATGGTTTTCAAAATATTTGTTCTTGCGCATTAACAGTATTGACCCAGTTTACTTTGCTCTTAATTATTCCTTCAGTTTTCGGTTTAGTTTTATTAAAATCCATAGCAGATGGGCGGATATTTTACTTTATATTGTACTTTCGCAGCGTAATTGAAATAGGTTCATATCCACCTGTTGACCTAGTTATGGTTTATTTCAACATGAGAAATAAAAACAACTAGAATGTTCCGTTTATAGTGGAAATAAACTTGCATTCGACTTTTAACATATATTTCAACACTAATTGTAATTTTTGTGTAATAGGACATCGTAAAATGAAACGGTTCAATGGTGATTAGATATATATAATAAATATATTTTACCAAGTCTTAAAAGGGATATGAACAGCAATAACCATTTCCAGTGATATCCGTCCTTTAGCTTGTTTTACTGAATGTATTAATATTAAATTAAAATATTCACATGGTTTTTCAATTTATATAAATTTAAATTAGAGTATTTATCTAATGAAAATAAAATATTTAATGAATGAATAAATGCTGAGTGTTGATAGCAAATCTTTATGTAAACGCATCATAAAATTATGTTTGAAGTTAACTTATCAAATCATAAAATTTTCATGAAAATTTTATATTTTATAGTCTTTCATAATTTATATTCTCGTTATTTTTCAAACGTAGGCTAAAAGTGATAAAATGTGGTAATATCCTGTTTATAACGCAATTTCTGTGCATCTCTGCTTTAACATGAACTTTCTGAAGCAGCTGCTGGGAATACCAACTTATATTCCCAAATTCTTATGAAGCAGAGCAGTAATAACAACTTTTTCCGCCCTGGGCAAAGGAGATTTTGGCGACTCGGGATAATAAAGCATGTAGTTTGAAGGGGTGTTCATAAAAAAATAAATGTTTACTTCTATAGAATATTCTACTAGCGTCATTTTTCTAGTGTGTATGCTTTTTGAGTCATGGACGTATGCATTTTTAGCATAATCAGTAGATAAAAGTGCCAGGCCTGAATGGCTCGTGATTCACCGATGAACACATATTATTTTTCATTTTATTTCATTGAATTTGGTTGATAAATGATCGCTTACCAGTAAAAATAGATGTTTTAAATCTCTCAGTATTTCTCTCTCTCAGACTCTCAGCATCATTTATAAATTTGGATTTAAGCTCTGAGCTTGAACACATCTAAACCGTACTTCGGTCTCTTTCTCTGTCAAATTCACTGTGGTTTTCAAAATGTAGCATTTGCTTCTAAGTGATTTTCAGTATCACCAAAAATTGTTCGAAACTGTATTTTACATGATCAAAGTAAAACGTTTGTGTATTTATTATTATAAAGTTATATATTTTTTCGTGACATTTTCCATCGTATATCAGTATGGCTTAGTTTTATTTAGTTATTTGTGTATTAATAATTATATATAGTATCATCCAAATGATTGAATAATATCGATATACCCAGTAGCTAGTCCTTCCTCTTTTCCACGGAGTTGTCATGAAATAAGAAATAAGTCGGTTTTGAAGAATTGCAGGTTTGTAGATCTCTGATTCATAACCCAATATCTTAAATTTTATCACAGCCTTGAAATATAAAGGCAATAAATAAATTTTCCAAAACTAAACCAAAATTAAATTGATGATTATGGTTTTTATATTTGTGTTATTCTAATATTTAAACATGTAATTTCTATTATTAGTGAGAAAAGTATAATTTCTTCATTCATTTGGATAAGACATGAGAAACAGCTTCATCGAATATCTACTACAAATATTGCTTTCTTTTGGAAATATTGTAAATGAGAAAAAGGATAATTTAAAAATTCCTTTGAATATCTTAATGCGTATTCATCAGTTTTGGACATCCGCTTCTCAAATTTGCATTTGAGAATACTTACATTATCCATAATTAGGACGTGGTTTTAGAGCACAACGTGCTTCTTATTTATGAATCGATCCTGAAAATGGATAATCAGTGTTTTAAGACGCACTTTCAACTATTCCAATATATGCACATTAGGACAAACACTGCCACGCAAATCACCCGATTTTCATAATATTTCCTAATTTTCCGGTTCTTGCTTTAAAATAACAGGAGATTCAGTGTATGCATTAATGATTGTTTGCATTATTTTACAAAATTCACGATTCACACAAATTGCATATTTACATACTTGATATCCTACTTTATAAATGCCTACACAATGATTAATTATTTTGTTGACCTGATTGTTTCATCGTTCAAAAAAGGAGTCTATCGAACTAATACACTAGAATAATCCATTGAAATGTAATAAACATATTAAAATAACGAATTATAGGTCAAATGGAAACGTAATTGTAATCTGAATAAAAGGGGAAAGCTCTCTTTTCACCTATGTGTTTGGTTGTTGAGTTTATACTTCGATAGCATTACATTCCGAAGTGTTATTACATTAGTTTTGAATTGATAAATTATTTTAAATTTCGAAAACATACAGTATTTTGCAGGAGGTTCATGCACCGTTATTTACTTATAGTTGGGATCAAATCAATGAGTACTTCATTAATAAGCACCCCTATTACCGACTCGAACTCGACAAATACACCGCCACAAATATTGACTAAAATTGCTTTCTAATCTCATTTTTAAAACATATTATAGTACAATGATTAAAAAATGATACGGTGAAAATACTTGTTGTTGTAACGAACCCAAATAGACATATATTCAACAGTATTTGAAAATCTTAAATTTTAAATTGAAAGTTTTTTTTAAATATTGTGGGGATGGATTGTAGATTCACCACCCCAATCAGATGCAACTGTAGAATTTACAACAAAGCATAATTCTTGGTTGAGAACATCTATTTAAATAAAAGTAAAGTAGTTTGCGATGAATTATTTTATTCATTTTAGATGCCAGTTTCAAAGTTTAAAGTCCAAAGTTTTTATAAAGTTTTGTTTTACCTCCTCAACTGAACACTCAACCCAACTACATAATCTAAGAAATGCTAAAAAGAGCTAACTACATTTTCTAATATTTTCCCAACTCGAATCACTTGTAGAATCCCAATGCTATGCTTTATTAGGGAAGGATTCTACAATTGATTCTATCGTGGCTGCATGATAGTAAAAATTAGGTATTTTACATCAAAGGTAGTTCCAATTTATCCATTTTAAAAGTTTTTCTAATTATCAAGAATACCACCATCTATTACGATAGCTTAAGTATCTACGAGAGAACGCATCTCTGTATTGAAAAATACCTGAAATCTTTACATCGCTGCTTTTCTCCCAGGTTAAGGAGGCGCTAGTGAAGCTAGTGTTTAACGAAATTATGCAAGGAATGACCTTTCGGAGAGTTAAACTCACGCATGGATCTAGGCTAATGGCTCCTTCTGAAACTCACGGCTTGAGTTAGCATCCTCGAAATTTCATTTCTAATTTTTTTAGCGTAAGGCTGCATAATTGGCAGGTTTTAACGCCGAAAATGTGGGTAAATTGGCTTACAATGCATGCATATTTAGTATACTTAGTGCAAATAAACATTTACATCGGCTTAATTCTTAACTAGTGTTCCACAAAAAATGCCTCTGCGCACCGCGAGATGCAGGAAGTCCGGAGACATGCGAGTTTTTCCTCTACGTATACACATTATGCTTATTTATATTATTCATACATGCTTGCTTGAACGAGTTATTTTCCTCGACGACAAAAAGTGACTCTTCGGTGTACGTCAATAGTAGCAACTAGAAGCAACAGTTTTTGGAGCTCCTTAATCAATGGAACTAACTTGATCGATCTCCAAAGAAGAATCATAATGTAAATATATTGATAAACTCCGCGGAACGGCGATTCACTTTGTAATATTACCGAAATGAGTGAATGAAATACATCACTTGAAAAAGGTAGTTAATTCAGAAATAACTACCAGTTAATTTTTAGAAAAGTGGTGTGTTTCATTCACTAACATCGTAAAGATATTATCTATGAATCTAACTTTTCACACTATTTGGGAAAATTTCATTTAAAGGATAGAGAAACAACCACACATTGCCGATGATCACATATCGTGGTAATATTAAATTTATTACTTAGACATTCATCTTCATCGAATAATTCAGTTTGCAGTGGTATAGTATTTCCTATGGTAAGAATTTTAATCTATATCATCTACATCTTATGATAGGCATGGAGATCCAATTACTCCCCATTAAACCTAATCTTTCTACCTAACGTTTCTTTTTATGCCTTTTAGGTTTTGGAGAGGAAGTGAATTTCTCTCCCGGAAAGCTTATTCCGAGAAAAATGCTATTCCTCTTTCTCCATCTCGTTAAGTATTGACTCTCTTTTCTCAGCCTTTCGAATGGCCCTGAGCAGATTATAAATAAGTTCCTCGAAATAAAATAATCTATTATGTAACCGAAGGGTATTTATTTGTTAAAGATCTCTCCTCTTGTCCCTTATGTTCAACGGAGGAATTCTATCGTAACAAGAAATCCATCATGACCTTCATCCTCATAAAGTCTTTGTGGTATAAGTAATTCGCCCATTCAGATATTTCTCAATAATCAATGAATTCAATTCTGATAAGAGATCGTTCACAAAACAGTAACTTCCTCCATAAACGAATGCTTTCGAGGACTTAAAGTGGAATGAAGATAATTTAAATTAGTGTTTTTCAAAGTGCAAAGGATTATATAGTAAATAAATTTATGATATTTGATCTACTTGGTCAGGCTCAAGATGAACTTTTTCAGAGCCGGGCTTTTGTACTTATTATTGAACCTAAAATGCAACTTTTCCAACCTATTACGTTTCCGATACTAAAAGTTTTTGTAAATCGATACGCAGCAATCAACGTGTTATTTTTCTCTTCGCTTAAGGTATTTTAATAAACATGTTTGCCTTTTATCCATGCACCACCACATACATAACCCACCGCAAAACTTATGTAATGTGTGACCCTTTATCCATTCAAGAATGAACCCGAGATTGCCCTTAGATTATCTGCTGTTGAGGCCCTAAATTCGGTCTGAGCCGGAAAGGTATCTATCACCTGTGATGCGGTATGAACCAACCTTCGGACTAAATGCTTTACAGGACGATGAAGAAAATTCTGGAGTTAAGTTTCACTAGACAACAGTAAAAATGATTCTGCGTTGGACGTTGCTAATCCTAAAAGGTATTTGCAAGAGAAAAACGATAATTTATAGAAAAAATATAGTGATGGCGTCTTAAACGGGAGCGTTTAAACGGATTTTGCTGCACTGAATAATATTGCTATATAGTTTCTAAAAATCCGTTTTCGGTAATCTGTGCTTTTCTCCCTTCACAACCATCAGCATATATATGATACCCCATTTTAAAGAGAACGTCTCCTGCTTTCTCCTAAAAATAAACCAACAAATGAAAAATGGACCATTTAGTAAAAAGATCGAGTTAAAAATTGAATTAAACGATAGATTTCGTTACTGAATGTGTAGACATCGATATCTATCAATAAAAACGAGTTACATTGGAACGGATACTGATACTTTATTTCCCCACCCAAATATATTTAAATAAACTCCAATCACTACAACGAATACGAAAACACTGATTCATATCTAAAAAACAATTTCACGCACAAATCAAATACTTTCAATTTATTTGGGTGACATATTCGCTCGTGGAAACTAGTTATTCAAAATGGCAGAGTAGTTTCTCTCTAAGAACCGCGTACAGATCAGCACTTTTATAGATACAACCAATTAGAATATCCAAACAGAAGTTATTTACCTCACGACTCTATGGCGACGGAGCTCGCATAGATATTCGGTTAGTTTGAAGAACGTAATATCTTGAAGGAGAAAGAGGAATAAAAACCAGTCTTCCCCGATTACGAATGCGGCATAAAGGGCGAGCCGACACTTCCATCGCCCTTAGGAGAGGGATTTTCCCCAGGCGAAATTCTCGCTATTCCAATTCCTCTCGTGGAAAACAAAAGATGCGTTACTCAGAGGATCCTGGAAATAAAACATTTCTTTAAAGCCCTTCTTTTCATCTTTTTGATATTCAAAAGTGGAAGACACTTTAGCGACGTTGTGAAGGTGAAGGAAAAACGTTTTTCTGCCTTTCTCTCATGCGGGTTTTATCTCGAGATACGTGTGAAAGGTATCAAAATTAGATGCCGAAGAGGAAAATGAATAGATAAACATACTTCATCTTCGTTACCTCATTATCGCGAGAGAATCCCACCTAAGGTTTTATGTCTTTAAATTTTGGTTTCATACCTCAAATTTCCCGTCGTTTGAGTGACCTTTATTGATTTCTGGGGCAACAAGTATATTTTTTTTCCTTGACCAAAGTTGAATAACCAGGTGCAAAACTCTACTGGTTTAAAACGAGAATTAATTCGAGACATAAATAACTAGAAAAATTTTACGCTTTCATAATGAATTAAACATTACATATACATACGTCCCCGACTAACGAACGACCGACTTATGACCACCACCAACATTTACAACATTTACATATTTACATACAAATATTTTTTATTCCTTGTGTGTGCATCCAACTTTATCTGCATTGGTATGCACCTCGGTACTTTCGAATTAACATCACATTTTTCTCACTTTTAAATATTTTGTTATTTGAATTCGTTTCTCTGACAAATTAATTCAGTAAATAGGCATGATATACGAGAAAATTTCAATATTTCAAGGGCATTTTCAAAGCAAATGACCTGCTGATTTTTTCAGAAAAGGAGGCTAATGTGGGATTATCCAGGATAAACGCTGCTTACCAGTGGTCACTTTCTCATTGAAAGATCGACTTGAGCTAGGAATTCTTTAAATATGCAGTTCACGCAAGTAAAAATGGAATAATTGACGCATCAAGCATCCATGTTCGGCTATCCATATTTTTGGCCTTTTGATGGGCCTTTTTGTATCTCAATGCGCAAATTGATGATTTATATCGAAACTGGTTGTTTTCAATGTATCCGGTGGTAAATTTGTAAGTATAATTCCCTACAATTTTTGACATGAATTTTCACACGGTAAGATCTATTGCGATTGATTTAATTTAGACAATTTCATATCTTCCATAAATAGACATGCTGAAGATAATTATTTGAAATTTTTTACTTCCTAAATTTCTGCAGAAAAGATAATACTTACAGCATGGTAAACGCTGTAATGCATAACGTATATCTAGCAGAAGAACTGAAAGTCGTTAAGAATGAATACACGAAAGAAGAAAATTAGAAAAAAAGGAATGTTTTTTTTTCAAAGTTTCTACGGATTTGATTGTCTATCGAATCTATTCTTAAATTTAATTCTATCTTAATGTCATATTTTTAGTGGTATTTATAACATTATATTACATGAAAGTTGTAAAACATATTTACCACGAAATTTCTAAACATATGTTAACATAATTTCGTTTACAATATGATTATCATATTACGAATAATATTAATATGGTAAAATCTCACTTTTGTAATCTTTGAGTATTTCCCGCATTCTGCCACTACCACCCTTCTATTAAACTTAGACTTATCCGTCTCATTTATTAGGTCTAATCTGCTAGAGATTCTTACTTATTGAAACGTTTTCTCATTTAAAAATCGGGAAAAAGGAAGCTTTGTCATCTAAAAGGTAAAGGATGATTCATTTTCTTTATATCTTCTCAAATTTCTTAACGCATTGACTTTGCGACATGAAACTTAAGATTGGGTGGATTAAGCTGAAGAAAATGCTGGATAAAGGAAGGGAGATAAGGCGAGGGATAAATTGGGTAAAAATGAAAAGAAAAAGGTGAGAAAAATGGGAAAAATGATGATGGAAAGTCTAAGAAGAGCTGCTCCATTAATAATCATTCATTCCCATTTATCTTTATTTAATTTTGCTTTTCTTATTCCGCTAAAGATGCCCCGAGCGGCGTCTGCTCTTCGCCAAAGCAGGCAAAAGAGTTAAGAATAAAAATGAGAGGGTAAAATCATATTGTATGGTGGATTACTTTGGGAAAAGATGTATAGCAATTAAAATGAACGTTTGACCTTTTCAAAGATGTACGTGACTAAAGCGTCATTTGCTTGGAGGAATGGCTGAAGTTGCGCGGACAGTTTGTCTACTCATGTGATTATATAGAATGTGATTTTTGTGAAAATTAGACATTCGAATTAGTAGCTTATCAGCTAATTGCGTCTCGGTAAAATGAGTTTCAGTTAAATATACCGTTAAAAAGTTTGCTTCTTTGTTTGAGAGCATTAGTTTATTTCTGTTATCTATTTACAACTGCCAGAAACCCAAATATTCTACCACTCACTGCAATAGTGTTTTGAAAAATCATCTCCTTAATTATTAATTTTTCATTTAATTTTAAAATAATTTCGTCGTATGTCATTTAAAATTAGATCTATTTTTTGGGGAGGACTGAGTATTTCTTTGGGTGACGCATTCCAATTAACTGCTGTTCCATTTAAGAAACATATTTATATTGAGGATTTTGAGCAGTTTAATGCATAGTTAATAAAATGAGATTTTGACCTTTTCAAATGAGTACGTGACTTAAGCGTTATTTCCTTTTGAGAAATGGCCGAATTTGCACGTAGCATTTGTCCATTAGTAAAGGAAATGATCCCCCCCCAAAAAAAAACAATATATGCGCAATTCTCAGCGATTTTGAGAGATTAATTTGATTCCATGCTTTACAGCTATAATCGGTGTATTCAAAGAGATAAATTTTGGAAACGTATTATTTGGATTACATTCATTAAAAAACGGATTTCATCTTGGTTTATCTGTTCTTCCCTCTAAGTTAATTAACAACTCTATATGGGTATATTTATATTTGGAGTAAATGTAGTGTTACTATAATACTAAAGTTATTAACTATAATAGATAAACTATAGATTTACTTGATAGATATTACTAAAAACAACAGAAAAAGCCAAGATTGATAGCAATTAATCTAAGATGAAGAAAACTATGATTCTGGAGTTTCTCCGATACCGTGATGAAGGAAATAAATTCACATTAATGACATTTTTGTCTCCTAAGGAAACGCCTTTGGATAATCAATAAATGAATGTGAACAGTCAGCTTGCAATATTATAAAATGAAGTGGGCATTGGTTGGTTTAGATTCTTTATTTGAGGTATGAGATATTTCGGTTGATTCAGAATGACATTTCCGTATATCATCAGTATTAATATAAACAGAAGTTTTATTAAGTAAGATTTCAGGCTTTCCCAGTGGATGGATAGTGAGACCTCACTCCCTGAAGCAACTCATTTGTAATCCCCAGAACTGCTCCTTCAGCAGAAGTTTTATTAATGTACTCGTGAGGGTTTACATTGACTATCCGTAATATATTGTACGTTTGTTATCAACTTAAAGATGCAACTTCACTTTTGAAACTCAACCTCACCTATATATTTTTCGTCAACCTTATCCTATCTACTAGTAGTATTTATCAGAAAGGAATCGTAATTCCGTGAAAATTGCGATATTTCCTGCTTTCTTTCAAATTAGCTTGCAAAATTAAGTGAGAGCTGACGGTCGAAGAAAGGATGTGATTTAATTTAAAAATAATTAATTTTTGAAGGAAAGTCGACCGAAAGATTTTCCGGTATAAGGGCAGTTTCGAAATGAGTGAAGAAAGATTTATAAAACAGTAACTATTCATAACTAGATATATTAGTATATGTTTTTTAAATACAAGTTTCCTTAATGATAAGAAGAACCCTAATTTTTACTCCAAAACTTATAGATTTTATTCAGTATTGCACTGATAAATGCTGTGTAAACCCTCTTAATCGACCACTTAGAAAAAGTACATCTGGATGGTGACCGTTGGAGACGATTAATTTTGCATCTGCACATTGTTTATTTACATGCATATTTCATCGTGAGAAAAATTATGTTACTATATATGGTATTATGAATAAAAAATTGGAGGAATTATACTTTAACTTCGATTTATTCTGCATCCATGCATAATACTATATAAAAATAACATCTAACATTTTAAAATAAGTTTTGAGTCAGATTTTAAAAAATCAGTAATCTTATGTTATTCACTTCGATGAATCGTGGGATCCGAAATCTCTCCAATTTTTCATCTAAAGTTCTAAATGATTCTTGGAAAATAAATTAAGTAAGCCGAAGCCATGCTGCGCAGCGTCTTTCTACACTGACACAGTAACAGGTTGGTTAATCCATCAGCCGGTTAAGAGGGATTACACTGTAAGAGATATACATGTTAACGGATGTAAAACTAAATGTTGGAGATAATAGCATATTAGCTGTTAGTAATTGAAAGGAAGAAAAGAACAAATGAGGAAAAAGCGAGAAGAAGAAAAAGATCTAAAAAAGGGATGAGAGAGAGAGAGAAAAGGGTCAAAAGGACGGAGAGGAAAAAGGCTTAGCAGCAAAACTCTTGAGAGAATTGGGAGCAGAGAAAGTGAAAGAATGAAAGCCTTAAATGGAATCTGAGAATTAAGAGAGGCGATGAGAGGAAGAGGGAGATAGAACAGACTTAACGATAAATTAAATTAAATCGAATGAGGTCCCAATGAGATCCTCATTCATCGAATTTGCAACTGCGCGGTTCCATTTGAAAGAATAAATAATGAAACATAATAATAAAAAGTCTTTATTTGGGCGAGACTAAAAGTGTCCTTTTCCATCCAGCCGATCTTCATCTTAAACACGAGTAATTTTAAAGAGATGGAGAAAAATGAAAAGGAATTCGGATATCAAAACTTAATATATATTCTTTAGATGATAAAGTCCATAACAAGAAAATAGCCGCTAAAGAAGAGAGCATAAAAGCCTGTGCAAAACTACCGGTATTAGTAGATAAAATATTTGAAAGAGCATGACAAGAAAATATAAATACACAGTAGATGGATATTTACATATATGTTGTATGTACATTAGCAAGAGTAGTCGAGTATATAAATCAATGAGTATAGTCGTTAATTGAAAATGCATTTTTACAAAGATGATAAAAATTAAATTTAAAAACTCACAAAATACCAGTAACGAATATTGAATTTAATTAGGTGAAAATTCTGAAAGTTAATTATTATAAGAAACATTGTCAATACTCTACATACAAAGTTCATAGCTTTACTTGAGTATTTATAATTTTGACAATTGCATGCTTGGAGGTACATATTTAATGAAGTATTTCCCTAAATCAGACTAAATTATACGTCATACGATATTGACCAGAGACTTCATTTGGACTGGGTTTGAATTACGATCATAATATATGAGCTTGATGGAATTATCTCTTGCAGGTAACTCCTTCAAGTAGGTAGGTTATCAACACACAAAAGCATAAAACGGTTATGGAAATTTTACTGAAAGACAACACGAAAAGAAATTAAATAGTCAAAAATTTTTTGTCAATGAAAAAAAATCGGAAGAAAATGTTAAAATATCCTACAACTATCATAAAATCGCACGACGTATAGTTTCGATATCGATAGCAAACTCGATTTATATTACCCTTACGTCTTCGTTGCTAAATATTTAGCTCTTTATGTTTCCTTTGAGCATTCTATAATTAATATAAAACCTCTTCTAAAATGGAACTTCTCCCTTTCATTCAAAAAGAATAATTAGTTAAAGGTTAGTTAACATTATCGAATTTAACCCGATTGAGTTTTTTAAAGATACACCCCATGCCTTCAGAGGAGGATTGAGGCCCAAGGCGCAGAAGAAAATATTGGTTCCCTTAAATAAAGTGAGAGACAAGGAATATAAAATACATACCATTGATTGTAAATTTGAATGTAATCAAAACTGCATCTACCGAACCAACATTGGTGTCATTACAAAAATTTATAAAATTCGAGTTTTGCAGGGCCTTCAGAATTCAGGGCGCACGAACGATGCGACTGCCATTTTATTTCGCCTATTTACAATATATAAATGCATGATAAAATACTCATTCCCTATTCTTGCATTTTTACTGTTTTAAGATGAAAAGATATGGAAAGCACAATTAATCGCCGACAGGAGCGAGAAGAGGAATCAAGATGCAGCGTAAAAGCATCTTCACCTACTTTCATCCGACGGAAATGCAATCAAGGCAATCCGAACGGATGTTTAGCGTGGGATTCGTGGCTTGAGCAGGAGGACGATACAACTCATAAAAGGGTCTGAATCTAATGGAAAGCGTAGATAACGAAATCAATGGGGAACTGAAACTCGTGTGTTCCAGGAATTCAGTTATCATTTTGTCAGAAGAGATTTCAATAGAATAAAGTAATAGATCTTGAAAGCTAAAGATGTGTCATCTCAAAAGATTCTATCATGACAAATGGTTGATGAGCATAAGTAAATAGTATTGATTATGTACCTTATAATAGAAATACGAGGGTGGTCTGAAAAGTTTCCGACCCCAGATTTTTCAGAATTTTCAGAAAATTTTCAGAAAATATGTCAAGAAATGGCGAAATGTCGGAAATTTTACAGACCACCCATGTAACATTGTTAAAAGTGCTTCGAAAGCTAAGATTAATTCGTTTATATAGGCCCCGAATCGAACCCGGGATCGCTTTTATCAAAAGTCGAAAGCGCTACCCATTTGGCAATTCAGAAGCTCTAACTTAAAATTTCAAACAAAATGACGACCTTCTTTTTATGTCTTTAATTTATTTATCTGTTATATTAGTATCATAAACATATCTCACTGATAATCTAATGCATTAACTAAATTAAAGCCTTTCTATTGTGTTCAACTTTAAATGAAAAATATTACTATTGTTCGGATATAATTAGTCCACAATTATATTATTTCTACATGTTGTTCTTTACAATTAGCAAGAAAATCAAAATCAGTTATATTTACCCTATATTATATAAAACGAAATTAAATTCATTATTGTTAAAACATTATAACTAAACATATTACTGATAATTAATTACATGCACATTGCAATAGGAGCATACGTCCATCCTATCTGCTTTAGTCAAGTCAAAGATAGTAGCTAAAGAAAGCTGGCCACCTTATCGAGGTCAACTACATCATATGAAGGCGAACTATAAAAACTGATTTAGCGTGTAATTGAGTATGTCAAGTGGCATCAATGATATCGACCAGGTCAAATTGAAAAGAGATCTTCTCTTGACGTTTGATGTAACGGAATGGTTCCCATTTGACAGCGAAAAATATAAATCTCCACTTCCGAGCAAATGGACCGTGGCTTATGAAGGAACTCACCTTCTAGAAAAATCGATGATTAATCCGAGCGATACATTCAGAAATTGAATTATATACCACATTTCTTATGTTTTTATGATTTTTTCTTTATGTTCGTGATTTTACAGTTACATAATTTACGATTCAATATTTCCATATATTTGCATTCATTTTTTTTCGCAAGATGAGTATGTAGTTTTAAATAGTAACTACTGAACACAAGAATATAATTTACGTGTTGAATAAGAAATTTAGTGAGCAAAGACACTTTTTAGCTCATTAACACTGTCTTATCCTCTACAGTCAATATACATATTTTAAGTAGCCTATTCCATTTCCAGTCTACCTCAACCCATTCCTCATATGCTTCCATCGCTTCCTAGATAACTTACACCAGAAGATGTGAACACGTCAAAACCGGCAGCAACATCGATTGTGTGTTTCCAACAACGTGTATTAAGATGAAATTTAAAAAATTCTCGGCCGTTGTGATTGATTTTGTATTCCAGCATAAGTTATCTAGTAAATATTGATGATTCGACACCGGCTGTTCAGGAGAATGGGTTGATCTCAACAGGTATTTCTGGTAATAAACCAGCTTTGAAGAGAGCTCTCTTCAAATGCAAAGTATTTTATGGCTAATTCTGCACTTTCTGCGCTCAGAACCGCAGCTTTCGGCATCTCTCTATTTCCAGTTCAATTCACGATCGCAACGCGCTCCTGAGTTTAATTGCGTACTTTGACGGTTTGGAACTTTACCCGCTCTCCTTAATATTGAAGCGAGTCAAAGCGAATGCTATTCATAGGGCAGAAGTCGCCGCAAACCGTTCTGCCGAAAGAAATTTAATTTTCCGCGTGATTTCACTTCTATTCGAGATCAAAATTCGTTCTAAGAGAGGGTCGCATGCTTTTCCTTAAACTTAGGGTGAATTTCATTCCAATTTGGTAATGGGGCATATCAAAGATTTATGAACCCCCTCCATAAAATTTCAAGTCTATTTTTTATAAAATTTCTTTTTTGAGAAAAGTTTTGATCATATCGGTATCGATCATTAGAGTTATCGATGAAAAATGGAATAGAAAATATTTCGTATTTATTTAATTTCAACTGGCAATGAAAGAGAACACGTTATATTAAGTTGAGGTGTGAAGGTAAGACTAAAGGTTCTTGCAAGTATTGTGGTCTTGCTCTAAGGATACGCCCATATGCGCAGAAGTTATGGAAGAATCTGGAAAAAAATCATGACCAACATTACGCATTTAGAGTAAAATATTTATATTCCCATAGTATTTAATGTTACTATATTTTGAAACTTAAAGGGTAACGCAGTTGTCATATTCTTTATTAAGATTAGTAAACGAGACAGCTAAAAGTGATCTAAAAGGTGAGCTAAAAGGGATTTTTTAAATCCCCAAAAATAGTCTCAGGAACGTAATCGTCGTTATTGAGGCTATACGTTTCTTTTAGTGATAAGAGTTTTAGCTGAAGTTTCGAGGATACTTAAGTCTTCGATATTTTTAAATTACGGTTTGACAATATTGAATTCACGGATAAAATTATATAATTAGATTTTATTTTGTGGTTAATGTTACTCCCTGGATATTCTGTTGAATATTTCATAAAATTCTTCGATAAACGCATTGTTTGCGGAGTTCTATGGTTGAGAAACCCGATTCATTATCTGAATGCATTTCAAATACATGACAGTTTAACAAAATCAAATTCACGGACAATCCCGCTTCAAGGAAACCTCCGAGTATAGCGAAACGTCTGAATTGCAAGACTGTTTCCAGATTCCTGAAACTCCATTGTCTCCCGAGGACTGCTTCTTCGCTTCAGGAAATGTAGTTTCAGCAATCGCATGCTAAACTTCAGAAACTATCTCATCGGAGGTCGTGTTTCGCTCTCCACGCTGACATCTCATCTGAAGCAATTCTCCTCTTATTTCCGATACGACGCGGAATTGTGAAATATCCTCACTTTCGATCGATAAGACGGCAATATGAGATCTTACGCTGTCGCCAAAGACCTCGAGTTTATCCCGATTGCGGATTCTTCCGTAGACCAATTTCATTCTTTCTCTCTAAGTAGATGATGGCTTTAAGCGAAATCTATATGAGGTTAATCCAACAAATAAGATTTCTATGAGCCTAAAAGTGATGAGGAGAGTATCAAGTGGAAGGAGCGCGATTTTGGATCCAATTTTGTATTTATCTTTAAATTTATCTTCACGGCTTTAAAAGAGGAGCAAGGAAGAAAAGCTTTTATTTGAGAGCGTGGGGAAGACCCAGTGTTAAGTAAGAAAAAGATATTCTACTGGTGGAAAAACAGAACTGAGAGAGATTGATTTGTCACGGAAACCAAATGAAATAATGAGCTTCTTCCTTCCGCCCTTTTCTCAACGCTGGTGAAAATAATTTTAAAGGTGTATATGCATATATCTGAGGAAATAATAATAAATTACGTCTTAAATGGGTGCTTATGACTTATCAATTTTCGCAGAAGTATTACAATAACTTCATAATTGTAAATGGCAAGCATCCAACACAGATCCACTGGTATGAATGACGCAATAATATTATTGCGTATAGAAACTTTCAAACAAACACCAGAAAAAATTAATAACCGACCCATCTGTAATTAGTTAGATCCCAGAATTTCTTAGTCTCAATTTTACCCATAAAAATAAAGTATGTACATTGCACAAATGAAAAATGCCCTTTAGTAAAGTTCTCGGAAAGATCCTAAGCTATCTTTATAAGAGGAAAACATTTTCTTTTAACAGGATTTAATACTGATCATAAACTTGAAGCATTCTGGACTGGACCAGACAATCTAGCCATTCAACTATTTCGAATTTTTGAAGTTTGAAGAAGGAGGTTATAATTCAACCAAGAGACTGGTTAAGCAGGTTACTGCGTGCGCCCGTCAGATAATGATAGATGTGACAGATACATATGTCAGGTGAAGGTATAGAAGACCCAACCATCCGTTGTACTGATGTGTATAGACAAACACTTTACGTTTAACTTCTTAAACACTCGTACGACGCTTTCCACCGAATGATCAAAAACACGTAAGAGTATATCTGAAGCACATTATCATCCCCTTTTTCCGTTCAATCTTTCGAAAGCCTCCTCCTTTACTAACATCTTCGTTGTCCTCCTTTACTAACATCTTCGTTGTCCTCCGTTACAGACAGCAACTTCGTCCTTGGAAACGCACAAGTAGCCTCTTCAAACTCATCGAAATCGGGCGGTGGGGGCGGAGGTCAGCGATGGCCAATCGTCTACTGCAGCGACGGATTCTGCGACCTCACAGGATGGGCTCGGGCGCAGATAATGCAGCGTGGGGTTGCGTGCAGATTCCTCCATGGGCCGGAGACTTCGGAGGAAGGACGGCGACAGATAGACGCTGCCCTCGTGGCCAAGGCTGAACTCAAGCTGGAAATCATCTTCTACAAGAAAAATGGTGAGTGATTCTACTCACACATTTTACATCCAACTGTAAAATCCGAATTCACAGGACACAATTTCCAGCCGAAATTAACGCTAGTTTATTCACAGGATGTTTAAGAACTTTTTTTTAACTTCGTGATTCTTCGTTTATAGCACCGATAATTTTAATACTTTCAGCTTTCTCCTATTTATTTGTGTATTTTATAAATTACTGATTATTTATATGCTCACAATCTCCTATGAACCCAACATACGTTTTAAAAAAATATGTATATGATTTAAAACTTAAATATATGCAGAAGAGAATGAGGTATTAGTAATCAAAGGAATGTAAAATTGCATCATAGAATATTACTAGTAATATATGACCATCCAGTTTTGCTGCATCAAATAAACCAAATACACGAGTGGTGTATTATGCTGGTGGTAACGGCTATTATATCAACGATATAATAATAATGCTATGGAATTACTAAGACGGTGATAATAAAATGGAAATCTACGAGGATTAAATTTTTGATAGAGAAAGCAGAAAAAGTGATATGATTCCAAAAACTATGAAATGTGTCTTCTTTTAAAATTAATAAAATAAAATACATTTTCCAAATGTATCCATTATTTTCTATAGTATCAAAGAGGAAGTAACTTTCTAAATGTAACCTCGAAGTCTTCTGAAAGTAATTTTTAGGGAAGGTACACCACGATATTTACTATGCAGTTAAAGTATAGCTGTCATAAAGGGAGTATTTTTTAACGTTACTTTCCTTCCTTTTCTGGAATGAGCGTAATCTCTTCCCCATCTAAATGAAACAGATTTTAATTTTTTAAATTGTCTGGCAAATTCCGAAATCAAAATTTCAATCTTGAATTGAGCCTATGTTGTCAATAAATCATTGATAAAAATTAGAAAAGGCGAGATTCGAAAGAGAAGTGGAAATGAATAAATCGTTGTTTGCGTATGATTTATCCTCTCGGTGAAATGGCCGTTGTCATATCGGTGACGAAGAGGTCAACCAGATCTCGACCGACAGAGGTCACAACAGTAATGGCTCTTTCACCTTGCGTTGAAGAGAAACATAAAACGATATGCGTGCATCATACAAATGGACGCTTTGATTGAATGATTGCATCGAGTGATTGTAGCAAACACATTGAGGTGTTTTCCATAAACAGAAACACTGCCGATGGATCGAAAGCGTGAGCTGTTGTGAAGGAAAATTCCACAAAGGAGGAAGTGAGCGTATCAATGATTTACTCGAGACATTTTCAGTGAATTAATATCAACACTTAAAAATACATCATTAGTTACATATATCTCTTCAGAATGGGCACAAAAGAGAAAAAAAGTTTACTGTATCAGCTTGTATAATCTAATTCATGCGATAAAAAATTTAAAAATTCAATGGCTTTAATTTTATTGCATATCTAAATCAAATACGGTAGACGGTTGACCAACCAGTCTGTGTGAACCTGATGATGGTTATACACCGAAACCGGTAGTTTGCAAATAAAACAATATGTGGAAAAGTAAACATCAGCTTTCAATTAGTTTTTTCCACCAAATCACGGCCGAGACTATTGAGTATAAATTAGAACTCACCTTAAAAAAGTCAACTCGAATTTTAATTGTAATTTTTGATTGAATATTTGACCATACGATATGATCTTTAACAAAAATTGTGTTGCAAGAAATAAAAATTGGAAAACGATTGTTAATGAATCATAGGTTTGAAAATCTCCGTTAGTAATTTGTCTATCCAGCGTCTTCTAGGACCGAAGCAACCAGGAAAGGCCGGGATTACAGATTTCTAGGAATGTTTTATGAGTAATCCTTGATATACAAGTGTCTTTCAGAAATTAAGCGATTCAAAACAATCTTCACTACTACTACTTCCGGAAATTTCTAAGAACTTCTTGAAGACGGAAGGACAAATAACACATCAGGAGGTACATTAAAAATTTGTAATTTTCTTGAGCAACCTTGACTCCACCACTGTTTTCCTCCTTACCAACAAATCACTTAGTGCCAACAGAAATTTCAGCTGAACTGTTTGGCTGCTATGGTATCGACTGAACTTGCCCACAAATTTTTACAAATGTTATTTCAATAAGGGTAGTCCTACAATTTATTAAGAATATGAGAATTATTCTAATATTCTACAAAAAATCCTTTAGTTGTAGAATTTCCCCAATAGCAGGATGATGAATAGGAGGATGACGCATTCTTATACTCTGGCTTCCTAATAGCTCGTGGGATTAACATAAATATTGCATCACTAGATTATTTTTATTGAAGGGAATCCCTTCCCCGCCAAACCAACCGACCGCCCAACCCAACCGAGTTAATTACGAGCTCGTAAAACGAGCTGAAAGAGCTTTTAATTATTGTGCTTGCGCGAAAGAAACGCAAGTTGCTGCTGATGCTCACATCTCTACGGCAATTATGTAAGCCTGGCTAGCTATCAACTCAATTGTACAATTGAGCTCCCCCAGCTTGAATCAACTGTACTATAGTATCTCCCGCCATGCGCCATCAGAGGAAGATTGGACAACTGATCCGAAAATATTATGGATTATAGATGGAAATAATATTCGGATTTATATAAATATTATATAAATCCGAATAATTTATGACTACTGACTTTGGAATTTTAGGAATCGAATCTTACAAAGTTGTTAGTAAAGGAAAGACAGTGAGAAATATGGTAGACATCCGTATATTTAAATGACTATTTTATTATTGGAGCAAAGTTTTACCAAAAATAACTGTTTTCTTAGAGATAACAAAGGGTGATTTAGCGTTTATTAATTTTACATCAAATCCTAACTTATGTATATAAGCCCATCAGAGCCTTTTTAAATTATTGACGACAGAGATGAAAGCAACAGCTATACCGTATGGCGAATCATGAGGGACTAGCTAAGGCCTATGAAACCAAAGGCGGCTCAAAGCATTGCCATCCGCTTTCCCAAAGCCCGTGATTTACTATTCCCCAATTCGCTCTATTTATAACTCGACTGTTGATGCCGCACACGGCGCTAACTTGCTGAAAAGAGGGATTTACCAATCTGCAAACATCGTTCTTGTTTATCGAGGAACATTGAAGCCTTCACAGCACCCCTCTCTTTCGGTGCCAATATTGTCCTCCAGTGTCCTTTTTCTCATTGACAAACGTCAACCGTACTCTCTCTAATCGGCCATTTTTCCCAAGTGTCTCCAGCTGCTGTTTAGTTTGGCGCCAAATGAAGGGGCGGCGAAAGGGTACGAGATGAACGCATCAAACTTTTATGGCGGAGCAGTTCTTGGAGAAAAGAATTTGAAAAAAGCACTGAACGTAAACGCGCTCGCTACTGTTATGACGAGGCCTTATCCGCCGGCATTGCTCTCAAAATCTGTCTTATCGCAATTGAGATGATCTTATGAATTTCGACTCCAATATTTTACGTGACTCAACCCTAAAACTAATTAAATCCCCTCGTTTCAATGGAAAGAATATTTAAATCCTCTATTTTCATAGCTCAGTCGCTCATATTCATATTTAATTTTATTATTTGTATTATAATAAAATTTTATAAGTATTTAAATTAATTACTTTGTTATTACTATTCTTATTCTATTCGTATCTTTTTATTTATATTCATGTTAATTTTATACATACTTTCATAAATATTATGGGCACAGAGCGACTAATGAAAGAGCTTTTTATACTCGGTTATTAAGGGTTTATGCAAATTGCAAGAAATATAAGCTTCTAAGTTATTTCCAATTCATGCTATAAAAATTAAATATATTACGCTAATCCCCTTTTCCTTCGTAATTTCAATGCATTTATGTGCCATCTCGAAAGTTAATTCTTCCTATTTCGTTAACCAGTTAAATAAATATAGCTTTCACGATATTTAAAAAACAAGTGATGAATACCTCTATCTAGAATGCAGAATTTTCAATGCAAAGAGTTAAAGATGTCAAACGAAGGAAATGAAAATATATGAAGTTTTCATGATATAATTACTGTACAATATCTTTAATTAGTATTTCCTTACAATAGAGGAGCACAATCTCAAAATCCTACTTTATGTGAAGGGACCTTACACATTTATTTACTCCTGTTTGGTTGATTTTGTTTTTACTGTGTGTCTCAAAAGCCACTATCTATTTCATTGACATCCTATTTCTTTTACGTCATTTACCGTCATAAAGTGTTTACAGTCAATCACTCTCAATTTACGGCGAGCTGTTGTCGAATAATATTCGTTGAGTAAGTAATTGTTGCCTAGCTAAAGTTCATAAAGCGTCAAAATGAAGTATTGTCAAGTTTAAGGTGTACATTTGCGGCAGAATTAGAAAAATACCACACTCCAACATCTTATTACTGATGAAATTCAACACTTAAACTCTTGGAAAGTTGATGAGTTACAAGAGAATATTTTTCGTGTTGTAAAGAGACCGTCTGCATGTAGAATTTTGTAGCATAAACTTTGAGCTAAATACACTTTCATAGTTAAACCAATTTTTGATTTCTAAGGAATTCCGGATATGAAAAATGTCTGACAGGACCGGGATTCGAACCTGTATCTTCCAAAACACTTAAGTAAGCTATCTAGCCAGACCACTCAGATATACCGTAAAAAGGAAAACTTACCTTTCACCATGGACCTCCTAATTTCTATGATTCTGATCACATATAAAAATAGAGAGTGACGTTGGAGATACTGGATTGTGAGCGCAATTGCCTAACTCAATATACAAATTAGAGCCCGCTATTTATAAGTGAGCTGTGAGCAACAACAACTAAGAAAATGCCCTAAGTATCTATGTTGGTATTTATAAAAGTTTCCCTTCCAGCAGTTACTTTTATCTCATACAAACACAACTTACGATTCAAGCAAAGAGTTAAGTTTACCCAATGACAGGCACGAAGAAAGGGAATTGATGAGGAATTTACTCAGCGTCAGCTAACAAGAGTGAAAGGGAAGAGAAAATGAGCCACTTGAGGAGAGATACGGGAATTAAGTCGATCTGATGTAACTATCAGAAGAATATTCTTTCCTTCAAGGGAAAGATGGAAAAGAAATGTGGTGATCTCTCTAAAATTTGACAAATGACAGAGGAATAAGAATATATCTGAATGAAGTGGGAGGGATTTATATTAAAGGATTAAATAAAAAAACTTAATTAATAATTATTTTAATTTTCGCAGACTTAGAATTTATCGATATGGAAAATTGCACTCATGGTTCCGTTTGAATTATTTCGTAGACGATAGTTTAGAAACCGTTGTTATATACAATTCGGAAGAGCAGTTCTTTGCTTTTAAAATGACACGTTAGGAGTCAATATCGATCCCCTGCTGAATCAACCGAATCAAAACACAGTAAATTCGCTAAAATTCACGACACTGCCATGTTTATGCCTTAGCAGAACAACGACCACAGGAAAACCGAAATTTTAGCAAATGAATAGTATATAATCCATTACATTGCGGTTTTGAGTTCTGATCTTAATTTATTTACCTTCGATGAGTGTCCGAATCAAGAATTGATTACACTCTTTTGTTCTATGAAAGTTTTACAATACACTATTTGAATGATTAAGAAAAAATTAGTGAAGATGATTATTTTCTAAAAGCCTTGGGAGAGTATAGGTCAATTACAATGAAGTAACTACAGCGAAACGTCATCGCCGCCTTAGATGTGAGTCATCAGCCGATGCGTTGAAGTCGAAAGCAGTCGGCAGCAAAAACCACATGGTCTTCTGTACGTCAACTATTAAATTTTTATTTTTAATGTGCCATAAAAATTATATCATGTGTTATAAACTACTATGAATATACACTCTAGATTTCATCCCTAGATTAAATGAAATCAATTTATATGGAATAATAGAAATGACGCATCAAACAAATTATAGTTGGGGAAACGGTTGATTGTGTTTAATAAATTTATAGGTATGCGTTTGTGTAGAAATACGTATACTGCGTAAGAATTTTTATTTGGCTGACGAGTTGGTACCCGAGTGCGTAACGACGTACTTATAGTTGTTTGCATACGCAGAGGTTAAAAAATGTTGGCCATAGTTTCAGATGCATTAATTCGGAGGTTCGTCAGTGAGGGAACTTCTCTACAAATTTTCAAAAATAAATTTTTGAATTCTTTGATCAAAAGGTCAGGTTGAACTCTAATTACTTCATGAGGCATAATATTTAAAATTTCACTATTTGACAATATAACATGCTGAATAGGAAGATTTTTAACTACTGAAAAATACTGCATTCTTCGAGTTATGGAAACAATAACTGCTATCTTATAAATGAGGGAAACTGAATTTCCTCTGATCTGCATATTCGTTTCAATTTTTGTGGCGCTTTTCGTGTTTCAGGCATACTGAAAATCGGTATCTTCCACATTTATGTGGTATCGTTTCCATGAAAGTCGTTTAAATTTCTTCTGCGCTTTCAGAGAAGTTTTCCCACGTAAGCCGCCGAAACATGAAGAGGTAAAACTGGAGGAAATGCAATGGGGATTACATCGATATGTTTTTTCATTGTTAGAGACTTAACTGGCTTGGAGACATAACAGGGGATTTGAGCTGCATCGAGACTTTTTATAAAAAATAGATGCGAAAAATGTGGAGGTAGTTGCGAAGTCACGTTGTTACACAGAGTTTGGTTGAGATTGCTCTTTTATCAAGAGACGATGCGCGCGTGACTGAGATTCCACGGATACTCGACGAGATAAAAGAATATTGCCCGCCTACATAACTTTTCATATTACGTTTTTTGTCGTATAGGTATGCCCCGGTTCTCCATAACTTCGATTATTTTCTCCATTTGCGATTCTCTCGGCTGGAATGCTTGTAACAGGGAATCACATGGGGAGTAATTTGATTTTTAACTAGAATTGGATTCGACAGTGGGAAGTGAAGAGAGAGGATTGCTTTGATTCGCGATATCTTCATTTTCTTCTCACGAAATCAGTCATTCCAAACAAGAGAGTTGTGAGAAAAATTAAAAACGAGATGTGATAGTAAACTGAAGACAATTTTTTTCGAGAAAGAATAGCGGATATCGATACGGTACATGTAAACGATTTTCGGTCTATCAAATAAGATTTTTGGACGATCGGCTAAAGTGGGTTACAGTGCATCTGGGAACGGGAAATTCGGGTTACAAGCGGGTACCAGGGAGTCCTAATCCGTGTCTTTACCATATTTATATGTGAAAGGGACCGGAACAAATGTATGTAAAAATAAGTGGAATAGCACCCATGCGGTAGCGTTTTAAACAAGTTTCACTGCATAAGGATACTACTTATTTGAGCCCTTTTTCTTCTACATACTTCAATATGCGATTTTCTAACAATTGTATCCTGGTCTCTGAGTTTTGATTCATTAGCCTAGTGTTCTAAAATACATAAAAACATAAACATAGTAAACAACGTCTTGATTTATTGAAAATATCATAACGATGCCTACTATGGTATCATAACAATGCCTAGTATGGATCAAATCCTACGAGGAATATAATCAGTAGGACAAGGAAGAAACGCACAACTTTCCGCTACCTTTCATATCCCACTTAAGTCAACCACGCCCACGGGATGCTTGTTCTATTCAAACTCATTTCTTCCTGCCTACACACTTTGAACGCGCTCTATTTTCCATTTCGTTTCTAGGTATGCATTAGTACAAAACATTATGAATAACTCAGGTCTCACATCAATGTCAAAAACTGCATTACATCGTACTTGATCCATTCTTATCCTTCTTCATCACGAATTTCACAAAAAAAGATGATAGGAAATTTTAAGTTAAGAGAGGTACTTTTTGATGTAACCGTTTTAAATCAACTCACACATGAAATTTTTGAGATTTTTTCTTTCAGTTACATCCTCTCGTTTGCAGGGTTTCCAGAAGTGCTCAATATATATATATATATATATATATATATATATATATATATATATATATATATATATATATATATATATATAGAGAAAGACTCCTGCAACATAATCAGATATAAATTATAAAAATATATTCCATCAACGATAGTTTCCTCAAAAAATCCAGAAATAAATATTTATTTTTTTAAATTTGACTCTTTCCTTATTGCCGGGTACAGCATTATCATCTTCCGTTCTCTGCAAATGCAAGACTGGTATGAAATACGTTTTGTAATCTCTCTAATTTCGTCCAAGGCACGAAATTGCTGACGTAGAATTCGTTGGCGAGATGAGAATCAAACGTTAGCCTTCCCTCGACTCACAAGAAGACAATTGTTTCGATGCATTTGGGACTTGGAGCTCATATTCCGTGTGAATCCTTCCTTAAATCCCCTCGCCTTTTCATTGTAATTAAAACATTTCTTCCTTAGTCTTCCTCGATCCGAAAAATCTCCTCCAACAGCGGTCTTAAGAACAGTAAATATAATTTCCGAGAGTAGTCCGATTTTGAGATCAATATTTCTGTCGAGTGCAAATGGCATGGATTCAGTTTAAAAGTTTGCATTTTCATTCAATGTCAAATTAATTCAACATCCGAACTTTCCACTTAGCATTTTTACATCTATGTATGTGTGGCGTAAATGCATTAAATTGATGTGTAAAATACGTATGTATTATAAATGTGCTGGTTACATGTGCAGTAGTGGGTGTATAAAAATATATATATGGAAAATGTGAATGTTCAATATTTAAGAGTTGATGTTAAGGGATCCACACAGCTGCAAAATGAATCTTTTTAATACAGCAGAGACATTCAAATAAACAAAATATTCACCCAGCAATATGTTCTTTGTCGCGTTGTGGGTATTCATCATAACCATACTTCCCTAATCGGTTAGTTTTAAGTGTCTTTAACAAGAAATTAATTGCTGAAAGAAAAGAAATGGGAACTCAGCTGTTATCGAATAATAGGTCAAAAACTTCGTAAGGCGAATTCGCCAATGAAGCGTCAATCCTTTTCTCGAAGAGAAAAGGATTGACGCTTCATTCAGAAAGAACCGCCGGATGACTGACCCTCTGAGAATCAACAGGGAGTTTGTATAGTAGGTGCAGAATAGTGGACATGAAAGACAGTGCTGAATTGGCTTGACAGAACGAAAAAGGAACCTCGAAATGTTAAAAGAAGCAAACGATGAGAGACAACTGATGAAATTATTGGAGAAAAAGAGAGTTTGATTCTTAAGTCAAAGAGCTGTAATCAGGTAGATTAAACCCTGTTATAAGGTAATTTAGTATTATGCACGAGCATAAGAATTTTATCAATGGAGACTGTTCTTATATGAATAGGGATTATCAAACCTTCAGCTGAATTTAGGTACGTAATTATTAAATTTTTTTAGATAATCCTTCCTAGAGAAGGATTCCTAGAGAAAAGGGTTCAAGGTTATTTTTTATTTATACTAATTAAGTAGACAAAATACCTCAAATTGATCACAACTATCAACGGTAGTAATTTATTTGGCTAAAGTCTCACTTTTAATCAATCATCTATACATTCAATTAATTATCGCCACGGATTCATGTGGTCTCTAATGTTACTCATTAATTTAATTGGAAACAATTTGTTCTATTTAAATCCATACGGTAACTTGCCTTAGTCCACCAAATGAAAGGACAAAGGTCTCTTGGTATTTGGTTGAGGCCATCCCATACCGTCAGTACAGGATTCTTGTATCGCCGTTCAATTGAAATTCTTAAAATTCCGGGTGAGGCTGGAATGTAGTCCTCCCTTTAATTCTAGGGTGAGCCAACCATTGACGGGGGAATATAACTTAGCAGTGGCGGTTGGAGAGCAAGGGTGCGCATTTAATCTATTGGCAAGGTTTACGCTAGATGAAACAGGATGAGATGCTAAATGTTAAAGACGATAGATCATGCAATTAAGGAGGAAAGCAGAGAGCGACATGTGCACTCTATTGCGAGTAGAATACCTTGACTAGCATTGACATGATAACTGTGGCGAAGATGGCCTTTCGTTTAAGCTGCTTAATATAAATTGTTTTGCGCTCACGAGATAGAAAATAATAGACTTCCATTACTATCCGCTGATGGAATCAATATGAGAAGGCGTGAGCCTGCTGGAAATTTATGGCACCAAAGATAACATTATTCTATTTCCAGAAGTACCAAATGACTCCCAAATAAGGATAATTATTAATATAATGGAATTAAAATATAACTAAACTAATTAGGAAATAAAGAAAAATGTATAATATTTACACAGGAATATTAAAGGAAAAGAGACAGCTACCATGATTTGTACATTACTATAGTGTATCATTCCCAAATAATATGAGAAATAATGACAATTTTTGTAGCCTAACTGCAAGTTATTATGCCAGATGCTATTTTCGCTAGGTATTCGTTGTACGTGGAAACTGGTCAATCTCATAAAGAATCGCACGAAGTATCGGTTATTACGAACTGTAGCATTGGATCATTCCGTCTCCTATAATTTTAAAAGTATACTAATTCCTATAACGAGAAACGAATAGGACAACACAACGGTTAACAGGAGAATATTCTGTGGTACATTAGAAAAATATTTCTTAGTTCTTCAGAATACACGGAACGGGCAATCATGCTCGAATTTCTATCAGCATAAGGATCAGTATTCTCCATATTATATATAAAATATCAATTCTCTGTTTTAATTTGGATTTAAATTTTATTTATAAATTTTACATTTATTTAATTAGCATCTGAGTTCACGCAGCTAACTATGTTATTGATTTGATCGGTTAAAAGCTTGTATATTAAATATTTGTAAGCTTAAGATGTTCTTCAGTATAAGAGAGATATGTTTGACTGCAGAACTGAAAATGGCGAGCCGGCGGCGGGCGGGAATTCGGTTAGTACGAAATTCGATTAACGCGATAGTTGGTACCTTACGTTTCGTTTTAACCGACTATAGATGTAATTAATTTCGACGATGATATTTATTCTATGTTCTTGTTGTTGTTCATATTTTTCTGGTTTGCCCTAATTCTATTATACGATAAGGAACGCGGTGTACATTTTCCGTAGGATAATTAAAAGGAATAACTCCCACTTATTGGAGTAATTATTTATGAAAGCCTTCTCAGTAATGCGTTATATGCATTAAATTAACATTTTTGTTACGACATATTTTCATTGAATCCATCATTATTATGAAAATTTTATAAGGAAAGAATCATGCGGATTTAAATAAAACTATTTAAGATTTTTCTCATGTGATTTTTTCAGGAAGTAGTTACATTCATCTGAGTTACTACATTGGCACCACTACATACATACATATGTTTATTAGGGTGTTCTTATTTTGCAAATAAAATTTTCCGTATTTTTTTTGGGCCCCTGAAAATTTTCCATTAGGTCAGATTCACTCAAAAACAAAATTTCATTAGAATTGATCGATATACATAGCCACGGAGAGTTAAGTATGAACTGCTGCGATTAAATGTCATGTAAATTAGTAACAGAAATCTCAAAATTATGGTAGCAATCGGGCAGCACGACCGACCAAACATTCAGAAGGAGCAAATGATTCCTTTCTTCTTCTTTAGCAAATCTTGTACTCTCAACATTCGATCCAGCCTATTCTCCTACGGACGCAAGTTTGCTTCCATTAGAGAGTGTCCGCCATTCAGCGATGAAGAAATCGTCAGATTTGCAGCCCGATATATACAGTAAACGTAGAATTATTTTCGCTCTTCAGCATAGCACAATAAAATTCTCAAAATTCTGGCAGACTTCGGGCAGCACGACCCGCCAAACATACTAAAGGAATTAATATTTCTTTTCTTTACTCTGATCACACTCTCTTTTCTTTCAGTCTTGTGCCGTATCCTCCGCTGATCCGAACGCGACAACTACAATCTGAGATTCAGGATTTGCCATTTCTTCGGTACGAAACTAAGTTTCCGCGCAAAGGATTGTTGCAAATATATGGCTTTCGCCTAATCTCTATTAAAATTGAATGATTTCCCCATGACAAATTCAAAAACTTATTTCAAAATCGAACGGCCAATATCGGCTGGGTTAGCGACACCTCGCGCCCGCTCGAGCAAACTGGCTCGAGTTTTCAATCTACTGCCAAATGGTCGGAATATTGCGTGAAAGTTGAAGTAGTGTGTGCATTAGGGTGGTCCTTATTTTGCGAAAATTTGAATTTCTTTCGGGACGCCACCTGAAAGTGTTCCATTTGGTTAGTAAATAAATTGTATAAAATATTACTAGAATCGGATAAAGGAAAGACGTGCTGCATCGCACTTGAAGTTTATAAATTTCATCAATTTTGGCCATTTTTCGGTCATCATTGGCGGTTAGGAAGACTTCCCATTTTTGAACCGTCTCTATTATTTTATTAATGCATTATTAGACTTTAAATGAAGGAATACGGAGCCTTATACATTAGATGCAGTAACAGAGCTGCCAAATTTAATTTAATAAAATCGACGCACTATATACGCCAGTTCGCCTAGTAAGAGGTTGACCCATGCAAATTAAATAATCAGTGTATTCGCTCTTTACAACAGTGAACTTTATTCACTAAACACTGGAGATGTTTTGTTGGATATTCTTTTGCGCAGTGAGGAACAAGAAGACTATCTAATACTTGTTCTACTCTTCTTCCATTTATTTATATTCAGAACCCATTTCCACGGCACACATTTTATTTCTGCCTCGCGCCATAGTTTCACGTCCATTTGCTTTAATTTCCTCACAACCACGCACATCTTTTCCCATCCAATATTTTTCGCCGCCGCCGCCATTACTTTCGACACAATTCGCACACTTGCATTCTAAACCGCGTCGCTCGCAACCTTCCCTACGTTTTTTTTCCTTTTTCTTTTCCGAATAAATGGGAAATTTTTCGCCCTACTTCCACGCGACACACAAAAGGCGAAGGAAATGCTGATTCTAGGCGAAATCTCGCGGCGAGAACGGATTTTTATTTCCCATTCTTTGTGCGTGCGATGTGGTTCATCCATCGCGCACGTACAAAACGGCAGAGATATCGGAAAGTTCCATCCAGCAGATGGAGTGTGTCTCGGAATATGGAATCACGGCCATTTACGAGGAAGGACTTGAGAATCTGGAGCGGATGCCAAATTATGCGACCCGAAGGTTAATATATGCGGTTGGAACAATCTATTTAGATGGTTAGTCGAGTCATTTTTCGACGGAATTCATTTCCAGTAACCATAATCCTTAATTATTAAGAAAGAAAATAGTTTCAAATTCTCAAAGAACGGAAATAATGGAAAGTTAACAATTGACTCCATTGTAAACTAGAATTCATGATTGATATTCAAAATATAATTAATAGGACAATCTGCCGCCGCCAGCAGATTGTCCTATTAATTAAAAGACCGCAAATGTCTTATGTCAGCCTCAAAAGAAAAATTTCTGTATACCGTGAAAGTTACCCTAGGGATGTTGGTTCTATATACTTAAACACAAATACTTTATCAGGAAGGTTTCGGTTTAGTGTGGTCAATGCATTTTAGCGACATTTTGTTCTTTTTTTAAGATTATATTTCGTTTTACTCTGCTCAATTAAATAGATACGAATCAAAAAGGTAGAAACATATAAATCATTGTTAGCTGTGTTTCTTTAACCGATTGTTTATCAGTTTGTAACACCTGCAGTAAAAGAACTTGGAAAAGTTAAACGTATCGAGAGTAAACTTTATTATTTGATACCCTAATTTTATTTTTTCACATAGATTGTGTTCTAGTTCTTGTCACGTTATTCACGAACGGTAATAATCGTTAATTTATCATTTAGCGAACTTTTTTTGGAAGTTCCGATCCTTTCTATTCCCTTTTTATGTATGCAAATATTAGTCTCGATTTGTAAGATTTTCATTTTCGAAAACAGTTCTTTTTGAGATACAGGTGTTTGTCAAGCTATAGCAACTGAGATGACGACTCGAAGTTACTTTTCAATGAATGGAATTCTGATACTCTGTAGAAGCTTTCTAAAGTCCATTAAATAAAGTGTCAAAGAGGAGGCTTATTTTTCGCTTGTTCGTTACTTTGAATAATTTGCACGGAATGGAACCCACAGAAGAAGGGTTTGAGAGCGTGCACAACTGAGAGTGACTCATGTCGTAAAAGGAGACAACAGTACCAGAGATCGTCACCATTCTTCTATCCTTACGAGGTCCAAAATTCGGCTGCTGATCTCTAAAGGATACAAGAAACAAGTGAAAACACTAACTATTTGATAAAATTTTAAGTTATGCATAGTGATTTATGCGATGTGATGATTCCTTCTCTAAAGGAACGCAACTTTCTCAGGCAGACGTTAAAGAGATTTTAGCGACAACGGGTTATACCATTCTAAATATAATCTCTGGCTATTTCTAACCTCTTCTCCAGATAGTGCACTTACCAGATACTTAATTAAGGAGTTAACCAAAGATAGCCACTCGTGATATTAGGATCCACTAGGATGGAATCCTCTATACACTAAAGCCAGATTAACACGCTTTTTAGGGAACCAAGTAAAGACCGCGTTTTAAGCGGGATGTTACAAAATTTATTTTTTTCTCATTATAAAAGGAAAGGAAGGGGATTTTGGCTGTTTATAATTGAAATAAGTGTTTTACACGTTCGATACGAAAATAAATCTTCTTCAGGTTGACTTACTTGCCACGACTGCAGATATCAAGGGAGTCCGCGGACTATTATGTTATAATATAATTATGCTCTGGTTTCCACTTTGCCACTTATTTTGAGAGAGGGAGGTCGTCTTTCTTTGTTATCTAACTTTAGTAATAGTTCACTCAATAACGAAGTAGTTTTTACTATGAGACAAAGATTCTTCAAGCGCCGACAGCGGCAACCGTCGAGGGCAATTCCTCGGAAAAAGATAATCGCCCAGGCGGCCTCCAGTTATTCAGAAATCCCCAGAAAAGAATGAATGCCGAGTTCCTTTTTTCTTTCTTTCAGTTTTTACTACATAGGCATTTAAGAATGAATCATGTAAAAAGAATCTGTTGTGTCGACTGAAGTGGAGGACCCCTACAGCGGGTTGTAGTGCATCTGGGTACGGGAAAAATCTGCCTTATAAGAGGGTTAGCGTCTTATTTTTACCATGTGTTTAGTGTAAAAGGGACCGAGAGAAAATCCCACACTAATCGGAGGCGTTTTGGATGGGTTTTACTGCAATTACATTTAAGTATTTAAAGATAAAAGTTAATATTGAATTACGCTTGAATAATCAAGAATATCCGCCGAAGATATGCATAAAGTGGCGAATGGGAGAGTTTGCATGTTCGGGTGCCTTGAGGAGAAGAGAAAATAGCTGTAAGGGAATGAGCGACGGCTAAAAGGAAAGTATTCTGGAACTCAAACAAATCCTCCCAACGGACTCCAAACACAAGCGTCCCTTTCTCTTTCCTTAGGCTTTCCTCATTACCGCTCATCTCAGTCCTTCATTTCCCATTCCTTTTGTCTCATCAAAGGAATGCCAAATCCGTGATAACTGCAGCCATATGTTTATATACACTACATTTAGCCACTAATTCTACTAATGGTTGAATAGCAATCAAGAAAAGACCGAGGGTTTCCCGCCTCAGATGCATAGCTTCAGAGAAGCTCTAATAAAACTTTAATATTCACTCTCTAAGCTCTACGTACTTATGTTTATTGTTTTAAATATTAGCCCTTCCTCTCCATACACTAAATATACAAGTATCTCCAAAAGGAAAGGAAAAACCAGTGAAATTCTGTGAGGTTTCCTTTTGATCCAGTTAAAATTCTGCGACGCCCGAACAGTGATTGATAATAGAGTGAAAAATTAAGAAAAAATATTGCGACGATATTTTTGATTGGAAAATACGTTCGAAAATCATTCCTTTGTTGCGATAAAAAGCGGCAAAAAAGCGTGGGAAAGAAAGATATCAGTGATAGACCACAAAACGCACCAATTCAGTCTGCCTTTGAAGTCACGCGCAAAAGGATTGGATTTCGGCTCTTTCAGTTTGGCACTGTTATCAAAATAGCGATTGGAATTTTTTACATCATGTTTCACAAATACCAAGAACAAAGCCAGTGCAAGTACTTTACAATGGGAAAATACTTTGGATTCCATTTCATATTCGCGATCTTTTTATTGTCTCATTCGACATTTACTTATGCAAGAGAAACAAAATCTCACCAGTGCATTATGGGAAGGTTGATTTTTAGGATTAGCTCGCTTTTGTTAATTTCTATGCTAAAACTAACAATTTGTAACAGGCCAGATGGTAAATATTCGAGGGGTAAATAGTAAAATAAACATCCCTGCCTGATATTCACCCCAGTCGGAAGGTAAACACTAATCAAAAATCCCATAAGGCAGGATATCATTTGACAATATGCAGCAGATAATAAAATACCACAACGAAAACATTGCCAGTTATAATGTGATTTACAATTTCAAAAGTTTACATGATAATATAATTAGTAATAAATTCAAACTATATACTTGTCAATTTATCAACAACTTATAGAATCTAACTTTTTTATCGATTTACAAAATTTTTAACTCCAATAATAATTCATATTTTACAGTGAAAAGCATTTAATTATTAAGAATAAGAACAACTATTATTAACTATATGCAGTCTTCGTGCGATTGGGAGAAAATTTTTAATATACTACGAAAAATAAATATAATATGTTATGCTCCGACAAACGTCATGAAGACACAAAGTAAATCATGTGGTTTCTTATATTTTTTACGGGACAGCTTAGCGCGATGTTGCTATATTCGCACAGAAAAAAAAGTTGACAAAAACTTATTTGGAAGAAATTCAGCATAGATAAAACTCATTTCATTATGGCATAGTGCAATTCATTCCAGGCTCCATTTCACTCATTCATAATCATTAATTCCATTCATTGTCATAATCGAAGGGAAAATAAGAAACTTATATTTCAAGAAAATGGCTGAAGATTATGATGTTTTTGAACCGATGACTTTGAGTTTATCCTACAAAAAATCAAGGTCTTTCCTTGTATTAATATCTTCCTCGTGAAATCTACTTCTCACGTATGTTATTAACTTTCCAGTTAAAAATTTTGTATAAGAGTGCCACGGGAAAATCTATAAATACACTAGAGTTTTCGGGAAAATGCAGGGAAAAAGTAATCGCCTGCTAAGTTTATTCCTACTTTTCTATGACGAAACTTAAGGTGAGAGCGTTTGAGAAAATGATGAAATTATTTCTTGTAAAAATGAGCATCCTTTAAGTTAACTGCTAACGATAAAAACAAATCTACATAACGATGGCGACGCTAACTAGACCCGCACGGTTGTGAGGCTGCCGATTTTTCTATTTTCCTTAAAGCTTGTGCTGCTCTCATCGATTCGACAATTAAAGGCAAATTTTGTAATAGCAGTCAACAACTATGTCCAAATATAGGGAATTCAAGCTTTTTAAATTCCTTGCCTGAATATCAGCGCAAGAAAACAAATATGCTGGGAACGGGATTCGAACCTGGGATCTTCTTCATTTTCACAGGATGCATTATCCTGCGAAACTATACTCTCGTTCTAATGAGTGTATTGCAGTACCTCTGACAATATCCTTCTACTGATATCACATCAGTTAAATTTAGAAACCAGTGTAGTGAGCTCGGGAAATTTTAGGAACCGGTTCACGCGGAACAGTGCTTAGAATCTGCTACAACCTACTGCTGATTATATAGAATAATTACTTCACAAACTGGTGATTCAAGAACAGTAACGGAATTTCAACAGAAAGCGATTCACTGAAAGAAAAACAAATGAAAAGAATAAAAGAGTTATCGAAGAGCCACCAGGGTAAAATATTTCCCAAGAAAGTTTAGATTAGCTTATACTACACCTACTATCAAGGAGTAAGTTCATGTCCAGCGGCCCATTTAAAACTTTTCCTCTCTTCAATTTAACACTACAACATGTCCGACAACAGAAAACTGGTTTCATCCCCTGGAGGGCAGCGCCTCTTTCGTACTATGACGGAAACGCATCCGAAAAGAGCGTCGTCGGGTGAAAACTGCCATCGGCTGATGCAATCACAAACAGATGGACTTTCTCTCTCAAAAACTTCCGCAGTTTGTTTGGAACATCACTCTTCTTACCCTCCCGAAGGGTGGAAGAAACCCCATAAATTGTGGATTTCAAGTCCCAAAAAGATTGGCAAGTTAAAACTCTTTCAAAGTGTCAAAGAGTGAAATAGAGAAGAAATGTCCCCAAGCGAGAGTTGAAATTGGCAGATTAGAGGGACAGTTTCAAGTCCAAGTGCAACACCCCCGGAAAAGATTAACGCTGGAGAATACATGTTATTCACTTTCCACAAGTTATTCATTAAAAAATTACTAATTATTCTTTTAATTCTTTAGTATGGCTCCCTGGCATACTAAAGAAAGTTTGACGACATCAGATTTTCAGAAGAAGCTTAAGAAAATGAAAATATAAAAGTATTCCTAAGGATAGAATAATGTGAAAAAATATATAAGCAACTGGAACTCGAATCTAGTTACTCAATTTTCCAGCAGGTATTTTCACCACTGAATTACATGCCAACTTATCAACATACTATTAAGGGAAAATGTTTAAAACTCCTGGAAAGTGAGGCACCTGGTATTCAAGTCCAGTCTTGTCAAAATGTTTTCACATCAAATTCTCTTTGGGTCTACCAACCACTTGGCTATCGTTCAAAGTGAACCTTTTCCTCATCCTTGCAGTAAAAGTAATTTCAAAACTGAAATTAGAATATAAGTAAAATGATGAGCAAATTTTTGTACAATTAGGGACCTATCTCCTGGTAGACATTCTTATTAGGGACAAAGATTATAACGTCTATGGTTTATTTCAACTACTTCACAGTTTGATTACTATTTTGATCCCTAGCATTATATTGAAGCTAAGTATTAACCAGCTTTAATTGACCACTTGGCCAAAAGTTTCAACCAGAAAAACACCACTGTGTGTGATGTTTTTCATCTCCCAAAGATCCCTGAATTATCTTTTACACTGGTCGGGCACTGAAGATATCACTTTTCCGGAATACGATTTAAAGTAAATTGGATTGTCGAAAATGAAGGTTTTTGTTAGATTTAAAGACCGTTTAGCGCATTCCAAATGTATGGAATTGCCAGATATATGGTAGAATCTGCACACAATACATCTAATCATAATTGAAATGAATACTTAAGAAAGTGAGAATCCCTGAAAAGTATTTGAATATTAGAAGCTACTATGGTAAGTAAAATAAGTAAGACGAAAGGCTGATAAAGAAGTAAAGATTGACTTAGTCATTTCCGCAGCATATTTTTTCATCAATTCTGATGAAGTCGTTGGGGCCAAAATCGGTCGTCTGCATAAAATATGAAGACATTCTTCACTTTCTTAAAATGTCATTCCCCCAGTTCATGAAAGAATGAGCCTGTGGTAAGAATAGGGAAATGTCAATGAGTAGTAAAGGGAAGTTAAGAATCTGTTTAAGGAAGTTTTCATAAAATAATGAAAGAATGACAAGACACATGACGATGAGAAAGAAAATTGTATCGGTTGTGAGGAAATAAGAAAATACGGTAGAATCCGTTTTAGACGTTCCTGCTTAAAAATTCGTTATTCTTCCTCAATTATTTATGTGGTGATAACTGCTTCATCATAGAGTGAAAAGTGACCAAAATTAAGTAACTAAGAGGTTCTGTTTGTGAGAATAGGAGAACATTATTCAAAAATATGATGAAAGGTAACCAGTATTACGGAACCTGATCATAACATTATTTCGCTTAAGTTGAGCTTTTCTCTCGGTCTCCTGAAAAAACCGGGTTTACCCCTATAACGATAGCAGGAACGAGTGGTTTAATGAAAAAGGTACAATTAGCTAGAAATCGTCGAAAAGAAACGCATATATGAATAAAATCAGGTAGTTTTGGGTATCGAGGATATTTAGGGAAAATAAAAATACGTGCGCGCATGCAAGTTTCTGGAAATTTCAAGGCTTAAGATTAATGGAAAGAGTGAATTTTGAGTGGATGGCGATGAACGACCGCTAACTTCCGCCGAGGAGTGATATGAACGAAGGATGGAAGGCTGAGGAAAGTTTGGAATATTACGTGAATAATTTTCACTTGACCGGAAGGATTTTGAGGGAAACCAAAACATCCAGAAAATCTAAAAATATCTAGTTTGTTTTTCCAGAAATACAAAATACCTTAATTTCTCCTCCCATCGACTATTTGAGTGATGTAGCTCTTCAACACGTGAATACAACGGGTGAGAACAATATCAGAATATTCCCGTCTCATTACTTCATGCTACCTAATTTCCATTATGAATGACGTAAAATTGAGAATGATACTTGGATCCGTCGTATTTGATTATGTTTTTTAAAATTCCTAACTTAAGAACATCTAAAAGGTTAAAAAACCTTAACTAGTGGCTAACTAAAAGGTTATAATAACTTTCCGCGAGAAAAATAACGTTTTCTTGTCTTATAAACACAGGAGAAAGTTTTTATGTGTATATATGTTTGTAAGCTCCATTTAAAATCGAGATTCAGAAGTTGCAGGAAATTTTTAAACTTATTTGCGCATTAAGCTCAAATACACGTAATAAGCCGTTTTTATCTACCTAATTTTCCTCGGCTAGACCTCAGACTAGAAAAAGTTTTCTGATTAGAAAAACACATAAATTTCACTTTTATCGGTTGCACGCTTCATTTCTTTTGCAAAATAAATTAGAAAAAATGTTCGAACGAAATCATGACAACCGTTAAAAGATGAGATATCCAGTTAATTTTTTGTGTATCTATCTAAATCTATAGTCTATAAATAGATAGTCTAAACTATCGTTTTCGATTTGAAACTTGAAGTAATACGCTAACCATTTTTGATAATTTAGAGAATGAAAACAGTCCCTTCTTCGACTAATACGATTATTGAAGCCGAGCTCATTTCATTTCGAGTAAGAATACATGGAAACTTTAGGCCTATTTACAAGTAAAAATTGTAAACATTAATGATGAAATCTATGAATAGGAAACAATTTTCTGAAATTTTATTGATTGTGGGAGCATTTTTTTTTAATGGTTAACGTAGCTTCGCGACGTCTGAACCGAAGAACTCAAGTTTCTTTTTCAACCGGACAAGAAATTCAGCACATGTCATTTAGCTATGAATATGAAGGCCCCAAAACCTCAAAGTATGAGCAGAACTTGGATTCCCATCTATTTTCCCTAACCTGAATAGGGCCCGTTCAAAACTGCCAGCAAATTATTGAAAATTCTTAGAGAATTGAACCGATTCATAATTAATCCTTGGCGTGATTGTCCAAGGATGTGTTCTGATGCTAAACCAGCGGAGAGCGAATTCGGATTTTCTCCTTCGAGAAGACCCGCAGAGGTAAATGGCATCTGGAAGGGGCTCCAATGGAAAATTTGCGATCTATTAGAGACCCCGATTTCGCAGAGATTTTGGGAGCAAAGAATAGGTTTGATTGAAAGGGCCAAACGAACTCTTATTGTCCTCTCCCATTTCCAGAAGTAATATTCCTAAATACACAGTTATTGAGTCCTCCAAGGTCGCTAGGCACCGAGAAACATGCGTCAAATACTCTCCCATGAGGAGAATGATGAAAATGAACAACGGAAATCCCGAGTTCGATTCCTGACGGGTATTAATGCGTCCAGAATGACCCCAGATGTCGACGCGCTTTCACAATACTAGTACTAATGAGCATAAATCATATTTGATTAGCACATATACAACCATACATATATAAATGTGAACAATGCCTCTGGGAAACGTCTTCAATCACGAATTATAATCTTCCTTCAGGTCTGGAACACGGATAATAAACTCATTCACTTGGTGCTTGGATTTACGTTTAAAATATAGCCAATTTCATACAAATCTTGAGAAATATCTAACAATTTTTAATATTTAATCGGAAGAAAAGCAAAGCATATTAAGGTTTGCCAAATAAAACTCCCCCCCCCCCAAATGAGAGAAATCGTTATACAAATAATTCCTTAAATTTTCATACGCATGAAAATTTTGTTTTGTGTATATATCATTTTCGCCGAGTTAGGTTAATAAAATTTGAAATTCAGCAAAATAAGTAAAAGGAAAAAAATATTGATAAATTTTAGTGAATATTTTTGAACTATTTAATTGTAACTAACATTAATATTTTCATATATTTGAATATAACTCTTTTACAAAGAAAATTCAACAATTAAATTCAGACAAAGTACAAGTAATGAAAATATTTTAGATGTATGTGTCCTTATGTAATCAGCTCAATGTCTTTGATTGTTTAATATTCATTTTATCTTTAAAGAACATATTGCAAGGTACTTTATTTTCATTTCTCAATATAATCTTTCTAAAAGACAGCTACTGAAAATGTAAGCTAACAATAAAAGACTGATAACATAAATCATGCAATGTATCGTTAGATGATTGTTAGTCACCCAATAAATCAACTCTCCGAAATTTTATTTATAATGTATTAAGATTAAAGCTCTCTTATATTTTCCCTCTTTATCTTTTGAAGGCCTAAAGCACCTCTTCAGATAAATACGGAAGCTTTCTATCTCCAAAAAATTCACGAAATCACTTTGAGGTTCATTAAGAATCCCATTTGAATTTTTATTAAAAGCCGCAGCTTCGGCCTTTGTGGAATAGATCGGGGATTTTTAATTTATAAAATCAGGAGGCAGAAAATAATTTAGAAGTCGCTCTTGGGAATCATATTTATTTGATCGGTGTTCCTCTTTATGAGGCCGATTTAATTAAATTTTCACTAAAATATGAAATCTGATAGCTCTATGAATCGAGTAAAGTCATCGTTAATGACAGATAGCTTTATTAAAGGTACAACTATTAAAGAGGTATCTTTTGCAAAAGTTCACTAATAAAATGTGAAAAAATTTCCCCAACTAACCGAGACAACGTAAAGAGAATTACTTTAAAAATAACAACATTCGAAGCATGCGTAGGCATTTGGCGGATAAACAAATATTCCTTTTCAAACCATCCTAGTAGTGAAGGAACTCATGACATTAGGATTCTAAACATGGATACTCCTCGACGTCAAAATTGAAATTTGATCGATTTTAGATTATTTTGAGCTTAAAATGCTATCTTGATTGGAAAGTAAAAAGGGAGTAACACAAAATCAACATCTCCGAAAAGGTCCATATAAAGCGATATTCTTTTCCGCATTTCGTATTTTGTTGATGAGAAAAAATAAGTCGCGGTGAAATAATAAAATTTAACAAAAAAGGAGATTGGAAATTTTGAAATTAGTCCTCTTTAATATTGATATTTAATATCATATAAGAGAAGAAATTTGCACAACTGTTATTAAAATAGAGGTACAGTAAATCCCTTTAAAGGACACGCTTTTCTCTTGGTTTTGGTCACTTTCATACTAAACAGATAGTTAAAAATAGACGCTTGAGACACTGTGCTATTCGGTTATAAGATGTGCTTTACCCTTTCCCCGATTCATTGCAATATGCTACAGCCAATTCACTGCATCACTTAAAATGTCGGAAATAGTTTATTACACATTATTTAGTCGTTCTCCCTTCTCAAATTTTGCCTCCCTCTCCCGCTAAAGGGCTTTATTCTGACTCTCTTATTTAGAATGACTTATTCTTCGAGAAGAAAATTAAGATAACGGGAAGTGGAACAATTTCCATCCCACTTTCGGAGTCGATACTAGCTCTGATATGGAGGGAAGTCTTCCCTTTAAGATTTTCTCAAAGCAGAACTTTAGATTAAATGGCCGCTTGGTGATGTTTCTTTTCTTTGCAGATTACAATTTTAAACATGTCGGATAACTAGAGTGGTGGTGTAGCGTTTGGTTGAGCCTAGTTTTGGAGAGATCGCTCTCTGTGATTGCCTCTAAACATTACTATTATGAAGTTCCTTTGGAATGGAAAACACTCTATCTCCATAGAAACGGTTCATTCTTAAACATATGAATGAAAACATTATTGAAGAAAATAGTTATAGCACTTACTGTCCCTTTCGTAATGCAATTTGGTCCTTGATTTTCATGTGCAGTATTTTTGTATCATTTTGCTATATCGGCGCAAATTATCAATAGTATGCAATGAGATACCTTTATATTATTGTTTAATTTTCGTTTTTCTTTTCTGTTGTAAAAGCAGTTCAATAATATTTTACGTTTACCCTTCACTACTATATTGGAGTTTAGCTGAACATTTTTATTACCTCATAGACGAGATAATCCAGTAGCGGATATACTTTTTAACTGAGGTTAATTCTGAAAATTCAATAAATAATTTGAAAACGGAATGTATGAATGGATGAATATGATTACTAATGTGAATAAATTGGAACACTTGGAACATCGACCGTACAGTCCCGACTTAGACTCAATGATTTTCATCTGTTTGGGCCCCTGAAAAATCGTTTGGGTGGCCGAAGTTTTGAAAATGACGATGCCGAAGTATAAGAGTTACTAGTAAGTTACTCATTAGCTGGAACCTAAGACTTCTTTGCCGCCGGCTATCAAAGATTTATAAAGAGACTAGATAAATGTCTGCATATACAGGGTAAATGTGTAGAAAAGTAGAAAGAAAAACAATTCAGGAAGTTACATTAATTATTATCACCTCTATCCAGTTTTGCGAATTAATTACTGACTTATCCTCTTATATATTTCAACATAATATTTTCCTGATCCCTTTATCAAGACCCTTAGTCATCAATTCCCCTCGCTTCATCAGTACCGGAAGTATTTATCAAGTCAAAGAATCAATCGTCTTGAGTATCCAATAACGAGTGTGGTTATCCATTAAATAAAGGGAATTCGGGAGGCCATAAAAAGCGCCCCCTTTCTCATCCACTCCACTTACAGCTCAATCGTTAAAAACCTCGCGGAGTGAATAAAATATCCCCGCATTCAGAAAATCTTAACGCCGCCCATAAAAGGGAGACAAATGAAACAGTATTGTGAATAATTTAATGAGTTTCGAAATGAAAGTCGATCGCAGGAAACCATGGCGACGCCTTAATGTTCGCGAGACAATTTCGCGGAGATCATTTTAATAGGCGCAGTCAATTTCGAAGCCGCGGATTCCGCATTATGGGAAGATAAAAAAACTGAGCGCGAGGGCCTTATAAAATGGAGAATTGCCGTTTTAATATTCCTCTGCGTTTTCTTAAGCGTTGTCTATAGCGGTCTGAATAATTCGACGATCTTTCCCCACACTCTGGAGAGTTTTCTGTTTTAATAATTCAGTCATTTTTGATCGACACATTTTACCGAAACTTCCTTCCTCATCCTCTTCTTTGATCGTCTTTACCGCTAAGTCGTGCTGCCTTATTCAGTTTTGCCTTCCTCTTATTTTCTTATGATAGAAGAAGACTGATTTCGAACAACATCTTGAAGAGACCATATGGCTCCACGTATTACTTATGGGGGAATGGTATTTTGCGACTTCTGCGTAAAAAGAAAGTTGGCTATAATTGATTTTGAAGATTTTCACCATAGAGTAAAATCTATATCTTATAGAGCAGTACGAACAGCTTTTCTCCCTCATGAGATGGGCCATAAGATATACGTGGTGCCTTAATGACGTTGAATGAAGTATAGGATCAGAGGGTCCCTGGGCGAGAGGTTCGGCTACCCATTTTAAAAGAAAAATTTCTTAATTCAGTGCAATTTTTCGGATTTCTTTTATATTATTTTTTTCAAGCGTACATAAATATTTCTGAAAACTCTTTATTAAGGCACGGGCATAGCTAAGATTTGTATTTTATTTAGAAAATTATATCAATGAGAGATTTTCAGAGTTATTATTCTCGCCTTAATACACCACAATGTAAACATTTTTTATCAGTCATATATATATTTATATATATATATATATATATATATATATATATATATATATATATCAACTTCGTCATTTTTGTACTATTAAAGAATCCTTGGTTAATTGTCTTAATTGTTAATCCTTGATTAAAGAATTAGGAATCGAAATATTACACCACTGTCCTTAGCCCAAGTGGAATCCGCTTTCACCTCAATACAAAAACTAGCGAAATAAGAAACAGAATCTACTCCATGGCGGTGGAATGGTCGACTGATGTGAATTTCGAATCAGACGATATATCGGACATAATTTCAAGATCGTGCGATTCATCGGAACGATTTTCTTTATCAACTGGATTGTACGATGAATCGTTAGATCTAAACCGTTACGCTTGAACTCTTCGTTCCAGGCTTCTGTCGTCACACCGATGGATTTTTTATCGATTTAAGATTCAAAGCTCAGCTATTTCAATAGCTCTCTTCACTGTATCGAAACGTTAACTCCTTAATGTTTTCCGTTTCGTAAATATTCCCTTTGGCGAGGGATTCGATTAAGAAGGGGATCGTGTTTGATGTTTGTCTTCTCTCTCCACACGTTGTTAACTCTCTCTACATATATATCCAAGCTTACTTCCGAATGCCCACACCACCACCTGTTGGTCCCGTGGGGACGCCGACAACAAATGTCTCGAACGCCCACTCTCCATTCCACTTTTCTTCTTCACTGCCTTCTTAATCCTGTTTGTATGTTCCTCAAATGTTCAGCGAAATACGCAAAGAAGGGCTTCTTATCTTAACATCTCGAAACTAAGCCGCATCGGAAAAAAATAATTAACATTTTGCAGCCAAGAATTTAGCACATATATATATACAGTAAAGTCCAGTTAAGACATTTTTAGCAGACCAAGTGAAAACCGCATCATCAGCAGGATAGCATTATAACTGAGACACTACGAATTTTTATTTCTTGTAGAGTAGAAAACAAAAAGAAAGGGTTTTTGGCTCTTTAGTTTTTAATAAAGTGTTTTATTTGTGTTTTACACATTAAAAACGAAAATGAATCTTCTTTGGTTTGCTTTACATGTCATAGCTATTTCATCATAGAGAATCTATGAACTGTTGGTGTGTAATACTGGCTACCCTCTCTTCCTGTATTTTCAAGAATGGTCTGCTTTTCGGAAAAAGACAACTTTTGTTACTTAATTTTGATCATTTTCATCTCTAGGATATAGCAGTTTTTACCAGATAGACAATTAGGGAATAATAATGTAAACAAATGTCGATCTATCGACTGAGGCGGAGGATTGGCTATGGCGGGATGCAGAGCATCTAGGGACATCTGAGGTTCAAGTCCAAGATTATTGGATTATTCTAGTTAGGGGATGGTTGCGTATGCTCTTCAATAATAACTGTGTAAAGAATGAATGTAAGTGGAATTATTTTCCATTATATACGTCATTATACCCTACGATAGGCAGAGGGCGTTCGCTTTAGGTGGTAGTGATCCCGAGTTCGATTTCCGACTGAGTCTATATCGGTGTTCTCATAGCATCGCGATTAATATAGTAAATAATCATAATAATAATCAATAAATACTCAAAAGAGTAGAATCAATAATAAATACTCAAAAGAGTAAAGATGTTCATTCTTGGAAATGGTCGATCCGCTGACCACCTCCGGTGAATGCCACCTGGCTATATTTCTATCCTTCATAGGAAGGCTGCGTTACCGACTTGACTTTTATAAAATCTATACTAGCAAAAGAAAACGAATTAATACGAAAATGTGATACCGCTTGCTACGAAACAACAGTACACTTGGTTACACCGCACAGCAACGTTATAGAAAACCTTAAAGGCAACAAATCACTCATCGCTTGAAAATAAAACTACTATAAAGCTTTTCGGTATTCTTTGTTGAAAATATTTACCAATGATGTCCATAAATTTCTCAATCTTTCAGACTCCTTTACGCCGGCCATTTTCGGTAGTGCGCGATTTATTACCACAGGCGGTAGTTTTATAGCGATGTTTGGAGAGAAAAGGTCCGTTGAGTTCCACGGGAAACTTGAACCATCCATCACTTGGGCACTCGACCTCAATAGATGGCTCTCAAATGAAGAGGTACGCAGCAAAACGCAGAGATGGAACACTGCGTAGATTTCCATAGGCTGAATTGCGGAATACTACTCTGAAGAGAATTCTATGAATGTTCTCTCTATATAAAGGATGACTCGAATATCTACGACTCCGAGGAATAAAATCGAATCTATAAAATGCATGAAATATCGTCTAACATAATTTTACTGAGCCTGTGCGTTCAGAAATTGATGGCACCAAGGAAAAGAACGATTTGCACGTGCAGCAAATTTATTTTTCTTTTACTCGCACTTAATTCGCTCGTTCTGGATAACAATTATGAAGTATTTCTTCTGGAGAGATTGAGACTAAAATGTCTCTTATCACATATAACCTTTCGTCATATGACATTCGAAAGGAAAAGATAACTTGAAAAAAGTTAACATATCTTACTTAAAATCTCTTACTTAAAATATCCCGAAACTTGTCGTTCATCATATATCTTCAAAGCATATTTTTTCCGTCACTTTTAAAAGCGGTTTAAGCGCTACGAGTCTCCTCATATATATTTTATATTAATTTAATATATTTCTCATTACTTCAAATTAATAACCAATTCTTGCAGATATAAGTGAATTAACCGAGACAGAATATCATAATCGTTAGTTGGTAATCTATACTTGAGACTTCTTGACCAAAACATCGGAAGGAATGAAATTCAAGTATTTTTCAAGAAAGTTCAAACATTTCTCCAGAAAAAGAAATGAAAATAGGTAGCTAGGTATGCAGATAAATGTTTGTACACCAACGTGATACGTATCTCTGATTAGTAATCAATATACGCAGAAAACATTCCAAACCATCCAGATTAAATTGCTACAGTAAATATCTCACCCTTAAATTGATTTAAATATTTTCTACTAATAAGTGGGATACATTTAGCATATTCATCAACTTTTTTATTAACCAGAAGATGAACGATAAGTCGTTCGAAACCGGTTGTGTGTGTTTTTTTATTAATAAATCTGTGGTAAAAGTACAATCCTTTTTAAGTTCTTCTTCTCTCTTTTATATTAACATTTAGAAAATAAACCGATTTAAGCCCGCTACGGTAAAATGCAGCTTTCGCTTTAACAATTTAAGTAAAAAAAATAGAATTTAAAAATTCGAAAGTACTCATAAAACAACTGTAAACTAGAGGTTTAAAACGTTAGTAAAGCCGTTTGTCGGTAAGTGTGTGCTTTTACCAGTTTTGGAGACAACATCAATATCAATGGCCTTCTAATATACCAGGGTTATAATGTTTATCGTACCAGTTTCCTTCCCGGTTCAACGAAAGAAGTTTCATTTCAGCTTCCATTTTGTTTCTTCTCCCAAAGTCGAACCGGTTTATCCAGAACCGGTCATTATAACGTAAATACGCTTCCAAAAGTTTGCTTTTTTTATTCCCCACATTTTTCATTTTGGTAACTAAAACTGAATGTTAGATTAAACTTATCAGCGGTTAGTTACAAGTCATAGTAATGCATACTTAGTAAACCTTATTCTAATTACACTTGCGTATAAAGTACATCGTTAAAATCCACAAAGCAGAACGAAATCAATAACAGTTTTTAATGTCGATTTGGCTTCAGGAATGTCAATTGTATTCCTTCAGGTTCTCCGACAAAAATATTTTCGGTTCCGATTCGAAACCCTGGAAGAAACCCGCATAGCTCTCCGTGGTTTCCGAAGATCGTCCTAACGCAGGCCGCACTGGCTTTAATAGCGTTTTGAAACACTAAAACTCTACTTAGAAACTACTTGTGCATGAACGACACAAAAAACGACGACAACGAAAATTATATATTATCTAATGGATATTGCACTAAATCTAATTACTGCTTCAATACGTAACAACTGATTGTGTAAAATTAGGACTTGATTGAGGGAGCTGAAAATAAAATCATGGAGTCGATCTTAGAAACTCTTTAGTCCATCATATTTTAATAGCCGGATTTAGAAAAAGTAACTTGTTTCATGTTCTATAAGAAAACATTGCTAGACACTATGATTTGTTTATAATATATTATAGAATTTTCCACGACACTTTGGTCATTTCTAGATGTAAAATTATAATCTCAACCGTTTCAATAACTCTAAGATATATAAAACATCTATATACATAAAAACTCTAAAATATACAAACATTATAAATATATAAAATATTTCTTCGCTACTTGCTACCCTTCATGGTATAAAACGTGTGTTGTTATTTTCAGTATTCCATATTACCACTATCCTGAGAAATGAGATGGTGAAAACAATACTATATAATAAACAATACTATTAAATGTAACGATGCATCTTAGTTACATTTATTTATGTTTACCCTGAAACGTGAAAGAATTTTCATTATCCATTGCTGAAATATTGCAGTCACTAATCATTTTTTTATTTTGACGCAAGTGAATCCTAAAATTTATCTTGGAAAATCTCATTCATTACATAAGTTAGGGATCCTCAGCGGGATACGTTTAAGGGTCACCCCTCTCGAGTCGTTGGCCTGATATCCTTTGTCCCTGGACAAAGCCTCAGGCACTGACAGCAAAGCATAAGGAAGCTCTTAGTAAAAAAATATAGAAGGTTAAATTATCACCATTGTGAGGCCAATGAAAGATTCTTTTTATCTTAATGATGAGCTGACGGCTTTAATTATAAAAATATAATTAACTGTTTGGCATTTGTATATATATTGGTACTGGTTGAAATGAGAGCTATTGGTGAAATTAAAAGAGTGATGATTTTATGCAGTGAAAATGCCTCTTGGAACAATAATTTTATATTTATCAATATCATCTTTCTTTCGACAAACATTTTTCATATATAATATCTGCTAAGAAATATCGAATTATTTATTTATTGCTGAAGTCTGTAAATATTCTTATGGAACTATCTTAAAATATACGGGTTGTAGATTTCTGAATCATTCACTTAGAGACCTTATTAGATGTAATATCCACATTTCCTAGCTCAGTGATGACGCAAAGAGACATTAAAGATGATAGCGCTCATTCAGCGAATGGATTCGTTTTCCCATATGGAGTATCGATGTTAATCTAATGAAATTTCGGTAAACCACAAATCATAAACAGTCTGACGGTTTAACATGCGGCTTTTTAATGCGACTGGATGGTAAATGCGGTCTTCCAGTGAGAAAAAAAGGTTCCCAACTCTGCCCTAGATCGATATTTTCCTAGTTTTCAGTTTTGAATTCAATATCTCATCTTTCTCAACATAAATGTCACTCGTTTGTTTTTGTTATCATTCAAATGGCCTCGAGTGCATCATGAGCAAAAAATTGTATTCACTTAATTCAAATTTGTTATTTCCTGGGTTTTTCTTGCATCTATTTCCTTATTCTTCCTTTCCTCTTACTATATTGTTCATTTGGTGTGTTTATGCCAGAGTGGCTTATATTTCACCTAGTCTTTATAGACATTACGTTAAATATACTAAATGGATTCAAAATCACTGTCTAAAATTAACTTACTATGTATATTACTTATGTATGTATATGTAAGTTATTAACTTATTATTAACTTATGTATGTATATGTAAGTTATAAAGAGTTACGTTACATACTATGTAAGTTAATTGTAGACAGTGATATTGAATCAATTTAGTATGTTTTCTCCCCCTTCAAATTCGTATGTTTTCTCGTACAAACTTTAAGTCTTGTAATACTTAAATTTTTCATGATCAACATTATGCACGTGGCATTTATGTATGCATATTTACCATAAGCGAGAATCAACATTCTCAATAACGAAGACAATTGCTATAATAATAACGTGAAAAAGCTCAAGAGTCGCATTTCATATTCGAGTATCGATCCTCATTTAGGGGATTAAGTTCAATTGCAAACAGCGCGTGTAATCCTCTCTCTCCAATGACGATCACACGTCCGTCGTTATTTGGTTTTTATTTATGTGTGCGCTCGTTCATACGATTGTTTTCATATGTGATCATGACGCTGTTTTCGTGAGGGTTTCCTTGCTCATACATATAGTTTGCTTTGAGGTATTTTATCAGGATAATAAACGTGGTTATAGTACGAGCCGTAGTTACAAGTCTCACCAATTCTCCCTCCTAATATACATAAGTAAATAGTAGGTTGTTGGGAGCCAAATATTGAATAAGAATTAATAATGCTTTTCGGTTTCGATTTAGTCTCATAAATTTCAATCTTTTTATTTATGTTCCATTTTCACTCTGATTAAAATGACGGCCTTTTGGGTTTCAGCTTTTAGTTTGGTTTTAGTTCGATGCTAGTTTACATACTCCTTCCAAAATATCACGAATCAAATTTAACTAATTTAGACATCTCAGGGTACATGAAAAATAATATTTAAATGGAATACATTTTCTGAATTTGTTAACGATAATTTGGCAGTTACAAATAATATTGTAGATAACTTTCTTTCATGAAGCAAAACCTAAGCTTCCTGAATTAGCAATGCGAATATTCACCTGCTTAGAAGGTCCAACAGATTTACAAGTAACTTTGTAGTGTTCCGTTACAGGGGACATTAATCAGGAAAGTTTTTACGGGGAAAACTTGTTTTATAACTTTGCAAAATACTCCCCTATTAGAACATACCATAGGAGTAGCATGAACATGATGCTTAAGTTTCAAATCACAGTCGAGTGGTGTATTCAAACAGCGTTGTATTTTGTAAAATTATTAAAACTGGATGCAGTTTCCCGGTGAAAAATTTTTCCTGATTTATTTCTCCTACTTAGAAATTTTTTTCCATGGATTTAAGTACAGTAAGTTCGAAAAAGATGTAGCCCGTATTATGTGTCCTCTCGCAAGGAAAGAAGATCAGGGAGATGTAAACCAAGGAAATAATGCTAGAACAATTCTATTTAAGATTCATTTTTCCAAGTAATCCAACCCATTCCAACTAATTTTTCAAAGCAATCGATTAGGGAAGTGGAGTCGTGGTACATGCACCCCCTGCCACACGCCGATAGGCGGTTTGCAGGTCACATATTTAGATGCAGAGAGTCGACTTTTAATTTCAAATTTCGTTGCGGCGAAACGGAAGTGTCGACAATTATCTTGCGGGGGCGGGATGTTCCTTCCTCCGATAGCCACCTCACAACATTGCCTTTTAACTCCTCCTCGATACTTGTTTATAAACTAAATTCAAGGCGAATTCATCTGAAACGAGACAGTATTTGGAACTGCATGACTTCACCCAACGCTGTCCTTGTTTTGGTGACCCTATTTTCCCAGCGTTGGATATTTCTCTTTCCATGACATTCCCCTTAACATTCCCTTGCTGCACGTCTCTGTTTGGCATTTCTCCGAATGGATTGTGCGAGGAACTGCTCGAAACATTTCGCGCAGCACAAAATCGCTTCAGAATTAAAGAAAAGACACAATATGGTTGGAGCATGTTGTCCCATTTGAAGTCGTGAGTGCAGCTCGCGCTCTATAAAAATGCGAATCCATTAGTGAGACATTCATGCCACGAGATACCATTACAGTTACGTAAATGGAGATAGAGTAAAAAGAGAAACCTTTTATTATTCACAAAAGGCCTCCAACATTCAATGTAGACGCATGATTACGCCACGAGTTACTGCATGAGAACGAAAAATGAATGGATGTTGATTTTTTCAACAAGCAATCGCTGAGGATAAAGCACACTGGATGTGCAGTTTTCCAATTCTAAAAGGCTCTCTTTCCTCTCGTTTGCCTCCGTCGTCGCAGCTGTACATTGATGCCAACTAATACTGTGAATTGCAAACTCTTTCAATTCGATAAAATTTTATTTGGAGTATGAGCTAGAGGTCACGGATTGAAAAGACCAAAATTTGTTGTTTCACTGGATCGGAAATAATGATCATGTTCCATTCCGCCCTATTCATTTTTCATCTCTGCTGGTGTATATTGGGTGCTCGAAAAGGAAACAAACGGAGTGCAATCCGTGTATATAAATCCTCAGATTTGACATCTTTCTGTTTACATCTCATGATTAAACATTAGTTTTGCGAGGTTCTAATTAGTTAGATTTGAACGCGTTTTCAGAGTAACTCAAAAAAATTAAAGTTAGTCATGTGATTATTTGCAATGAAGGATCAATTTAGTTTCGATTTACTAAACTTTTCGTTCTTCTCATGCACAAATCTCCTATACATTTTTTCTTTAATTAAATAAAACAGAGGGATATATATATACGTACATACAAATTAAAACTATTATACGCTAAAATAATCTATATTTCTGTAAGTATAAAAATATTAAAACCCCACAGATACGCGAGTTGTGTCTGCTATGAAGGCCAGTAGGATTAATTCCCACGCAGTACACCTTTATTTGTCCCATTATGCGCATTTCGTAACAAACGTTTTCGGCCTTCGCTGGCATTTAAACATTTTTAAGTAAAGATCATTTATAGTTAACGAGTAGAAAGAAATCCTTAAATTTAATAACCTCAATGAATTCTGATAGAAATTCTTAGTTATAGCTGTACTGTGCCCTTTCTGCAACTGTTCTATAAAAAAACGTTTCAATAATTAATTCAGTAAATGCTAACGATTGGATATCTATCTAATTATCTATTATCTATCATGATCTATGGTTCTTCATGGAATGTGATGATGAAACCAAAGTAAAAAATATATTTTTAATTTCCAAAATATATTTAATTTAACGTATTCGAGTAACGCCATCATCAGGTAAATGGTATTCACTAAACAAGTTATTTACTACTTAGGTATATTTCATACATCGACCTAAATGGACTATTCACCTCATGCTGTCATTAACCGAAACAAGTATTTTATTAAAACATATTGTGGAAATTACATAGTCGTCTTTTTCTTTGTCATTTAACATTTAGTTATAAACTTTTCGTGTCTCGTACAAAAAGCAGAATAATTTCTTTGAGCAATAGCAATAGTTTCGTTTAGTGGAGATTATCAATGGAGAAAAATATAACAGACACGTGTTTACTATACACGAGTAAGTTATGTCTATCACCATAGAATTACGTTGTTAGAAGCATCAACTGGTACATGCTGGATGAAATGTTTTCTTTGGGTAGAAAAAAGCTTGAAATTTCAGTTTAACGTTGGCGGATAGAAATGTAGAGTAATAGTCTTTCTCAAGGGTGCAAGAAATAAATCGAAATAATTTTTCACGTGCGATTTGAAAATTTCCTTTCAGCAGAAATTTTAATGATACAGAATCATGAAATAACTTGTTGGTGATCAAATCAATGACATGATTAAAAACGAAAAAAATAGACCGATCGGCCACACAGCAGCTTTAATGCTCAATCCCATTTGTGACATTAGTGAGGTCTGCGTTACCTCCGCAATATCCATTCGTTTTTCATGACATCAATAAAGTTAATGGGTTTTTGGTTTGCACAGAATAAAAATTCAGTATTTTTTGAGAAACCTTCCCGCTGGAGGTTTTTCCCAACGAAAATAGAACAAAAGATAGCATTTCTCGACGCAGATTCCCAAAAACGCTGAATTTCCAGCAATTTTTGAAGACATTTATCTCCGAAAAAAGCAGCAAAATTAGTATAACAGATGAAAAGCGGATGAAATGAGGCCAAGTGGATGAGCTGAGAGGAATCATGTTTCTTAAAAGATAGGCCCAAATACGTCGCGAATATAATGATTCTTATAAATCTCAATTTTCTAGTATCACTGTCATATCTTGCATTCGTTTCTGATACCATTTAACCTTGATTAAACCGCAATGTTCTGCCAGAAAATAATGTTATTTTATGCTGAATTTGAATACTCTAGGCTTCAAAATCAACTTTCGTCAACTTTGTTGTTCCAAACAAAAGTAACAGCGCGCGCCATTTCCCTTTAAAGAATATATGGAATCATGAGACTAACGTGGTCTCTTCATGACGTTCGAATAAAGTATAAAAACTTTCCTCTTCCTTCCAACTCATCATCAGTGGAATCTGAAAATTATATAGAATATCCGGAGAGTAAAATACACAAGGATACAATGCACAGAGAAGACGAGAATACAATACGTGGAGGAAGAAGAAATGTAATAGAGGGGCATCCTATTGTTTTTCTCAGAGTAATAAGGTTAAATTCGGGGAAACGATTTCCCCTTATTTCTCAGTAATATATCGACCAATTGGATAAATCGAATGAAAAGAATTTATCGCCGAATCAATGGTGGATCAAGTTTTGGAGGGAGAAAAGCTACGATTACTTGATTTGAGAACAGAGACAAGGAAATCTAAGAAAATGAAAAGTCGTACCTTTCTCGTAACAGAGTTCTTAGCCATGAACACCAATGTAACTGATATGACGCCATTCACACCCATCCGCCACACTGACAATGTATTCAACTATGTACAGTAAAACCCGGTTTAGATGCTTTCCTTGGAACTGAGTATAAACCATGATACAAGATAATAGTGCTATAACCGGGATATTACAAACTTTTATTTCCTTTATATTTGAAAAAAAGGGGAATGGTTTGATACTTTATAAAAGTTCTCTAAACCTCAAAAACGAAACAATCTTCCTCAGTTTGCTTTATTTACCACAGCTGTAGATATATAGAGGGTCCTTTTGTTATAATATGCTGGTCGTCTCCAATCCATGTCTAAGTTCGATGGATTTTATTTTTTCCTATCAAAATTAAATTCCGGCATTAAAATCTTTGATTGAGCAGCTCGTTACATTAAAAGTATATAAGCAGATGGATACATTTTATTAGAGCCTCAAAGTAACTTTTAAAAAGCCACAATTTTATTTCGTCAGGGATAGTTAAGGTTAAGTATCCAGTTTTCCTTCAAAGTCTGCCTCCGATGCTCTGAACTAAGAAACCTCAGAGAGGATTATGAGATTAGAGAATAAATTCAATTTAACATAGTTTACATAACGTCGCAGACACGCATAAGATATAGGAAACATATTACCGAGTGCTATTTAAAAGTATAAATTGAAAACCTATTGAGTAATTAGTTCTTATGAATCACCCAGCTTACTATTTATTTTGTTCCACTACAATATATTATATTGATAGGCTTATCTATATTTACAGGCTGCAAGGTTTTCAATTTTACATGGTTTTCTTAATTGGAGGAAAGAGACGTTTGCTCTCTTCTAATTTACTACAGCTAAATTAAACGATTTTAATCTGTCATTTTGAGTTCATTTTCCTTCATGTAAAATTCATCGCCATTTGTGATTTCGATTTCAATTCCAAATCTATTTGAAGAGAAGAGAAAGTTTCTTTCGTCTCCGGTTAGAGGACATTTCTTCATTTAAACTTTCATGTGGAAATTAATCTTGGTAATCACTTAAGAATTAATAATATCAATTTTCTAGTTATAGAGAAATCTACGTGTATGTTTAACGTTCAATGGAAGCCTCTCATATGCAAACTATCTCTACATAAGTTACGATTATTTGCATAAATCGCATAAATAACTTCAATGCACTTAGATGCTCAGTACTTCAGCTGATATACCAGTTACTTATGTATGAGAAGTAAACAGATTTCATTATTCTCATTATAGGGAATTGTTCATCTTCATTTTGCTATAGATATTACCTTCGGCTATTAGAATTCGTTTTTAGTAGCTCATTAAGTTACCATGTCTCCATTAAATCACTTTATTTCTTAGTAACTAACGTTTACCATTACTGCATTTCATAATTAAATCAAGATCTTCTGCAATCTTTACTTCCATCTTTCTTTCTAATACTGAATTATAAAATGCACCATTTTTAATGTCATATTTTTTAAGTTTTCAATAGACCTCCCATCATCTCTAAGTGAAAGATTTTTTTAATAATTACCCGATATATATTCGTTATTATATATTTGAATGTAATACACGCAAATTTTGGATATTTTATATACGCAAAAATTGCGCGTCTCAGACTCGAGAATATATGATGTAGAGGTTTCAGTGAGCCGTTCCCTAATATCCTGGCTTTTCTTTACTTTAGCAGCAAGAACTAGTAATTATAAAGTACATACAATATGCTCTTCACGTAGGCTGATTTGCTTACTGTATTCCTCTACTTATATCTATTGCTGTGTATCTAAGAGCTTAATTCTTAAATTCGTTCTGTATTCTTAAAATAGTCTTGTCTATCCCTAAATAAATGAGCGCTAATTTAAGAATTTGTATGTAATTTTCAATTGACTGACAGAAAAATTACGACTGTTACCTTAAGTATCAGTTAGCCGAATAGATTTCCTCCTTGAACATCAGCTATAAGAGGCCGAGGTTCCCGAAAGGAAAATTATGGAGAGGAAGTCGAACTGGGAGAAGAGACAGTGCTTTATATTTGTAACCATACCTAAGTCAGATGAGAATTTTATTAGATTATTTTTCCGGAAGTGTATGTCATTTGTAGTCATTCAGAGATTCCTCTCGCAAATCCGCTGGGGATGGTCCTTTGTGATGACGAGATGTCCAATCCTTCGTTTCGATCCCTCAGTTATTCTCTCAGGATCTGAAGGTATCGTCAGCTCTTCGCGTTCATTTCCCATTGCGATTTCTGGTTTCACTTTCGCCTCACGTCTTAATCCCTAAGGAAGCTCCCTCTTTTACACACACCGGATTCCCCAGCACCTGTTCAACATCACCTGAGACCTTTCGCGCTACCGATTTCTATTTCACTCTTGCACGGGGAGTGAGAAAGTTTTGTACAGTTAAATCACGAAAAGATCAAAGACTTTGGTTTCTTGATATCAATATTATCTAGGTTTTCTTAATACATTTAACGCTTCAACTTTGGTTATTCTTCAGTAATAATGCATACATTTAGTAAATTATTGAATCGCCTTATTTCACTTGTACCAAGAGTTATTCTCATCATAAGTTTAATTCTTTCATTGCTTAAATATACGAGAGTGGTCTAAAGTTTCCGACCCCAGATTTTTCAGATATTTTCAGAAAAAACGTCGAGAAATGGCGAAATGTCGGAAATTTTTCAGACCAACCATGTATGTACATTTCACTTAGATAAGATTTATCGTATAATGAAAGAATGTATATGTGATATTATCTTCATCTTTTAATATCTTTGTGTAACTTATCCAGCCTAAAGACCTGTTGGAACCGTTTCCCCTCTATCATTAGCAATCAAAAGCTAGGAGAGGAAAATGAGGCTTACTAGCCAAGATGAAGAGTGGGGTATGTTGCTTTTGCATTCTTCTCTGAGCCAGGATACTATGAACGGAATATATCCACGTAAGTGAATGAGAAGGACTGTACAGTTAACTCTTTGATAAAGTCCATAAAAAGAGACCTCAAACACAGCCATTATTCCGCATAACTTATTCATCATACAGTCAGTAAATCTCATATTATCAAAGCCATTAACATGACTCATGCATTAGTAAATTAAAGATTATCTCATAAGTTCTATACCTAAAGGGAAATTAAAGTATTCTATTCACCAAAAATTAGTAGCATGACCTTTCGTAATCTATTTTTCAAAGATTTGCAAATAAACGTCTTAGTGAAAGCTTTATAATAAGTTCTAATTATGACATCTTCAGCTAAATTTCATTCCTTAAACTTTAATTTTAAAAAATCTTACCCCATTTAAGAAGTGATTTTCTACAATTCTATCGATGGTTTTTACATGATCCAATTCTATGTATGCTATCAAGAAAGAGTACATTTAGAGGAGGTCAAAACAATTTTTGTGTAATTTAACTAATAAGTAATGAAACAGGCTTGATAAATCATGAAATTAAATATTAACAGACAATTTATTTCAAGGGTAAGCATCAAAGTAAACTACTTTGCTCTAAATTCAAGATAGACATTGTGGTCAAACAACATTATCCAGTGACGATTGTTGTGACGACGAATGTAAAAATATACGATTTTACGATAAAACGTTTCCGCCATCGCGTTGGAAATAAAGAAGTTAGAGGAGATCTGAAAATACTTCAAAGACATCGCAATCTAAATTTCACTTAAATCCATTTCTGAGCTGTTTATCTTCGACTCAAAGCTAATCTTATGCTTCACACACAATCAATTGCTTCTCGGAGATCAATAGCTATTATTCCTATCCGAAAAAATTGCATTTTTTGCTGAGACCGACCCTAGCAGATGAACAGAAGGAACTCGCCAATGGACTCAAGAGATAATGTAGAGTATCTAATATCCGAATCTAGCAAATGACGCTTTGATGCATGAGGCACTTATTCAAGCGATATTATCAAATTTTCTGTATAGAGCTTTTCTCATAAGCAGTTTTAAAATAATTAAAACTTGAGGAAAGATGTCATACTTCTTGAACGTATTACGATACTGAATTTAAAAAAAGGCAAGAACAACCGCCGTATTAGGGTCGTCAGATGATTCGAGGTACAGTAGAAACTGGTTAACACAAAAAAAGATTTCAAGAATTATTGGTTAATTTGAAGTGCTGTATTGGTCCGTTACTGTAACGACGAGATAATAATACATCTTTGGAGCTATTAAGGTCGAGGAGTTCAATTGAGTTTCCAAAATTCCGATAATCCAATGGCTGAATTTATCATTCGTTGCGATTCGTGATAGTATCAATATGTATAACTATAACCGTAAACATAAAATAATATATAAGCAAATTCTATCAAAAATTATAAAACTTTTTGATGGAAAACCTGTGTCGTAGTAAGATTTCCTTCCAAACCTGTTAACCATTAGCCTTGGAGAAGGAATAACATATACTGATACGTAAATATAAATATAGAAATAAATAATAACAAAGCGTTGGAATCTATAAAAGAGAAATGGAAGAGGAAATCCTATGAAAAGATAGGACGTCGTCAGCAAGGCCACGTTAGAGTTGGCTGGAGATCTGGAGAAGGAAAATCAAGATATAAGAAACCACTCTCAAAACTCACTGGTGTGTAAAAAGAAAGAGACTTTTTCAGCAATTCTATAATCATTACATACTAAATTACTAACAAACTAGGATTATGTAAGAAATGGTTCGCTCCTGAAATTCCTCTCTTACAATTGAAGGTTATATTTTTCAGAATATTGTTCATAAATCAGGAAAGCTGTTATTTTTCGTGGATACATAGCAATTACTAGTTTTCTATACACTGAAATAAACAGTGTCCAATACGATCTGCAGGGCGAAAGCTTGATGCACCTCGTTTTCATTCATTAGCTAAACTGATCAGTATAATTCTGCAATTCGATTTTCAGTTACAGAATCAGTTAATGCTTATCAACAAATGCTAGAAAGAAAATATATTTTTGAAGATGAGAAACAGAAAACTTTACTCTGTAATCAGTTGCTTGTTTCTATTAAGGTTTGATATTATATTACTTTAATCAGCCATTCCCACAGTCGGTTGGCCAAGTTGGGGATAGTTTCAACTTGAAGACAAACATTACAAAAATGGTGAATTTCTTAAGCCTTTATTTTGCAAATAACCTTGGTAGGTTCTACTCTTTAGTAAAATGTATCTGCAACTTAAAATATGTTCACATCCTTACCAGATGAAGGTAAAATCAACTGCATTTGCCTCTTTAATGATCTAGTTAAGTGAATTCCGTTTGTAATTAAGGAATCCAAGGGAAGACGTACAGAAGCAAACTGAATGCTTGGTAATCTTATAATGTTAATCAAGCAAACACTGCAAGTTCCATTATCAGTTTGTTAACTGAATATACGTCATTGGACGATTCGTTTCAAGATCTCTGCAAACAACATTTGTCTTACATATAACTTAAGTACTTAAGTAGCGCCAGAAATAAGGAGTTCCCTATTTTATTCATGTACACGTATGAGCAAACATCTCTTTCAGAGAGATATAAAATGAAATACGAAGAATTTGAAATTGAGAAAACACATATTACCTAAATTTCCATTTCATAATGTTCTCTTCATGAGTTGTATATACATTTAATAGATTACATATCTTGATATATTTTATCATACATTATATTGTATCTTGTAGGCAATAGCGAGATTAAAATTACAGTATAACAAACTTAAAAGGAATTTTAGGGTACTAACCATTTATTTCGTTATAAACTGGATTTTCTTACATTTAAACTACAGCAATTTTAGCTGTGCACAACATACGATCGAAGACCTTTTTATCCATTGTATTAACTAAAAAAATCCTGAACTATCGTCTTATAATATAACTTTTTTTCCTTCTCCTAATATTTTTACAAACACGTAATTACATTTATTGACGCTATTTCGTAAATCCTAAAGTATACAATTATACTACTGCTCTGAATTATGAATCTTAATGAATAAAAATATAAAATATTCTCGACATCTAGTAGTGCAAGAGCGCCTTGCTATATTTGGGATGCATACGAATCCGTTGATATGAATTACAATTGATGCTGTACCTGTGAGACTCACAATCCTGAGGAAACAATTCTGTCCGCTGCAGATGACATATTCTTAGACGTCAAGAATAATTGGAAATTCAGCCTTTGCCTCCGGGCGCCCCTGAGATGAAAATAAGCTCGTTCTTATGTTGTGTGTCGGAAAAATGTGAAGATGATTTAATTTAATTACGCTTTGTTTTGTTGAGATTGTAATTATTAAATCTCTTTAATAACGGCTTCACAAACGTTTCAAGGAGTCCTTTCACTTTTACCTTGAATTATTAACTCTTGGTAAAGAAATCAATTGAGAAAAGCTTGAAAAAAGTGAAAATATCTTTACGATATTTATATAAACTATGATTTACAACATAAAACACAATTAATATATAAACTCTATTACACTCACATACACATGTGAATAAAATAAATGGTGATGAAAACTTTCTTGTTCCTTTTAAATTAATAGTTTTAACGGAAAATGTTTCCAGTTTTTTCATGTAAAGCGTCTTACACAGACGGCTGAGTAGGGGAACTAGGATGCTACAATGTTGTGGATACCAAAAAAATTAATAATTTAAAAACCACGTCAAATAGCACATACCCAAAGAAGCAACGTATTGTTAAGCAACGCAAACCTTGAGTATGTGACGACATAGTATTATTTCCTTTTCATTGTGGAATTTTAACGCTTTTCTGCGAGAGAAATCAGTTCAAGTCCAGAGCACATAGGCATTCGTTGTTGTATAAGGTATCCTCTGAAAAAAAAACTTGGCAAGGGCTACAAAAGAATATACCAATAGCGACCACAAACAAATGTATTGAAAAAGTATACTCTAACAAAGTGGTGAGCTTGGACGAATTTTCAATCTCCAGCAAAGAAGACAATTAACAATCCTAAATGATTCCTTAGTAAAAGAAGGATAAAGAGGAATCTAAAACGACTCATTTTCAACAAAAGGCCCCTTTGCTTTCATCGGAACATTCTGCTATTGGTGTTTGTTCAGCATCGAATTCACACGGTAACGCAAGCTCTCGGGATTAATTGGAGTTTGTATCAGTCGATTAATCCCATCAGAGGAATTATGAAACGAAGAAGTTCCAAACAAGTCCATTATCGCGTCCAATACACGTATGGAATCCGATCGAGGGATTTTCCAAAGGAAAACGGAATAAACTCGCTAACTTAATTAAATGGCAATTTCTCATTTCCCCGAACCAAAAAATATTAGAACAAACGAGAATCGGGAACTTTATCTCCTACTAATTGCTCCCGACTTCAAAAGGACTCTTAAGAGGTTTAAAAATTTTCATCCGAAATGGTGGATTTCTGAATTTGAAATAGTTTCCAATTGAATGCAAACGCGTTATTCAGGGTCATGGCCATTTCTGGATGCATCGTTTCCAAATCGAAGGGAACAATGTTATGAACGAGGTCACCGAGCCTTGAGTATTTACTAAAGGTTCTGCACTATAGACGTTGATCTTATTACGGGAGTACGGCAGCGATGGGATCACTCCTGTCCCTAGGGACGAAATAAATCCTTTATGCTCCCCATTAATTAGCGGACGGTGACTCTCTTTTCGTGTCTGTTAATTATTTTTCCAAATCCTTTACATCGTACACTGACTTATAATGAATTACTAATAAGGGAAGATGCGTAATCCGTTCTCCTAAATTTCAATCAAAATCGCGATACCAATACATTTTTCCATAAGATCGGTTTAACTAAGAATTTTTCGTATCAGAGTTTGTTCAAGTAAGATAGAATCATAAGTACACTGACCTTAATTCTTTTTAAAGGTATCCTTGTATAAAAAGTCATATTGCTGAAATTAATTGAATACTCATTGCATTCATTTAATTTACAGCAGTAATTTTTGGGTATAAGTGATATTCCCTCTATAAAATGATTATAATGATTGGCTATACTGAATAGGACATGTTAAAATTAATATTCTGTGAACATATCCCAAGAGTTCTTTTCTAGTTTCTTCCGTCTGTTTCATCCGTCTATAGAACAGGTATACCTCCGGACAGTTTCATCCTGGGAACCAACTAAAAACATACACAGTAATTGCCTTAGTTTTTTGATTGATTCATTGATTTATTCAAGCAAATTGCCATATATTACTCAGATAAGTTTCATAACGGAGTTGATTAAGAGCTTCCAGGACATATAAACTCAGGTGCTGTGGCTTAAATTTATGGAACGTCACACAGTGGGCTAGAATCGTAAAAAGCTGGCCAAAAATACCAAAGTAGTTTTTTGAGTGGTTGTATTGAAACTTCGCATGGATATTCTTAAATAAATTTTGCATTAAACTGTGTAAGCCCTTTAAGTAATGAAATAATATGCGTATGCATCGTCCGGCCTCTTAAAACTTCATTATTTTATATACAACAGATTTTCTCTAATCATTAGCTATGAAATCCGGGTTTCTTATATCTAATTTTCACCTACAATATGTTTAGAGTATTTTTCTAGCTTTTTAACTATAAGAAATACATTTGATAACCGTGTTGATTCGTATTTCCTCCCAAAACCGAGAGCGTCATGCAGAGCGGCGCTCCGCCGCAGGGCTGAGGACCTTAAAGCGGTTTCGAAAAGTTGGTTTATTTATCGGCGTCGCAAGGAGTCTCAAAATTTATTTTCAGATTCCTCTTCAGAAAACATCACAGAATAATATTGTGTAAGTTATCTAATGTTCATCGATGTCCACTTTTACTATTTTCCTCGCTTTAGGCCAAAATTTGCTCTAAAATAACGGTCCACCATTTTGTTATGTAACGTATGTTGATATTCACCTTTGACCATTAAAATCCACCAGTATGAAAGATAAAGAATATTTCTATACAAATTTTAAATTTTACCTGATAGTAATCTTCATATGGGTTCAGCACCGGCTTGAAGTTGAATAATTTCGCAAACAATCGAACACCGGCGTTTTTCGCGAAATTTGGTCAACTTTGACTCCCTGTATAATTTTAATACGCAAGATTCTACTTAAATGACTTGCAAAGTTGAATGCAAAATGTATTCAGAAATAGCTACGTGAAATTTTAAATTCTCAAAGGTCAAAATTCTCAAAAAACCGCTTTCGTATTTTTGGCCAGCCTTTTGATTTTTTTTTGACCAGCCACTGTGCACAATCTAGAACCAACTAAAAGCAACAAATTTTATTTTTCACAAAAATTATGATACTCTAGATAGTCTAACCTCAAGCAACATTTCTCCATGAATTCCCATGATGAAATATACAATACAAAAATTACTTTTGGATTCATGAAAAATAATCCGTGACAGGAATCCCCTCTGAGCCATCTCAATCAACCCTAAATACGCTTTGGGATACCTTTCTAAACGTTTCTTTTTCTCAAACTTTCCATAGCAATAAAGTTGCGCATTGAATCAAAACTCGAGGGAACAGAAAGTTCTTTCTGGTCGTATGCACCTGGAAAACACATTCTAACAGCCCAAGGAAATCTTCTCGAAGCATTGTATCAAATTTTGAGGAGCGCAGAACAAAATGGTGGGTCCTACGATGCTTCTGCGGAATTCGTCACTTTTCAGGTCATGAATTACTTTTGCTTCGAAATGAGGCCGATGTCCAAATAGTTCTGATGAATGAAACATGGAATAAACATTGTTAAGGCGAGGTTAGGTCCAAGTTTGCTTCTTTTTGTTAATTTGTATGTTTATTTGATTATTATTTGTTATTATGTCAAAAAAGTACGGCGTTCTTGCATATTATCTTCCACCTTCATCTATCTTTCCAATCATCTTCAACCATTTCTCTTTGATTCATAGTCTGATTTACAATATCATTCTAAATGAATTCCCTAGATCTCCCTTTCTTCCTTCTTTATGGAAGGATCCAATCTCATATTTTAGTGGCCAACGTAAAATATTCCATTATTCACATATGTATCGACTTACATTTTCTCCATTCCATTTATACATTTATCTAACTTCAAAAGACCACCACCTCACCCTAGAAAACAATTAAGAGTTCATCAGAGGGTAACATAAGTATATCTTTCTTTAAAGAGGAAAATATAGAAGCAGTTCATACATCTTCCGAAAAGAATGAGGTCAAAAATTTCGACCGAGTGTTATATAAAGCTTTAAAAACGTCAACGTAGTAGGGATCCATCCATCTATGAGAGAGATTACTAAATAATTCGTCTTAATTTTTATTCTTTGATCTCTTGAGGGAGACGTTCCCATCGCGCTCCAATTTTAAAATTAGCAAATACTTCAGAAAAGATGTTTACACAACATTGCTGTTTCTTTCATATATTGTATGGCTTCGCTGAATTTTGTCTGTGTTATCATAAAATTCAAAGAGCATTACATGTATATTTGTTATACTCAATGGCATTCTTTAGAAAAAAGAAAATAATTTAGTTTTGGAAGTTTGGAATCGGCGGCGGCGGCAAATTTCCAAAGTATTCTATAATGGTCTGAATTAGATGATGAGATCATTGTAATTGTCACATGTTATCCTATTATGATATATTTTGTAGAAATTACTTCAGTAATTCAGTATTGTAAAATTCAATCAGCTAACCCTTTTCTAAGGAATCTTGATCTGTATTCGTGCAAAACATCGAACAATCGAACCAATGTTTACAAGAAAGCCCCATTGTAAAATTATAAGAGTGGCCACTGAGATGTTATCTAATTCTGCTATATAACTAATTTCAATTCTAATCTAACATTTTATGTTTCATCGTATTTCGTAAATTATAAAGCGAATCGCAAATTTTCTGTCGTCAAAATTATTGTTGTAAATTTAGACCTTTTTCGTAAACTTTCATCTTTGCATGTTACTCTCGATTTTGACGGAAGAGATGGAATTCAGTGATAAGTAATGGAAATTATCGTAGTTCCCTAGCTAAACATCTTATAGAGCTTTTTTCCGAAATATTCCAGAGATGGTAGTTACATATTTACTTTTCATCCCCCAATAGCGGCGTAGCTGGCAAACGGTGAACGAGTAAACTAACAAAACGGGGGACATCCGGAAATCTCCGGAGAGATATGTTTTGGGAAAGTTTTTCCCTATTTCGACGGTACTTCTTCTAAGGGGAAAGGCCGACATCGTACCAAAATTTGAACTCCTAAAAAGAGGGATATTTTCAAGCCGTATATAATACAGAAGGGTTATAAAAAAGGAACTAACGTGACGAAGTATCTGATAGGAAAACCCTTACCGAGTTCGAGAATACTGCGGAGTAAGTTTCGAGAGAAGTGAGGAAAATCATTTTGATCTCCTCTTTCGTTTGCTCAGCTCAAACTAGGACATTTAGTCGGGGATGTCAAGGTTCACAGTCTCTCAAAAATTGTCTATTTTCTCAATGTGATCCTTCCCTTCGAATTTGAGAGGATACAGCAAGACTTTACGGAAACTGTTAAAGTTATTTTTGATTTAAACAGGATTTCTCAATCTTATTCTATTTCTCACGTCTTATATAATCACTATTAAATAGCATTCGAAAATAAAGGTACTAGGGTTTAAAAAAAATTATTTTCATAAAATTTCATGAAAATTTAGTAGAAGAACAAATCATAGTGCAGTTTTTATAGGGATAGAAAACATAGTCTAACGAGGTAAACACTATTATACAACATGTAAATAGCAGTGCCTTTCATTATAATATTTATATTGTTCGCGCTGATTATCCAATCCAAACCATTTAACCTCAGTTTTTCGTTGAGACATGATTTTTAGGTTTCCTTTTTTTGATTTAATAACTTTGGGGCCACTAAACAAAGTTTTCTTTTGCCATATGAATGAAATACCTAAAGAAAATTTGTATAAATCAATGTTTCTTGATTGGAATTAAATATGTTGTTAAAAATGTTGTATGATAAATATATTAATCTAATAGTGTTAATATTTGTATAAATAAAACAATTATTTACTTGAATACAATGCTATACATATACTGAATAATTAAAAATAATGTTCCCAGACAGTAAAAGTGATGAGGTGTTTTCAGAAAGATTAAAGCAAGGTGAGAAATTCCTTGCTTAGAACCTGTTCGAGAAATATGTTGCAGCGAAACCGGAAATGACATCCGGAAGTGCCAAAATTTTGCGATTTTTGAGTTAAAACCGGAAGTGAAATAATTACCTCTAGATGCATTGAGTGAGATAACCTCATGCCAATTCCTATTTGTTGCCGTCTCTGTATGTTGAACGCTCATTTTCTCGTAAATCAAAAATGAATTCACTCAGAAGCTTGGGAATATTTAAAATCGCAAGGCAGTATTAGATCATTGTATATATCCTCCCATATTTATAATACTGGAAATCCAATCGAATAATATTTTCTCATTGTAACGTTTCCACGAAAATTTTCTTTGGAAAAATATTCTCATTAAAATCAAATGCACCAGCATTCACTGGATCACAATATTTGAGGAACTGAATCTTTCAAAGGAATATCTACCTATATTTAAGGAATTAAGCTCTTTTTGAAAATAATTTAGATCCGAAAATAATTGGGTTTTTCACCCAAAAGATTGTTCCGTCGGGGACAGTTCACTCAAGGGAACTTTCACCCAGAGATATCCTAGTCGTTCAAGCTAAATCTTCATAAATAAACAACGCTCATTGCGGCTGTATGTTTACTTTAGGGAGTCCAATCACGCATCGTAATAATCGCGTCATTCTTACTTCGTATTATCATAGTTCTGAGGCTATTACGCTTTGATCTCAAAGAGACCACTGCTTCAATCATGGAAGCTATTGAAAGCTAATATCCACACATTTTGACAGTTTTAGATTAGAAGAAGATTTAGAATTAAAATTTTGCACAAATAGGTTAATTTCCATCTTTTCGATCCCTAATAAGTTCACACACAAAGAAAACTCACTATGTACTTAATCGTAGTTTAAAATAACTTACTTTTATAGAAACAGTTATTGAATTTAATATTAGGTATGTAATTAATATTATATTACATTATACGGATATAGAATAAAATACATAGATTACAACTCAATAATAAAGACCTGATCGCAAAGCTATAGCTCAAGAAAGCAGAGAATAAGATAACTTATTAGAACTGCTTTCCTGAGCGGTCAAAGAGAAAAGAGTCAAAGTACGAGAGTAACAATGATGTGAAAGTGAAATATGGAGTTTACTTTTTGGGGAAACTCGTTGCTTTTATTAGCCATTTGCAGCGGTTTCAATATGTTTGAAATTCAAGATCGATTGCTTAAGGCGATTAGAATGAGTACATTAATAATTCATGAAGATGAGAGAACTTCATGATAATGATCATCTCAAGCTTAAGTCATTCAGCCGTTAGGAAATCCTATTGCATAACGTAAACCTTTGAAGAAACATTTTAAGTGGATTAGGTAAGAAGAATATATCGAAAAATATACCACGAGCAATATTAATTTATCGGGATATACTTATGTACACTGTTTTTCCTATTTTAAGTGCATGCTTAACCCATTTGGGCGTATGGCATGGGTGCGCGCACTCTATTTCAGTAATAGACTTTAAAAATTAATCCAAGAACCGACTTGCTTTAGCATCTATTTCATTTTACTCTTTGTATTATTTCGGCATGTTTAACACGGATTTTTTATGCGTATATTCAGAGGATGGATAAGCTCGGATTCAACTATCGTATTCGTCGTCAAGGGGACTGATTACGTACAACCGCAAATCTCCCGAAATTTTCGTTTATTTTATGAAAATCCTCGCAATTTTGAATCAAAGCAATAATTCAAAACAAAAATATGAGTTTTTTTTACTCAATTTACTTTCTTTTGGCACTTAGCTCGATTTCGTATGACCTCTAATTTAATTCTGCAAAAGAATAAATGCCTGCAATCGATTAAAATAAACTCCACTTACATTTCTTGTGAGAGCATTTTCGGGTCTTCTAGAGTGGAATTAAAGATGTTCTTGGTAGAAAATATCGATATGTGTCGGTACATCGATAATCTTGCAATCTATTTTATCACCGACTGCATTACGTTCAAATCTTACCTATGCCTTAAAATTGTAACCTGTAATGTTATAATTTTAGATAAAGATCAGTTTAAAAAATTTATTTCCTTAAAAATACGTCTAATCATGAAATTTTTCCTTTACGCCTTTTCGTCATGAAATTTCTAAATATTTCATTATAATAAGTCTGGAATTTTTCAGAACTATTCAAGCATCATCAAATTTTATGAAGTTTTAAAATATTCAAGGATCTAATGTAGTATTGAGAAATAGTATTGGCATCTGCAGTATTCTTTTAAAGTATAGTATACTTGAAACTACTGAAACGAAGTGCAATATATATTATATTGATTCAATCGAATATAATTAACGATTTTGAATTTATTTGACGTTATCACTTTGGAAACGATTGTGATTTGTAGTTGATGATTGTGGTTTAGAAGTTGTTTTAAAAATTGTGAAAACGTCTTTTAGGCGAAATGCTTCGGATGAATCGTCCAGATGCCACGGCGGGCACTATGTAATTGCCACGGAAGCAGTAAAGATCCAACAGGAGCCCCGAAAAATTTTACATCATATAATACATTAATCAAATATTAATTAATACATCGCATTAAATATGGTTTAAAAAATAATTTTCAAATATTTTAATCTACAGAAAAATGTAGATTATTTCTTATTATTACTTTTAAGAATTAATTGCACAACACATCATAATGATTCCACCAGACTTTGGTCTAACTACGGTGAAATAAAAATAAATAAATATTTTCGGCTGAACTGCTGTAGCACAGCCAACGTGAGACTCGTACAAGGAGATTAAAAAAGTTATATGAATCTACGCATTGTTTTGGCGGAAGCGTTAAAAGCATTCCTTCACTAAAAAACCTTTGTTCAAAATTTTATGCGCGATGTAAACTTTATTGCGATCCTTTTTAGTATCAGAGCGGGCAGCCGGGAACATGTGGCGAATCAATATGTTCCGGATCTTGTTTTAAATTTCAGCGGCAGAAGGCTCGTTTGCGCTTTTCTGGGCGATAAAACGTTTCCTACTTTCCTTTGAAAGGCGAAAACGAACTTTGAAAAATCGAGTTTGGCGAATGAAATTTTAATTCTTAGGCGTAGCATATTTTACGCCGCGTGAAGAATTAGATTCGTTAGAGCTTGTAAAACGAGCGATTCTCTGCTCAAATCAAATTATCTCCATCTATATTCATTTATTCTAAAATATGCTATTGAATTAATTTTCCTTTCGCGAAAGACATCTTAGCAATTTTAGTCAATTGTTCATCAACTGATTAGAGATATTAGAGGCTGAAAACATTCCGTTGGTAGTTTTTCGTGGCCGGCATCTTCTAGGTACCGAGGGACCGGGGAAGGCCGTGACTTCTGGGAATGTACATTTTGACAGACTCTCTTCCTCAGGAGTTAAACGTAGAACGAAAAGAAAGTATAATTATACTTTGACGTCATACGATTAAAAGCCATACATGACTTTTAATCGTATGACCTCGAAGAGGAGGTTTGTGAGGCGTTGGGGTGCGAGAGAGAAAACTAAGAGGAACTGGGGATTGGTACTCATAAGTATATTTGTAGTGTTTCAACCTCTAATAAATTAACAGTTGCGTTCTAATTTTCTATTCTCACAATTGATGTATGGCTTTACTGTATAAAAGTATATAAGTCATAGTTCAAGTAATTTCAACCCAAGTTTGGGGGGAAAACAATCTCAATTACATACATTCTATCCAATTATGGAAATTAAGAACGCATGCTTGCTCAAAAACAAAGCAAACGTTGGATGAAATTATCAGAGTAATTTTTTTGGTGCAAGTAATATTCTTTTAAACTAATGTTTCGACACGTTTAAGAATTCGGCATAAAACACCTTAACACAATCTTAAATTGATTTCGCCAATTTCTGCAAGAGGAATGGTTTTCCTATTAGTCGTCTTCTTCCAAGATTAATTATTTACTGAAGCAACAAATAATGTAAACGAATTTCAATGTTTTCACATTTTCTCGACTAGACTCAATTTTTTCACATTTTTTCAATGTCACTTGCAGGGTCCTATTAAGAACATTCATTTATACCTACCGATTTTCGTTTTTTTCTTCTCCGCATGTTTAACGATCCTAAAATAATAAAAGAAAAAAATTGTGTTTTCTCATTTGGTCAAAAATCACCAAAAATATACATGGTACACCATAGTAGTAGTTGTCAAGCTAAAACAGTAGAATGAATCAGTCCGAAATTCCGGGAAATCGGACAATCTGACGATAAGGTTTCGCTGCATATTAAGTATTATCTACATCTACATCTACATATGTACTCTGCAAGCCGCCTTTCGGCGTGTGGCAGGGGGTGCAAGCACCAAGTTTATCGTTTATCGATCAATATATTCCCTTAATAAATCTATGGGGGAGTATCAGCGCCTTTAGAGTAACTGCTACCACTGCTAACTATAAATCATCAGGTATTTATCCTCTTCTAGAAAACGTTTATTAGATCTCTAGAAAACCATGTGTGCAACTGATACAAAATAATCTATGAATTTAAATAGTACTTTAAATCCTAAGGAATTCGTAGCGGCGAACCGGAGCGTCGAAAAGTTCTTTGCGGCGGCGAAATGTCCTGTTCCCAAGTTTTCGTGCCATCGATCAAAAGATGGAAGCACACAATGGTATCGACAACTTCCATCAGCAGCACCAGCTGTTCTCAAAACACGGGTAATTATTGATCCATCACATAAAAACATTTCGCAAAAACGTTGCATATTTGAGCTCGTCTTCTTCATTCTTCCATTCGTTTGGTTTTATGTCAGAATCAGTTACTCCAGGCGGAGACCCTGTTTTCCCGAGTTCTTTCGCAATCAAATCACGTGGTGCACTTGCTCCGTACTCGACCACGTCATCCAAGAATCCATTTAGAATACTTGTTCGCGCACCTTGTCTCCGAGACTCCAAATAACTCGCTTGCCCTCTCTGGATGCATCAAAGCGTGTAAGTTTTCTCTTGACGTTCCCGAGGCCCTTCAAAATAAGGGATGCGCGAAATTTCCATCGGATCAAACGATATGCTTCAGATAGCGCGATTGGAATATCCATTTGCTTTCCTCAATGGATATGTGTTCGTTTTATGCCCCTTCGGTAGTTTGAAATACATTAAGGTCCTCGAGGGATATGCAAAAATGAGATCAAGGATGGCTGGGAATACCCCAAGGATTCTCTTATAAGAGACATCTCATGGTCTAGTATTTCTCAAAAAGGATTGGTGTACAGCGAGTGAAAAAGATGCGTTTCCTCATACTTCACCTGTGGAATTTAACCGTGGGAACTCCTAAAGCAGAATTTCCCAAACTTTTAGAAATACCGCAATGACATCGAACTTATATCCAAAGTCTACGTTAGCCAGATGCTCTCGATTCCGAGATATTATATATTCTCCATTTATAGAATCAAACTTTTTAAATGCCTCGTATGCAGTGCCCCAAACCCAAGCAGTAGTAACCCTAGGAAAAGGTTTTAAGGATATATGACACAAGGATGTGCGTTCAGGAAAAATCCTAAGAAGAGAAAGACATGAAATCATTTCATCCCTGTCCTGTCAGACTTTTTCTGTCCGTTTCACCTTGGGGAAGAATACTCTTAATCCTTAAACACTCTAAAGCGTCCTGATGGCAGCACAAATTGATTTATAATTACAAATTTGATTTATAATTTACGTGGTAAGAAACTTCAGAAATAAATATATTCATACACATATACATAAAATTACGAGTTATGCAAAAACGAGTATGGAATGGTATATATCCGGTAAGGCAAAAGATAATTTAGCACTAAAATAAAATGAAATATCTTCCAATCTAGGGTGGCATTTGAACAATATCATAATTAATATTTAAAGGATAGCCTCAGCCTTCACTTCGTAGAGCCTGGCTGTAACATTCATCGTGAGCGAATTGGGCAAAGAATTTGTTTCCGCACACTTTGAAAGCCAAATTTGTGGAAATCGAAATACTGTACCGAAATGCCACAATTCTTTCTCGATGAATAAATAATTAATAAAAAATAAATAAATAATTAATATCTGAAAACAAAATGCAACTAGTTCGATTAATATGATTTGGGTATAGCTTCTTTTGTCTAATCTGGAAATGCAAAAACTCCGCCATAATAACGATTAAAGTTAGACGTCTTAGAGTAGGTGTTCAAAGACCCTCGATGCTATGGGTTTCTGTGACATTTAATCTAAGGCTTCATTGTCTGTTTTACACTTTAGTATGTTTTCGCACTATATAATTGAGTAGGAATACCTTAGTTACCGACCCCAGCGGGGTCCTTTATATCCTAAGAGATATTTTAAGAAATATTTCGAAAATACAATTGCAGAGAACCGACTTCCGTAATTAACAATTTACATTATTTTATGGATGTGCTCCATGATTTTCTAAGAATTAGTATTATTTAATTGTTATCTTACTCAGAATATGATTCAGGTAACATTAGATTAGGGGCTGAAACCCCTCCGTCGATCGTTTGTCAGGCCAGCGTCTTAAACGAGGTACCAGGGAGGATCCCGATAACCGACTTCCCCGCTTCACTACCTAGAAGATACATTCAAATGAAGACCTTTTAACGCCTAATTCATTAACAGTCGTTTTCCAATTTTCTTTACTTAATGATTCAATGTCTGCGTACATAGATAAATCCACCACTACACCACGTGTAGTAAGCTAAAAGGCATTTTCTTTATTCCTCCTGCATCCTTTTACATCACTGCATACTTTTCAAACGCATCTTCTCACGATTTAATTCATTCGAAAAGGCATTTATAATTCAGCAGTTGCATTTAAAGGAATGGTTCAGTTTCGACGGCTTTTGAACTGTAGAAAATGAAAGAGCGATAATTATATGCATCGAGCTTTGGAGCCGAATATTACCTACGCGCATCTGAAACATCCCTTTCATTCTATACTCGAGATGTATGGTTTATGGGGAGATGGTACCAAAACAGTTCGCTGCCTCCTTTGATGTTCGTTCCATTTGTGGAAAAACTCTCTCGAATGAGAATTCGTTCCTTAAAGAGCGACGTCTCTCGCCTTACTTCGATCCCACTCTTTCCGTCGCTCCCTCAATCTTTTTACAGTCCTTCCGAAATATAAAAAATTTCAGTTCCCGAAAATGAAAAAGAAAATAATGGAATCGTTGGTATCTGAAACACAGAGAGATAAGATCTAAAGCTTAGCGCTCGTGCCTACCGAAAGGAATCTCGTATCTTCTACAGAACAGTTTGAAGCAGATATTGAAAGAATAACTGCCTTATCCTCTTCATCTCCTTATATTTTGTTATTATATGTCGCGTACGCTGCAGTTTGGCTCTCTAACCAGGATATAACGCTCGAGGGGAGTCTAAAATATTTAATAATTATTATCATAACAAATTTTAATTTGTTAAGTTACAGTAAAATTAATACGATCAAGCGTGACTTTGTGGAACTCAACACACATATTAAAAGAAAGATTGTTTTGTTATTTCCACGGCAAATTTATCGTTTGGCTCATTTCCTCAACGAATTCTCCGTTATTTCCAAAACATTTGTTAAGTTCCCTAGATTTCATCTCACAACGCGAGGAATACCTACCTATACCGTATTTGAACGTATATAAAACGCACCATCATTTAAGTGGGGCTCATACAAGGGTAAAAGTTTTAACAGTCCACGTGAAAGTGCAGCACAGCCAAAAGAGCACGGACTGTTTTGTTATGATCAATTGTGATCAAATACGATCAAGTTCTCTCGATGCCTCATTCGCATTTCCTTCAACATCTCAAAAGCGAGAAAACAGATACTTACGTCCCTTCATGGAGAATATGTGGAGAATATGGACGTATTCAATTCTGAAATATAATAATAATGATGATGTTACAGATCGTATATAAAGCTAATCATCCTCCACATCCTACAGCTACGATCTTAAAGGCCTTTTCTTAATTCATCATTCATTCTACCTTTACTGAGAAATCGTTTACGATACTACTCGTAGATTTCCCGCCTTTTAAGATATCTGTATATTTTTATAACTATATAGAAAACTGGCCCAGGTTCAATGCTTCATCACAGCTTATTATTACAATTCCTTTATTTACGTTCGATATCGCAACCTTACTTGTCAAAATATCTGTAGATATTAAAGTTTATATTCTTGTTAAAAATTAGACCTCATTTTGTTAACTGTATTACATTCTAAGGGTTAATGGAAGATGGGGCTTTCTAATCCCAATTTCGCCCAATAAAAATGTTTGTATTGTATTGTTTTGGCAAATTATCTTACAGCTATTGTTGATTTCTGTCAAATGATATCTCATACTCCATTTTACGCGTATAAGCTCTTGAGATGTATTATTTTTCTGAAATGCGACATATTAATATTCCACTGTGTAAAAGAAGGTATGACGTTGTGTGAAATGACGCGCTCGAGGTGTGTCGTGCAATAATAGCTTTCTTTAATTAAACAAAGTATTACTTATTTGGATGTGCATTATAGTTTTAGAGTAAATAGATTGGTTTAGAATACACAAATACGTAATATCGATATTCCATGATCCTTCCCATAATGAAACTGCTATGTAGGATGTATTCTATCGAAATCAATGTAATAAAACTTAATTTGTCACTTTTTCCAGGACCAAGTTATCCTAAATTCAAAATGGCTATAGACCGATGTAAATCCCGACTGGTCTTTTACTTGGATTTCGCTTGATTTTTAGGCGGAAGACAAACGTCGGTATGAAAGCAAACAGATGCCAGAAGCATATTTCCTCGTTTTGCGTCCACTAAATTTACAAGCGTTCGCAATTTACATTTCTCCTTATTTTTTCCCATCACGCATTTCCTTCTTGCTAACTAATCTCCGAACATTTTTTGTTGATTAGTCTGAAATTAATGTCAAATAAAAATTCCATAGCACAAGAGCTCAAAGGGTCTCAGTCTCGAAGAGGCAGAATTAATTAAACATGGTAAGCACATTAACGCTCTCTGTAATAGACTTCTCCTGACAGGATGAAAACTTCCTTTATAATTCATTTCTTTCTAAGATACGTTCATCTTTGATATAGGTTTGGACCTTATCCTTTCATTTTAGCTTCTACTATATGTCTTTAAATTTATATACACGGCTGATGAGGAAGAAAAAATTCTTCTATGGCACGTTGGGATGATCAATCAGAGGTGAGAAGATAAAAGCGAATCATAAGTTAACTTAGCCGTCCCACAGTGGTCTCAATAATAATACTATAGGACGATTCGTAGCCGATAGAATATGGAAGTGAAGATTTAGCAATACCTGGAAAGAGGAAGTAATATGCTACATGTGACAACACAAAGTTGAGAGAGATTGATTTCTCACTCGATGGAGATAAGGCGCGTTTCTAAATTCAGAGTTAAGTCTCTTTAATCTACGCATCTTTGATTGGTCCCACGCGTCCAAATGATGTCATTCTTCTCCATCTTCCACCAGACATCTCTCGAAAGAGCGCTGAGTATGAGCACTGCTTGTCTTTATTGTAATTATTTTATTCGAATCATTTCATCGACAACAAATATATTATTGGAGGTCGATAAAAAGGTAAATTCGAACGTATCAAAACTTAAGGCTTAGGATCTAACAAGCGATCAGGCTGATAAAAAGACACAAAGTTACAATAATAATTTACAACTTCTCTAAGATGAGAATCAAAACCGTTTGTTAATCTCAGTAGAAATTTCATAGAGAAAATCAAGTGTGGAGCCCTCAGAGTCTTAATACGTAACAGAAATCCACGGCTTTAAATAAAATTTATCCTTCTCTCCAAAGGTCATTGAGTTTACGAACCACTTCTTGCCTTGATTCTAATGACTTTTATAATCTTTTAAAAAACAATCCTGAAACGATGACCTGGCCTTATAATTGCTTCCTCGCAAAAAATTTCTTTTGCGAAAATGAAGAAGTTTTTCCATCTCGGACCGAAGCGAAAAAGTAATTTTCCGGGATAAACTGCTGGTCATATTGCTCAATTAACAGGTGAATTATCCCATATATCTCTTTCCACGACGATCTCCATTCTCATAAAATAAAAAACACCTTTTTTGTAAAAGCCTCTCTCCCTCTTGGCGAAATTCGTCAAACTACTTCCTTCATAACGAGTCCATCTTTAAGTGGATAAGCAACTTCAGTTGCAAGGATTATGCCAGCAGATGGAGCACTCTGTCAAATCGGCGTGAAGAGAGAATAAACTGGGAGATGAAGGAGCATTTTTCGGCGTTCGACTTTTCCTTCGTGAATCCTTGGGCCTTGGCGGGGTGCAAGTTACGGGGCTGCCCGGGCCGAGTAATGTGGACTGTATTGATCGAGTGATTTGCAAAGCCATCGCCCCCATCTTACCTCCGCTAATACGTGAGCCAAACGGTCATTCATTTATTATGTGTGGTGTACATGGTCTTCTCTTTCTCGTGAACTTTTCCGAGATAGAAACTTGTTGAATCTTTGGGTGAGAGAAATTAGGGAACCTCTTGTGACCCACCGAAAAAACCCAGGTTGCTTGTTAGTAACAACAGCAATGATAATCAAAATAAGGCAAATAGTTTTCATAATTTATGAGTTCTTAATAAATTTATACAAAACAAAATAGATACGCTTAGAATTTACCAATACGTAAAATTTAGGCATCAAAGATTAACCCTTTAGGGATTGGACTATAAGCAGGATCACCATATCGTAATGGTAAGAAACAGATGCTTATCAACTTCAGAAGTGAATAAAACCAGGATGAATATGAATACTTAATCTGAGAGATTTCTTTCGCTTTTAAGGCACAAGGAGTGCAATATACTTTATGAAACTTTGTGTTTAAATGATTTCTACTCAATTATCTACGGTTTTTTTATATTACATTCTTTATCGAAGTATTTCTTTCATACAGGAAAAATAGCAGCAATTATAAGGACCACGTTTGACAGTCTCGGTCAAAACGGGACGTATGTTAAACCTAATTATAAAGATGTCATCACTATATACACAATATTGTATATTATAGTATTTAATATGATTTATAATGTAATAATATGCTAGATAGTGATTAAGTTTTTAGTGTTATTGACGTAGAACTTTATCATTTGAAATATTTTCAGTACTTATATTTGTTAAGAAAAAATATTTGTTAATGACTAAGGAACTAGAACCTCTGATATTTACAAATTAAGCATATGAAAAAATGATACTTAGGGATCTATCAGAAATGTTTATTTCTTGGATGCATATTTCAGCATCTGAGAAAAATTTACCTTAAAACTCCTAGGGAACGCTAATTTAGACCATGTATAATGTAATAACAATATTTAATCAATTTAAACTATAATTCTTCCCATCTTTTGTCAATTTCACAATGATACGTAATTTAAATAGGCACAGCTTCCCTTTCTTTCCCCTTCATGATGGGAAATTACTAGTCAAGAAACTTCTTGCTGAAGAACTCCGGGGGATTATAAAACTTTTATTTTCAATTAAAAATAAATTGGTGGAAGACAGCTCAAGAAATGAGTTTTTTCCAGAAAACGGGAAGGATTTGATGGGAATTATTTGGGATAATGAAAGAAGCAGGAAAGGGCGTAAGAGGATAAACGGATTGAAGGAGTGGATTAGAGGAAAAGTAAGAATAAAAGAAATGTTTTCTGACAAAATATTTAAATGACCCAGGGATTCTTAGCTTAAAGAAGGATTGCCTTTCCATAGAATGAGTCCGAAATCAGCGAATATATAAGTACATATCGAGATAACAAGATAAGTCCCAATGCTTTCACGTTTTTTCAAAAGCCTCAATCTTTCCCGGATTTCGAAAAAGATCACTTTACGAAATCTCTATGGAGGTATCAAAGAAGTGCAGCCTTCACTTAGACTCAGTAAGCTAGTAAGCTCTTTCTCTATCAGAAATTAAGTAGAATAGTTTCAAAAGAACTCAGACATTTCTTGAGCTACAAAGAGCCATACCAATCTCAAGTCGATTTATTGACTTACTAGCATTAGCTCCATGGTGAAAATGTTTGATAAGGGATGTACAGGAGCTTATTACAATATGCATATACCGTATCCATAGATATCTATTATTGCAATTATAATTTCGAGAAGAGTGAGGTTTATCCTCAAAACTTCTGGCATCTCATTTTAGCCTCATTGTTGTACGAAGAAGAAGTTAAAGGTAAACTCTAAGAAGTTAAAGAATCTACAAGGCTTTTCTGAAACAGCGAATATTATTTGGACTTAATTTCTATTTCAAAAATTTGTATTTCTTTGTTAGAAAAAAATAAACGTACACTTCTCACGAACTCTTTACTTAATTGAAGAAGATGCCGAATCTCAATTCAATACTAGACGATGGAAAAGGGAATCATAGACAATTATTCGGCATAGTAGATTCGTATTTCAAATGTTAATTTGTAAACAAATTACAATTTCTCAGTTATCAAATTTTAGAGAATTTTTTTTTCTGGAGAGAGAAGAACAAATTAAGCTCTGAAGGCAAAAATCAAACAGATAGCAAGTGTTATTGGTACAGTGGTATCGACGTGTGGCTAACGACGGTAATCCTGGAAAGGTTATATTGCACATATAGGCCTCCGCCGGAAATCGAATCCGGGACCTCTTTCGCCAACCTGTCAGCCTTTTAGAGTTATTGTTCAGATCTCAACTCTGACTCTCTCTTTCTATATTTTTAATCTGGGATTTTCTGAATACAAATTTTCCACCATAAAATTCTAATGTTGGCCGTGCAATTATTCTACAGCCTTAAAGTCTGTATTGGTACAAGAGAAAGTTTGGAAAAAATCGTGGAATACTGATATTTACCAATCCCCAATAACGACTCAAAACTTTTATCAGAAGAATCTGTTTATTATGCAAATTAAAATACATCAAACTTCGCCATTCTCAAAACGGATACCCAAATCTGAAAAAAGCGAAACAAAACTGGCCGAACCCCTATCAGTGTATACCTGGCAATATCTGAATATGCAAACCATACTTAATTTAATGGTAATCTATGCAATCATACGGGAAATATTCCTTTTTTGATTAGAGGCGGAAACCATTACGAGACAATCAACAAAAAAGTAATGTTTGTTACACGAGGCGTGTGGGAGAAAGTATCAACTTAATGAGTAAAATTGCTAAAGAGTTCTGAAGTACTGTATGCAATGAATACATTCATATAATTAATAACTCAAAACAAATACCAGTATAAAAAATAGGTTTCTGATTTCTTTACTGAATTGCTATGCTCGGACTATCATGCACATTTAATTGATTGTTAAATTTATTTCTCTTATGTATAAAATGAAGAAGTTATAAATAGAGTTACCGAGTGGGAATTCCTCCCGGCCATTAATTGAGAATCATTGTTTAGTTTTTTAGTATCGGTTTACCAGGAAATGTACGGAAAATGGGAAAATCGCTCTTTAAAGAATACCAGTATAAAGAATTGCAATATCTATACATCTAATTCTATATATGTGCCATGCAAACCGCCTTTGCGAGTGTGATAGGAAGCCAAGTCTCTACTTAACTAATCGATTACTTATGAATATCCTTCGCGTACAAAATTAATTCTTGAATTAACTGGTTATAGCATCCATGTCTCTGATCTTCTTTGCAGTACAAGCACGACCTATTCGTATGTGAGGGTGCATATTATCCGATACATCTTTTAGGAAAGTACTCTCTTTGAATGCAATAAGTACATGAAGTATTGGATGGAACCTTTTTTCTTCGAAGATTTCCTCCTGTAGCTTGAAACATTTTATCAATGCCCATAGTTTTATCATAGCAATTCTTTACAAAACGTATTGCTTTTCGTTGTGCCTTTTCTAATTCGCGAATATAACACTTTTAAGCAAGGTCCCATACATTGCATGCATAATCAAGGTGAAGCCTAAATAGCGAAAAATGAAAAATAGCGGAAATTTTGCAATACGCGAACAGCGATTTGGAAACATTGCATTAAAAAATAATTTTAAAGTGATCTAGATGAACGATTCCCCATCCTCGATTACTTATTTTAAATCGAAATGGTAGCTATTTGAAACTTAGGAAGTTTTTATATAATTTTCACGTTATTTTCTCCTATAAGTAATTAAAGAACTCAATAAACTCTCGCTGCTGAGTCAAAATTTAAACTTGTGCTGGCAAAAATGAATAAAGCTCTTCCAATGTGTTGTTAATATGCGTAATTTCAACTTCTTTTTCTGTTGGATGCGCTAATCACGTGAATGATGGGCTTATGTAAACAGTGTTGAACTTTTTCCAGCAAGAATCCTTTTCCACATCCATAAGGTTAAACTTATCTATAGTTATATTACATTTTATCTCGTAGTTCTCATACGTTTCATTAGTACACCGATATCATTCTTTTCCAAAGAGGCTCTTTCTTTTAAAGTTGGACAGAAAGCCAACTTTGAAAATTAACTGATTCCATTTTCCGATCTCATCAAAATAACCACATGAATAAATATGATTTTGCAATTAGCGATGCCTCGTATTAAGGATCGCTTCAGAATTCAAATGTCAAATTAGCATTATCAACAACCCTATTCTGGTAATTTAAAACACTGTTAGCTTTTTCGATGGAATAATTTAGTGATGTTTCCGTGTGCATGGATAATGAAATCTGCACTTCTGATAATTTAGCTTTCGTGATTGGCTTGAAAGTGCAATTACGTTCGAAACACATAGAGGAATGTATTTTCACAAAAGAGACATTTGCAAACGAATGTCCCTTTTGAAAATACATTATTAGGTTTCCATTTATAAGATTACTTCCAATTTTGATATAAATTCCACAGAATTATTTAAGGGTTAGGTCTCAAAGTCTAAGATAGAAACCCAAAAAATTATAGCATGGTGTTTTTATTAATTATAATACGATAAGAAGGTATTTTGTTGCATGCATTTCTCATTCCTATAATGCATTTAAAAATAGAAATAAGTGAATTTTGTAATTGACTATAATTTGATATTGTAATTTGAGAATATACCGTTTATATACCCATGTAAAGACAGCTTTTCACCAAAAATTTACGGTAAAAGCAGGATACGTTTCGCAGGAGGGTATGGATTTTCCATAGTATTTATTATGATAGATACAATTCCAAAACTTTATTGCGTCTCATAAGCGGATATATACGGTATACTAATAATTTGATAGATAAATGTTTTTCTAAGTTTTCTTACTACGTAAATTGTTTCAAATTGCAAATTGAATTCGTAAATTGTGGTTTTTAATTATGTAACATCCTGTCTTCAAGAAGTTTACTTTGGAAGGTTTTCATCCCTATCAGGATGAATACCAGTTAGGGATTTTAATTAGTTTCTTGAATCCTCAATAATGAGTACCACCTTCCGTATACTTATGATGTTCTTATGCAACTAAGTAAATCACCGATGACCGTTAAGTTATTGTGATTATTTACTTTGATTTTTATGATTAAAGTTGTGTTGTAATCCAAACCATAATTCAAGGAAATATCTCATATTTGTTATTCAAACTTATTAAAATCTCAATTTATACTCACTATTGAGACATAGGTGTTTATAAATTCTCTTATCAGCTAATCTTTCCATCTTATTTAAGGAAAAATCTCTCTTTTACGTTACCTTACTTTCCTGATTTTTCTCCCAGAAAGATTGCTATCTTTCTCTTCTTTACAATGATACTATAAAATACGATTCCCGCTTTCCTGTTTCTTTTTCCGTACTCTCAGTATTCATTCAATATTCATTGAGGTAAACATTGCTGAGATGTGAAAGCTTTCCTCTTTCAGCAGTAAGTGCCCTTCTTCTTACACTAGCAGGTTTTACTTCGTTGTATATGTTCTGTTAAAGTGTTTAAGCACTTTAATTAAAATGTTAAAAATATCAACGAAATCCAATTCCTTTTTAAAAAGATGATTTTTTAGTGAGATATGCGTTATTGCACAAATAAACTTAAAAATTATTTATAATTCTGTATAGTGAGTTTAATATTAGGTCTACATTGGTTATATCTAAAGAAGAATAACTTGGTTGAATTTGAAGGAACTGCCAAAGAATTAAATTGTGTATTACATTCAATACCCTACCGCACCTCTTGTATAACATTACGTTGAAATGTCAGCTATCAAGCTCTCTATAAAAATATCTAAAAGTTCATTTTGTTTCATATTAAAAGCATTATTTATAACATATCTTCATAACTTAATTTATTTGAACCACACTTTATCTTTCAGAATTTCGGAGTATATTTACCCGAGGAGAAATGTAAGTGAAAAATCGACATAACTGGAACTCGAACCCAGGTCTTCTTTTTCCGGAATCTTATCCTTATGATTCTGTATTGATTAACTTAAGACTTTCTGCAATTAGACAAATGTCACGTGGCAGCCATATCATACTGACATTAACTTTTAAGCATAAGAAAATATTTATATACACCATATATGCATTATATGCGGACAATATAGTTACAGTATAAACCAAATAAAAATACACAATACTTACTTTCCCCTCCATTCAAAATAACTATTTACCTATTGCATAAATCTTTGCGGATAGTCCTCGAGTCAAAAGTTAATATTACTTCCCATACAAAAATTAATGAACTTATAAACAGCCATTATTATATCATTTTATCTACAATTGCATGCATTATTAATACGATGTTATTAATTATTTACATTCACTTTCAAACGGGAACTGTACTAATCTATCACGTTTGATTTCGTCGAAAGGACTATGAATTGATAGAAAAGTATAGCGACAGAAACTAAAACTACGTCTTAATTTATTCCTCTACCTATCATATTGTAAGAGGAACTTATGAATTTCTATTTTGAGATGAATATTAACTTTTTATAGTATAAACGTAAACTACCGTATAAAAAATGAGAGTGGATGAGCAAAAACGTTCCAACAAATACAAAAATATTAAGTTAAACACCGCCGACTAATCTCATAAAAATCGTCGGACTCAAGAGATTCTCACGTACTTCCTGATTATAAATCTTTTAACTCGCACATCCATATGGTTTTTTTCCGGTATTCCACCCACAGTAATCCGATTGGTCCGTTGTTATTTCTCACTCTTCCGCTTCTGTAACTCATAAATTTGCAATCAGCTCCACTCCGCTGAAAATCACTTCTCTGCCTTTTCTGGTGCACAATCCAAGCGCCCTCTTTTTTATGGCCAAACTCTTCTCTCTTTTTGGATCCTCGATCGCGCTCGCCTTTATATCGAACGAACTCATTTCTAGCACATACATTTCGCTTCAGGAGAACGCTTCACCTTAAGTTTCCTTTTACCCCTCTGTTTCTTTTTTCTATTACAAATAGTGAGAGAGGAGAGGAAAAACGAGCAAGCTATGTTTAATGCTCTAAAATACTTTAGCCCATATCCTTTCAAGGTTCCCATTTGGGAATTTTGTACGGTAATAAAATCTTGCTTAGCAATTGTATTTATTAAGTTAGCTTATGTAAATATGTATGCGTATCAGGATTGAAATGCTGTATAGTTGTAGCTAGATGTCAGCTGCGTTGTGATAATCTTGTGTATTTTGTGATATTTTAGCAAGGATGTATTTTTATCTTGATAGTTGTTGTAGGTAGTCGATAATCTTCTGTAATCTTCAAATATATTTTATCATTTATATTGTTAAATTTTATTTAGCATTAAGAGAAGGGGCAAATCTTCTAATAACCTTTAATGAAGAAACCAATCCATAATATCATCATACCTGATGCATTTTAATTACTTTAAAAAAGGTCATTCTCTAGATTCAAAGAGGTGATATATATTTTATAACCAAATGAGTAACGTGTTCGCCTTTGGTGAAAGCGGTCATGGGTTCGAATTTAATTCATACAACGACTCTCTGCGGGAGCTCACTTGCGAAATGATCTTAGCTATCGAAAATTTTTTAGAAAATACTATGTACAATTAACGGAATCTGTAAGAATAATGATAATGGAAGGTGTTGAATATTCCACAGAGTGCTGTACGCCTTTAAAACCCAGTATAAACAGAAGTAAAAAGTATTTTATTTATGTATATCCTCGGGACACCCTTCTCATTAGGAAAAACATGACGTATTCGAATGCACTTTCTTATAATTTCTAATTTAATTCCTCTCTGGAGAATATGGTTTAATCGCCTCTTAAGAGAAAAGTAGCATCTACACAAGAGTCTACTTGCTAATAGAACAAATAACTTGTTACATCCTCTAGAGGAATATCGGAAATACTCAACGAAGTACTAATTTCTCTAGTGGAAGTTCAAAGTTATTTGTTCTATTTAGCATGGCTCCCTTCCACAAAGTTGAGCTTGACCATATTAGATTTATAATAGTCTACTTCTTAAATTCAGCCTTGAAAGATTGACTGTTAAACATATAGTACATTTGGGTATATTCGCCAAAAATTTGCTCATATTTATATAATGTTGAGATGATGATAATGAGGTAAGATAAAGACAATTTAAAATTTAAATTAAATCATATTCCAATTATTATTTCCTCAGTTCTTCGTTCTGGAGGGAACAATTCTAATTTCTCATATTCCACCATTATACGCCTATCTTCCCATTCCACCTCTATAAATTATCTTCCACTTAATTTCTCGTGAAATATCTTCATCGATAATTTTGCCGATGAATATTTTCCAAAGAATTCCTTTTTCTCCTCCACCTCTATCGTCTGATATTCCTCTTTTGCATCTCAAATTAAATTCTTAGTCTCTAAATCTTTTGACTGACGCGCATTTACAAGTCTCGATATTTTATATTTTTTTAAACGGAAATAAAAGGCTAAAGGATAAGTAGTAAGTGAAGGGAAACAACTTATATATGTATACAAATTAAGTTACATATAGAATGGCTAATTTGAAACAGAAAGCGAGCGTGAAAGTGACTCTAACACCGTAGATAATCCAATTAGATGTTGTAGATTGGAAAGTCAAAGAACAATTGATGATTTATGCTCCTGTTTATGAAGAAGGTTCCGTCTTTTTCTATAAAATGATACTCCCAATGTGGATCGACGTTTGATTCCGAAGTTCTATAAAATCTCAGGAAGTTGCTCAAAGTGATCCTTATAGAGATTCGAACGATTAAGAAAATCATTAATCAATCTCTCTGAGATTTAAAACTTATCTTACGATGATCTTTGAAGTATACTCAATAAATTATTTCATACTAAAATTGTTGATATACGAATTTCAAAATATTGTACTTAATAAAAAATATATTTCAAAATATTAACCTTTCTGCTTTCCGATCTGCACGCTTTCCCTCCTTAAAGGCCTTCCGTAGTCTTTATGCATTTCATTTACTATATTTTCCCATGAATTTTCCTCCACCGTTGAACTCTTTACTCATGAGGAGCCTTTGAATTCTTGAGAAATCATGTAAACTCGTTTCTGGTTCGAATCGCACGCTATCTCTCGAGAGCATTCCTTGATATTTGCGGTCATACAGTTGACATACTCGCGTAATATCAAAGGAAGGAGAATATTCATGAGATGAAAAGACGCTGAAAGGACTCTGACTAGAGCTAGTGAGGCGGAAGAAATTGATGGAAAATGTAGATAGATTGGCTCGTATGTCAAAGGATACGGGGTTGAATAGTTGGGAAGAATGATGAAGAATGAAAGGTGCGATTGGGTAAATGGGTTAAAAGTGCGGGAGTCTGGGATTCTGGGTGAGGACGTCTCAAAGCGAGTTTCTTGGACGTGAGCGAAATGAAGGAGTGAGGATTTGCTGGGATAAATTAGAAAGAATATGGAACTGAATCTGAAATGAGGCAGGCTTTCAGAATGACGTCGCCATTCTTGGTTTCAGCAGCTGAAGAATCGATGCCAGCGGATATCACTTTGAATGTTCCTAATAATAGAAGGTTCGCAGTAATATTATAAAATAATTATTGGATTGAAATAATGAGAATTATCTTACACCGATAAATCAGAGGCCTTCAAATGCAACCGGGTTCCATTGGCATGATTTCCAAAACGGCTTACAATCCATCGTATACAACCAAATAATTTCCGATCTCACAATTGTCAGTTAAAAGTCGACCCTATAACTTGTGGACAGAAAAACCCAGAATTTTTCACCCCACTCCATAAAATACAATTCGGCTCTAGATTCTGACCTTTTTTTCTATAAATATTTGTAATCAATTATAGTATATCATTTCATGTACGACTTGGCCTACTTTATTTATTTAATTAATTTATTTATTTCGACTCAGATTAGACCTGAGTTTCATCCTTGAAAAAGTAGTAACCACATAAAAGTCAAAAACGTGCTCCTCATTTCAGTTTTAAAGCATGAATGTGCAGATATTGGAGAATTCATCAAAGCTCACATAAATGTATCACAATGACTCAATGAGTATTTCTTTCATAGTCTTATTTAGGAGCGATAGAAATGTATGCCATTATTCAGAATCATTCATGACTCAGTGATTTTCAAAGTCTTTAAATCATGATCAAGACTGAGATGAAAGTAAACGAAAAGTAAATTCTTTTCGCCCCTGCACAGAAAGGTATATGATAAAGATTTCGTTCGTTGAGTTTGGGTTACAGTAGCATATTTTGACTCAATCAAAGTGATATTTCACTGTTTGTTGTTGTACGCGTATTTCAAAAAAAAGAATTCAATTTGCGAAAGTTAATGATCATTACAAACTACGTCACAACTGGAGAAATAGCTCGCAGGCAACGCGTAATAAATCAATATAGGTTTAAAATACGGAAAGTTTATTCAAAATTAAATTACTGCTCTATCTCATAGCCTATTCATAACATTCCGCATTCCATATACGAATATAAAGGTTCATTCATACATACATGTAACCTTATATATGATGGCTAAATGGAAATAGCTCAACAGACTTTTTACATGCATAATCCGTTCATTACCATGTATTGTATATGAATGCAGTGTAAGCCTGAACCGATTATAAAAATCCGTAGTAAACATTTCAGAGAGTTTCTTTCATTATTTTGATCTAGTTTCCACAAACATCCTGACGACATAGAAAGAACGGTTTAACTTCTAGAAACTACTCCAAAGTTGATGAGACGAACTATGAATTTCGTATATTTTTATATATTAAAATTACAGTTATTTATATATTAAATTATAATATAACAATTCTACTTGATTACATTTATGTATTTAATTTTATGTTATTTAAAATAAATGTAAATATGCTAAATGAGGCAAGAGAAAAAAAATTATCGAGAATGCAATGAAAATAATAGTTGAAATATGAAGATGAAATACTTAAAAATGAATTAATTGAAGCGAAATTCTCTTCCTAATTACATCTGATCTTCAATGGAAAAGCAACGCATCGCAATTTAATAGAATACAAACCTTATTTCGATGGTATGGATACGGTGGTTTTATGAGATAAAATTTGAGTATATGCAGGAAACGAAAACGAGGAAAATAGTTGAACGTAGTTTCACATCGCATATCTCCAGTGCTCTTTTTGGTCGAGAATTACATATTTTCATGGACTCCGAAAGCTCGTGAAAATGTTTTTTCTTCAATTTCCTGCCATCACCAGGGTAAAAATCAATATTCATCCGTAACTGACCCAATTCAAAATTGGACGAACCAAAGCATCGTTTCGAACTTGATTTTTTCCATTAACGTTCCTCTTCGATCCAAGGCGAAGTTGCCCAAAAACAGTGATTTTGGTTTGCTTACAATGGCGCGCTTACCGGCGCACATGGAATTATTTAACTCTGTGTAAATATTGGTTTCAGCATAATCGGGGTTTCTATAACAACGTTGAAGTGAGACACTGAAGTTCCAAGCCAAAAAAAAATGTTTCCTAACTTTATGCAACAAATGTATTTGTGTCTCCTACATATAAAATAGTCTATAATCCAATCATAACAGAAAAATTGGGCAGAAAGGAACTATGTATTACTGCATTAAATATGTATTATAATACTTTTGGAGTTAATATCATGATGGTATCGAATTATTAAGTAACCAGAATGTTTGGATACCTTGCCTGGCATCTCATTAGGTTTTCGTCAATGCTAACGTACAAATTTTTAAGTTATTCAGTTTTATGAAGTAATACTTAATAATATTTACTTCATCAATTCAGCAATACCGTATACACCCTAATAATAGTTGAGATTTTCAGTCCATTTCTAATGACCAAATTTATGCGTCTCTCTTTTATTTGAATACTATTTTTTTGGAGACGAAATACAGGCTTAATCTGACTTGAAATATTAATTTACATAGACAATATTGAGGAAGGAAGATAATAATAATAAGGACAATAAGAAGAGAAAATAGGCTTGAGTAATATGTCAGCTAAGGCTAAAGAAGAGGTGCTGTCGCAAACACGAAATATGCGATAATTACAACAACCAGGTTTGCGTGTTTTTCTTTAAAAAGAATATTATTCCAGCGAAAGTTGAATTTCGGCGACTCTTGAGATCCATTATCCTATTAACCAAACGTACGTTTAATGTAATGTACTTATATTTTAGCCGTGACGCATGCTTGGAGCGAAAATACTGCTTTATCTGGAACCTAACCAAAAGAAGACGAACCTTATAATGATGATCTAGAATAAATTATTGTCAAATTAATTGGCAATTGAATAAAAAACGACCTATACCCATCACCAGTCCCTTGCTTTCTCCTGTATCTCTCCATATTCCACCCTGCTCCGAGTATACTATTTATATTTTTTTTAAATTTTTAAGGAAACCAAATGGCATGATTAAATTTTAATGTGATGTTTCACAGTTCATGTAAGTGGTGGCGTATATTGGGAGGAGCTTATTTCTGATAAGTAGTGGAAGCCCCTTCATGTTGGTGACCCTGAAGCGCCTGATGTTTTATTTTCACTATAAAAATGGTTTGATACTCTAATTACAATATTCTCCTCTAAAAATAAAGTGAAATCGAATAGAACAATTCGAGAGTTTGTGAAGGACCAATCCACAATGAACATACGTTAGTTTCAGCCAATGGATTCCAAGTTTTATAGTCGAAAATCCAGATTGATAGTGACATCCAGTTTTTTAGTGCTTGCTTGAATCGTGCCTTATCATTTTCCGGAGTAATTGGGGAGAATGACAAAAACCCTAAAAATGTTTCGATCACAATTTCCCAGGGTAAAATGACAATGGACGAGGAAATTCCCCATCATTATCCCTGTATCACCTTAAATTATCCTCCGTTCATCTCAATCCCTCCAATTTTGACCCTTCCTCACTCTATTCCTGGGAAGGATATTTGATTGGGGTTTCTTGCAATCGAATCGGAAAGGCACAGAATGCAATAAGGAACATGAATTTCCTTTCTGACAGAGGCTCATCTCCGAGGCTTTTGTGAGCGTACGTGAGGATTCTCAGGTGGCGTAATAAGCCCTCCAGATAAGAGAGACATGTCTCGGTCCAATCTCTGAAAATTTCAGCCTGACTTTATTGTCCTCCGCCATGGTTCAATGCAAAGGAGGAATAGATTGGCTGAATCTTATCCCGGGCTTGCACTCCTGCTATTTAATTCTTCTTGACATTTGCTTCCTTTTCTTTGCATCTACTTATTCATAGCCTTTCTATATTCTTCTATGCTTTTTCTTTCATTTTATTTGATGATTTATACATCTTTCATTAACCCATTACATATCCTCTAGGTAATATCCATTATAAATCCTCCAGGTCTATTGTAATAATAATTTCTTTAAACAGAAAGATAATCCCCATCACATCCATTTTAGTAATAATTAATACTAGTTGCCCCGTGCGAAAATTTCGCAGACGATCAGTAATACTCAATTTCCCCAACCAAATTCATTACAGCAACTACTCTAATCACTACAGACGAATACACAAACAATAAGACATGCCAAAAAAATCGTACCTTGATATTCCATGTCAGTGTCATTTTCGACATACGTCGTTTGTAGCGATAGATATAGGTATCTACACATCCAGTAACGAAACTCTATGGGCAAATTCAGTCTTAAGTTTTATAATCCCTTACCACTTGAACCTTAACGAAGTCCCTAATATCTTAAAGAGTGTAAGAATGTAAATGTTACAGAATGTTTTAAAAATTTTCTTTTAGCACTATGATCACGAATAGTACGCGTCATTTATATAACAACGTATATGCATTTTATCCTATACCGAATACCCCAATTCACTTAATGCATTTATTACATCATGAATTTAGACAAAAATACAAAACATCACTACCACATTTTGGTAAACTCTGTTCTTCAAAATGCCACTTCCTTTTATGATGTGTCGCTTAAGGCTTCGTGTTTAACATATATAACCAAGATAGAACAGCAAAAATACTTCCTGCATCCACGTTACTTATTTATTTTCTATTTTTTCTCTTCATACACGAAATATAAAAATAATTACTACTCGTCTGCATATTTCCCGGAATCACCCAACTGATAACATCAAATAAAAGTTTATGAATACTATCTTAAGGTCACTTTCAGATGTACTCATAATCTAAATAAGTTTCCAATAATATTATTTACGAAAACTTAGCTACTAAAGAGAAAGGCCAACCAATTATTTGTGTGGGCTCATTTCTTAACATCCCATTCTAGTAATAAATATAGAAATTTTAGATGGCTTGGATAAAATTTACGCTACTATAAGAATATTTTTGTCATTTCGATTCAAAAAGAAATAAATCTTAAACAGAACTGACCAATTAGTTGAATTATTACTAAATTTGATAAAAAGAGAATGTTTGATGAAGCATATTCTAACAATTCAATAACGATGAAAAAAAAGAACGCATTCCCTTGAATGCTGCTTCAATCCCTCGAAGGCTAGCAGAAATTAAAAAAGTGATATTTGAATCCTCTTTCAAAGAAATTAGCCATCTTTCAGCAGTAAAAATACAAAATTTTCTCTCTTCTTTTCTTTCCGCCAAAAAATGATGAGTTGGATTTCAGGAAGAGCATTTATCCGAGGGAAACTTTTCTTTTCGACCACCTTTTCTCCAAAGATTCAGTCGTTCCCAAGCCTTTCCCGCATAAAAGAAATTCGATGTAAAAATAGAAAAAGCAGGAAGAAAAGGGAAGGATTAAAGTTGCGAAAGGAAGTGCAGTAGATCAAGCAAGGATAAGGGTGAAAAGTTCGAGAGCGAAAATATTGGTGGTTGTAATTTGAGTCCTTTCCAGAAAAGGACCAACGGGCATCCTCTTTCTACAAATGACCATATAAAGTTCTTTTAAGGAATGGATGGCAGGTTATATGTTTCCTTTTCCTATTCTCTCCGTAATGCTATGATGAATGTAAGTGTATCTTAATATGTTTAAGGCATACTTTAGTGAATTGTATTTGGAGGAATTATAAATTGGTTACATATTTTACAAATACTACGAACAAAAAATGTCGAAAAACACTTATGTCTTAAACACATCCTGAAGAGACCAAGAGTCACAGTTATAAACCATCAAACAGAGAAATAAAAAACCCAATGCGCATTTCGATGCTGTAGTAGCATCATCTTCGGGGGTATGTTCGTGACTCGAACTTCTTGAGTCACGAACCCCAAAGATAATGCAGCATCGAAATGCGCATTGGGTTTTTTATTTCTCTGTTTGATGGCTTGGAACTGACTCTTGATCTAGTACTGAAACCATCAGCGGTAAGCAATTATTAACATCCTAAAGGGTCGAAAAAATTGACGCATATTAATTTATTGATATTAAAGGTATAGGAGTTTTTTATTCATAAATTTTATTGTAATGGGGATCTACTACAGAATCAAGGACGAACAAATAGATTCTACAAATAATAAAATTAATTTGATTAAACTAGAACTTGCATGATATTCAATATGTTTTGATTGATAATTGTAATTAATGTTTGTGTATTTGAGTGGATCTAAGTGTGTATGCATTAACTTAAGCACTATTATTATTTTCGGAAGTACATATCTGGAATATAGCAGATCGTAACAGAAGTGTATTTATCATCAAGGAATAGGAATGGTGATCTATTTTTTTAATTTTAGTAAGAAAAATAAATTCGAACCAAGATTTTGCATTCACAGGAAAAATGGACTTTGATTTCGTCTAGCCGTCACATAATTTCCACATAAAAATAACTGAGGTGAAACTGACTTAATGAATATTTTGTTTAGTATTTCTGGGATATAACGTCTTAAATTCAATTAATTCATCATGTTTTCAAGAAAATATTATTACTATTTAAATACTCTTTTGCTACTAATGAGATAAACATGCAAAAAATCGGATAAAAGTAAAAATTCGCTCCCAATTTATTTACTGCACCATCACTTTGAATACTCAATTAGAACTGGAAAGTATATTTCGAGCAGTATATGATAGCTTTAAATTACATCCAAGATATGAAAGTTGATGATGATCAAGAAAATTTATCCCAGAACTAACTACTTTAAGGCCAAGCATTATCTTCCTCAAGAAGAACAGCCGATCCATTCTTAGCGTCTGCCTTAGTTGACTCCTTTGATGCTTCCATAAAAAGCATTCCACGCTAACATCTTCCAAATACGAATAAAATGCGTGGTTCGAACAGAACAGCCATCTGTTGGACAACATAGGATTAACTGTATGATCTCCTATGAGACTCGTTGATAGTTCATTACGGGAAAGCACGCAAGGAGTTCTTAGAACGAATATTAATTTCAGTTCTCGGGAAATTTGACAATGATAATGCAAAAGATATAACAGGGGTTTCTGCAACGCATTGATTCCTCTCTATTTTTAACACCACCATGTAACAACACATGCTTTCTTAAATAATATGTAGCTTATTCTTCAGCTTATTGTGTTCACAGGTGCTGTTTTAATGACACCATAACTGCGTCTACGCAGCTTTTACACCATCACCATTCATGATAGAAATGAAATTGGAATTGGCTGTTAATGCAATAATAATGGGTCGAAAAAGTCTCCGTAGGTCGACTTTTTTAACCCCTTATTATGGAAAATCGAGTTCTCGGCCGCAGACTCGGTAGCCATCTTTAGGCTAGACTAGGCTTTATCTCACAAAGGGATGTCGCGCCACGGACTTTACTTTAACCCTTTCAAAGGATACAGTGCCGCTATGTTTCCCTATACACTCTCATACACATATACAGTAGTACACTGTAGTGGGTTCGAAAGCTTTGATGGAAAAGATGAAGTTGCAAACTTGGTTGAATATCATAGAGGGATGATCAATAAGTCCCTAGTCTGAAAAGTTTTGCTCCATGGTCGCGGAACGTTGATCTTAAGTGAGGATGGCTGTAACATCTTCCAGGTATTTCATACATGAGTTTGAGTGGATTGAATAAGGCAACATTGATTGGAAAGAAAAGAAATGGTTGAGCGCAGAAAGAGGGGGAAAGAGCGGAGGAAATGGCAGTGCTTGCGAAAGTAATTGAAGATTAAACTAAATACAAGAGATGTGCAAATCGTAATTTTTCACCTTGAATGAATAAATATTCGATTCGATTAACGACGCTTTTTTTCTCGTAAAATATCCCAATTCTTGCTTTTGAGCTTTTTCTTTGTCCCTTACTTATCATCGTCACCCGCTAAAATAGCATTACAAATTTATACAGGAAATTTTTTGATTTCATATATTTTCAAAATTAACGTTATTTTGATTAGTAGATTAATTTACGTTATAAGCATACAAATTTCACGTAGAAAATTGAAAAGTGAAACCAAATAATAGCGAAATTATAATTTGCCATCACTTAAATTTTATTCTGTTTTTGATGTGATAACATTGGATTCGAATTTCGTAGATGTTGATTCGGTTCAAAATTCATATCAAGCGAAAAAAATAGATTCGAAAGTTTGAATATTCACACATCTCTTGTAAATACAGTAAATATGGAGGAAGACAAACACTACGTATTTTCACTGGAAGATAGAAAAGGAGACATTCGTTGCAAATAAGGAAAGTAAAGAGCTTTCAGTGACGGAGTTTTAAACTAAAAGTAGCAACTGAGATATGGAAAACTCGAGGTGATGGGAGGAGTCTGAAAGCGAATGTAGACTGAGAAAATGAAGGTTGAATCTGACGGATTAAATTCTGAAAAAGAGGGGAGAATGCTTTGAATAGGAATGAATGTATGGAAAGTTGTAAGGATTTGTCCAAAGCAAAACAGTAATTAAGTAGCATATAGAAGACCATTTATGAATAAACAGAATAATCAAGTAGCTTTACCTGCATAGGGAAGCTACGCACTCATGTAAGTACGTAAGCACAGGTATCATGCCTAATTATACGAGTTTAAAGTATTCAGCCCAAAGGCAAGTGGGAACATCAACTCTTCCACCATTAGCAGCCAAAAGCCCTCGAGAGTGAATGATACACACTACGAAAGGCATATTGCTGTGTTCACTGAACTCGTGTACTCTGCGTGGAAAATCTCCAGGTAAGCGCAGCACTATGACCCTGAGATACAGTATCCGTGGTACTCAATAATGAATTCCATTGCGAATAATTAATTCTGCATATTTCACACCTCAGTAGATCACACTGCCGTGAACATAACCGAGAGATGAAAACACTTTCCTTCCTCTTGTGTCAAAGGACAAACGAACATCATTATTTTTATGAAGATATAGTAGTAGGAGGCCCCAATTGTGTGCCGTATATTTCCATGTATAATCCCCCAGTTTTACAAAAAATTGGGGCCGGGAATTGACTGGGGGCCTATAGAAAGTAATTTCGTCGTTCAACGTTTGGAATGAGTCTCTCTGAACTAATCTAGCATAATTATAACTTACTTTGCAGCAAAGCCAATGAAATTGGCAGAGTGTTAGAGGAGGCACCGACTAATTCAATGAATTTCACAATGATTATTATGAATTATCATAATACATGATTATATTATTATTACTGTACTTTTGGTGAATTTAGGACATACTGGCCTCTCTTAAACCCAAATTTGCAAATATTATATGAAAACATACAACATTAATTCCAAACTAATAACTACTATTAGATAAAGGTGGCTTGCAGGGAACGTATGTAGATGTAGATGTACGATTAACTTACATCTAAAGGAAAATAATCAATCCCAACAAAAAAACGAAAGATATAAAAAGTATACAATTTGTAATATCAAATATATGCAAACTAATAGACAAATAAAAAGTAAGGATAAGGTCCAAACTAGATGTAAAGATGATTATATGTAGGAAATAGTTGGGTTTTGGAAAAGAAACTCCACAACGGTTTGCGGAGAAAACCCACGATGTGAGAAAACGCCAACATAAGAAGGGGGTGAAAAAATACTATAATGCACAATATTTCAGATAAAATTCAACATATTCTTATCAGTCGGAAAATTGTGTGTCGGAAATACGTCCCTCGTCAGATCACAAGAGATATTTATTATGAAAAAATTAAAAGACAGAAAGTAGGTTGGTCAATACAATAGGTCTATAATCCAATAGGTCAAAGAAACTTAATATGGGATATGGTAAGAGAAAATAAGTAAGGGAAATAAAAATTGAAAAAAGAAAAGTTGGTTAAAGAAACTTAAATCAAGGACAAAATTTTTTATTCGATATCTCCATTAGCAAGTAAATGGAATACTATACGTTAGAAAGAAGTGAATGATAAATCTCTTACACTAGGATATTGAATTTCTTTCCAACAGGTTGCTCCCAGAACCTGATATGCCACTGAACACATTTGTTAGATGCATTGTTACTAAAAATGGTTATAAATAATAATTGATGAGACAACACAAACATTTTTCTTTTGCTTTGGACTTGGGGAGGCTGACGTAAAGGGGGGGGGCAATACACGGAAGAATACTTTGTTCACAAAAATACTTTTTCGAAGTTTTACCTTAATTAAGGACGATCTGGCTGTGATCCTAAGCTATCTTTCGACCGGCAGTAAAAAACGAGTGGACTCAAATCAATGGAGTAAGCGCATGAATAAACATGTCCATAGGTGTTCCCGAGGTACTTGTCGAGACTTCTCCGAGTCCCTCCATTAACATAACTCTGCGAAAATCAAATTCCAGCGAGGAGCCCCGAGGATGGCTGAATCCGTGAGATTGGCTTCCCTCGTTTCACGGAAGTTTCTAAGGGGAGGATATCATCCCTTCCTTTCCACACAATCCCTCCCTGAGATTCGCACGCAACGTACATTAACTTGATTAAAATTACTGCACGGCACGGAAGAATAAATATGGAGCGCAAAGAAAAAGTGTCTCAGGAAGCTAAAGATGAACCGCCCGTCTTTTCTTAATCTAATCCATCGCAGAGGATTTAATTCTGCTAAACTACTATGTGAAAGCTAAAAACCGGCGCTGATACATCGCTGATCTTCGTCAAAGGAATAGTTGTTAGGAGCGAAGAAAATTTCCGCGAGCGATGTTACTTTGAGCTAGTTAGACTTCACATCGAATATGAATGAAATGTATGGGACCCTGCTGAAGAGTGTTATATTCGCGAATTGGAAAAGATACAACGTAAAATGGCAAAATGGTGAGCGATACTCGAGTGCTTCAGGAGACAGGATGAAAGTCAAAGAATTAATTTACTTCATAAAATCAGAGAAAGTACGTTCGTAAAAGATGTAGTGTCCTCCTTGTTGCATAGGTCATTCTGACACTGCAAGGAAAACTATAGAAATAGATGTTACATCCAGTCGATTCAAGAGTTCATTTTTTCCAAGGACGATAAACAAAAGTGATGCATTAAGAAAGTAAGATCATGGTGCGTGCACCCATGTGCAGGGTACATATATAGATGTAGAAGTAGATGCATTGAAGGTACACGTATAACGATTGAGGCGTACAATGTTAATTTGAGCGAAAAGTACTCCTACTTTAACCACTGTGACTGTATGAGTCTTAGACAGATGTGAGGAAACCTTTTCAATGGGAAGGCCTCAAGTACAGCTCAGTCGCATGAGAAAGGCCTTACTTGGAATCAGGCCGCACTTGAATTGCGTACTGCCAAATTTCAAGATGTTTTACATCGACACTGAATTAAAAAAGAATACATTTTCTAAAAGAACTAAAAAGAGAATATTCTTTATTTTTGACTTCATTAGCAATATTGGGAAAAAATTCATTAAAATGTTCACTAACATTTGCTTAGGTAATGACAACCAAGCCACATTGAACGCTCGAAATCAACGATCAAAATTAATATATCTTCAGGTACGTAAAGGAATACAAATGCAATCAGAAGATACAATACGAATTTCAAATTAAAAATATATATCAGAGGAGGACAACTTATCTCCTGCCGTGACCGACTTTGATACAAATCTTTCGACTATAATCCACTACGAGGAACCAAGGTTTGCATCTACTGAAACAAACTTTATTAATTGTTGCATTTTTGAGTTTCCGAGACATTTTGTATTTCCACAGCTTTGGAATTTTATAGTCAATTTAATCACCTCAGCTGTCGAAGCACTTTTAACACTACTTCTTTTCCAAGGATAAACGGACATTGATAACCTCTTACGAAACTAGGACTCGAATCTGGGTCTCCCAATCACCGGTCGTATGCTATACTAGTAGTCACTGATATATCCGAAAAGAACTTACTTCCATTCGGAGTACTTCGTAGGCAAGGGAATGTGTATTCGTCCAACTAGGAGGCATCATTCACTGCCAATGACCTCCTTCCGTACAAAATGATGTCAAGTAGAACACCATTAAGGAAACACAAGAGTTTTCCGTTTTTCCTAGGGATATTTCCTAGGTGCACATCTTTATATGCTAAGTAATCTAAACCCTTTTCCATTTTTTCATTAACTACTGATATTAGTTTAAAATCGAGACACATCAGATATATAAAACTAAAATTTCATTCTGAGATACGGGAAAAAGCGTACACATTAATTACATCCAATGAATCCATCGCTTTTGATACACGTCTTTTTAAATCAGAAGATTCGTTAACTTCTTTTCAAAGATTCCGTTTATATCTTCCGACGCTTTCTGTCGAGGGAATCGCGGCTCCATTTACTCGTTTGGACGACGCGAACAGAAAGAAGTTAAATCATTTCCTTTGGGAAACTTGTCTGAAAGATGTCGCTACTGGCTTTGCAGCTGGGACGAGGAACTCATTAGTGAACCAAGTCTTCAACTTCTCTGAAAAGTAATAAACTCAAACTTTCTAACGAAATTCTGTCACTAATAGCTTCCATTGTTGATGCACCAATAGGCACATTCTCACGCTAACGAATTTGTGCAATCAAGTATCCGTTCCCATGAGAGGCAGTGTTATTTTCACCATCAGCGAGCAGTGTTTGAAAAGGACTTAATTTAAGTTATCCACCACTCATCTGTTCTGATAATTAGCATATAGTATATACGTATTTATGCATTTATAAATGTATGTATTAAGTTATCCGTAAATAAAAAAAATTGACTAATACTAGAAAATTTGGTACAGTACCACCAAAATAATCTTTTTACGTAAAGATTTTTTAAATAGATTGCCGCCGGATATCGCTCGATATGATTCATTTTATCTGTAAATGTTTCTTATATAGAAATACACGTTAAGGTTTTAAGAAGAATTTTGGTTTTAGGAAAATAATTTGCTGGAACCTTAAGCCAAGAATGATAAATATCCACCGTGCAGAGGCAGAGCCCAATAGTAAAAAATATTGAAAATTAAGGTAAAAGTTCATCAATATTTCCAAAAACACATTTTACGCATTATAGAGATAATATTAAGTGGCAAAGATCAACAAATCGCTCTGCGGAAAAGTTAACAGTTGCCATTTTGTTTGGTGGCAAACTTTTTTGTTTGTAAAATTTAGTTATGAATGATAGTCGCAAAAATTGAAAGTAGTGCAATGAGAATGAAAATTTAATAGATATTTGATATTTTAATACATAGATGTAATTTACCTTTAAGTCCTGAAAGACTGAATTCATATCACATATCTGACTCGGAGAATATCTGAATGAATGCTATATTTATAAAAGCGAATTTAAGCTGATTTATTTTAGCTTCATTGATTAACTTGAGCTGATTTTTTCTTTTTTATTTCTAACAATGTTTTTTTCTGGGTTTGGTGACTATATAGCGACTTCATAATGTTCCATTTGTTACTTTTTGGAAATTAAATAGGTATCTCTTAGTAGAAAGTTACGAATTTTGAAAGATTTTTGAGACTTGAGACTAAATGGGTAAAAGATCTAAATGCAGAAATGAGACTTCGTTAGGGTTTTGTAACTATTTTCACCACAGAATAGTAATATTTCAATGTAACGATGAGAAATCACTTATTTTCTTTGGATATTTCGTTTAATTTACATATTGCGTTTCCGTCAGTGATTTCTGCTAACCCACAATCCTTAGGAGGCTTTGGACAACCGGAAAGGCAACTGCATCTGCGATCTACGGCTTTCTTTTCTTCCGTTGGTCACTCCTCTTGCGACCCTAAACTGTTACTAAGGAAACACGATATCGTTTAGGCACTCTCCCATTCAATAGCTGTCCTCTTCACTGTCAGAGCTGTCACATTACGTGTTGTAAATATTCCCCGATATGCAAGGGCCAGGCATATTTATAAGTTAAAATACAGCGTGCTATATTTATACGAAGGCATTGGACGTTCGGTTTCGTTTGCCATAGATAATCTAAATGAAAGGCACTCGCATCAACCTTCTTTTTTTCGATGATATATACATAGGAGTGGCACGTTTTTTCTCCCATATCGAGTTGCTCTCCCTTATCTCTTATAGCACGCAGCGGTTGCTGCTGATACCATATTCGGATATTAAAATACCAGGAGTCCTTACCAGGCCGTCGAACCTTAATTATTTTTGTTCTGCTATTTCCTGCGGCTCAGTTAACTCTTATCTTTTCGGGTTAAGTTCGGATTTCGCTCGGGAATAAACCGTAGAACCGATTCGAAAGCGGTTTTTCATCCCTCGCAAAGTTTATATCATATATGATTCCTATATTTAATTTCTTGAGATGAAATTTTTGGATTAAATTACAGATACGTAAAGAAAGAATAAAAGAATAGGGCAGTTATTGAAATTTGAAGGTGAACAAATAAGTGTTAAATAATCGTTGCATTTACATTACACCATTATTAGCTACCGTTAGAATTTATAATGCGAACCGATTACCGGAACGGAAAAATATCGCTTTTCGGTTTTTCTTCAGGCTCATAGATTTTAATTTTCAGTTCTGGTTTGGTTTCCATTCCGGCAAATATAAAGTTTTTTCGGTTACGGTTTTCGGTTCGATTCCGGTTATCTGCCTTACCTAATTATCCGGTTATCCAATCCTTACACGGATTTTAAGGTCTCTTTTCATAAGGCTTACAATTCTAGAATTTTAAAAAATAAGCTGCACATGTCGGATCGCAAAAATATTACTTTCGGATGATTGCTAACCAGTTAATTAACGCAAGTGCGTTCTTCCGCGATGGGCGAATTAAGGACTCACTTTGATAATTGAGTCTGAACGTGTTCTTAGATAATCGCCCTCCTCATTATTAATCATTAGTTTCACAGTTTGTCTTACGTATTTATAAAGCACAAAATTTCTAAAGGGAATATCTACGTATATTCTTTTAATCACAACCGAGAAATAATAATCATAAGTGTTGTTAAGTAATAGAATATATAGGATGTTATCATTATTATTATAAAATCACTTCACGCAAACGCAAATCTAGATGGCAGTAAAATATTAAAAATATACAATTGTATGATGATATAATCCAATATAAATAAAAATCGATTATGGGGCATAAAAGATATTTAAAAGTATAAAGTAAAACATATTTTTTCACCAAGAAGAAAATGTAGGAAAAATTACAGTTTCATATATGAATATTTCATTCTTCATTTCTCTACTTTTATCTGTAGGCAATTACCACAAAATTATTAGGATGAATGATAATCTAGTCATTAATCCTCCAACTTGAGTTATCTATATCACGTTAAAGGACCATTTCGATGAGACTCAAATATGTATAATATGTCATCATTTGAATTGTTTAATTAAAAATATCCATCTTCTCTCAAGAAATAAACCACTATATGCAAAATTTGTCATGTTATATATAATTAAAGTTAAACTATGGTGAATTTTAAGTCTTTCACCAAAGTCAAACATCGTTATTTTTTTAAGCGATCACTTATTCATATTCTGCTAATGCTCTACAGTGGCCAAAAACCTTTAGTAATCCACGGAGCTGAATTTTTAAAACGATGAGAAAAAAATATCTCCTTAAATATTCTGCCGCAGTTTCTTTTGGGAATTTTAAATTCGAAATTTGCGGGAAATTGTATTTTTTATTTATGTGTGTACGCGTGTATATATTTTTTAATAATTTGACTGCACATGGTATGAAATTTGTTTAATGCTACTTTCTCTTATGTCTCACCTAGAGCAACAGCTGCTTTTTGTAAATTTCTCAGTAATTTCAATACTCATTGCAATTACTACATATGTAAGCATTGTCAGTCAGGTTGATTCGAAAAGGGTACTAGGGTATAATGGGCAATATCAGCAAGCAGAAGAAGGGGTATACAGGGCATATCATGAACGTTTAGGAGTTGAGAAAAGTGTATTTTGTGGGCAATGAATGTAATGGTATCATTTGAAGGCTAGCCATTGCGGAGGTCCATGCATATCTTGCTTGGCGCGAAGACGGAGCACCGAAAAAGTCTCAAGCAGGTTCCTTGCGATGGGGCTCGCAAAAAATTGCCGTAAATTTACTTATGGGCTGAATGAAAGAGGAGACTTAACATTCTCATCATTACCCAAAATTAAGACGCCATTTATTTATGGGCTTACAATGCATTTCCTCTACTTGTGTTCCTACAGTGTTGTCTGTTTTACCTTAAGTACCCTTATATACACGTCGATGAGCTCGGTTTAATTTTGAATGCCACTGTACATTCCACTGTACTAGGTCGAGTCAGGGATGTGTGAGATATCTCATTAAAACCTTGTCGTACTGTATAACCGGCAGGCTTAAACACTCCACTGCGGCAGCCGAAATTGCTGATTCCATCGACCTACGATGAATCACTAACCTCACGGTTTGAGGACTGCCGCTGGCGTCAAAATCTAAGTCCAATGCTGTGTCAAACCATTCCGGTAGAGTTATAATCGATGTATAACGCCAACGTGGGAGAATCAGCGGCTGTAATGGAATCGCAACCAATTGAAGACTTAACTGAATCCTCATTTAGTGGTAATGCTGACAAGGAAGATGAGGCAGTAACAAAAGAAATTTGGAAAACGACTGTTAACAATTTAGCGGTTGAAAAAACTTCGCAAGTTCTGATACAAAACCTGTAGATAATTTATTGATTTTTGAGGAGAAAGCAAATAAAAGCAAATCTGAAAGGCAGACAAATTATACCGACACACTTGTGCAGAGATATAGAACAACTAGAAATATTTTCGCATAGAAAAGTAAACAGAAAAGGCCTTATCAGAAGCAACATGTTCATCAATAGAAAAAACAATATGAATGCACCCTCATTGAAAAATAAAATGTTGATGAGCACTGTAGCAGTTAGCTTGAAGAAAGAGAAACGGTGGATTGAGACCGGCCTTTAACGGTATTGCGCTAGATTTTGAAATAAATATGGCGAATACTGAATTTCTACCTGATACTGTAAATAAAGTGGAATGAGGAATGCGGATGCTCAGACACCGCAGATCTGTGCTCTTCGTGACCAAAATATCCTCTGGATCCATGAGTGAAAAACACGTGTTGTACGTGAGATTGCGAATCCTATATCTCCCTTTATTGGTCGTTAATGCAGGAAAATGAAAACGATCACGCAGCGATTCTCTCCAAGTCACGAAAAAGAATGAAAAACAAAACCGGATGGCGTATACCAAATATCGTGAGAACATTCATTCAAGTGATATTTATGATATATTACAAAGTTACAAATACGAGTATCTTAAAAAGAATCTTAAATATTATTTCATTTTGGTAGACTTCTCGTAATTTTTGACGGGTAGTTACTTCTTTCGTAGAATATTATACAGAGTAATCAAAGTACAGTGGTACCTCGATTTACGAACTTAATGCGTTCCTGAAAGGATTTCGTATTTGAAAATCAATCTCGAGACCGTATTTTCAGTTTCGTCTTATGGTGAATCAGTTAACCAGTTTTATCCATGAAAGTTTCAAAAAAACGTTTGCATACAACAATAGAATGATTTTTATTTTTCTGATTCTTAGCTGTTGAAATCTTTTCTGCTTGATTTCCCCCACATTGATAATTGGCTTAGATATTGTATATAAAATGAACACGAGGAAAGCCTAGTGCGAGTGAAAAGCAATCGCTTTAGCTTGTTTACTTTTATCAAGGAATATCTCATAGGGATAAAAGCACCAGTTTTTAGTTTTCTAACAAAGAGGATTTAAGATGATGCTGGTATATTTTGTCAAATTGTGTAAATTGTTTTATATTTTTTTCAAATAAGATGAAAATTTACATTAGACAGAGGTTTATTGCGTAGCCGTCTACCTGGGCTTATGCTTATATAGTAGTACCGTAATCGGGAGTGTAAAATCACTACGGTTCGTTTAAAGAAAGAATGTTCTCGAGGTCATAATGGAGTATGAAAAAGTTCGTAAGCCATGTCACCACTGTACAGTAGGTTGATACTAACTTTTCAGGACAATCCTTTTCTCTCCTATTTTCCCAACCGTTGCGGTAGTCTTGGCTAATTTTCACGCTGCGCCAATGTCCTCCCAGTCACCGTATTTTACAGAAGACTCCGAGTAAATCCGTTTCAAACTCGAGGTACCGATTGTTTGCCGAGGGAAGAATTTTCAATTCCCGGAAATTAGTTTGATTGCTCTCTGGAGTTCGGAGTTTTCTCTCTACTGGATCGATGCTACTCCCACTTGACAAACGAAATTCGGACCTATATCTGAGGCTTCTTCCCTTTGTTCAACTTTGGTTTCAATTGGTTAACTTTAATTGATTTTCGAGATAGTTTTCGTTTCAAAGAAAAAGATCAACACTTTCGGATTGCATTAGATGAGTTGATTAATCATCTTTTGAGTCAAATTCGTGAAAGTTAATAAGTAACCACAACTATGTAAAACTCTATAAGATTATAGGAAATTGAAAATAGCAAGATTGAATGCTTAAAAGAGAGAGCATAACTAAAAGACAAAGATAAATTTATTGAAAGTGAAGTTCTGAAGTCGACAGCCTGTTGCACATGAGAATGAAGGTGCTCCATCCATATTTGAGATAAATATATTAAAATGATTTAGAGGTCTCAAGTTAAAACTAACTAGCAAAAATTCTAGTGGTTCATCTCGATTGAGTAGTTTTCTGTACTAAGTGGTCTAATAACTTCTGTATAGATCTATTATTACATTGAAAAAATAAGATGTGCAGCTATGTAACCTTGAAGTATTCTTGAGGGATTTCGTTGCTTTTTGTTGTATGAATAAAATACGCAGTTCATAATATGTAAAAAAATTTATTTTGTTAATATATGAAACGGGTATAAAGCCGTAAATTTCTATTGTTATTCAACGCTCAATTAAATCCAAAATTCGATAAAATTCTGAAATATGGCAACATATAGCAACGAAACTTCAGTTTGCATGAACGAGTTTTGAATTTTTCTGCTTCAGCGTTTCGCCATTTCATTAGAATTGTTGACTTAATGCCTTTGTTCTCAATATTTGATAACTATCAATAATGTTGTCTTTTCGATGGTTATATGAAAGTTTGTATCTCTGAAAACAATGATTTGAACGAAAAATTATTTATGAATTCACAGCGCCGCACTATTTATCACAAAACAATGGTTTTGCATAAAAAATTCATTCGCAATTGGAAATCGAATTCGCGTGATTGGAAAGACATAAAATAACACTATCAAACATTTTTATTGAAGTAACAATTTACTTAAAAAAAATATGAGTCATGCCCGATGTAGTAACGCAGGGCTCCTGGTGGAAAACGTGATGACTTTAACAAAAATATTACTATTACTTTTAAGCATCCGAAGCTAAGTTACAAGGTGTTTTGCTATTTACAGAATATTTTCAAATTTTGTTGTCGCATACTTGTCACTGCTTGAGATACGGATGACTTCATTCTTTGAAATGGAGGTGTATCAAATGATTAAGATAACAGATGCCCTCGAAAACACACGACTGTCACCCACATATGTTAATTTTAATATTCTCTTCCCTTTAGGCACTCCTTTTTGGTGTCTGTTGGACATTGTCCCAATTAAAAATGAGAAGCGAGAGGTGGTGCTGTTCCTGGCCTCGCACAAGGACATCACGCACACCAAGATGGCGGAATTGCAGCAGATATGTGAGTTTCCCAGCAGCGGTGAGTGACAGATGGGTCCATTAATAAGGACACCATATTTTTCCATCATCGATGTAAAAGTGCATCGTGAAACGGTTGAAATGAAATTCAGCCACATTGTGAAGCATTCTAAATTACGTTTACTGTTAATTAACATCATGCTTTAATCGGTAAATAATCTATTACTTGAGAATGACTGTTTGTATATTAACTAAATCCTTGATTGTTTTGAACGTCACCAACGCTTTTTTTAATCCGTAATATATCGTACTCGTATAAAATCTAATTGATCTTATATTCTTAACAATTACCTAATTTCTCTAAATATTTCCAATAAATAAATAACGTAACAAATCACAGCATCGAAATTTTTTGTAATTTTTTCAATAGTCTTAATATAAATCGAGATACAGTTAAAATCATAAAATCTATTACAGCCGCTGAGTTAAGAAAAAGTACATTATTTAATGTGAAACTGTTAGTGAAAGATCGAATTAATGAGGCATAATAGAATGTAACAAATTTATGATGCTTCATTTGTATTTAATGCTCTAAAACAACTTGTGAATTAGCTGTAGAATTCCTCGAAAGGGGGAAATGAGAGTAGAGTTTTCATTTTCTTACACTCTTTATCTTAACATTGGCTTCCGTATAGTCTGATCCCATACTTCATCCTTGATGTAGGATATTTTCTTTAATAGGAGAGAAATTTTCTTAGGAGAGAAAGGTGGAGATTGTATTAAAAAGCGGAATGAGCGATTTGACAGAAAATCATTCTCGCGGTGTTACTCGTTGGCAGTCACAAGATTCGCCGATATTATGACATTTGCAAGTTCTGAATCTATAATTACTGCACTAAACATATAAAGTGAAACTAATGTAAAAAGAAGCTAGGAGTGGAAAAGATAAATAATTCCCAGTTGTTCTGGCCAGTTTCCACATATGTTTATGATATTTAAGTATCTTATACAATAAATACCGTTGTTCATATATTTATTTATCGGATGTAACTCCCGTAAAAAAATACATTGCAGAGATATCGGAACATTAACTTCCCGACGAGATAGAAATTAAAGGTTCATTAGAAGATCAGTGCCCTAACACTTCTCAATATTTTTCTACCAAAAGTATCCTTGGTTCGACTCTGGAAGACTCGAAAATTCTTTCATAAGAAATGCATGTAAAGTTCATTTTGATCGACTGCAGACATTTTTTCTTTTTTACAAAATCGAATTAGAAGTAATGATCCTACGAACTCGAGAAGAGTGCCTAAAGAAAGAACATTGTTTATATTCTTATATTTGTATATTCTTATAAATTCTTATTTCTGTCCTGAATTATTGCTTTGGATTCTAAATTGCAAAACTCTTGATCAAAAACGAAATCTCGTGAGATTTAAGGAGGCTATTTAACAATCAAACTACTTGGCAATTAGAAGGCGATAAGATGGTTGGTTTAGGTAAACTTCTGCAGACCAGACAATAGACCAGACAATGACAGATAATATGACAGATACATTTAAATTAATCCTTGACATTTTTGACGGGGTATTTTGACATAAATAAGATGTGTACGATAGTAATAGTACATTTCTCTACAAATTAAATTAAACTCCGTCATTTTTGACTGGGGAATTCACTAATATAAGATAATTGAAAATGTTTGCATCTTCACGTAAATATAAATAATGCATAAAATATTCGATTGTTTTCACTATATTAGAAATATAAAATTTTTTCCTTGGCTAAAAAAATATATTTACCTTTGCTAAAGATTCGATCTCCTTAGAACTATATGTTGTGCGTAGTTTTTACCTATTATGACTTTTGAAATATTAACAACAGATGAATTTGACTATGGAGATGAAAGCCGAAGGGCATTGACAGAAGATTAAATTTTAATCACACCTAAGGCATCAGTTTCTCTAAGACTGCAACTTGCCTAACAATCTTGCCAACTCCCTCCAGCCTTGGGATAGAACACTAATCCTAGACGCATGAGAACTTGAGATAAGGATACTCTAGACCCACAATACCTCCCCTTGAAATGTTATATTCAACATTATATTCATTTTGCATGAGAGAAGATTTAAAGGGCACACTATACGATTCCTGTCAAGCACGAAACATATGGAAGCATTTAGTCATAGAAAAATTTCTCTTTTTTATGGCACGTCTGAATTCTACCTACTCTGCTGAGATATTTGTATCACTTTCTTGAGAATCTTTGCTGAAAAAATTGGTTCCAAATTTATGTTAATATATCTGTAAGGATTTCTTTGTTCTTCTCTTAGCTATTTATTACTTAAATTATAATATTTCACAATGGTATAAGACAAACAAATCATAAAATAAGCAATAAGTAGTGTTCTACATCCAACTACACAAAAAGTTTGCAGGAGCTGTAAATGAGTGAGCGAATCCCATAAGTGGTTCCTTACGGCATTAATAATGGCATTTATGAAACTTTTGTTATGAATAAAGGACCAATTCCATTCGTTAGAAATATTTTTAGTCGATTATCATCAATTTATGCCTTTATGAACAAATCACAAGAAGCGTATGTGACGCTTCAGTTTAAAACTGAACTTGAAATAAATTATAAGTAAGGATTTCCTCATTTAAATTCACTCTATTAGGAAATACCCTCGGTTACAAACTAAAATTAAGAGTTATTAATGAATGAATATCATATTGAGAAGTTAAAAATTAGAAGAATGAACAAGAAAGCTTATTGCTGAAGCTTTCAGAGAAGTTTCTTGCTAAAGCTTTCAGAGTAAATACATTAATAATTGAGAAAGTTATAAGAGGTAATCCCACTTTCGGTGGCCATAGAAAGCGATCATTAGTTTAGTAGAAATTATCTGCTTTGAATAAGGTAATGATTTTTTTCGAAATTATAAACTATTAATCGATTCCTGCAAGATGTGCAAGTTGGCAAGATGTGCAAGACAGATATATCCTAATATTGTCACAGACTTGCTCATCGCTATGCGATGTTTATATCAAATTTAACCGTAAAATAAAAGAAAGTTCGTGCCTGGTTTTTGCCACAGGAATAGTATTGAAAACACATGTCTACCTTGCAATGGTTTCATTCTGTCAACATCGTAGTCTTTAAAGTAATGTCGCCATGAAATTTCTCTTCATAGATAATGATTCGTCTTCATCATAAAAATATCAGTAGCACTTAGACTAGACAAACAATACAAGAAAACGCTTGGGGAAGCCAAATTTTGGGAGAATATTTTGATTATCTTTTATTAGAAAGACTCTTTCCTCTTTTTATATATATATATGTTTCTATTTTAAGATAATTATTCATGTAAACAATATCATACGTGATTAGAAGGAATTGGGAAACAACTTACCAAGTAAAGGATAAAATAATAACATTTACATCTTTACTATGTTAAGTTGGCCAAATCAGGAAATATGTCAAATTAAGAAATGACATAAAAGACTTATGGACGTAAATTTTAAAGTAAAAAACGAAGCAAAATGGGGATATTAAAATTTTTATTTCATCTTAGAAGCCTCGAAAACATAGGATAAGTTGTTAAAGTGTAATTAAGGATTTTCCCATTTACCAATTCTGTATATTTGGCAATAAAACCTCCATAAAAATATTGAGTTACCAAAAGATATTATAATTTCAATTTTATCAAAAAATACTTTTCTATACACTGCTAGAATGGTTGTTATTAAAAACAATATTACCGGCGGTGGTAGCAAAACATTTCGAGCGCCAAAATATCCTTGGCCATTAATGAATAAAGCTATTTAATCTTTTGGAAGAGAAGAACTTCCATCCTTGTTTTATTTCTCAACAGAAAAGAACTAAAAAATTTGTCTTTACGACAACTCTTTCTTACGGTCTACTTGTTGTAATGTTCATTGTTTTAACTAATTGTTTATTATTTTAACTAACTAACTATTTTCTTCAGACTATGGAACAATCTATAAAAAGGAATTGCTTACTAACGTAAAATACTTCGTGTATATTTAAGACCGGTTATCCTAATCACCATCTATGTATATATTGATACATTTAATCGATGCCAGTAAAAATAAGAAATGTATTGAAGCAATTTTTGAATTTCATTTACTTCCCGATGAGATCTCAATATGAAATTAGTCAACCAATAAACTATTCCATATCGATACTTGTTGACAAAGAATTCTTCTGTTCGACTGTAGACGACTCGAAAGTACTCCTACCAAATTTTTTTTTACGTTTTGCAGACTTATAACAAAATTAGATGACAGTGATTCTTGATTCCGACCTCTTGCATATTTTTTTGAAAAGGAGGTATTTCTTTGCGATTTCAGCTTTAACAATTAAGTTAGATCGCTTTTAGAATAATAAATTCAATTAATATTAGGACGGGCCAAGTAAATGTTTCTTTATCAGCAGTATTTTCGAAGTAAGACCTAAGGAAGAATTTCACATAAGACGTGGTTGCTTTGTCCTGATAACGGAAGAGAAAGAATATCAGGATATTTTGGTAGGGGAAGAATAAGGAAAAATTTTGGGAGATTTTTAAAGTTAAGCAGATGTCTAAAAACGTTTCTCAGGTATGACTTCAGGCGATTCTCATGTGTAGCATACGGTTCAATAAAATATTACGAAGTTATTTTTTAGTCATTCCGTTTATATTTATATATTCCTATCAACATGGATAAATAACAAGAAGAGGGATTATTTATATGTATAATTATTCTGAAGGATCAATAATGCAATAATAGCTTCAGGTAGTAGGATAAAATAATAGTTTTACATTTGCATAAGTTAAATTTAGTTACGTCATTTCTGAGATGGAGTGCACTAGTGCTCTAATGACGACCCTTCCACGATACGAATCGTATGTTGAAATTCACACGTTAAGTTTTAAAATTTTATCGTATTCGCTAATTATTTTTCCGTATATTGAAAAATTACGCCTCGGTGACCGCTTTTCATAAAATTTCCATTCCGCGAGAGGCAATTAGTTACCTTCAAATGAAGAGATTTTTATATTCCTACGTAGCAAATGAGTGCGCAACAGAATTCATTTATTTTTCCTTCGCAAAAACAGCGGTCGTCGGGTCAACCGTACATAATCCGAAACTATCAAAATCACTAAAATATAACATTCCGTCAAAATACACAGAGTTCGAATAGATTATCGTGTTGTGAATGTACTCCCATCCTTCAATTTCACCTAGATGCGTGACGCAATCCAATTTCGACTTTCCCATTTCCCACAAAACTGAGTCGAGTTAACCCTGAAACCACTTTTAATCTCTCACTCCTATTTTTTAATCCTCTGCCGAGCAAACTCGAAGAGAAGTTTCCGCTTCGGGAGGCTTTCAGAAAGGAGGATAGAATATAATATATTAAAAAGGAGAACGAATGCATAATTCTAATCATTTATTGACTCTATCCTTAGCTTTAATTACAACCCGTCCTTTCATTTGTCCTCCCATCGAACGGAATTTATGTAGACCACTGTGAGTGCGGTCCCTGGCTTCATTTCCAGGAGATATCCCCCATCCCTTTCCCAACTCTCCAGGGATCGTTAAAAGGACACGAGGTGCGAAAGGGTCGCAGTGAGATTCAAAGGATGCGTTGGAAAAGGTGTTCCGGGAGAGTGTGGTTTAAAAGGCTGGCAGGGAAAAGGAGAGAAAATTTGTATTTCGATGTTGGTTATTTGATAACCGACAAACAGAATGATTGAGAATAAGGGAAAAAGTTCCTTTTTAGGAGGAATGGAAATATCGAAATAACTGAAGGGTATACGTGGAAAGCTTACAAGGAGTCGTTTTGTGTATGTCCTCCGATATTACGGTGGGATAGGCTTAGAAAGGTAAGAAATAATAGATATACGATGGCTATATTTTTCAGATGCCACTAAGCACTCCCAATAACTAGAAAGTAATAAAAGCCTCATTTTCAGGAAGGACTTATGTGAAGTCTTAAAAGACGTGCAAATACCGTAAACCCATTTAAGACGCTATTCCGCTTAAGACACTCTTTTCTCATGGTGCCGATTCCTCCTACGCGAAAACAATCGCATTAGCGCTTAACATGTTCTACTTTTTCAGTTTGAGATTGTTAATTATCCTGGGCCTCCGAATATTCCGGATAGATCCGGATAGGTAGATAGTGGGCAACGCGTTTGAATGTGTGATCATCCAACTAAGGCACGAAACGGTATCGTATGGCAAAAAAATTATAGAATTTTCTGGTTAAACAATATATTTGTAGAAAATTGAATATATTCAATTAAAGGCTATTAAATTATTAAGAATTTTATAAGAAGAAAATTTTTGTTCTGCTTCATAGCTACACTGACATCTGACCGTTGTGAAACGATAGCAGTGAATCGAAGATTAAAGAATAAATATCCTATTTCGTCCTTTAGGGCTTATCTTTAGAAAGATTATTTACCCTGAAAATGAATCTTCTGTGAGAACTCTTGGTTTGATAAATTCCAAATTTCAGCCAACTGCCAACAAAATAGAACAGGAGGTTTTATATACACGCATCTCTTATTTAAGAGGCTACGAATGGCCCGTTACAACAACGGTGAACTGTTAAGAGGAAATAAGATTTTCCATAATTACTATTTTCAGATATCGAATTTGAAAAGGGGGAGATTAACCAAAGGGATAAAAAGTGGAATGGGATCTATCTGAGAATGGTAATTACGAGAGTCAATGGATTCAACGTCTCAAATTCAGTTCGCTTTGAAAAAAAGTTTCCATCTTTTAACGGTTGTAAGAGAGTAGCTGGTTGTTTTGCATTTTCAAAAGAAAAACAAGATGAATCGTCACACATTTCCAAATTAATTTCATCGAATAGGATCCTGCTGCATATAAACAATAGAGTGGTGTGAATATCTTTTAGTTGATAAAGCTAAATTACAAGCGAGATACGTGAGGTGTGTGAGGACTGGAAAGATCCACGTCTTGAATCATGGAGTCTTATGCGGCCTTATGTATGTAGACATGAAGGCCTTCTTATGTAGACCGGAACCGGCATACAACTGCGTATTGAGCAAATTAAACGGGTTGTTCTGTTACAGTGAGGATACTTAAATTTTATTTTGTTTCCTTGAGTAGACTATATTTATAACATCAGTTACCAGAATCGTATTAACACTAATATTGTAATTCTACTATAATTGCTATAAGTTATATTCATGTAATAATTTTTACGCAATATTTACCTTATCAACTAATTAGACGCTTTTTCACCAGCATACACATTAAAAAATTTTTCTGTAATTTTTACTAGCTTTTATAGAAACTGGTAATTGGTAACCTCAAATTTACCTCAAAGACTCTACCACTTACAGTACTACACCGCAAGCTGAAAAGTCATTTTCGTAGGGCAGATTCCAAGGGGCCTAATATTAATTCCAAATTATTTTTCTGTTTTTGAAGGAGATAAAATATATTTAGTCGTACAATAACATCTATTACAAGAGGATTCCATGCATGGAAAAAAAACTGTCGAAGCACAAAAGATCGAAATTGTTTTATGTAATGGTAGTATATTTTTTTTCAAGGAAGTCATTCAACATAAATTCTGTTTTTATTTCATCATCCGTTTGGTACTTTCTACCTGGACCCGGAGAGAAAGGTTTTTCGATTTACAAGGCACTTCTAAATATCTCAAGAGAATCCCAAAATAACAAAGAGGATTACAGAAAATATCCCTGTGTTTCTCGAAGCATAATAGATAAGGATTTTTTGTATAGAGTATCGAGAACCATAACATGTCTCTCGATATAAACGACTTAGAACTTGACTAGTAGCATTTCAGTCTCATTGACACAAGTATTAAGTACTTTCGAGGGAAATTACTATCATTTTTCAGCATTGGGTAAAGTATATCGTATATCTCTGCAGACAATTTGATGCAGTGAATTAATCTTTTTGTTCAATCCCTTCTATCACTTCCCTTGTCCTAGCCAATAAGATATTCCTTTTAAACACTGTACGCTAAACCTCAATTAGTTACTGCTTCATTGTTTCATAGCAATAATGATAATCATTTAAAAGTCAGGAGTCCCATTCACCTATTACAAAAACAGAGGAAAACAGCAGTGTAGTACGATACACATAAAATGGCAGAAACGTGACATTAATACAAACCACATAAAGTTTGCAAATTCAATATGAAACATAGATAGTAAATAAAATTAAATCTAACAGAAAATGTATATTATAAATGCTTTATATAATGCTAGATACGAAAAGTATACAAAGTTATTTTTTAGATAAGTGGTTAAATATGCTCTTCATGGTGTAAAAGAAAGAAAATCATTAAAATAAACGGTATTCGTTTAATAATTTTAGCGACAGCTGGTGGAACTCACCCATGTTTTGACGGAATAAAACACAAAAATTGACAAATATAATTTTCGTGGGCAAAGTCAAGTTTTGGGTTTTATTTCGTTTAAAAACAGTGTAAGCACCTCTCATAAATCTTGTCATTGGTAAAAGAAAAAAATAATTCCAATGATATGACGTCTGAAAAGGATTTGAGACAACATCGAGGAGCGTTAATGTTATTTGATGAGAGCAATCTGGATAAATAGATTTTAATAATTTACATATAAAAATAATTCAGAAGTTTCCTCTCCTGATTTTTCGTCTTCATTATTCATATCTAACTTTCCATCAAAAAGGTCCCGACCCTGTTCTAGTAAGTTCCAGAGGAGCTTCCTTCGTTTCTTGAGTGGGATACTAACTTAATTTCTCCTTATCGCCAATTAGACTCTTCGTGATGTGGCGCCATTCTATTCAGAGGCCATGGACACATGTCAGACATTTTGGGGGCTTCTCCTGCCTTTTGTGGCTATTTTCAGGTCACCGCCGCCGACTTCAAAAGCACTTCCCCTTCTCCAGTTTTACTTCATTAGCTTTCCCGGGATATGTTACAAGCTCCATCTTACAGCGAGAAGATAAGTGGTCCATGCATTAACAGAGACCTTCGTGGAAGGACAAGTCAAAGCTTCCGCAAGACTTAGTAAACAGTCCGACCAATCACAGTGCGTAGATGCGATAAACGTATTTCCTTCATTTTCAAAAGTTTTACCAGAGGATCTAACCGTGTCCCCAAATAGACAAAGATATTCTTTACGCCTGAGAGTGTAAAACAGAACCAGCATCGGAAAATTAAAATCCTTGAACGCGAACCGAAACCAGAAACCGTTGTTTTTCTCGTTCAAATAACCGGTTTTCATTCTCATTAAGTGTAACAGTAGGTATATCTTAAAAAACATATGCAACGATGAATTACGATCCAATACTTAATATTTAACTTTTAATAATCAACTAATTCTTCTTTAATTCATTCGTATCAATAGTTTCATTCTAAAATTTAATTAAATGAAATTCTATGTGGGAGTAAGGTATTATGTAAACCATACGCTGGAATTATATTACCATGGTGCAAAAAAACGGAACAAACTCATTCGATGGATGCTACCGAAGTGAAACAGGAATTGAACCGAAATTTTGCGTCTTCACTGAACCGAAGCAAAAACAGGAAAGAAAATAATAGCGGGTCGAAGCCCTAGTTTTTGCAAATCATATCAGTTGGGAATTATAGGGAAAAAGTCTCAGTGTTTTCAATTGACGCTGCTGTGAGGTGGTCGTGTTTAAAAAAATTTCAAAGGTCGCCAATGCATAATAATTACTCCAGTCACATTGAGGATAAGTCTCAAAGTAATCTCAAACTGGATTTAGTAAGGGCACCCATGTTCTGGAAATCAACTTATTTGATAGACCTGCATTCGGTAAGGTTACATTCCGATGGACTTCTTTTCAATGTGACTTCGTCTGGCAATTTTATATATTTTACGAAAATTTATAAAAACTGGTATGAGAAAATTATTCAAATTTTAAGGAAGACGAGGTAAATGCAAACGTAGTGAGAAAACATCCATAGAGATATGGAAAGACTTGCTAAATATAAATTTACATATAGAAAGTTGAAATATATAACAAAAATAAAAAGATAAATACAGAAACGATAGAAAATTCGAAATAAAAATTGAAAAGACACGAAAAAATGTTGAAACGAGAAAAAATTATAACACATATGGTAACATACTATGTAATTAAAATTTTTTATACAATACGATATATCTTACGGGATATAAAATACAATATATCTTACGCGATGAACACTTACATGTTTTCTAAATACGTTTATCATTAAAAATAGTGATTTTCATTTATATTAAACACTACATATATGTTAATGTTTACTTGTGAAACAGAGCAAGTGAAGCAGGTTTTATAAGGTCAAGGTATTGATGAATAATGAGTATAAGGTGTTCTGTAGGACATGAAATAATTACACATTTTGGGCATGTGGAATATGTCGATTATTCTTGTCCATAAATGTTACTGTTTATGCAAGGGCGGATTTATAACTAGACGATAGCTGTTGACATCTATATGGGGACCTTAATAAGACTGTTCTTATGAACTCTCAATAACATAATAAAACCTTTTCCAAAGTATAAAAGTGCAACGCGTGCACAACTGTTTGTTTTTCGCTTCAAGAAAGAATTTTACATATGGGTAAGTCTACATAAAATATCTATAGATTATACTGCATTGTTTATCTCACTGTGCAATGTTAATTCCAAACATCTTTCATTGCAATTTTATAAATATATTATTATTATATACAAACATATAATTATTTTTTGATTATTCTCGCAGTGCGAAGCGACTGAGCGTTCCATGGCATGTATTTTTATGTATTTTATGAAAAATGTTAATTTTAATTCTCATGAATGTTATGGCTTCAATTCGCCCTAGTACATGAGCATTGGTGGTAGAATTTAGCCTTAACCTGATGCAAAGAAGAATAGATACGAAAGAATTAGCAAATATGATTATTTTTCCTTATTCACTATCCGATGAAGACAATAACTCCGGTTTCAGCGAGACTGGAACCTTTAAGTCACAAAACTGAAATCATCGTTTCCGTGGATTTATCGTTTTATTCCACCAAATTAAGCATGAGCATATTAATTTTATTATCGCTTGATGTTTATATACGATCTTTTTGATGCTTGAAGATGATTTCTTCTTTCTGGTAGTCTGCTTTCCCAGGTCATCGGTCCTTTCCAACCATTTATATCCCCTACCCTTCTTTTCATTTCTTTATGATTTTTTCTGCCTTAAACTGTCGATCATTTTCAATTTGATCCGTCCTCTCTTTTCTGTACCCTACTCTACCACTTCCTTCTATCGCTTCTCTCACGTCCTTCTTAATATATGTCCATTCCAGTCTCCTTTCTTTTGATTGATTAATTAAATGAATATCCTTTCCTCTTCGACTCTCCTAAGAACTTCCTCGTATTTGACATTGTCTGTCCACATTATGTTAAGTATCCCAATCCATACCAACCTTTCGCGAAAACTTATATCTTTTAGTAGTAATTCTTAGGAAACATACTCCATACAATGTACAGCTAGTTCCAAAAAAAACTTACCACCTAAGCCGCAACCCGCATAACAGACGTGAAGCTCGATGAGAGCGAGTCTAGAGTTTTCCACGCATTCTATTGGCTCTTGGAAGGAAGGCGCCTTTTTAAACCGTTGTGAAACGCGTTGAACGTATTTGTACCGTCTTTATTAGCATCTAGTTAAACTAGATTTAGTGTTACTTTTTACTATGTCAGCAGCATAGTATTAAAAAATGAATGAAAATCGGATTTCCTTATTTCGGCCAGAGATTTCTGCGTAATTCACCTTTCTCTGGAGGCGTCGGGTAAACTTACTTTAGCTGCTTCAATTATCCAATAAAAAATTATGTCATTACAAGATTAAAAAGGATTATATTATTACGTTTTTTATGCTTTTGTCGCCTACAGGACGAACTTTTAAATTTATTTAGAGGAAATTCACGACTATGACTCAAATAGAAAGATGAACGAAAACTCTGCAAGGAGATAAAGAATAATTAGGAATAAGAACTCAATCAACTGTATGTCAACTAATTTATGTTGCAGAAAAATGCTATCGAGAAGGGGAGTATGAAAAAACTTCGAAACCTACTGAGGAAAGCAAAGATGAAAAGAAACTTTATCTGGACGAATGCACCGAGAAAGAATCATTTTAAGTCAACCTGGTCAACCTCAAGAGAGCTCTGAAAATTAGACCCAAAACATATTACAATAAAGTAAACCAAGTAAATTACGATCAACTACATCAGATAATTACATCAAATGTTATAAAAATTTTAAATACCACCAAATCATATGATAGAAAGTAAAATATTTATTGGTGTGCTTTCATCATTTTCTAAGGTAATTGTTTAAAATTCAAATTGCTAATTTAATATTTTAGAAAATAACATAGATATTAGAATAGTAGCACAATTTAAATACTGAGGGCTACAAATTTTTTTCATGTATCGAATAAAAAATTTATTTACTACGAAATTAACGCCAGCATCTCGTAACATTTTTCCGAAAATATTGTTCATTGCCAGTCCCAGAAAAACTATCCCTTTAATTAAATCAAGTTCATGTTACTTGCAAAATTATGCTGTCCCAACTTTTTATCTGATGCTAAATGCAAATTTTGACCGTGGTGCAAGTTTTGACTCGATTTTTTCGCAGTTGAATTATTCTGCAATACAGAGAAGTATAAAATTTGCTTGATACGACAACAGAGCATTAGGTATTTCAGAAAATATGCATCAACATGTCATTCTGTTCTTACTTCCACCAGGCATTCGTGGTGACGGTATCAGATGAAGCATTATGATTTTGAGATGAGATTTTGCTGTTTCTGACGAATTCGCGTCTGAGGTTTCACTAATTCTTCCATAGAGAAAGGAGGACTTTCCTTCCCTCCACCCTGGCCCTAGGACTATCCCCTATTCATTCCTTTGTTGTTTCTTTTTCTTTTGTTGCGTCCATCGAAAGGTATTGTCTATTTTCTCAAAGGAACCATAAAACGGCTAATGGGTGAAGGTGAACACCGCTCTGAGAAGAAAAACCCCCTTTTCGGCAGATTGTGGATGGTCGTATGTATCCGGGGTAGCGAATTTGAAAGCGCTAATGAGGATTCCTGACCGCACCCCTGCTGAGCAGGTATCAAAGGTTAGGGTATGGTGGCGGCGACCGATCACAAGTAAGGTGGGAAATGGTGGATTCGCGATTTTTAATCTTCGCCACGGGTATTCCCTTAGGGAATGAAGATATTCAACTCTATTTTTGAGGTAGACGACCTTTCAGGACTTCTTGCAAGGAATACAATTTAGGATGGTTAAGAAACAACAGTTAGTATGGCAAATCAGAACCTTAAGACTGATTTGCATATTGCATATATACTCCAGGTTTCCTATACTTGCATATTGCAGGTTTACACGTTAACACCTGGTTTATTTACATTTACATCAATACCCCGCGAGCCGCCGTATGACGTATGTCAGGGGGTGTGAAAACAACCACAACAGGATTTCCAATGTTACTGAAGTGATTTTCAGAACTATGCGCTAGACTAATGTTTAATAAGACTAATGATTAATGATTGCTGCTTCGGTTTCTGAATGCCTCAAGTAAGCTATATAACCCGAATTGTTTGAATGGTGCATAATATGTATAATAATTAAAAGAAAATTCACTATCAATAATTATGAATGATGGGTAAAAGGAGGAACACGTTAAAAATAGTTACATGAGAATATTCCTCTAATTCTCATGATTCATACGCTAGCTGTTAAAATATTCTTGGTTCTATATGTAATCTATTACTCCAACATTCACTCCAAGGACCTTCGTAACACCCTCATCCTAGGCACATCATAAGTCTCTACGAACTTTGCGAAGATGTTTTTTTAATTTTTTATAGTATTTTTAAATAGTAATGCAAGGAAGATCATTCCAGTTAAAATAGGACCTTCGGAAAATCTGAACGATAACATAAAGTTGACAATGTTTGGGTGCATCATATCAGAATTAGTATATCTATATTCTGCTTTTAAAGTGAATGGTATAAACTGTATTAGCTTATACTAAATAACTAATTCAACAACAAAAATGAAAAAATAAGTAATGCTGCCTATCGTCAATTTATATCAATCAAGCTCTTCGTCAATTTTACTTTATTTATATAAATTGTTTTTTATGCTTTATTTTGTCCCTACATTGAGCTAAAAATTTCGTAGTTTGAAATAACTTGAGAAATGAACAATGAACTAGAGAAATGCCATCTAATATTTATTCCTTACGCTTACGAGAACCAAATCGTTTCACTTCTCTTATAACATCTATGATACAAAATAGATAGAGCGTTGAAGATGATCTTACTACATCGACTAAAGTTTCTATTATCATGTCACTAAAATATGAATTGAAACGTAAATATGGAATTTTAGATACTCCGCATATTTAGTGTCGCAGAAACTTGAAGTTTATACGCCGATTACAGATAAATTACATCTCTAAAGTTAGGTAAGATTTAGAATAAACCATTGGCTTGCATAGATAGTAATATCAATGTTAGCAATTTTTATCGGTTTGAAAAAACCGAACTCTCTTTCCAAAATAAATTGCTGATAAGAAGATGGTTTAGGTTCTGGCTTAGTAAACTACTCGAACTTTCTTATAGAATTAAAAGGTTGGTACGATACATTGAACATCACTATTGTATACAATTTCGGAGATCCTGGGAATTACTGATGCATCAGAAGGAAATTTCTGAAAGTATGATAAGCCATGGGCGTTATATCCTGTATATTTGAATGTTAACCATGTTTGACTAAGATATTACTTAAATTGGATAAATGAGTAGTTTCTCTGGAGGCTGTCATAAACGGAAGAAATATATGTTGGGTGAGAAAATTGAGAAGGTGAGTGAGTGGGTTATACTTTTAAAAGAGGTCGTTGTTCCTACTCAAAGTAACCAATTGGTCAACGAGGAACGCAAGAAATGCCATTACCTATTGTGATTTATCCAAAAATCTGGAATTAACATACCTCTTACCCTTTCGGTTGTTAAATTCATGTGAGTGTATTTATTACTGTTGCCGTCGTTTCTCACTTCCCTATATCTATCAAAACAGTCCCCCTATTGAAGTCCTGGTGAATTCATTGCTTTAACCACTTCTTCCAATCACTCCTCTATCTTGCTTTTCAAATTTGTCATGGAATGTGGAGAGATGAAAAGTTTCTCATAGCCATACATTTTAAATACGAAGGAATATTTTCAATATCACCGAGCGATAAATATGTAGATAGACTATTCATACCACACCACCGCCCATTCATCTCAATCATTAAAATTCTGTCGAAAAATATGAGAGTTACGTAGGGCCAGCCATCAACCGAGGGGAGCAAAATTTCAACATGAGCCTCATATGCGCTTCTTATCCCCGTGTGATACTTACAGGGTTGGAATTACAGGTAAAAAGGCCCTAAAACTATTTCACTAAGTCCCTATTATTTCGCGTATTTTTAACGTTTTCTACATTATAATAATTGTAAACGTGATAATAAACAGTTGAAATATAAACAATGCAAGTAGTTTTGTATGCATTCAAAATTAATTGAAAATTTCACATTCATAGCTTACAGTAGCATTCAATGAGCATTATGACAAAACCTCATTCGCCATATCTTTTTGTGTATTTTAGAACTTGATAAATACGAGAGAAGAACGTTTAAGAACGTAATGGTTTGTGACTGCAACCATTTCAAGAGGAATCCACAGAAGAAATCACGTTTATTCGATTCACACTTCAATGACACCAAAAAAATTCATTTTGGATTCAAAATTAATGTGAAAGATGGTTGTCTCGTATCCGTCATCTTTATTAATTCAGGAAAATCGATCCTAGCACATTTTCTCTCAATTGATTTGGACGGTATATTAAAAATACCAACTGCATAGATGATAAAATTTACTGATTTTTTACCGATCGAGTTTTAATTTTGATGCTTATCAAATGAAACAAAATTTATCTAAAATACGCAGAGAATGCCTCAAGACTTCATACTACATATTTACTTATAGATTTTTTATATATTTAAAGTAATAGCGTAGATATGGCCATGAGTTCGCCTTACTTTAACTTTTGTAGATTGCATTCACACAGGCTGTGATAAAACAGGTGATCGATATGGACTCCTTAGGTATATAATTTAAAGGCTAATAACTCTTCTCTTGAACGATGTATAATATTATCTACTATTATAATATATAATACGACCCATTAAAACCGCAGAGTTTTGCAAACGAAGGCGTCGAATTCGAGGTCTATACATTTTGGGTCCGAGCCTGATTCAAACTGCGCGGAAATTTTCTTCCTCCCATCTCGGTCCTAAACATAAGCTCAGAGCGGCTCAGAGGCAGATTTTGCAAAAATTTCCTTCGTCCTGCTTGTGCCTTTCGTCTCAGACTCAAATTTTATGAGGGGACGGGGGTTTGCCTCGGTTTCCTAGGAATAACGGGACCTCGTGTGCGCCGGTTCCCTCGGTGCAAGAAGCAAAGCTAGAATATATACTGATTTGTAATAACCATTTTATAATAACTGAATTCTTGCATTACAACATCCATATTGTTACAATACTATTCTGCTACGCCAATGCCACCAAACTAAGGATACTAATAAATCTTTGCAATATCAATAATGCAAATAAATCCATTTCAACTCTGCAAGCGGAGCCAGGACAGAAGCAGACCATCTCCTCCATGTTTTCCCTCTCTCTCTCTCTCACTTCTTAAGGCTCGCTCGGAGGAAATTCACTGCCTGTTATGCGGGTTGCGGCTTAGGTGGTAAGTTTTTTTTGGAACTAGCTGTACCATGATATCATTCTCTCCCTTCGGTTGATTTCAGTTTTTCTTGTAAATGTTTTCCGCTTCTTCCGAAAGCCTTTCTTTGACATCCCTATTCTTACTTGCACTTCTTCCGCACTTATCTACTCTTCTGTGAACTCTGTACTTTGATATTTATACCTTTCCACCTGACCTATTTTCACATCTTTCACAAAGACTTCCATTAGCTCATTCTGACCTATTATCTTTTTCTTATTCTCGTTTATTTTTTGACCGTATTAATCTTCCAGGCTATCCAGTTGTTTTAATAAGAGGATGGTTATAAAGGAGAATATCTGACAGTATGTCAATGAGAACGTTTGAATCACAATATCAGTAGAAAACCTGTTGACTTGAATAGAATGACTAAAACCTTCTAACACTCCTCATCCCTTTTGATTAGGGTTTAGAAACACATGAGGATTCATACTCATAGGACTCATACTTATTTCGGTATTTAGAATGTTATTCTCAGAGACTCTCTGTCTTCTTAAGGAGACGGTTACGTAAAGCCAAACTCGGTAACAGTTTACTGCGCGGAAAAAGTAAACATCTTAGTTTTTCCCTTCAATACGAATCAAAGTATACAACGATAGTAGAATGCGAAGATAAATGGCTCAAATAAAATGGTCTCCTCGTCTTATGTGAAAGGATAGGAGGTAAACGATTAATATCCTCAAAGGGAAGCCGTTTGTTGGGAGAGCGAAAATAAATCGAGGGGAAGGTTCTCCCGAAAATTACTGAAAGAGATAGAGAGGTTCAAAGAAGTTTTTAGGGAACATGTAGGCACGCGAAAGAAGAAGAGGCATCAGAAGGAAAAGGTAAGAGGGTTCGTAAAAATTGGAAGGGCGAGCGATAGAAGCGAAAATTACGGGGAATTCCGAGAGGCAGGAAAAGGGCGAAATTTTTAAGGGCCTCCCTCAAAAACGAAACCCCAGAAACAGTTGAGCGTAAAACGGCGAAGACTCACGGCTTCCGTTATTCTTTTTTTCGCTTCTTCAGAAATGAGCGGAGTCATTTTTTTGGGAGACAATTAGGCTGAGTCGAGCAAGTAAATGGAATTGGGATGTAATGAGTGAAATCGAGAAAGGGCATTTCTATCGAGAATGTTTCGGAATATGTCTGCTTTAATTTGAGATCGTTTGAAGAGCATTTTGACGATGAAGCTGGATGGGAAAGTTCGTTTCTCAGAAATGATGGATTAGGGGGCGAGATAACGAGATTAAATTACGATTGATTAAATTTAAACCTCAGAATTTTTCAAAGGAATTTCTGTTGTCGTCTACTTTTGCATCCAAGATGTTGTGAGGTTTAAAACCCTACGATAGCCGTAAGTCGGTATACGGACTAGCGTCGACAAGTGTCTTGAAGCAACGTCCGGTATCATACTCATTATGCATCTACACATGTATCCTGTAAGCAGCCTTTCGGCATGGGTTGCATGACTCTACATACCTAATCTTTTATTTTCACTTTGTAAATTAATTCTTGAATCTGCTGGTTCTCGCATCTATTTCTCTGTTCTTCCTCACAGAATGGCGTATGTGACAAGGAGAGGCATAATCTGGGCCACGTCTTCTCTCTGAATATATTAAGCAAATCAAGTCTATGTTTGAGCCTTATTTCTTCTAAAGATTCCCATCCTGCGTCTTAAAGCATCGAAGTAACACCTTCCTAGCAATTCTTTACAAAACGTATCGTCATTCGTTTTACCTTTTCGAATTTGCGAATTCAACTCTTTTCAGCAGGGTTCCATACACTGCAAGTATACTCAAAGTGAAGTCTAACTAACCAAAGTAACACAAAGTGTCTGCCGATTATTCTCTTGAGTTGCTTAAGAGCTCTCTCACATATATTATGGATGTGGGTAACCCAGGTTAAGTTTTTTGTAAGGGTTTCTCTAAGATATTTCATCGAATCGATTGTTGATAAGTTTTTTCCCTCGGAGGCTATGCGAATAATCATTAGTAAAAGATTTCCTTTGGAAGAAATTAACTACTGGAAAAGAAAGAAATATTACCAACTCTCTAGAAATCATATAATGCTCATGCTCATGCTATCGAGGGTTCAAATCTGCTATCGAAATTCGGATTGAGTGATTCCTAAAATTCATCGCATCTGCATAAGACTTTTTTTATTCAGTTCATATCTCAAAACTGACCTCTTTTGAAATTGTTTCCAATATTTAAGCAAATCACGTTCTATCCGAATATCCAGAATTAACCATTCGAAACTTAGCGTACGCCGTCGTCATCGCGATATTTATTTTTAAAATTTTTGAATGTTCTCGTATTTCGAAATTAGATACCTATTCATCTATTTATATTGCTATTACATCAAGTTGATTTATATAAATAAGATAACTAACAATATTTATTATTTTCCGTAATGTATACCAATCATACAGGAGAAGTTAAATATTAAAATAATACAAATCTAAATGACAAAAAAGCCGTAATTTTTTACAAAATAAATAAACGTTAACCCTTTTCTGCATGAGAAATCTCCGCTGTATATTTCGGAAGTGGCGGAATGTTGACGGAGCAAATAATACGACCTTGGCCTTAAAGAAACGAATAATTTCATTTATCTTTAATGGAATGATGAGACTCCAATTGAATCCTTTCTCATAAATTCAACGATTACAGTCACAAAATACGCCTGAAAATACGCTCTTAGCCTTAAAAACCCGTTGGGACTTGGGACCTCTGTGTTTGAAATTTAACGCACTAACCATTACGCCTCCGGCTATATGTTAAGCTAATTTCAAAAAATTGAATCCAATAATCTTATCACGTGAAGAAATGAACGTAAAACGTACGTAATACCGTGTAACTGAAAAATCGATTCCGTCAACAAAACTAAATACCGACTCCATTCAAAAACCAACTGTTTTAAATCAGGAGCTGGTTTAATTCAAGTTATAAAATAAAGTCTAGTAATTAGAAATATTTTTATCTAAATTCAGAATAGATGGAATTATATTCAGAATATAACATCTTAGGAAATGAAATCTGAGTGATTTCGGCCGCGTACAAAGTCTTCAGCGATAGCAAATGATCGGGTTGTGGAAGGGGAGAAGTTAGTGGAAGTGAGAGGGCAAAATTTGAGCGAATCCTCCGCAGACTTAGGCCTACATCTAATAGAATTCTCCACAAACTCCGCCGCCGACATTCAGGGTACCCTTGGGCTTATAACTATATCCTAGCTTCCTCTCACTAAGTATAGGCGTGTATAATTTCATCCGAGATTGGTCATCAAAATGTAAATTCTCATTGCCAAGAATAGCGCTATTAAATATTTTTTCATCAAGTATATTATTAGCCGAGTATTTTATCGGATTACGAAGAACGCTTTCAGTGCTTAACTTACTTCTAATTCATTCTTCTTGAAAAATAATGTAAATTTGAAGGTAAATATCATTTTAATTCAAACCTCTTGAGATGGATTTTTCTGCGGTTGTAAAGTTTGAGCAGGGTCACGGAAAACATTCGTTGTAAATGATCTTGCCTCATTTGAGGTTGTTAGGAGAATCCTTTGATCGCATTCATGATGTGATTTTTCAAGTAAAATATTCTGTTCAAATAAGAAAATTAAGCTGAATATTTGCCATAAATCGATTTTTCATGGTCGAAAAAATCAGGGTTAGAGGTGAGAAGACAAAATTAGAATAATTTTTCGAAAGAGATAAGAGTTTCAAACATTTTCCGTAGGCTAAATATGTCAGTGAAATGTCAGGCTTTCTCTTCCCCGAATGAAGTGGCGGATTGCTGACCTTCTAAGAATCACCCAATGCGCATTTCGGTAGCTATGCTGTCATCCTCAAAGAGGGTAAATATATGTGTTTCACTAAAATGGAAGGTACAGCTTTCAATATTAATCGCCACAGCACATAGCAAGTCTGATGAAACACAACTAAGTTCCGTAATTTGGAACTACAACTTACTGTGAAAGTTCGAGATTCATATTCCTAATAAAAATATAAATCATTTATTAATACAACTAATTTTGGACACGCATGATGTTTTTTTAATAATTCATACATTTTTTGTTCAATTTATTCAAATTTAGTTTGTTCAGTAACATATATAAACAAAGTACTCGTAGAAGGTAAAAAGTTATATTTCCTCACACAGAGATCTATCTATAATTTTATTGGCTAAATTGATTGTATCAGCATTTCAAAAGATTATAAAAATTCAAAGAAATTTGGAGTCGAATTGACTTCACACGATTAATTAAGGAACTTTTCTGCCGCGACGAAGGGTTAATAAGCATCATTATGCGTTGTTAATTTTTAGTTCGCTTTCTTCGGAGAAGGAAAAGAATTATCTTTTACGTCTCTTACATTTCAACCGTAAAATATAAGCCCTTTGACATTCTGACATATTTCACTCTTACTTTCATTCAATATACATCAGGGCTCGTGGAAATCCATCCTATCTTGCATTTGAATCCGAAGAAAAAGTCATATTATTTATTTCCTCGGAGTTTTTATCAGTGATATTTCCTTATTCATTATATTCCATCCGAAACACGTATCGGCTTGAGCTTTCCAAAACGTGAGGAGGAAAAGCCGAACATAGATAAAGGCTTTCGTCTCAGATCGAATCATTCTATGGGAATTCGATATCGGATCGAATGTTACTCAGGATCAGTATCGGAAAATTTGCGGCCGAAATTGCCCGTTCACCTTTTTTGCCTATCATACGATACGATGAATTATGGAAAGCACCTCCCACTATTAAGATTAAGGAGCGTGATAACCCTTTCGTTACTGGCAATATCACAGGGATATGACCATATGGGTTCAGAAGGGTCTTATGGTATGCCTGAATGAGTATTTAACGCAGTGTACGCTCTGAGGATACTCGGAATTTTTGCAATATTTACTATCAAATGAATGGTATTATTCTGTTCCCTTTGATTTCCCTCAGTATATAACCACATAATTTATATAAGTTGGCCGAGTCCGAAAAATAGTGAAAAATTTTTATTGACTCTCTCTCTCTCTAACCGAAGTAACAATACATATATTAATGTTTATACGTCAAGATGTTGTAAGACTGTGTTTTAGTATTGACAAAAACGGTGGTTCTCGATTCGAAAGTAGGTATTCGGCTTAGATAGGGTATCACTCATCCAAAATAAAGGGGATAGACTGAGATGTTTTATGTATCGTTCTTTCCCATGATAATTAGCGAACACAATGCGGCGCTCCCTGGGGGTAGACTTGATTCATGGCTATCCCTATTATCCACCTGAAAGGCCGTTGTGTACATTTAAAGAGAGAGTGATGAATACAGCTCATCGTTGTTGCCCGAGGCTCTGAGAGATTTTGGGCGAATACCTTCGAAGCTTCGTTGTTCCACCGATTTTGAAGCAAAGATCACTTTATGTTATTCTTATCCCTTGTTTAAATGGGAAATGAGGTATACCATAAGCGTAGAAGATTGAGTAGGGACCCATTTCAAGCTGATCAACATTATATAATTAAAATTTGAGTTAAACAGAAAATTTTCAAGATAATCCCATTGACTTTAACCCTAGTAATCAATCTAATGCAAGAAAAATAATTTTGTTGTTGTTTTTAATACATGCTTAACTTGTAAGTTACAAGTGATGTGAGTTAGGTTTATCTGAATTTCTGTGTATAATAATCTAATATATATGCTTTAAACTCAGGAACCCTATGTATAATCGTAAATATTTGTGATATTTCATCCTTTTACAACACACGTAACTTAAACAAATGAACCGAATATGTATTTACGCGAGTTATAGGTAAATAGTTGAATTGTGATCGATGTACTAGACTTACAATTACCTGTCCTCATTTTGAGAAATCTAGGACGATCAGATCAATATTATCTTGACAGCGACAAAAAAAAATAACAAATTACTCCAACAATTCAGCAAACATAATTCAGCATTTATCATGAAATGAAAGAAATAAAACTACCCAATAAGTTGTTTGGAAGCTTCTTAGGCAAACATCATGACGGAATCGAGGTTTACTTCCAGTAGATTAATCGAATTGTCCCAAATGAATACATATATTTTACTGAAATAGAATATTCTAATTACTATTGGCTACTTTTAATAGTCTTCTATTGATGATTTGTCCTTGAAAAACTAACGAATAAATGAAAAGGCAAGAAATCAATACGAAGCTTTCCTAATGAGAGCAGGTTTATTATCCTAGCAAATCACTAAAAACGGCATTGGTTTGAGTAGATTGGAATGTTTCTAGTCTCCTCCAATAGTGATGCATCACTTAAACTTGAAATTCGTGTATTTTTCTGGTTTCGCTTATATATATATATATATATATATATATATATATATATATATATATATATACATATATATCTAAACTATATATATATATATATATATATATATATATATATATATATATATATATATATATATAGTTATTATACCCTTGATTTAGGCTCTTTCCCAATTGAATATCTAATCATTTAGTAGTTTACATTGCTATTCTATCATACCGATAACCTTGATAGTTTTTTAGTAAGTTTTTAAAGCAATTTGTTTAAATGTGCTTTGTTTTTGACAGTCAATTTATGCAGGCGATTTAACTTCATCTCTTCTCCGACTGTTTGGCCAAACCATAAACCGAGGAAATTAGTCAAAGCCCTAAATTTAGTTAGGCAATTCCCTTAATTGGAAAAAATTCGATGACCTCGTACAACAGATGTGGTCGCTGATTGTGATTATGCTGCGCTTAAGAATCGCATGATTTCAACTATTTTACCTATTTAAATTTGTGATACAAGTATGCTTATGAAACAGATGAGAGAGTTCTTGACAAAAAAAGCAATCGCGTCTCGAAATTTCCATTAAAAATTATTTTATTTCTCAGCGAATCTCAAATAAGTTAACCGAAGTTGATTACTGAGTGAGTTACGTTGGCTTTCTATGAACAAATCATATCCTCTTCTTTCCTGGCTCAGGGTTTTAAGACTGTTCCGGCATCTTTACCATCACATTCGTCAACTACCCCAAAATTCACGAGCATTAATTATTTAACGCGTGGCTCGAATATTCTATAAAAATCAAATTCGTTTGAGCATGAATACATTGATAGTGAACATTAAATGACTCCGGATATTGATGTATTAAATGTATTTTTTTTCTGGATGCCTTTGAATGATACTCGTAAATCTGTCACACAATAATACCACAAACTGTATTCCGGTCACTTTTATCAGAATATTTCAATAAACTCCCGTTTATTTACAAGCAATTGGATCTCAGGATATTGATTCTGTATATAATGAGAAAGACGCATATGAGAAGATGTTGAGGCATCAATACAGGCCTCATTATGAAAAAAGTTGAATAGCGGAGCCCGTGTTCCGAAGGAATGATTTGGGAAGAACGTAATGGTGACAGATAAGAGATGGAGAGGATGGGACGATAGTAATTAGGAACCGAGCCCACGAGTAACTCGATTTCCAGCCGCAGGGGGGCGGGCTGAACCCCCATTACGCAGGGTAAATAGTTATAACATCCCGAAGGGAAAAAATGGCTTGCCTACCCCGTGAAGCAGAGATGAGGATCTCAACCATAAATAACTTAGCGCAGAGGGTAAATCTGCTTAAGGGTTTCTAATTTGGAGAAAGTTTAATGCTTGAATCTTAGGGCGTGACTCAAAATTAGGGTGCGCTCTGGAAGTGGCTGATGAAAATAAAGGTGAGGAGGACGAGCGGGAGAGGCTAAATGAGCCAAAACTACGTTAAAGGTGGTATAATAGGAGGCTAATTCACTTAAATCGGCGTTTAAAACAAGTTTTCCGCAGCATGGATACGTTCGAATTTTCAATTGTGGCTTGCCTACCGTTTTAGAGTCCCATTCAAAGTGTGTGTATACCTAAATGAAATTCACTTAGTTTCCATGATGTTACTCTTATTCCATAAAAATACATATTTTTCAGCAGAATTCAATCCTCACTAAAATCGAAAGCTAGGAAAGATGCAACGCAAGTTACACATGTTTCTCTACCGAGATAAATTTTTATTTTTCTCTGTTTATCATGTTGATTCCTTTTCGTAACAACGGTCGTTACTCGTGAACGTGGGTCTTTGGAAGATTGCATAAAGGTCACTTCAATGTCCAATTTGTCATTCTTCCATTGCCTACTTTCTCCTTTACTATTGAAAATATCTCTAAAATCCCACGGAGAAAAAGAAGCAAAAATAACTGGGAATAAAATAAATGGGAATCTAGCCAGTGTCCTATATTTTGGTCTCATTTTGTTACGAATAGAATACCTAACGGGACAGTGAGAGTCCTGGTCTCGAGTCCATTACGAAATTTCCAGTTTTGTTTCTTATTAGGTTTTAATGCCGCACTACAATTCGTGGGAAGTTACATACCATCCTAATTCTCAATATTTGTAAAATGATTCCTTATATAAATGGGAATTGAGCCAACTTTTTCTCCTAAATTTACGATTCTTCCATTTACGAAATAAGTCTGTTTTCCATTGAAAAATAACATTGATGACGTATTTAGTGATGTAACGAATTCAACAGAGGTATCTAATTTTTAAAATTTTTTTAATTATGCATGTAAACTCTGGAACGTAAATTACCTTAATTATCAATTCCTTCTTAATTCTATGAAATCTAATACTCTATTGTTACATTGTCAACTATTGTATGAGATTTAACCTTAGATTCACGCTAAAATCCCCCTCAAATATCAAATTCAAAATTAAATATTTCGATTAAACTATCCCGCGATTAAATTTTCACTTCGAAAATTAATTGGAGATGTAATGAGAGGAAGAGGCTTATTAAAATGTGAGCGCTGCGAAGTTAAGATGTGATAAATCCCACCATCGGACCCTAACTGAATATCGTGTCTCACGTGATTTACGTTTGTGACAACTGCACATATCACCCTTTTCTTACTAAATGCCGCGCCCTCTGCTTTTTGCAGGCAGCAACGGAAGTGCAGATCCAGAAGCACCCCCTGCCAATTACGGTCGTCGACGCAGTAGGGCAGTGCTCTACCAACTGTCCGGTCACTACAACAAGCAGGACCACAAGATGAAAAGGACTAAGCTGAAACTGAACAACGTAAGGAAACCGGTACAACAGGCATAGTACATCATCCGCCAGACTTCTGGACTGTTTTTTACATTCTTTGGAAATTAATTGGTGTGGTCATGCATCTTTCACTTGTTTTGATTACCTGGCGGTGGTGACGATAACCTGAAATCATGGTGGAAGTGATCCATTGAACTTGGAGAGGAAACTAAATTAAAACTGCATATTACTCACCCTCATTGAGGGAATGCGTAACTAATATTACTTTTCTCTCGAATACGGCGGATTCTGTCGGCTAAATTAATTAGCCTAAAACGGTTGACATGAATCTTCTCTTTCAACATAAGCTTCCTGTTTACTTCGAAGATAATTTAAATAATATCTAAATTACGTAAGAGGCTTTTAGAAAAATAGGCGCTGAATACGATTTTGCAGCGAGTTCAATGTGAATATATAGGACATCGATTACTGTCAATCATTTTAACGAATACTACAGTATGATAATATGATAACAAATTTCGCAATCTACCGAACGAAAACGCATTTTCCCGATGATATAAACATGCATGGATATATTATATGGTGTGAATAAACATATCTCTCATGAATTTACTTGTTAATTTCTCAATACTTTCAATTGAATATTATAAATTTTGCTATCTTTAAACAGAAAGTAATTATTTCTTATGATACGAAAATGTCGTCTGCTATAGTTTAACGCTGAATTCGTCATAAACGCATACACGTTATTTGGTTTGCTTATTCTAATCATTAGAGTATCATTTGCTTCATATTCGTTTCTTGAAAAAAACTAAGCAAGGATTCAGTTACCTCTACGGTGTTTGTATATGCATCGTCAGTTTACCGTTAGTTTACCAATACATCTCAAATATATGTAATTTATTCTTCCTGGGACATTCACTCTCTTACACATATTTTAGAATGGAAGTAATGATGTTAGCTTTAAAAAGTATAGAAATATCATTAACAGACTCAAATTGTATTCAATCGAACTAAAATTATTATAATAATATCACTTCAAGAACTTCGCGAACCTAACGAATATTTGATTAACTGCCTCAGTACTAAATAATAGAGGTAGTGGTAACACTCTGTCGATGAAAATAAATCCGGTTTCTGATCGTTCTATTCGTTTCGGAAGTTCTATATTAATACGGGGACGGGTTTTTTTTCATCCAAGACTCAAGAAATTTCACACAATTATCAGTTCACTCAAAAGACATTTCAACCAAGAGATTCTTCAATACCAAAGAGTATTTAACCACACGGTATTATAAAAAACAAGTAGAATATAAGAATATGAATGCCGTAAAAAGTACAATAACCTCATTTTGTAAACTTGACAGTCAATAGATTCCCAACCGTGAATGCGTTGACAAGATAAATTATAAACGTCACATGTTTTTCTAGTAGTGCTTGCGGATTATTCTTGTAGATTAATATAGTTAATGGTTAAATAGAAAAACGTGAATTTTTGTCATATTTGATTCAATATTTCCGTTATTTTTGCTTTCCTATCCAAATACATTTTTAACTCTGTGCTCGATTGTTTGCATAACAGCCATCGCTAATCTTAAGGGAAGTATAATTATAGTTCTTATTTTCTACCTACATAAGTATTTAGGCAAAATAAATGCAGTAAACATCCTGTTTATGACATTATCAAGTCTGCAGTTAACTCGCTTTAAAAATCCATTTGGTGAAATATCCGTTGAGTAAAATACCCATGGGGAGAAATGTTCTTCTATGGAAATTTTTGGATGAAACATACCTTGGTGAAAGTTCTCATGAGTAAACCGTACTTGGGCAAAGCGTCTTTTGGGTGAAACGTCCGTACACCCAACCCTCCAAGTTACGAGCATTTTCTAAATACATTAAATTATTTTCGTACAACTTTTAAACCCATGGAGAAAAATTCTTTGTAGCATTTTTCCCCTGGATATTTTCGGTGCCCTAAATGTAATACAGTTTTTTTCAATCGAAGAAAAGAAGTGATCATAGTGATGAGACGTGAAGAAAATTTGTAGTCGACAAATTACAATCACGTAACATCCCAAGAGTCCTTCTTGCAGATTTTTTTCAACCACTTTAGTATCATTCCACGAATCATCGGAAGAGATTTGGGTTGATAAAAGATGAAGTGATTTTCACAAAAATCTTTTTAAAGATAAAACTCCTCTTCATCCGCAATGAATTTCCTTAACTCTCTTTCGTGCCTCCCCCTGATATTTCTGATCGCTTCTGTGGATTCATAATCTAAATCATTGCCCTCTTTGAGAGAAATAAATGTTTTCTTGGTGTTGAGATCATTAAGGATCATAAGTAAGGGTTAATCTGAATAGTGAAATAGAAGAAAAGAGTAAAAATGAAAAAGATAACGTAGGCGTTTAGAAGACGTATCATAGTTTTCCGATTTAACTGTCGAACAAAGCTTTTAGATTCAATTATTTCTCATTCGTTTAAGACTTTTGCTTAGCATGTACTTTGTGGCTTTTTTATTTTTTACCTTTCTTTTATAGGTTACATTTCTAGCAATTTTGACAGATTTTTTCTTATCTTTTATATAACTCGATGTTGCCTTTGCATATATATCAAGATACATACACACTGTCGAAAAACTCCAACACGATAATTCACAACCGAAGCGTTTACTTTTTTAAATCGCCGAAGAGAAATAAAAATTTTGGCGTTAAATATTCATATATTAAAGTGGATATTCATGAGTTAAACTTCAATGGTTAATAATGCATTAAAAAACTGAAACCGGCGTGTCTACGTTCGGAAAAGCTAAACTGTCACCCGTTATAAAAATTTAATTCTTCGAGTAAATTTATTTAAGTTCAATGTAAAAATCTGGGAAAATATGAGGTTATAAAATTCTCGTTTTTCTAATCCTCAGTAGTAAAAGCTTTTATGAAATGTATGGCCCACAGTGTGTATGTTTTTGCATACATTCCTAAAATTGGTATATTGATGTTTTTTCGTATTTAAAACATGAATGGGAATGTCTCCGTTAACTTTTCCCGTTATCGGTGTTGGTGCATGCACTGGGAATATTTAGGAATTACAGTTCCATGCAGTTATAGTGGCATGTGTGACATTTAGTGAACGTCATAGATTACGTGTATAATTCTGTATCACTCATCATGTCTCATCTATGAGCATACATTACTTTCATTCTCAGTGAAATTTCGCAAATGTTGTTATGGCGAACTATCATTCGAAACTTAGATAAAGATGTTGGTTTTTCATCTGAATTTATCTTGAAATTATTTTGGCCGAATGATTCCTTAGTCGATAAATAGCTCTCAAAAGTGTTCGAAGTTCTTTCATTTAGTGATTTCCCAACAAAGTGCTCAGGAACTTATGTTCATTGTTGGTGATACCTCAATTCGAGTTGAACCCTGAGTTCCTATCTGCTTACCGATCATAAATTCTTTGCCAGATAGAACCTATGAAGCAAACTACGCGTTGTATTAGTAGATAATACAAACTGAAAATGCAATAAGTCTACGTTTGCCTCAGATTTAAATTAATTATGCAAATCATTTCAAATTAAGGGTATATACTAATCTGAAAACGGTATAAACTCCAGAAATATCTAAATTAGAAAATATAAAAGCATCTATCTGAATGGTATATATCTTTAAACGTTATCAAAATATATATTATTTTTAAATTATGTATGGATGTATTGAAATATAAAGAACGTGAAAAATCATAAATACATATCTTAATACATTAGCATTATTATTTTTTAATTCCTTCATTATGAAGTAGCGCTTTTCCGTATCAAATGAACTAACGTACTAAAGACTGAAGTAGATGTATGTTACAGCATTGTAAAAGTTTCAGGACAAAAGATATATTGTGAATAAAGAGAAAAATGCATAAAATTAACAAGAACTGTTCTCATACACTTCTAATAAAAAATCCCTAGAACGACTTTCTCGAAAATAAATTTGCATAAAAATTTAATCACATTATTTTCTATACCTTACATTTCAAGAATTATAATTCTAAAACAGAGCAACTCCAGTCTTCCGCCTTTCAAAATTTCAAGACTGATGTATAAGTCACGTTCCAATAGATGGACTGAAGCTTTTGATGTTTTTATTTTCTTAAACTAAGCAGGAGAAGCAGAGGTTAGCTCTTAAAGAAAAAGTTCTAATAAGCTCAGCTTGCGTTTCTATTTACTATCTCTAGTTCTAGCAATAGGTACAACGATTACTAATTGCTGATATGAATCAATGAACTTAATGCATTCTATAAATCTTTATCGATACAATTTACTTATAAATAAGACCATACTTTTTCGACATGTATATATCGTATAAACGGCTCGTTTAGCACATGAAAAAGAAATCAATCTCCGAATTCGATAAATATAGCTCATTTAAACGAAGTGCAAGACACCGAAAGTTGATCATTACACTTTTGGCGAGCAGGAAATAATCATCATCAGCCGCATCTTTCGTTCCTTTTATAACTCAAATCAACAAGAACTGTGTATCTTTTCCGCTAGTCACTCCTGCAGCCTCGAAGTGCGGCTGCACCGCTCCCGGAGTACAAAGCAGCAGCCGCCGGTGAGAAGAGCCGACTGGTCCTCCGGCATTACGGTACCTTCAAGGCGGCTTGGGATTGGCTCATGCTTCTGGCGACCACTTACGTGGCGGTTGCGGTGCCGTACAACGCCTCCTTCGTTGCGGCTGACGGACGAGCCTCCGTGGTTTCGGATGTACTGGTGGAGGCACTCTTCATTTTGGGTGAGTACGCCGTGAATATAGGCAACACCACATACGATATGTATATATCGCTGCATAATCTCCAGGGGCTCCCCGCTTAAGCCGTTATTTCGGGGCTGGTCTTACACTGTGGCAGAGCAACCACTTCTCAAGTTTGCGTTAAACACTAAAGGAATGGGTTATTGGCCCTTAATTTCAAATAAGTTCTTTGCATCTTCAAAAGACAAGGAATATTCCTTAGTTTGCATTATCTGCCACAATTTAGGATGGGATATTTATAGAGTACGCGGACAATTAGCGTGCAACACTGGATGACTTCTTGTTATACATTTGAAGAATTGTCACCTTTTGATTCAATAATGGTATCTCTGTTTCTTTATTTTGGCCATTCTTCCCTCCAAAACGTAGCATTTTTTACTATTTACGGATATAAACAATTACGGAGGAATAAAAATTGTTAAACAGCATTGGTGAATGGCTGTTACAGACACTCTTTCTCCAAGACTACGTATAACAACTCTGAAAACGCTTTTTTGCCTCTCTGATTCATTCCATATGTTCCAACTTGAGTTTTCTAGAAAAGGAAACACCGCTAAAAGACGATGCAAATTAATTTTCTGTCCTAGAAATCAACAGTTGGCAAAGATCTGCCACAATCAGAGCTAGAATTGGCTCCGTCCAGAGATATGCAGAATAGACCATTTCTTCATTCCCTTCCTGCAAACTATCATTGCAAAAGAAAAGTTGAAGGTAACCTGATTACAAACGAAGCAAATAAAGAGAAGAAAGAAGAGGACGGCTGTACATACGCTGTAAAGAATTTTAGTTCTATCGTATGATTGGGTATAGCAGATCGTGCTTCACATGCATGTGCAATATCTTCTTTATATGAGGATACCAAGCGTCTTAAGTGATATTTCTTCATGTATTTCGTGTAAAAAGGACCGACAAGGGGTGAAAATCGCGTATCATGCTGGATATAGCCTTAAGCGAGAGCATTTTAATCGGGTTTCAACGTATGTTCGTGTGAATCGTTTATGGAACGCGGACCAATTGCACGTTTTCTCATATTCCCACAGTTTGTCATCAAACAACCCTCTTGCAAATTAGGTACACGTACCGCAACCCTCTCCCAACCCTTTGCGTAAATTATGATAAAAGCCTTTGTCTCTACCTTAAGGGTCGCTTTTATCATTAACCGACCTCAGCCAGGGGATCTTGGGTTTTGGGAGCTGTTTTGGTCACGGGTCAAGCAGTAACACCAACAGAACAAGAAACTGTATCCATAATACAGGTAGATTAAGTTTCCTTATGCTTTCACGAAGCTGGAGTCCAAAAGATATACATATCTAATTTTTTTTATCTTTATACCTCTTTAAAAGAGGCCAAAGAAAATCATACTGACTTTCGGGATGTAAAATAAGAGATTTACAACGGATGATATGTTTTCTCGTTGATTAAACTACTTATCAAATGTAAGCTTCCGATAATATATAGCTTCAAATGTTTATTTATTATTAACTTAGTATTGATCGCCATTGATATGATGAAACCAAAATTCATTAGCCATATTAGCTAAGACTAAAATCATTTACTTTTAACATCAAAACCTGTTGCCAATAACTTTGCATAAGTATTTTCACATTCACCTCGTAAGTCATTCCAGCAGTTTGCGCGTTTCTATATCCTTTTACAAATGACTTTTTCGTTTTTTGCGAACTGCCTCGTACTCTCCTATCCACCGGGAATGGCACTACAGAGTGATACTTCAATTTGCGTTTGAAAGAATTGTTTTAATTTTGGGGTGAATATAGGACAGTGTTTTGTGTCGTCTTGAGACGTTCATAAGCAGCTTACTTTTTCTTAACTTCTGTAATTTATTTTTCTATAGTGAATGCATGATTTACTTTCTTAAGGAGGATATATATTTATAGTCATTAATATTGTGTTACAAATATCGCGGCAGCGTTCACTCCCCTCTTTACTCCATGCCATTCCTTGGTTATTACTAATCTCTACTAACATATTCAATTAATCATAGTAGGTAACTATGCGTTGTACTGTATGATTTTAAATTTTTATTATATAATAATAGGTAAAAGCCAATGATAATATTCAACATTCCTAATAACTTCGTTTAAATTTGTTCTCCAAATATTTAGTACATTTTTCCACATTTTCGCTTACATCTTCAGATAAAATACGCAATTTTTTTCTTATCAGCCATACGTTTAGAGAATGTTTCCAATAACCGATTTTATATATTATAATTACTCTCTTGATATTGCAATGATACACGGTGTGAAGAGGCGCACACTGTCCTAACCTTAAAGGTTTTTATTAAGGCGAAATTGAGAGTAAGAATTCCCTTCTTCCATCTAACCAGACAATAACCAGATAGAGTTATGGATGCAAAACAAACCTAAAGAAATATCCTAACAAAAAAGTATCTTAAACAGTAAAGCACCCTCAGAAAAGGGGTGTGTGAAATACCTGTTCAAGTGTATTAAAAATACACGGTAAAAGCTGTAAAGAAAAATGGAATAAAGCATTCAGTATGACATAAATCACAATTGCATTACTGTAAAAAAATAATATAAATTGAAATCAAAAGCAACAAGTCACTTAGAGAAAACAAAAAAATTACGAGGTATTTAACTTAATTAATATACCAACAATAACCGAAAAACAAAATTATTAAATGAAAGCTAAAGTTGTTCTTGAATTCGATAGATAAGTTACTAAATATGCATATAAGAGAAAAATACGGAATAGAATATAATAATATGCAACATTATTACAATGGTGATAAAAATAAAGGAAAACTAAGTACCACACCTCAAAAATGTTGGATTAAGAATCTTGGAAACATTGCAGACATAAAAGAGGCCAATTCAATCTAATCTAAAAGATGGAATAGCAACTGGAGGTGAGAACGAATAAGGATAAAAGTTGTCCTTCGCTCCCCTCACTATAATTCGAGATTGGAGAAATCAAGGGAAAGTTTAAACGCCTGCTTCCGTCAGCTCTCCATTCTCCACTGCCAGCTCTCCTAACAGACATAACAACTCCACATCGTTCCTAGGGAACTGGCTACACCTGTTGCCCTTTCGAACCCCCTTCACTCCCCACCTTTCCAAACCTTTTCTCTCACACCTTCCCCTCCTCTTCTCGTAAACAATGCCTTTGAAGCGGCTTATTTTTGATGTGGTGTGGAGGGGCGGGGATTCAGTAACGAGAGAAACTCAAGTGCCTTACTCTTTCTATGCTCTAAACAACTATGTTGAAACGTTATGAGTTTATGGGAGTAAAACTCTTGACTCGAGCGGTTTTGGTCAGGATTCCGAAGATGGATCGAAGTAGAAATCGTAGCGGAGATTAGAACGGAAGAAATTCAATAATGAACCGAGGCCAAAGAAATAGCAAAATTAGGATTTATGCAAACAAATTGGAAAGGAGATAATCAAAGCCAAAGAGAAGATAAATTAAAGAAATAACACAATCTAAAGGAAAAATTATAGAAAATTTGAACCGGTTAATGTAAGATTAAGAGGGAGAATCAAATGAAAACCTTAAAAGTATAGGAGTCTTGAATGAAATCTACATGCTCAGGCGTTACTTTGTGGAAAGCCACTGTTGTAAAGAAGAAGTACACTGGTAATTTTCCACACTGTTTTTTACTGTAGATCGGTTTCGCTGCCAGGAGTAGCATCTTCTGGAGGAAGGATGGGTTGAGTGGTGGGCTCACCAGAAGATGCTACTCCTGGCAGCGAAACGACAATAAAATACAGTGTGGAAAGTTACCAGTGTACTTCTTCTTTACCATATAGGAGTCTTTCCTCTTTTCGGGAGGCCTGGGTTCGATCTCGGCTTCGAGCCTTGTCCTGTAGGCTTTTTTCATATCCGTTTCCCAAAGGGATTTTTTCTGGATGCACATCCTTAAGTACCATACATCCTTTAACCATTTTCCTTAAATCTGTATAAAATTTATAAATGGGATGTAAATTTCCTTTAAGTTGCCAATATCATCGCTATAGATGTTCTAAATATACATTTATTAGAAGCACAGTGTAGAGCAGCAAGTGTTGTCATGGTAGAAACTGAAAATAGCCACATGCAAGGATGCACTTAGCATTACTCTTGGAATATATCTTACATCTAGAGTAAACGAAAGCTGCAACAGTAAACATGGATAATAGGTTCTAACTTCTAAGTTTACAACGCAAGACTCTCCAAGTGGAGGTTCTTCCCGTGCCCAGCCCATCCTCCCAACCATTAGATTTGAAGAGAAGCTAATTCTCACTAGACAGTGCAATCGATCCATTTCAGTGAACAGTCCATTAAATATCAGCACACTCTAGCGTAAGCATAGGCAAACTGCCGCCTGCGAGCTTGGTCTAGCCCGATTGCTATGATAGCACGCGGACTAATTCCTTATTCTCCAAATTTCCTTTTTCTTAAAACTAAACCTACCGCTTAAAATTATTATTTATATCTTTACCGAACACATAAAGATACTTTTATATTTCTAATGTCTTAAAGCACAGCACACACATATAAACATATATATGTCTGACCTTCAATAACTACACAACTACAGAATCTAGATCTTTTCTTCTATCTAGCGGCTAGATTCTAACCCGAAAAAGGCAGGAGCCTCATTAAGAGAATGAGCCACAATCACGTAAATCGAGAAATTCTACGAAGAAAAGACGTTTAATTTCAAATGTCACTCATCAAAAGGATGGCAATGCTCTGATACCATTAGTGAGTAGAATAGATTGGTTGAATACATATTTTTCTCCTCTAGAATATCTCTTGATAAGTATTTTCCGCAAAAGACTGTCTCTTTAAGAATAATATGTAAATACTATATTATCCATGAATAATATATAAATAGTAGATATTATAGTATTTTACTATATTCGATCAAATACATTAGGTAGAAGAAATAATGGTTAAAATTACTCAGGATCAAGGAAATTGTTAGGCTAACGAAGCTATATCAAAAGTCCAACAATCACTATATTTTCAATAAATAAATAATAAAAATAAAATAAACACAAAAAAGTTGTACATTTTCCTTTACATTATATTTTATTACTCTCTAAATGAGTCGTTTTCCCTCCACTATTTTCTGAATTATATAATAGTACTTTATCCTCTGAATTATCATGTTAAAAGAATACATATTAATTTTAACAATCATGATAAAGTTAGTAAACTACCCTCTAGCTATACAGCCTAATCGAATTTTATTTTGTTTTAATGAATATAATAATATTTTAACTAATTTCAGATCAGTCGACTAAAATATTCGTTGTATAAAATGTGTTTTATTCGTGTAAAAATATGTTAAGATACAGGGTTTCCCAAAAGTAAGAACCAATTTTTGTGAAATCGTGGACATTTTTTCAGAAAATCAAGTCTATTAATTATCATGTTTAAAATGTGCTAAATTCGGTACAATAATCTTCTCCGCGAAGGGAATACAGCAATTCAATGTGAACAGGCTTTCCCATAATTGGCTAATGCAATGCTGTTGTGTTGTTTTTAATGTAGACTTCTAAGACTATTGTATTTGGCATATCGAGTCTCAAAATACTTAACCCTAAAAAGAAGAATCTTCCTTAGTTTGCTTTATTTGCGACAACAGCAGATATATAGGGACTCCGAAGTGAGAAATGGAAGAAAAATTCAATAATTTTTGAAAACTGAACGAAAAACGTCTATTAGGGAGGCCAATTTGAGACTCAATATGACCAATACAAGAATTCACAGTCTTGCGTTCATAAATTATGGGAAAGCCTCATCCTATTGAGTTAACCATAACTGTAGTTATTTAATACTGATTACCTTCTCAGATTTTAGAAGAACGCTCTGATTTTCGCACAAGAAAAGTTTAATTCTTAACTTTGGGCATTTTTCACTCTATAAGGAAGCAATTTTTATCAGATAGACAATTAGGGAAGAATAAAATAAATAATTTTGGGTCAGTCGATTTAGGCAGAGGGTTATTATACCTAAAGTGGGTTACAAACATCAGGACACTGGTAAAATTTACGATATAAGAGGGTAGCAGAGAGTCTTAAGCATTACTTGAGTTTTTCCTGTGTTTAAGGAAAAAAGGGGCGGGGCCGAGTGAAAAAAACCGCCGCTAGAGAGAGAGGATTTTTACTGTGCTCGCTTTCCTAAGCTACCGTTCCCTTCCCTCAAGAGATCGATCTTTCCCTCTGAAAAGTGGAGTGCATCGCGTAATAGAAGCCACAATCCTTGAGCATAAACGCAGACGTGTTATACGGGTAGTTCTCGAAGGAGAATAGTTTGAGAGAGTGAGCAGCTGAATGCCAACCTATGAAACGGTTTCGACGTGTTGAATTTGCCTCCAGCTAATCCCATCACACGACTCAGCGAACCTCGGTTCCACTCCGGGGCCCATAGACGAGTGGTGACATCTGCTTGTCGGATAAGAACCACTCCTATGACACTCCACTTGAGGGAATCTCAAATACGACCTCTGACGCCTTCCCCATCGCATATTTCTACCGCACTCTCCTCTGCTTCAGCTCTCCTCCTCATCCTCAAAATAGAATTCTTACATTATGATTTCCTCAATCTAATGCTTTTTTCTCGGCGCTCACGAAATCAATTAAATTAAAAGTAGTAAATTCGTTACTTGTCTCATGATCCTTAAATTATTATTATTATTACAATATGTCCGATGCAATTTGACTTTGAATCAGACGAAATCTTCATACAGTACATCTTTCATTAGCTACATAATTTAACTAGATTACGGAATGCATGATTATTAGTAATTAGTATATCAATAAGAAAGATATCATCCTACATCGTTGTCGTATACACCGTTTCAATAATCGTATATCTTTATAAATCGTCGTCCAAGTATAATTACGATGCATAAAAATCCATTTATAAATCACACAAAACAGAGAAAAAAGCTGTGAAAATATACATGAATGTTACAGATTCTTACATAGGTAAATACATACATACGGAAACCTAAACTGGAATATTGGTTTGTGTGAATACGTAATCACGATTGTAGTGTATCTCCACGTAAAATCAGCACTTCTAAAATATATTCAAAAATTTTATTTATCTTCAAATATTAATAACTTTTATGAATACGTATGAGGTTAAACATGTTGTGTTAATATATATCTCAAGTGGCAACTAGGAAAAATAAGGACATGGAAGGAAAAATTTTAAAAAGCCTCGAGAATCTCCTAAGAGACCTCAAAAGATGGGGAATTTCCAAAGAAACGTATGTTCTCCCTGTGCCCAGTGCACTCGACTGTTTAGCATGCATGGTGTCATGATGGCGAAATTGGGATGGAAAGTGTGTGGTCATCTTACAATCTACCACTAGAACAGCGAGCCATCACCAAAATTATAATAATTACATTACTATAATTTTGGTAATGATTATTATAATAATATATATATATATATGAACCTTTATCTCACCCATTAACGGTCGAGTATTATGATCTATTGCTTGCTTTTCTTTAAGAGCCCTCATGTTTTGCCCATGGCATTCCTCCGCTTCTTTGCTATTATCTCTAAATTTATCGCAGCTTCCTAAAGCGCCAACTATTTTATAATCCTTCGGCACTGACCTTCCCCATTCTCTCTTCCCCTCTTGAGCATCACCTGTTGCCGGGCCCCACTCACCACCACTCCCCTCTTCCACCTTCACATTCGAAGGCCCCTAAAATTGCTTCAACCTTTTCCTAAGGGTCTCGTGATATATCCTAGAGTACGTTTAACGTCACACATACCCTCGTCTCGCAATCATCATCTTCCTAGAGAGTTATCGTTCATTAGATGTTTTCACAGTTTCAATGCTGCCACGAAAATATCTGCTTGCACTGAAACTGTCCAATGAGATTTGCCATATTTCCGCGGTGATTACTAGATTTCTCTACATTAGTTTACTAATTTTTTAAACTCTTTCGTCATGGTAAGAGACATAGGTATCCAGGGGCATACGATATGACAAGAGATACAGGTATCCCATCCAGAGAATCGAACCTGGGACCGTTATCACTGAAGTATCGCTCGCGCTGACCACTTGGCTATCCAGGAAGCCTACTCTACATCCATCGAGTGTAGTATTTGTAGAGTCCAAAAAAGTTTCGCCGATATATCATCCATCGTCTTTGGGTATGCATAGCTTAAACCAAAGCAAAGAGATCACTGAAATTTGGGAGAGTAGGTCATGGAAGGTACGCGCAAAGTTTATTCTACTTATGTTAAATCTGACACTGACAATCTAAATTGTTGTGAGATATAAACTTGAAATAATAGTAAACTTGGTCAGCTTCACAATTTTTTATTATATAACTCTACATTACCGATTTCGCTACTTGTTAACATATTTAGGACCTGCAAATTTTTACCCAGACGCACCTGAAGATACTACCAAGTTACGAAATTGCTAGTGTAGGGTAATATAATAAACGATTTTGTGGAGTTGAGTAAATTTATAATTGTTTTAAGATTTAATACGGAGGTAGCGCAGTATCGCAGCCATATGTTAAGTCTGGCATTGTAGTTACAGACCGTTAGGCAGATACAAAGGAAATATAAATAAATTACAGTTTACAAACTACAAAAAAAGATATGCAGCAACCCATCCTCTGCCTAGCTTTGCTCTAAAAGGGAGGGGAAGCCTTCCGAAAACCTCCCCTAGGCAATAATCAACTCTGTGCGTATTAATTGCTACAGCAGATGTTAACAATATACGGATGCTACATAAAATGCAAGAAGCACAACTTTAACAGTATGCTTGCAGTGAATTCTACTTTTCTGTATGTATTCCAGCATTTCCCTCTTCTCTAATCATTCTCTAGTCATTTCGGATTTCATCTATTTATTCGGTCACTCTAGTTGATGTCACTTCGTGAACTATGATCATTTCGTCAATCATTCTTATTTCCGAAAATACTTGCGAATGACAGGTATTAATAAAACTTGGTTATTTCAGAAAAATTTTAAGATTATTCATCCTTAATCCAATTCTAAATTACAAAATAGGAAACACCCAGAGCATGACATAAAATGATACGTAAAAAGGGCTATCTTGAATCTGTAAATAACTCCCTATTCCATAAACAATTCCATCACTCTTCATAATATTCCCCCGACTTTACGAGGGTGGTCTGAAAAGTTTCCGACCCCAAATTTTTCAGAAATCTTCAGAAAATTTTCAGAAAACGTCGAGAAATGGCGAAATGTCGGAAACTTTTACACCCATTGACAGACCACCCATTTATTTCATATTATTTTACCGATAATACATTTTAACAACAAATTAGTAAATAAACTGACAAATCTTTAATTATTTAATGTTACTAAAATAAATATTTTCTCCAGAGCATTAAAATGAGCTTATGCAATGTAATTAATGTTGAAACATTTCTGGAAAAGGGAATTCGAATAATAATGCGCGCTTCTAATTTCGCGTATTTTCGCAAATTTCGTCATCCTACTCTTTTTTTAACTATGTTTCTAGGACTATTGTTCTAGGAATTGGCAAATGGGGTTTCCTATAAATTTTATGACGGTGTTTTAGGAAGATTCGTACATGTCTCTTTTGCTTCTTCATTTAATATAAAAATTTTTCAAGATGAAATAAGAATGAAGTATTTCTTGAACTAAAAGTGAAAATATAATCTCGTTGTAATGAGAAGGTTGTAGTACCTCTACGCGCATATTTTTAATGCTATCAGTTCTTTTAATTATTGCCTCAGTACTTCTTTGCTCTTCTATATTTCCTTATTACTCTTTCCAGTGTCGTTTGATTTTACTTTACTGTTTATTTCTTGCTATTTAAATTCCACATCTGTTCTTATCAATATTTTTAATGAATTTTTATTTGTATTTTTTCTCTATTTCTAATCATGAAGCTTTTCAATTTTTTCTGTGTTTTTTAAATGCAACAATGTTTATATCGGTTTTATCTGTGTATAAGAGTATCTGCATTGTTTTTTGGAATTTCAGATCTGTTTTAACTTGCTTTTTCCTTAAAATTTAGCTGACTATCTGCAGGTTCCGCAGATATTTTTATACTTCCCTTTTTGCGTGTGTTTTCCTGCTGTGGTGAATTTCCCTAAGTTCTAACTTGGCATTTCAAACCCGTAAAGAGGTTTTCTTCAGTACACTTTTATTCAAGTAATCTCTTTCTATTTATATTTCATATGGCGAAGGGTTGACAATAAGGAGAGACTAATTCGTCTCAATGTCGCCCTGGTAATGTCATTTTATTATTATGAAATTATTAATCGCGTAATTTCATGTGAGACACCATTACATTGCTAAGATTTCATATAGCTTTTTATAAGAATGAGATACAGGATTTTCGAAAGAATAAAGCAGATTTTGTTATTTGTAACTTTCTCTAAGAGAAGAGGCTGCCGTTTGAGCTCATAGCCCGGTTGGATTTATTGATTTTTCGCAATAAAAGCTCCCTAACGAAGTAAAAGCCAACTATATTTTCCACCTGGCTGAAATTATGCATTTTGTTTTGCAATGCATAAATCTACACCAAAATATCAAAATATCTATAACGTAGAGATATTATTTACAACTTAAATTAACTCAAAGTGATATGGAAACAACGTAGCGAGTCCCTCGGGTAGGTTTAATTTATTTTTACGTTAGTTATGCAGAATCAGCCTCAGGTACCTAAGTTTCCGATACAAAGACACCTTGGTTGACTTAAACGCGCACAGGGATTTTATTCTTTCCTACGTCAAAAACCTACGCGTGCTTATGGCCCCTGTACTACATTTATGATGATACTGTAATAAAATCGCTCGCAAAGGAATTAAAGACAACCTTTGAGGCTCACCGAGTGCGATCCGTAATGCATAATAATGATTTTGTAATAATAACACGCCCAAAGGGCCGATGTAAACTGTGTGGTAACTGTGATTGTGGGATGTATGTACCATAATTGTGCTGAAGGGGACACCAGGGGGATATCCTACTTTTTAGGTTCGTAAAATCAAATTTACATGAAAATATGAGATAAAGAGATAAAAAATTGCATTCCATAGTTCCTTAAAGGTGCACTTTTAATTTTTCACCACGGATACTAACTCTAAGTCCGCGAACCATCACGGACTGAATTAAGCCTAACCTTATCAAACGGTTATTATGCAAAATATTCTGTAACTTTCGATTAGCAGGCCAAAGTAGAGCCCGATACATCGTTCGTGCAATTTCCCGTCCCGTTTCTAGCCTTGGTTTTTTATATTGTTTCTTTTCTATACCCATGCCTAAATACACCGCAGTATGTATTTTAAGCACTAAGTAGTGATGAAAACTCTGCCACTTTTCAATTAGGAAACATGTTCGAAGATTTATGAATGTTTTCTTAAAAGGGAATTTAAACCGGAGGTAGTGTTTATTATCGCTCATTCAGAAAATTTAACCACCTTGAAAGGAAAAAAACCTAGTAACTTCCACAGTAGATTTTTAATTCGACATGTTGCGACAACGAGTTGATATCTTCATGCTTCATACCCTGAAAATGTGGAAGTTTATTACTTCCAAGATGGTTGCCGAAATATTGAAGAAGAGAGGCCATATTAATTTTATTCAGGAAATTTATTTCTGTTAATGAACATCTCTGGTGGGAGTCGATGCCACTACGTGGAGCACTGCCTTCTTTCTCATAAAATAATTCGCAATTAAAATTGAAATTAACGTAGCTTAGTAGTTAAGTAGGTCGAATAATTGCTCGGAGACCCGGATTCGAGACCTGGTCATGTGGTAAATTTTCTCTTAGTTGAATGTTTTTCCTTACTATAAATCATTTCTCGACATTCCCAGGATTGAAGTAATCAAAATCCCGTAATCCCGAGATTGAATCATCCCTCCGTGATCTCTTGTTTTGACTTCCGCGATGGATGTGCATACATAAACTGCAACACCTCGCGTGAAATACAGCTATAAATAAAATCAAAAACGGGCGAAAAGTCGCGGAGGAAAATTGATGGACCAGTGGGAAATCGAATGTTTCGTAGCTAACTCTATAAATAAAGCAAGGGTCGAGAGAGGCACCGCCGCTTTTCGGAGGAAAAGGGTTGTACCAAACAGGAGAAACGCGGAGAGACAAACTGAGTTTTGAAGTACAGACAGGCAAAGTATGGCAGAAATGATACTGGAGTTTGCAAAAATGAAAAACTATATATAATTATAATAAAATTATTGTGATCTTGGCCTTTTAAGTCCTGTAAGAGCAAAAAGGAAAATACAATACTAAAAATATCTGGTCGCATGAACAACACAAGTGTAATAAATGAAATAATGCAAGAGTACAATTTTCGGTTAGTTAGAAGTAACCAGAAGATAACTGAATAACTCAGAGAATATATCAGAGAATAAAACGCAAGGCCTGGTATCGACAATGAGCATCAAAATGATACTATAGTGGCTAGAATTCCACAAGCCATATATATTATTATATAATTTTGCAGGAACTATTTGTAATTTCAAGTGAATTCTATTCCAAACTGAGTACGGGAAAATAATTTACCATGCAACAGAATGTTTTCTAATCGTTTAATATATTTTGAAAAAAGTAAAAGCAAATAGTATTCCACAAGACAAGAAGTTTGAAAAACTTTCGATAGCCGGAAGTTGTACAGACCAGTTGCAAACGGAATTTCCTGTCATCATCACAATGGCACCATAATTAAATGTTATTATTATTATGTATATAACGCAGTAATTTTCGTCAGCCAGCTCGTTTTATTAGCTCGTAATTAGCAGCGTTGGGTGGTCGGTTGGTAGGATGGGAATTCCTTATACACAAGGAAACTTTGTATAGTAGATCAATAAATCTTTTTGTTATGTATTATACATACTATACGATCATACTCGCGGCAAAACGGCCGCGTGAATCGTCCGAGACCCTCCTTTTAGGTATCCTTTTACCCTACCGATTACAGTAAAATAAAAGGACCTATAGAAAACACATGGTACGTTAAATGGTGTTTCATAGTTCAATTCCAGTCACGTCACCCCTTGTTTTCCTTTCCCTTTCAATTTAAAGCTGGGAATTGAAACAATCTTACATTTAAAAGTGATGAAAAAGTACCAAAATTACATATAATAAGAATCCTTCAAAAATAGAATTCGAGAGTAGATAATGCTCTATGAAAACTTCGCTCGAAGGCAAACGGGTGAATGAGAAAAAGGATAGGAATGAAAAAGATTCGCTCTCCATCTGCCAAATCCCACTCGTGAAGCTGCAGAATATTGCACCGTAAACTGTCACCTTCATTCTTATCAACTTCGTTCTCCCTTGAATAATCCCTTCCCATGTGGAACTCGCTTAGGTCTCTCCTTCCATAAACCTGTCACATAAACGGACACTCAATCTCTTTCATCTTCTCTCATGAAAATTCATTTCGGTGAAATATTCGCACAACAAAAGAACTTGGAGGTATTCGACATAATGGCTAATTATTGCGAATTCTTGAGCGGAATCATTTCGTATACTTATAAACTAATTCTTTCACCTTTACTAAAACTTATCCATAATTAAAATAAATATTTTCAATCCAAATCTGGAGGTAATACGTTCTAAATTTTAATCAAACAAACAATAGATGATTACAACACATCTACAAATAATTTATATATTTATATCTGATGATTCATGTACAAATCATTCATTGCTTGTTTCATTAAAGTGCTATCTACAAAGGTTTTGAAGACTTAAGATTCTTTGAGCCACAAGATAGCGTTAGGATAGATGTATCTTTTCAAAAGAAAGTTTTTCATTCAGTTTCATATATTTCTCAACGGTTTCCATTCAGTTTCATATAGTAGACGTTTAGTTGTAGTAATCGCTAAAAATATTTTTCACTAAAACATTGTATTTTTATTGGGTTTTAGATAGGGAAATTTGAAGCAAAATTACGATATCCAATTACTGGATTAAATTTTTACTTTCGAAAATTTTAATTAACGCCGTATTCTAAGATAAAAACTAGGATTCCTAGGGATTTTGGTTAATTTGGTGGTTTTGACACTGTTATATACAAAATCTTCCATTTTCAATTCCAGGAAATCGATTAGAAACTTCGAATTCTTTTCAAAATCCTATTTCGCCATCAGAAAAATGTGGTATGAAACGAATGAAGTGATTTTAAACTGTACTTCCCTAACGTGGAAAACTAGCAAGCACTGGTTTGAGTGTTCCTTAAATGGAATTCACCAAAATATAGTTTAATGTTTTACAGAAGATTCTCACATTCGAGCAAAATTATCCGGGTAATGGAGCAATAACATATTCGAAAAAAAACACTTAGAAGCGTAGAAACTGCATTTGGAAGCACTATCCATAGGGAAAAAAACTTAAAACACCCGTCACTCGACGAACGACATTTAAAAAACGTAAATTCGAAAATCCCGCTTTTCTAAAACCGCTTTAGTAGACATTTAGTCATTTTTCATTTCCTCGCACTTTTCCTTCCCCCGCAGTTCTCTCTGCCATATCTCGTCACTTTCCCTGAACTGCGCTTAATGTCCCGTCCAAGTGGCTCCAACCGTCTTCTTCCTCACCGCGATATAATTATTCGTCTTTTCTCAGAGTCACACTTTTTTTATCTTATTTGCGACTCTGTTACGAAACGTAAGTTGCGTAAGAGTCTCCGCATTTATTTCGCTCAAACTTAACCGCTTATATTCTACGCTCTCTCCACACAGGTAATGAAAGCTTCGTTAATGGAACTCCCTTCTTCTTTCTCCTGTGAGAGCGCTCTTTGTGTAACTTTTTAACGAAATCTTGCCCTCCAAAGATTAAAAAGTAAGAAATAGGGTGAGTATGGAGCATGAATATGAAGCGGTGGTGGATCTTGTCTTAAAAATCTCAATTTAAGCTCTGCGTTGAAATAAAGAAAATGTACTTATCTCTACCTTAACTGAACGATTCGAAAAACGTACTTTCATTTGCGAGAGTTACAAAGGATATTTTGACGGATATACCTGAATTTATATTAAAATTTCCCCGTAAAGAACTAAAACATTTTGCATTCTTCTCTCGAGAGAATTTTTGCATTTTAGAAGATGAAATGAAACCGGTACACGTGAAATTGCTTACAGGATTTGTCGTGATTCTTAATTAAATCATTTGAAGTATTTCTCTTTGTAATGAAAATATAAGAAATAAATCCTGGTTGGACTCTTCTCAGCGAACGTAGTAAAAACCGAAATATAAGCAGGATTGTGTTACAACCGGGATATCACAAATTTTTATTCTTTTACAGTGTAAAACAAAAGGGTTTTTGCTCTTAATTTTTCCAATCGGTACGTTACAACTAAAATCAAATTGGGTTTTCTTCCTCTACTCTTACTATGTTTGCCATACTTGTTGATAGAATGTCTAAAGATTCCACGAGCTATTGTTCTTTTAAGAATTTTCAAAGAACGGTCTGCTTTTCGTGCAAAGAGAGCATCTTCTTATTTAATTAATTGTGGTCATTTTTCACTTTATGTTGAAAAAATGAATTGTGTAAAAAAATCAGCAAGCAAACTTCCGCCTCGGTCTAAACTTTTACGAACTCTATTCTTAGGATGGCACAATCACTATTATTTTTGGAGGAAATTTATAACAATATAGTTCCTCATACTATACATTATAATACACCGTTTTAATATCTTATATTCACAAAAACTTACCCACCCATATATAAACAAAAAGAAATCTAAATGAAAACGGAAGTGTGCATTGATAACAAAATAGATAATGAAGAAGGTTTATCAAAAACATCTTTTGCTAAATAGTAATATATGTCAGTCCATATCCTTTTCAATTTTTCAAAATACATTGAAAGCAATATAAAAGGTAACACCACAATAAGTAATTTCATGCGTTTTTAAGATAAATAGTATTAATCCAATAATATTGATTGCATTCTTAGTAATGCGGAACTTGGCACATCTAAAACTATTTTATCGGAATCAGTAATCAATTGGATACGAATTCTGTTCTTTTAGAGTTATGAATTCAAATTTCAGAATCTGTAGTTTGAAACTTCAATTTTCACTAAATGCACTGGCGTTATCGTAAATTAAAGGGGAGTATTCGTAGTATTTACTATATATTCTTGCCATTGCCTACGTTGACTGACGGACATATTCTTTCTGTCACTCTCTGCTTTGTTTCTTTAACATTTCGAGGGAATTTCCATCACATTCTCTCTCACTCCCAATTTAAACTCCTAAGCATACATTCCAATCCGCTCCAGTCTTTCACAGCCATCCCAAGCCCTTTTTTCCCTTCGCGTTTTTATCTTGCCCTTTAACACTCTTCTCGCAATTCTTTGTGACCCTCAACATTCCCTCTCCTTTACCCTTTACCCTTCTTTTCCGATCGTTCCTTTCCTTTCTCACTCTTACTTATTCCTCGTTCTCTTCCCCTTCTACATTCCCCTTCAGCTGCTCTCGCTCACGTGTTTCCAAAACTCAACCTGGGGATCGAACTGCTATATTTTTAGTTTGGTTTTGCAACAAATTGGTTCAGTTTTGGTTTTTCTACTTCTGCCAATTCCGAACTGGTTCATCGCAATCTTTTTTCGCTACAGCCATTGTAGCATTATACGTACACTTTTGAAAGTTTTTTTATCTTATTTCTATACTATACATATACCTTATTAAACCAAATTTTAGAATAAAACTTATTATCAGTAATAGTTGTTGCGAGTCAAAGTTACACTTTATCAGTTCATCTACTTCAAATTACTCTTCAGTAAAATGCGAATTGTTGGGAACCGAAATCGGAACGGAATAAATGTCAATTTCGGTTCGGACTCAAGAATTTCAATTTTTCCGGATCGGTTTCGTTTTCACAACTCTCAAATTACCGGTTATTTTCAGTTTCAATTTGTTCACCCAGAAAATCGAACTCCAGTGAAACATTTAAATAAATAAATTTAAAATGCGTCTGACCAACTAACGCGGGATACTTCGAAGAACCAACTAACTCTTAAGTTACATCCGATTTGGGAACCTGATACAGTATTCTTTAGAATACGTTATTTTTCTTCCTCTGAATACGATAGGATGGCAATCGAAATATGTATCTGGATTTCAGAACGGCGATTTTTTCTGAATTTTTGATGTTCTTTTCGAAATAGTTATAGAATAAGGCCTCTCTCACCTGCGTTATGGCTTAAGTTGTATTTTAAATCTCTATTTTAATAACAGATGTATTCTTTCCTTTCAACAACCAAAGTAAGTTTCAGTGATACTTACTTTCTCTATTACCTTGAGAAAAAAACACCCATTATTACTAATAGGTAATTCATTAACATCTTAGGGCTCAAATAAACAAAGAATCGCTTGGAAACAGTTGAGTTGGGCTTAATAGTGCTTTTCTACTTCTCGCATAAATACCTACCTAATATGAATTCTTTATGATAGTTGCTCGTAATGCAATAATCTTATTACCCCAGCAATACAACATGACACAACTCCTGCTGTTCTTTCGTTTCAAAACATGATCTTCCCTCACTTTTCTTACATGCTTCCTCTCACCGTTCATCCTCTTTAAATTCCATCCTTTTATTTCGTCCGTTTCAACCTCTATCCTTTCTTTTTTCCATCTCGTTGTTAGCCTCTCCTTTGCCTTCCGCCGGCTGAGAAAGGACGCTCCGGAAATCCGCTAAGGAGAGATTGGCGAAAAAAGAAAAACGCCGAGAAAGAGAGAGGAAATATCTTTCGAAAAACATACCAGCAGCATGCGGAGGAAGGTGCATGAACACACATAAGAACCCCATGGCCGTTTTGCCCGTGGATTGGAGGGAAAATAGCGGAGAACGCCCGTTGGAAGCGGCAGTTTTCTATTTTTCGAATGCGATTCTGTTTGGAATTCGTATTTCGGCCACAGCAGATAATCCCATCCACCGATGGAGTTCGCATGCATGTCATATTTTCCGTCAATGTGGCTGCGACGCTAGCGACACCCGTGGCGCATCGAGTAACCGACGCACACTGCTATTTGTGTAGAGGGATTTACGTGTCTCCCATCGAAACAGCCTTTTTCACAGTAAACGGTACGCGTCAGTACGTGCGAGTTTAACATTTCCTCAAAAAGGCGAGAAAGCTATTTCTATAGCCTGCGTGCCTTCGAGAAGAACTTCCCCAAGGTTTTATAAATACCTTAAAACACGCTTTCCATGAGTCCGTGTGGAAATTATGTGCGAATTAGCGTTATGAAAACTATTTCTTTCCATAAGGAAAGGGTCTTTTGGGTTTTAAAAGTTATATAAGTGCTTCATATCTTAAAAAGGGCACTTCCTTATATTTCTCCATTTTCCACCGCAAACTATCGTTGTGTAACATTGGTTGCCTCCCGTCGTATATTTTAAGGTGGGTCATTTTCATTTCGAACAAAGAGAGCGCCTTACTTCGCTCCTTCATTTGGAAATTATTCGCTCTACAATGAAGCGAATTTTATCAAATAAGCAGTATAAGAAACAATAAAAGAATAAAATAGTTTAAAGAGATGTGGTGAGATGCCATCATAGAGTACGATCTCTCTAAGACTATGCCCAACAGTCTACCAAACTTTTATCGGGTTTATTCGATATCTTTAAAAATTGAAGTTGCGACGAAAGGAAATATATATAGGAAATAGTAAGAGAAAAGGCTACGCAGAGAGAAGTGAGAGGGTGGAGATAAAGGTAATCTATCGAAGGAGGATTCGTTATACAGAGTTATCTAATGCTATCTGGCAATGAAAACGCCCTATAAGCGGTTAGGAGAGCGTATTATGAGATATATGTTGAGGACTTTACGTAAAACTTAACGGAACGAGACCATGAGAAAATCGAGTGATAAACGTGTCTTAAACTGGAGCTTTTTAAACGGATTTTTCTATATTTCCTACTAACTAAACACTTAAAAGAATATAATCGATAATTAATCACGTTAAAAATTCTTGCATCGTTTCAATTAATTTCAGGAAGTTATTTAATAATTTATGATGATGTTATTTCGGTAGCTAAAATTTTCAAAGGAAGGATTGATTAGCAGCGGTTAAATGAAAATGGTAGGAAATTAATTCTAGAAATATAATTATTCTCTCTAAATACCATTCCTCCATCAAAACTTCATATCACACATATTGAGAAAATGGTGTTAATAGACGAAAGAATATTCTGACGAGGCTTCAATTCTTTTCATATATATTACCTCCGCATCCAATTGTTCCAAATTCTTACCTCAATCAAGAACAAAAATATCAATCGTAAACTGAGTTTAATGAAGTTCATTCTTTTGCCTTCGTCGTGACTGTTTTTCATGTTTCCTAAGAGCTCCATTAAAGAAACGTTTCATGAAAAGAAAGCAATCGTAGCAACGCTGCCTCATCAGGTGGTCGCCCGCCTGATTCGAACCCGGTGTTTTCCCGGTTTAAATACCTTCCAAATTCTATTCGTCCCGTTTCTTTCCATCAAAATACAGTTAATCTACGAATAATACATAACTACCGCGATACGAATCAACACCCAACTGCAATTCTTTTTTCAACCATCGTAAATAAGCTTATTCTATCGACTGCATCCTTGCTAACCAGAACTATCTTCCAACGAGCCACTCTCTAAGGATAGTTTTTTATTCAAAGTGAATTCGAATTACGATCGCCCGTGACCTCCTTTCCCGAAAAGCTATTTCCGTTTTGACCGCGAGAATCCGTGGAGCCACTCGCTTTATGATCGCCGGTCGTTTGAGGAACTAAAAACAAAGAAGGATAAAATGAAAGATGAGCAGCGCCAACTCACTGTCAAGTGGCGGTTCGAGAAAGCTCCCACGGCCATTGTTAGAGACAGATGTCTATTGAGAGAAATTCTCGTTACTCTTTTGTTTCCTTTTCAAGTTCGATGCGTAGTGAGCGGCCATATCGTTTCGTTTTTAAATAGTTCCTTTGTCTCTCGCCTCTCTCGGTACAATGAATGCTGTGAACGTATCACTGCTTTTTTGAAGATTTTTATACAGATTATCTACCGGCTAAGATTGAACCGATGAAAGAAAACTGTACGCTTACATACGGACTCTACAAGCCACCTAAGGCGTATGGTATGTGTGTATGACAGAGGGTTCAAAAACATTGGTATCCCTATCTAACTCTAGTTGCTATTATATTCTTTAAGGCTCCTTCTCGCGATAATTTCCAGGTAACACTTTTTCGTTTACTCTCGGAGATCGTGATCGTTGTTTACTGGAGTAACAAAATCAACTATCTCGTCGACAAAATCTGAACTAATAAAGTCAACGGTAATCCGTTCCATGATTACCGTCGTTAACCAATTGAGAAAACTACAGCTTATTTATTAATAATTAATTATTAAGTATAAATTATTAAGTATTAGTAATTATTAAGCAGTAATTATTTAAGTATAAATTTAATCAAAAATCAGTCTCATTTTTAAATATATTATTATACATTGCTAATTTAATATTTACAGTCTCAAAGTCTACAGACTTGCGAGTAACTTCATAGTATTAAATTACAAATCAGGAAAATTCTTCACGAGTAAAACAGGTTATAGTTTTCTCGTGAAAATTTTTACGATTTACCTCTCTTTACAATGTTAATTGAGCTGCAAAACATTAACTTTAAAATCACTATGCCCGAGAAGTTATCTTTCTAGAGTGGAGATATCCTTCCGCGACTTAGCCACTTTAGGACTGCGCGAAGTGACCTGCTTATAGTGCCGTACATCTCACAGCGTTCTGAAAAAACCCATCTTCTTCACAATTCAAGCCCTCCTTCCAGCGACTTCTCAACGGTCAGTTATTGGTTCGGCCCACTTTATGAACATCTATCGTGCATTTACGATACGACCGTAATCCCCGACGGACTCTATAAGCCCCTTAACCTTTTGAAAAAGGTGATGCTCTGTTTTCGCTACGTGATTCCGTGACCTCCATCCGACCTTTTCGCTGAAGCACAGACTAAGCTTTAATACACAGAGCATTAAGAGACTCTTTGCTCTATCTGAAGGAATTAGACTCGAGCATCCATCCACTTCAGGGGTAATTAAACTCTTTCTCAATCTTTTTCGGGCACCCTAGGGATGTTTGCGCACGTTTTCAGCCATTCCTTTTCTTTTTACGAGATAATTATTTGCTAAAATGACTCTCTCCTCTACCCTTTCCGTACTTACGCTCCTTTAGAAAGATCACTTCTCAGAGACTAAGCCTTTCATTGTTTTGAAATACTAAAATCCAAGGTATTTACTCTTATTACTTGACTGCTGTTTTTTTGTCTTCACGTCCAGGTTTAAGAGTATATTTAACAGTTATAAATCCTGTTGTAGTGTAGATCTGTTTTAAATTAATTTATATAAGATGCGTTCGGATATCTATAATCCCTTTTCTTGTATCCTTTCCTCATTATGCGCATCTCGCTTGGCAAAATAATCATATAAAATGAACCGCAATCTATGTACCATCCTGTTTTATATGTATGTGCAAAATGGCCGTCTTCGAATATGGAACGTAATATGGTTTCAGTTTACATGTTCTATTTTCGAAGAATCATTTAGCTCTCTGAAGAATGGAGAGATTACACGTTCAAAAATTTACGGAATGTCTAAAAACAGAAGAAGTAAATCTACCGAAATACTTTGATTTCAGAACACTCGGGGGATCCGCTAAAGAATAGTTCTAAAAGCAGTGTAAATCGGTCAATCGGAAATGTAGAAGAATGTACAATTATCGCCTTTTATATTTAAGAGCAATACAGGTATTACTTAGTGAATAGGTTTAACACCAATTAAACAAAAAATAATTACGTAAACTGAGCCGTTTATAAGATACTTCATACGACAACAATCTCATCTATGCTGCAAGTCGTAGGAGAAGGAATGCACCAATGCTACACCTTGCATTAGCCGGTTTTCAGCGTATTTCATCCTTTAGCTATCATTACAAAAGGTCTTATTTTATGAAATTCTTCCAGTCAAAACGCTGAAATAAAGATCTAGTGTATTTGAAACTTATTTGAACAATTATGAACACCGTTCATTATGGCTAACCTGTCTCGTCATTTTCTATTTCAGCTTGATAAAATTCTAACGAAAGGATGTCATCATAAAGAAATTTGAAATGAGAATGCACGGATTCTTCCTATCAATAAACACCAAACAGTTACTACCGCCAGCAGGAAAATATATCTTCCGAAAATCTAAGTCTCCAAAAAAGGAGGGCATCAAATGTATATATGATCACATTTCCTACCACAGTTCTTAGCGTAGAAGGTATTAATTTATCGAAATGTCACTGATGACTGCGTGAGAATCCTCAGTACTTTAGGAAACCCCTTTTCAGATTCTCAATTAAACTTTTCGTCAAAACTCTAACAAAAGTTGGAATTTTTTGTGACAGACAAATCGGTGTGAAGAACGATTTTAACTTCTCATCCTCGTGATCGCTGAAAGTCCGAATTATTTTATTAAATTATTTAATTATCATTTCTTTATAATATATTTCATATAACAAAATTTATGAAATGTCTTTGAATGCACAGATTCTCTAGAATTAATGCATATAGATATTCAGCTACGTAAGGGGACTTGAATACATAACAAAATAATCAGCACTGAATATTTCATGAAACACAAAACGTATACAACGAAAACTACAGCAAAGAAAGTCCACTGACTTCGAGTAGACTAATTGGATATTAGCGTCAGCCTATTTACTTTACATAAAATCAAAAACAAAACACCCTTGGTAATTTATGCTCTACCTGATTAAATTGATCGAAAACAGAAAGCTTTTCAGCATTGTACGTTTCTAAAGCCATCGATGAGCGTCGATTACGTCTAACACCTACAAAATTCATGAATAAGTTTGGACAGACAAACGAGGCCCATAAAAAGGTAATTAACAAATATAAAACGATATGAGGACTAAATCTTGTTTAAATTACTTTCAGTCAAATGAGGCAAAAGAATTTCAGAAAAATTAATTTTTATATTATTCTGGATATTTCCTTGAGGATGGAAATATCTAGATCAAAGCGGGGCGCAAAAATCAAAACACGGCTTTTCTTACCCCTGAGATCCATCCGATGAGATTTTCGGAATTGAAGTTTCATTTCGAATATAAATCTAATCACCCCATGAGGTTATCCATAGTATAATAGCAAGTAATATAAGGGGCTTCAATACATATCAGTCAGGAATTGACGAATACATTGATTCCAAGTCTACATCTGTTTTCGTTTTCAATTTAAGTCATCAAATTTCTCTCCGGAGAATATATGAAAGCTAACGTTTAATTTCTTCAAAAGAAAATCCTTCAATTGATCTTCATTAATTGGCTCCCGAAAGTGGGATTTGGTAAATCTGAGTGAATTTGATAAGAGGAGATTTACAGAGTGATTCTCATGTCAATGGTAAAATCTTGCATTGACTAAAATGTTAGTATATTCGCTAATGTTTATTCGCGTGTAGATTCACAATATAACAACTTTTAAATTTTAAACGAAACAAAATTTTCATCACGTCATAGATAATAAGCTACCTTTCATGCTTCTGATGTCCTCCTGTCCGACCCCAAACGAGTAAATTACATCCCATGAAAATACCTGCTAATTTTACACTCAGGTTTTATTTGTTATAGAAGATTAAACTAGAAAGCATCATCGTACGATATCATCTCGATGTAAAGTTCCATTAGAAAGCAATCCAGAATCAACAGGTACTTAAGCTGGTTCCATATAAAATGGAGTTTTGCGAATGATGATTGAATTATTCCATGTTCTGCAAATTTATATTCTTTTTCGTTTATATAAATTCTTTGTAACATATCATACAAAATAATATTTGAAGTAATAAATTAAGATATATTTTGCGTTAAGATAAAACAGTATATTTGAAAAGAGAGCAGAATTCTTTGAGAATGCTGTGAGACTATTACAAGAGGAAAAGTATAAATATCTCAGATTTCACACAAGACTGAAAAAGCGAGAAAGACGAGTGTTAATAATAACGGCAAAGAAGGTTCCTAAAAGCAGAAAATATAAAGCAAACATAATCTAATTAAAATTGAGGAAAAGAATGACGAACTACATAGCATTAATCAGATCTAGAACCTTACCGAGGTGGAACGGTACTTGTCAAGGAGTGAGTAATTTGAGACAATATCATTATGCATAAGAGTACTTGAAATATAATCACAATCATCTTTTATAAAACAGTCCCTTGATAGAAGTATATTGTTAAACAAACTTAAAAGTAATAATATTTATGTTTAATTTTTCTAAGAAATCGAAGTCAAAGAAATGCTCGCTCAAAACTATTCTAATAATAAGCAAAACACTTTGGGTAACTGTGGCTGCCGTTTCCGGTTAAAACTTCTACAATTTAGTATGTCCAACAAATGCCGAAGATAGTTAATCAATATTGCCACACGACAACACTCGACTCAACCGTTTTTGATTTTGCATACAATTCTCATAAATCGCTTACTTTTTAACTAACCGAGTCACGCTATTCCCAAGACGAGGAAAAGAGTTTTAAGAAGATGAAAACCGTAGAATGGGATTTCCCCATCCTTATCGTAAGTATATACTCGTGCTTAAGTTGATGCATAAATCCAACTTTCGGTTCAAGATAAATCCTCTCGATTTGATCGGTTACATAAGTTGGATAAATATATTATATACTATACACACAAACAAGGAACGGGACCATTTACCCGGCTACACTTAATAAAAGAACCCCATATCGGAGGAACAGAAAAGAAAAGACGGAAAAAGAAATTCAGATACAGTTGTATTTTACAGATTTAGTATCTTCATTGAGTATTAATTGAAATCGTTGCTTGGTCTCGTAAGAAAAATAAATAATTGAACACCCTCAAATTAATTGCAACTTGCTGTACTCTCAGGTCCAATTAATGATTGTGACGCGAAATTCTCACTCAACGGGAAGCACATTTAATTGCTTCCTTTTTGAGAGATCACGTAGACGTGATTATAAAGGAATACGCCAACAAAAGATTGACTCTTATGACCTATGTTGAGAATGGGAAAATGTGACCAAAGTTAAAAGTTTATTAAGCCCGATTTATGTGCCAAAGCCTTCGTTTTACGGATCCAAACCCTCCGTATCAGGAAAATATTCCGTGGATTCAAATCTATGACTTCAAGATTGCAACTCTCATTTTTGACGGCGAGTTCTTGATTCTTGTTTACATGCCATAAGATGTTTTCGAAGTAAATTAATCAAGAATCTCTATTACTTCGTCAAGTTTAATGAAAAAAGTTGGTATGAACAAAAATGAAGTATTCTTTATATCACAGCTGATCTTTATGAACCATAATCTGTTTCAGACATAATACTAAACTTCAGGACAACATATGTGAGCGGCAAGGGAGAGGTGGTCTCGGATGGCCGTTCTATTGCCCTTCATTATCTGCGAGGATGGTTCCTAGTCGACCTGTTAGCTGCGCTGCCCTTCGATCTTCTATATGCGTCCGACTTATACGGAGGAGAGGTGAGTAACAGCATTCTGATTCTTTATATCGTGATAAGCATTGGTCACTGAATTGTACTGAATTATTTCTTCCCAGGTAGCTTCCATCTCGTTTCGTAATATTTCGTCGTACATACATTTGGATATACATATGCCATGTATATTCCATTAATTTATAACATGGTATATTCTCGAATCTTAGATCCTTTCTACGTTTTTAGAACTTCCGAAGATAGGGCACGTCTTGAATTCGCGATATAAAATTCATTATAAATAGATAAATCATCGTTGAAGTCTTTCTAAATATCTATCTCGTTTCGCTCAAAATTCCCCTCGAATTTTCATCTATCATGGGCTTCTTGAATCCCAAGCAATACAAATTTCATGACACATAAAAATAGGAGATTAACGCGAAAGGGCAAGGTTAATTACCATGAAAGCAGCTTCTTCTTCGGAGTTCTCCTTCGAGAAACACGAATAAAAATGTTGGAAACATTTGGCCCATCATTTGACCTAATCTTAGGATTAATCAAAGGGTTCGTATCCTCAATTTTCTCGAGCAAAGATTTCTCTACGTTGCTTCGCAATGCCTCAATCCAAACTCTCTTTGATACCCCCGAAGTACTTTTTCCTCTTTATTTACCTCTCTCGACGGTTTCCTTGGGAACGGCAAACACAGAACGCCGCTGTCTCAACCAGACTGCGAGTGAATTACTTTTCCCATTGAATTCGCAATCTCTCCCCTCGATATTCTTTCTAATGAACGCTGCATGGATTAAATCCTCACTATTGAGAATGGATTCATATTTACGTTTCATAAACTGAGATACAGCAATATCTGAAATCGGAAAGTAAAATTTGAGAATCTCTCTTATTCCGATTTCCCTACAAATCTAATAAGACGATTTGTACCAAATATTTATGCACAGGGTGTACGATGCCTTTTTCATGTGGTAATGCTTTTCATCAACAATCTTTCATCTCCTACCCGTCTGAACACCTCATTTCTAATTAACTTACTTTATCACTCCGCTTAATTTCCTTCTCACTTCTCCAAACCTAAACTTCAAACCTCTAAAGGCTTTTTTCTCTTATTTGGTTCATATCTCAGCCAACATACCGAACCCAACTCAAAACAAAACAATTTGTTAATCTTTTCCTTTCCTATAGTAATATTTTTCTGGTAATTAAGTAACTTTTAATCTTAACAAATGCTGCTTTATCATTGTGTATTCTGGATCTCATTTATTCCGTACATCTTCTATTCGAATTAATTGTACTTCTTTGGTATTAGTGGAATGTTTTTTTCTAAGTTCCTTCCTTCTACATTAATATTGATTACAAACGTAGCGACTTTATAATTCGTAATCGCTGCTGGAGATAGTCTAATCCATTGATGCAGTCATCAGACAAATTTATGCTTTTCATTAAACTCCTTGCTTTTTTTACACAAGACATACAGACTATATAAGGTAAAAGTATACATATTTTATTATTAACAATAAATATATATTCAATGATATACGTCCTTTGCTCCGTTCTCCATGCTTTACTTAATTCAAATTATTATTTTACTTCTTAATTCTACACATAATTCACCATGGTAACTAGTGATAATATAATAAAATAGTTAATTTCAACGACAAGAGCTGAAAAACCTTTATGACTTAAATTTTTTACAAAACAAATTTGTCACTAACCCACTTGAAATAAATTTTGACGAGTAGTCTTCTTCATCATCAGGATTTTAATGCAATACAATTTTCACTCTCGTTTACTTAAGTTTTCTGTGGAAGATGTATAAAATATTACTAAAATCTTGATGGTGACCGAACATCCGTTATATTATCAGCAAACCCTCAATGGCTTCCATAAAGTTACAGCTTAAACTGTTTCCAAACCCCGCATTCAATTCAAACTGGGCCAGAGTTGAGTTCTGACGTTTTATGTGTTAACGTCCGATAGCGCCTGTTTTGCATCAGTATCTTTCCATTTGAGATACAATCTTCTTGCGGAAATATCAGGCTTTATCCTAAATTTAACAACAAAAACTATAATAAATTTAGAGTCAGAAAAAGAATAAAAATGATACCTTGTTTTCTTCTAAACCTACTTCCAATTTAACAGTTTCAATTTAATCCATATCTTAGAATTATTAAAGCCCTAGAGAAGAGCACTGATTATTTAAGAATTACAATTCCGTCTTAGAAGACCTAAGGAAAGCTCTGTATTTCTTTAAGGGAAACGTTTTTCTCCGTGTCTTCCTTCGAAATAAAAGAGGATCATTTACTTAAATCTTCTCATGAGCGTAGCGATACAGGTACAGCATGATATCTGACATAGAATGCTACTGTTCCGGACAAAAAGTCGACCTATATCCCCAGCCTTGACCGAATTCCTAATAATGGATCTTTCATTGAGAAACGCGAATAAGCAGCGGAAAGAAATGGATGCACTACGATTTTATCAAAAGAAAAGAAAAAGAGATGGATGTTTGCTCTACATTTGTGGTTTTCATTGCAAAAATATAAATTTCTTGAGAGGAAGATATTTATAAGTATTTCGCTTCTAATTTGCTATCTTAAACGCACTATCTTCATAATTATAGTTATTTTATACAGTATTTCATCATGCGCGATTTTCCCTTTTCACTTCAAATATCCCCTGAAAATTATATTGTTTTCTTCTATCTTTAAAAGGAAAAATCCTTGGTGAGCCGAATTTTCCTCAGAATATTTCAAGAACAGTTTGTAGAATTGGAGAATGAAGTTAGGTGCAATAAGACCCAATAGGACATAGTCAACAAATGGACTGTGAATAGTAGCAGGCTAAACCACTGAGTAACTGACACGGTACTCCATGGATTAGCTCAAATTATCTTCCATATATAGGCGAAGTGTTAGAAAAAATAAGTAAGGAATGCGTTGCACTTTTTAATCGTCGAATTGCATGACATCGCAGAGAGCGTCGAGAAGATGTGCTCCTGTGTGCCAATATCAGAGACTTTTATCTGGAGTCTACTTCTTCGGGTACTTAAAATGATGACTCCCTTAGGCACCCATTCCACAATCGTCCCACTTTCTCCTGCGTTTCCCGGATGTATAAGCCTCGTTGCGCTTGCGCAGAACACCATTTCGGAGTTGGAAAAGTCCACTTTTTTAAGGCGTGATAGGATAGCGTATTCAGACCACTACTACTACTACTAGTAGTATTGTTAAAAGTTCTTTTACGTCCGTAATCATCTAGTACCATCAGGAATCGAACCCGGGACCGCGAGATCGAAAGCGCTGCCCACCTGGCTATCCGAAACTAAAAACCAAAGTATCCCGTTTTGTAATTTTATTTTACGCTGAATTCTAAGCAATCTAATTCCTGTATTCTGAGTCGCATCCGTCACAGCAAATCGACAAGAATATGACTATTTGTACATTGATTCTTTGACTTAGTTAACAAAAAAGTGGCAGAAATATATTTCCGATATGCATCATCGTTCAATAAATAAATCTGTGATAGAAATGGCAATAAGACGAATGAAATTTTGCGGTACTATAAATTGAACAAGTAAAATTACCTGAAGTGATGCGAAATCGATTCCGTTTATGTTTTGATTTAAAATGATAAAAATTAAAACAGTCAATTCAGACTGATTCTATTTATAGTTTAATTTACCCAAAATGCAACTTAATCTTTAGGGCCATCTCATAGCAAAAGGAAGAAATATCAAAATACCGATATCTTCTTAATCCCGGGGTTTCTGGAGTGAAATGTTGGATGGAGCCCTAGGATTCCATATTCCGGTATGGTATAAAGGGAAAAATACAAATAGAGATATAAGTTAGATTGAAGAGGCAGACAAAAAAATAGTGTAGTGTAAAATTTAAGAATTACGAGGAAAGTAAGAGACTTCAAGTAAGTGAAAAGATGGCTTCGAGAGCTACCTCAAACTAATCTTCGAAAGGTCAACCCATAATGATCAATCAATATCCAACGTCAAAGAATTTGTAGCTAAGGTATAAAGTAGAGAATTGCAATAAATATAATTGTAATAATAAATCAAATAACAGTAAACCTTGTCAAGAGAGAAATTAAATAAGTTTTCTATTTTTCTATCACCAATTTATAAAGGACATAAATTAAAGTATTATAATTTGAAACAGACCGTTCCGAAATTAATTGGGGATTTTTGATTGAAAGCGGAAAGATCAAATCAAATTATTTATTTTATTAAAGCTGACGTATAACTTTTGCACTCATCTCTCTGTTGTTGTTTAATAAGAGTAAACAAAAAGTAAAATGAATTATTGAAACCAATGAAGTGAGGGAATGAAACGGAGAAATTTATTCCGATTGTTTCGAATTTTAAAAAGGAAAACGCTTTCTAAATTGAATTTTACATGTTGAGGTCTCTTTGAAAAATGTGCACCATCTAATGATGAAATGGAGCGCACGACTGTTTAAAATTTCACAACGCAATTCAAAATAAATCAATTAATCGGTCGATTGAGTCTACAAATTCCGAGAGCAAAGCAATAGGAGCATATATTATCCGAGAGGTAAAAGGAGTTGTATAATGTATCTAGCAATTAAAATTTCAATGACCAAAATATACATCGATATATTTTCTGGGACTTAAAGTTATTCTAATCCTCTTTCAAAGCTGAAAAGACGGAGAAGCACCAAAAGGTTAAGCAATATATTTCAGAAACATCGAATAGTCGAAGAATACAATATAGATGATTCATAACATGAAAGATATTTTCTTTTCATTTTATATTCCTATTTTGATAAAACATAATATAAGGTTAGCAGTATTAAAAGTAGGCAACACACATTAGTGATCCACCATATTTTTCACCATCCGTGGATCTTTTATTTTTTAAGTTGGCCTTTTATATACTTTTCAGTTTCCTTAGAATTTTTTCATTTCAAAACTAAAGTTTAATAGATTAAAGTTATATCGCGACTTCTCGCGTCTTTATTTAGCCAATTTTAAGATTTCGACATGGCGTACTTTTTCTATTGTATTTCTTTCGATATCGACTAAAACTCAACTTACTTCCTGCTACAGCATTAGAAAACATCGAAAAGTCGAATTTCTCACGCAGAAACCACGATAGCTCGAAGACTCCTTAAATCGAAACTTCGACAACTCGAAGGCTTTCCCTTGAGACTCTAGTTATCGAAGTTCGATTGTAATTATCTCATTAACTATTTATTACTGCGATTCAATAGCTCGTTTGAAATTATCAAAATCTATTGATAATAATTAAAAACATGTCAAGAAGAAAACGATCGAGTAAACTCAGGATATTATATTAATTCTACATTCCATGGTAGACTTAATCCCTGATATTAAGGAAGATTTAACTATAATGACTATCAGCTATTCGTAAAATATACTAAAGCTGTAATACTTCTTAAATGATTAACTTACATAAGACTCTTTACAAGGACCCGACTGAAATCGCGTGATATGCGGGGTAACACTGTAATGACAAAAATAAATTTCTTGCTCCCCGATACACTTTTTTGATAATTTAAATTTTAAGAAGTTTTTATCACTTTAAAAGAAAAAGATGCATTTAAAACAAAAACACCATGTATTTTACTTAGGAAAGTTATGAGATACACAATTGGCTCTCATATATAATCACAGAATACTTCCACACTGCAGTTCTTCTAACTTTCACCTTTTGGAGTTTATCTCCTTTTAGTATTTCAACAGAGTATTTTACATTTGTGGAATTTTAGTTCGTTTACTTGCATCTTTTACAGCTTTAGATGCTTTAATTCGTTTTCACGGCTTCTCAATTTGAAGCTTTTGACCTCCCCTATGTTAATTGACATTTTATGCCCTTCGTTTATGCATATATACCTTATTATTATTTGGGTACACCGACTGTAATAGGTTTCAAATCTTGGCTAGGAGAGAATAAGCTTTTATCTTGAATTTTACACATCTATATCTGACTGATCACACTGTATATTAAGCTTTCATAAGTAAAAAAAATATAGAAGCACTCTTATTCTCGATTTTCAAACGAAAAGTATTCTTCCAAAATTTATCTCTTTGGCGTTATAGTTATCCGTGATAGGAATTTTCAAAAAGGAAAAATGAGCTATAAAAAAGTGAGTATTTTGCTGAGGCATATTTGATCGATGTTCGAAGCCGCTGGGATTTTCCTTCGTGTGCTGAATACACAGATTCCCTTTGCAAGCCAAAATTCTCTCCAAGTTCTCCTCCTTTCACTTTTTTCCACTGATACTTGGCGCTTTTATTCCTGTCAATACTTTTGAGAACAAGAATACTTCGAACGATTGCTGAAACATGTCAGCTGAGCTATTTCGGATGCCAACCACCTGACATGGCTAATTTCAGAGAAAATTACAACTATTTATATTGTAACTATAGCAATACATCTATTGAGATACTTCTTACTGTATCACCCGAAGTACGAGTACCTCCCGAGTAGCCCAGGAAAAATTATGTCTTGAGTAATATTTTGATATGGCGCTAAAATATAAATCGTAAAAACCAACCATTCCCCGAAATTCTATGCTAAAATTCCTTTTACATGATTTCGTAAGTTAAATCACGTTTCCACGAATCAAGTTCCTAAGTAGCGATAAGATATATGCACAGGTGGTTGGCGACAGACATTAGGCTATGCTGGATATATTTTACTGTTTCATTATCCTATTTCTGGAGAAAGATATCCCACAGCATCGAAGAATACAAGATAGGGCTCGTCTCTTGTTATCACTCAATCCTACGAGGCCTTCACAAACATGGAACGTCGCTATGCTAGATTAGACTCAAAGTAATGTAAGAAGGAGTTAACTGAAGGATGAGGTGGAAAAAGAATATATTTCGCCATCTTATACTATATTTTGCATATTACTATATAAGTAATAAATTACAGATTTATTTTGATAAAAATTCTTTTAAATTAAAAAAAAAACTTAAAATAAGTTAAAACAATTTCCATTCTCGCTCAGGTCTGCAAGCTCGTTCGGTTTTATGTTTAAATTTATATTTTAATTATGTATACAAAGTTAAAAGTTAGTATTTGTGTTATCTTGAGTATTCGCCTTCAACTAAAGATTTGTAATGTATACCTTTCGGGTTGAGATCGAAAACATTTTTGTGAACACTGAAGGTTAAATATTGCAAAATTTTAAAATTTTATATTTGGTATTAAATAATAACCAATTTAAAGTATCAACATGATTTTAAATAAAGTACTTCTCTTAATTTTAAAGTCACAAAAATTCAATAGAAAGGGGATTCCAGAGATAAGAATGTCACCGCCAGCATTTTCTACACTATTTATAAGCGACGAAATATTTTTTCAACAAACTGCAATCTCACGATTAGAAACTTATGTAATGGACTAAAATTCTTGTGTATCCTTGCATTTCACTGAAAAAAAGAGTAAAATTTGAATTATATCGAACTCAATTATTAAGAATGCAAGATAATAGGAAAAATTACATGAATTTAGGAAAATCCGAACTTTGTTATCTTGCAATATTTATTAATTACGATAATAACCAATTTATTATCACTTGAGCACGTAATCCATTATTTTCAACTGTTTCAGGGACTCAAAAAGAGTTTTCTTCACCTGAACGTGGATATTTTAGCAGCGATAATGTCACTGTAGTCGTATTCCCACTGCTTCATAGAAAAGGTCTTACGATATTCCGACTTTTATTAGAACACGAATATACTTTCGTGATTTGCGTATTTGAATTTTTTAAACTGCGAAAGACATCGGCGAATAGTAATATATCACGGATGGACAATTCGCCCTTGGATAATCAGGAGAAGAGTGCATTATCAACCATCTTAACTATCATTTAACGTCTGAATAGTGTAACGTAGAAAAACCTCTATGATGGATCTATCCTAGGACTAACATATATTCCGTAAGAGGCAGCAAAACGGGTCGACAAAATGGCCGCGGGCAGCCGTCCAACTTTTACATCACCTTCTACTCATCTTCTTTCTCCCCTTATTTTACATTCTTTCTACAGCTATTCTCGTATCTTCCCTCTTTCTTCCCACTCTTTTTCCGGGAAGGACATTTTTCCGCCCTAAATCCATCTTGAAATTAAAAGCTTAAATTCCAGACAACGCATTCGCGAAGCACAAGAATGCTTTTAATACATTGCTCTCCTTGCATTAATGAAGTCGATTTTGTTTGCGACGTCCTCTTTAAGGGCGAGCGAGAGATTCTCTTGCTTTTGAGACCCGCATTTCGAGAAAGATTTTGTAAACATTCGTCCTTAATCTCTCCGATTGTCATGCTGAAGGGAGAATTTCTCAATGCCAAATGGAATTACTTGAGATATTCTTCCTGTACAAGCATAGATTGCATATTATGCATCTGCGAAAATATTCAGGCTCTATTGAGTATTCCCACGATTTTTGGGCTGTGTTGAACAGAATCTGTTTCAATAATTCCAAGAATGATAATAATAATAAAGTGATTTTGTTAGGATTGAGACTGATGAATCTCTTCTTATATTCAACTCCTTGTCTTGTAAAATTTTGAAATATATAAGCCAGAGAAAAAGTGCGCAGAAGAAAACCTCTTTGTGGATTTAAGATCATAAGTTTGCCCTTAGAAAAAATACACAATACCCGCATGAAAGGTGGTGTGAAAAACCTTGGTAACATACAGATTTTGAATCAAGTTTTAAAGAAGAATGCAGTTTCAGACGGGCTTGAAAAGTAAGCAAGGAAGACACAGATACTCTATCGCATAGATAAAACAAAGAGAAGTATGGTTTGATGAAAATTACGTAAGAAAAGAAGAATGTAAAAAACAAATAAACAGGTTACAAGATAAGACGATTAGGTCAGCATGATATACAGCGATAATTGTAGCAAAATTAATATAAAATAACAGACTTAAAATAATTCATTATATGTTACCATCTTTATGAATTATAAAACAAGTGACTATTTTTCTTAATAGAATGGTGAAAATGTAAATTATATTAGGATGTATTCAGAATCTATGTCAGAATGGAAGTGAATTGTTTTGCGTAGACTATATATCTAAAATACCATTTATAGGTTCATTTTGCAATATTTTAAAACCTATTTTTCTTCAATGAAAGTTAAACGATTTTCCCATCTTTTCCTCGATTTTCTTGTGAAACTCTATATTTTTAATTACTTAGTAATAGCTGTATTGATATACGACCCGTAGAAGATCGTCTTTAACCTGAAATCCGAGGCGTCTATATGTATTTATGTGAATAAACTCATAATTTTAAGCATTTTTCTTGTAAAGGGAGTGAGAATAAGCTTTGCACGTGGAGACATGCCCGAGTCATAGGATTAAGCGGAAGACTAAGTCTCAAAACCCATATCTTCAATTTCTTGTGTGGATTCACCGTAAAACATTCCGTATTAAAACAATCTTCCACAACAATAAATGTTATATACCACGTAAATGCTTTCTTATGCAAATCTAAAAAGCTTAGGAAGTCATGCAATAGCTCAAGCGTCTCTCATAATTGAAAAACAACCATCAAAGAAACCACGTTTAATTAAAATGGAATTGGTAAAAATATGGAGGACTAACCCCTTGATTAACCGAATTCCGCATTAATCGCTCAGTTATCAAAGAGAGACTGGATGCTTCAAGCTGAATGCCCTTCCTTAACCGCATTCCTTGCTAAATCAACCCAACTGCATATATGATAGCATCTCTTTTGCAGAAATTCATCATCAACTTACTCTTAGGTTCATTAATAAATATTCAATTAGTGTACTCAAAATATTCCACTACGCAAAATCAGCCGTAAATAAGATAATTATAAATTTACAAACAAAATTGAAACGTTATTTAATATGCAGAATTATGATTCTGCTGTTGATCGGAATCACCTTCATAAATTCCGTTTTGTGTCACCGATGAATTTTGCTGGAATATTTTCACGCACATAAAATGTTTCGTGTTAAATGTTCTATCATGCTTATCGCTTCACGTTAAAGAAATTTATATGCATTGACAACTATAGTAAACCAATACTGCCCTATATGTTAACTAAATTTTCTTCCATATTATCCTATCCCAATTTGAATGGTTTTGACTTCGTGTCGGTGAATTTCCTCCGTGAACTAACTTATCCTTTTTTACCATTAAATTCTTTAAGGATTATTTTAGATTGAACTTAACTTTTCACATTCTCCTATGATAAAATGCTCAAGCTCAGCTCTTTGCTACACTAGAGATCTATATTATATGGGTGCATTGTATGAGTTGATTGATTTTGCAATTTTACTATTCACTTTTCAGTAATCTCTCTTTTTCCTTCACTCTTTCCTAGAAACTTCGCAAGTTTTTTCACACTCCACTCTCTTCTTGCTAGTTTTCCTGCATTCTGTGATAAAAAGATCACAGTTTTTTCTCCTAAAACCAATCTTTCTTCATTTTTTCTGTAAATTTTATATTTTATACTTTTGCTTAACATCTGAATTAATTTATTTTTGTACTATGAATTACATAGTAACAATGATTAAATGGAAGATAAGGCCCATTGGTGGATGAAAGATATCTAGTCCCAATTAAGCCCGAGAATAAAGACATTTTGAATAGTATATATTTATTCTTCTCGCCTAATTTCAATGTAAGTTCAACATACTTCTGCGGGTTGCAATTAGAGGGGCCTCCGAGTGGAAAATCCAGAAATGAAAAGCGTGAGATCATCAATGGTATGACGCCGGTGAGCTCCAATTTCACAGAGGCGGCAAAAATCTGAAGAATTCTTTCGTCCTCGCCATATGTTTTAGGGGACGTCCAAGTGTTGGGTTATAAAGCGAAAGTGAGAAATTCTTTATCAGGCTATTTCGGTCATATTCTCACGAGAGAACAGAATGTCAAGAGTTTAATTTCCTTTGAAATGGCGCGGCTTTGGGAAATTATTTTATGAAATGTCACAAGTGACTCCTCACGATTGAAAGGAGACTAGCCTATGAAGTACATATACATTATGATACCTTCGAACATAAAAGTTTCATATGCGAACATTATTATCATCTCCTGAGAAAAATTATGCTCTGAATTGAGACTATTTTATGTTGTATCTTTGAGTTTGTGCAGAGGTTAAGATTCTAATTCTGGTATATTTTTCACAATTACATCTTAACGTTAAATAAAAATAAACATATCTTCTCAATCAAGACGATAATACTAAACATGCTATTCATTGGCATAATGACACATTACATTACCTCCCCTCAGACAAAATTGATAGGAAGTCTGACTTAATATTATTGACTTATTTACTCATATTTTGATGCAAAATACGTTTATTCAGGTTTATGTACTTTACTGAGTTTGTTTGTTTTACATGTTGAATTTTACTAATTTCAATTTTTATTTTGGCATGAATGAATGGTAATATTTTATGCGCCGTGGCAGAGATTAATATTGTATTCTTTTCTTTTAGATTACTTGATATTTCTTTATCCAATAAAAAGAGTGCGTTTTACATGCCCGTTTAATTAATCTAATCTTTCCGTTCATCCCGTTGAAATAACAAAACTAAATATACCTAATATAATGTATACCTTTATATAAATTTATGTACATAGAAGAACTTGCAACTTCTAAAAATAACTTCCGATTCGCTAAGTACTGATGGCTTGGCAAACGCAAATCTGCTGCAATCTCATAGTTCTTCAACTTTCCTTTGGTCAGCAGACGGATTCTGCCATATGATATCCTTTCCCTCTGTTAGATATCTCTTTCATAAGCTGCAGACCCGTCTCCCTTCCTCTCATGGGAAATGCGCAAATGGATTTCACAGCTTAACTTCCCTTCTTAGAGCGAGAAATGGCTAATGTGGCCGAGCGAAATCTGGCGTGACTAAATTGGGTATGAAGCAGAGCGTAAGAACCGAAGGCGTGATGATGATTAAAACTCAGCTGAGGAGTGTGTTGCTCATCATCATTGGCCACTTTTCCTTCACCTGCATGTCTAAACATTCCCTACTTTCTGCCGATTCCTTCACACTCTGACAACTGACTCCTTCCTTTGTAAAAGAAGAGTTATTAACTCCCGCTGGCGTTTTTAAAGTACCCTAGAAGCGTACCCTGTAAAGCGAAGAAAACTGATGTCGAGGGGTCTTGATAAAAGGAATCACGATTGATAAAATTCTTGGTGTGGGGCGTATTGCTGTATGAGTGTAAGTGGACATTAGGAAAAGAGTATATCAGAAGATTAGAGGCTTTCAAGATGTGGGTATGGCGTAGGCTGGAAAAGTTAACTGGGTTAATACAAAGGGAGATGCTAGAGGTGGTTAAGGAGAAGAGGGTTTCTTGAAATAATTATACATCGACAGAGGAGGGTTGGTGGGTAAAATATAAGGGTAGGATTGAAGGATTACTAAAGAAATTGATTGAGGGAAGAATATTAGGGAAAGGAGGGGGAGACAATGACAAATGATATTAAATGATTTGACGGGTGAGATGAGTTATCAGTCAAGGACTGGGCATTGAACAGGAAATATAGATCTACCGAAATTTAAATTTAATAAAAGTTATATATTAGACAAGCGACTTTCTTCAGCCTTTTGTCCCACCTCAAGTTTTAAACCTGTAGTTTCACCAGTCTCCTAATTTTCCCTGCATTCAAATCCTTCTTAAGATTTAAAGTTTTCTATTACAAGTCAAGTATCTTAAATGGAACGAATTTTTGTCAGAATTCGGAATTACAGGAATTTGAAATATACGAATCGGCGGAGTTTAAGAGAATGAAGGCAAAGTCAGAGTTTCTTCCCCTTTCTTAAAAAATAACATGAAATTTTCAAAATTCAAATTAAATAAATTCATAAATATTCAAAGCGAATACTTCCACTAATAAAAAAGCAAAATTCGTAAATTTCACGAGCTAAGCCAAGACGGTGAAATTATATATATAAAGTTAATCACAACTTCCACGTTGAGGTCCATGAGAATTTACGCTGTGGGCGTGTGCCCCATCCTCACTGCGACCCTTTACATATTTACACACGTATATGTAATTCACTTAAATAGATACAGACAGAAATACGCATTTAAAATCGCTCATTTATAAATTCGATAACAGAGGTTTTACAAAGTAAATAGCTTTCCAGTTTTTTTATCTGTATGTTTGCTGTATGGGCATATCTCAAATGGCAAACATCTTCGAAGAATCTGATACTGCGATATCCTTCATTCTCAGGAATCGAATTTCTTTCCTTTAAAGGAAAATACTTTGATTGATTTCTTCTTCTGTAACCTGTAGTTATCAGATTCTTAGATCGGAGGAAAGTTTCTTTCCCCATCGCTATTCCTTCCTCCCTCATTTTCACATCTCGTGTAAAACATTAAGTTCATTCATGATGTCCCAAATGGCCTACTCTTCTACTTCCAGATTTACTATATTTATCTTTATTTGACTTTCCTTTCCTCGACAGCTATTTTCCCTTATTTTTTCCTTCGGTACTTTTCATCCAAAATTCTCGTGAATTATCATATGAATCTCTAATCAGTTTTTACAAAACACTTTCACCACCACGGGATTACAGAACACGTATCCAAACAATTTCATGATTTAGCGAAGATTCTCAAGACCTTTTCCATCTTTTCGAAACGTTTTTATTTTTTCCGCATTTTCCGTTTAAACGCTGAGACCAATATTGCATTGCTCTTCCTCTTTATAATTCCTTTACTTGATGTAACGTTATGGTAATAATGCAGTCATTTACACATCCTCCGGCCCAACTTACTCCTTAATACGAAAATATTCTCTTGAATTATGATGTTTAAGGAGATGATTGTCCTTTAAATTGAATAAGTAGTTACAGTTTTTCAAATGGTACTGAGATAATGGATGACCTACATCGAAAAACAAGATTGATTTTCATTAAGATGTTTCATAAAGTATAAACTTTCCCAATCAAATATAACTTATTTTAATTTAATAATAGAATATTAGCTTTGGCAACTTCAATCGACCAATTCATTATCTAAATCAACGAAACGGACATACATCTCTCTCATATTCGAAATTTTACTTTAATAAAAATTGCTCATCGCCAACCAATTGTTATTCTCTTTCCTTTACTGAAAAATATCCATCTCTGCTTCATTTATTTACCTCTACTTCTATTGTTCATGACCCTTATTATAAATTTAGCTGCAAAACGAGACTTAAAGGTAGTTACTCATGCGTTACTCATTTCCCTTAATGAAATAATTATATTTTTCGTGGATTCCACAAATGACTTCATAAATTTATAATACATCCTATCAGAAATATGCAACAAACCATAGCATACATTTATAAGTAATCATGATATGACATTATTAATTATTAAATCGTGCATTTATCGCTATTGTTTCATGGAGGATGTGGTAATCAACAAACTTCAAAAACCAAAGCCTCGGTAATTTCGATTCCAATAAACATGACAACAAGATATAACCAGAAAAACCTGTAAAAGAAAAATCAACCCCTTTTCTTTATTTCCTCTCATGAAAAAACAAAGGCAAACTTGATGGGGTGCGGGAAAATTTAATCAAGCGAGAAGCTTGAGCTAATTATAAAACCGCCTGTATAAACCACGCATTCTATCTCAGGCTGCGAGGGTTTTCCGGATGATTAAATAACGCTGGTCTCGGAGCATAGTGTTGAAGGTCCTCTCGGAAATTACTTCATCCCTTTCCCAAATCCACGGTAGTTTTCTTTGGGAAAAAGCAACGGTGAAAATGTAATCCTCGCGCGTATCCTTGAATTTTGAATTAGTATTCATTTAATGTTCATCCGTAAGAAATAGATCCACAAAAGCAGATCGAATAACATGCTCAGGTTTAAACTCTAGTGAAAGCTTACCCAAGAAACCTGTTTTTGAATATGATCACTTTTGCTGCATTACTTAAGTAGATCTCCGATATACGGAGCATTTCTGATGCAACAGGTAACGATACGATATAAGGAAATTTCGATTCAATCATAATTCAATACTCTCTTTAAGAGGAAAATTTATGCTATACTAATACTGAGCCAATACTGAGCATCTTCAAGAATTGTAATCGTACCTATAGAAAATTTCTTTCCCATTATTCTTATATATATATACACTAAATAAAACAGAGCTATAAGCTATTAAGCAGAAAGATGAAGATGTGTTTCTTAAAGCAAGGAAAATTTTGACGAATAATGCTGTGGATGTAAAGCTTTGTAAATTCTTAAGCTATATTAAACTGAATATCGAAGGATACAAATATTATTATTATTGAAATTTAATTACCATGCTTCAAGAAGACGGGAAAGCAGTTCTAGAACCTTCAGCAGTTCGCATTCTGGCCATCGTGCAGTTGTATAATGTTGAAAAATCCTGACCTAGTATTCTACTAAACTACCCCTTGAAATGCAGTGGAAAAATTATATCTACGATTTCGGATTAAACAGGTCATATGAGATTAAAAACAACATTATAGGATGAAAATGGTGAATTAAAATGAGCAATTATGATGATTATAAATAAAAATAGCTTTAAAAAACAAAAAATGTTCTAAAATTAAATCAATCTTAGAAAAGGAAGAACACATATCTTAAGCTACGAATGCGAAGCTATTGAAGGTATGGCCTAAGTAACCTTTTAGTTTTAGCGTCAGATAATTTTAATTAACGCCTGAAAATGATGCGGGAATCTCATGAAAGGGTCGGGGAGTGCAAAGGTCTGCGAAACACACTTGGAGAAATAAGAAAGTAGAAGAAAGTATAAGGTCATACATAATTTTCGGCAATTTATTGAGTTATCGACAAAGGAAGCGCTCAGGAACCAAAAAAAAACATGTCAGGGCAATATTTGCTGGAAATATAAATATTATCTATAAAATTACGAAAGTAAACAGATATTCAATGATTTTATTTTTAAATTAAAATTAGTTTTAAATTTAAATTTAAATTATTTTTTAATTAAAACCTCAGTACAGAATTTGCCTCAATAAATAATTGATACGTTTTTACTTACTAATCTACTTATAATATTGATTCCAGAATTGCAGTTGAAGTTTCTCTGGTTACTGTTAATATGTTTTTCACTCTCTATTTATTCCATATAAGATGGATAAAATCATATAACTTGGTTGTTCATATAGCATATCCTACACAATAGTTTCTATTCTTCACGCAGACAAATTAAGGAAAAAAGTGAAAGATTACCATCAGCTGCGATAAATTAGATACGTATATAATAGGCATTAATACTTTCCGTACTGGATGTATTTTTATTTATTGAAGGAAATGATGATATAAGTGGTCCGGTCTCGATAAAATTCAAGCTGATTCGGTGAACATTACCACCTAAATAGAGTTAAATAGAACTATGACTTATCTATTTTTAGTATAGATTCCCTTTTTCGAAATTATTACGTACTGCTTTGACGTAATATATATATATTTGATAATGACATCGTTTTTTCTGATAATTCTTCATTCATAAATAGAATTCAGGATAATTCACAGCCTTTTCGCCGCGAGGTACGTTTTGCCGTATGAAGTCGTTTTATCGATGAATATAGTTCCATTATATTCGTAGAAAATTCTAAGCCTCTTTTGGCCAATCTATTTATAGATACAGAAAGTTATTTAGAACACATGAAATATGAGGGTATATAAAAGCACCGGATTTTTGGTGTTAGATACTTATACTTAAATCCATGACTCCATATGAATCGAAAATGATAAAGATTCATAATTTCAAAGTATTCAAAGGAACTTACAAGGAGACTACACACCGTCGGACCCGATTTAAGTGGTAAGACTAGGTAATTTGATAGATATCGAGTCAAGATTGACGAATCACCCCCAAAGTTGGGTTTTGTGAGCGATAGTTTTCACGGAAAATGAACTTAAAGTTTACGAAAAATTGTCAGGTAGGCTTTTATAGCTAAGCGTAGCGACCTTCGTCATTCGTCATTTCCCTGGAAAGGCAACACAGCCTAAAGCAGGGGAACTTCTCAATGTAATGTATAATGACCAAAAGACCAATAAACGCTTTTCAAAACAACAACTTCGTCATTCGATCATTTGGCGCAGTGGTATGGTATCCGCTTCCAAAGTCCTTTTGGTCGAGTTCGAGCCCTCATGCGGGAAAATTTCTTTTCTCTTTCTTTCTTTTACGTACTCTGTCATAATCTTAATCTATATCTGTTTTCTTCTTTTGGTGGATTTTGAACTTATTTTCCAAAAGTTAGAGTATTTTTCCGCTGTGAGTCACCCATTTCTTCAAATTATGCGCAAATACTTATGTCTGCATTTATTATCTGAAAACTACAATACTAGAGAGGTAACGCAGAGGACTATTTCAAATCTCTCCTACATCCAGCTGCTCTAACAGCAACTTTTATTGCAATACCCGACTTACATTTACCAATTCTGAACTCTGAACACATTGGTTTAAATATAGAAGCCGACAACTGTTTGAGTAAAGTAAAGATTTTTATTTCGCGCATTCAGAATTCATTCCTTAATAAAGAAGAAAACAGATATAAGTTAAGATTATGACAGAGTACGTAAAAGAAAGAAAGAGAAAAGAAATTTTCCCACATGAGGGCTCGAACCCGACCAAAAGGACATTGGAAGCGGATACCATACCACTGCGCCAAACGTTCGAATGACGAAGTTGTTGTTTTGAAAAGCATTTATTGGTCTTTTGGTCATTATACATTACATTGAGAAGTTCCCCTGCTTTAGGCTGTGCTGCCTTTCCAGGGAAATGACGAATGACGAAGGTCGCTACGCTTAGCTTTATAGCCTACCTGACAATTTTTCGTAAACTTTAAGTTCATTTTCCGTGAAAACTATCGCTCATAAAACCCAACTTTGGGGGTGATTCGTCAATCTTGACTCGATATCTATCAAATTACCGAGTCTTACCACTTAAATCGCGTCCGACGGTGTGTAGTCTCCTTGTTAGTCTTAAATAGGTCTTCCTCTCTTTTTCATGGAATACTTAAACTAAAAATTACCTTCCTTTCATCCAACTCGAATAAGGAATAGGCCTTACCATTTTAAAACATTTACAGTATTATCAAATATTAACTTTCTTTTAGATTGTTTATCATTATTATTATTCGACTCTTTATTTGGCGAGGTTAGGCCCGAGTGGGCCTCTCTTCCACATAACCTCGTTTGAAGATCTTACAATATAATTATTACAGGAAATACATAAAATAAAACTAAGAAAAAAGAAGAGGAAAAAACGATAAAGAAAAGATTCGATTTATAGGATCTCAGCAAAACCATCTACGTAAGTGAAAGGAAAAGTCCCAAATACAGGGTGTCCAGATGAAAGCTATCCAAAATAAAATCTTTATATATTGGAAAATACTATTATGCACATTCTTGGCTAGCGGTATTAAGGTGAAACACTGAAGTTTTTTATTTTCATTCAATTAATTTCAATGCGGGCACAGTTTGTGGACCGACAAACTTCCAGGCAAAATTTATTCCAACGCCAACGTTGGATTGGTCAAACTTGATGCCCTGTATCTCTCTCAAGTGTAGTAAAAAATGTAAAAAAACACACGGAAACACAAAATTCAATCTTTCGACAATAACTGTGCGAAGTTTACATCCCCATGCTCAAGTAAACATCTCTCGGAAAGTATTTATTACTTGTCCATACAGGAAGGGTTTGTAATAAATACTTTCAAGACATATAATTAGGTACCTTTCGTTCGAACCCCCTAAACATATACTTCAAGCATTAGTATTTTAATTCGTGGCGGAGGCGGTAGCGGAGTCTCATTCTCCCATTCTATTCTGATAAATTATGGTTCTGACATCATTACTCTTAATTAGACTACTTGTTAGAGGTGCGAACCCCGTTCTTGATTGATGGACCAGAGTTGTTCACGGAGGATATGGCTTCACATTATACAGCCAGAAATATGGCAGAGATATGAGTGCACTCCATTTCTTCAGTCCCTTCCACGGTCACGGATCGATCTCTTACTGAAGGATACGCAAGATTATTAACTGGTGCTGCTGCAATGAGAAAGATTAGGGACGCTTCTGTTGCGACCGAGAGGTTATCGACAATGAGGAGGGTTTATAGGATTCATAAGGTGTGAATAATCCAACAGGAAATATGAAGTGAAAGGGAAGGACCGTACCAAGATTAGCACGGATTTGAAATTAAGGCTTAATGAGGATTTTGGAGAGAATGGGATGATGAGAAATGAGACGGATCGTTGAACATTCCTTATGTTTACTACATTTCACTATTCTTTTATAACCTACGATAAACTGCATCTTTCAACTATAATAGGCACATTCAATTACATCTTTATTGATTCCTAATAATAATAATATTTCAATCGAGACCTTTTCCATCCTATTTTTCACTAAAGTTTATATAAATAGGATGTCAATAAAGGAGAAAATACATCCGTCTGGATTGATTGCCGGAAAAGACCGGATTGCCTCTATCTTAATTTTTTCAGTTCTTGACCACTCAATTTCCTTCTGATAAGTTTATTGCCTTCGTCTTCATATTTACATTGTTTAATTCCTTTTCCTGATTGGTTTTAACCGGGTTATGAAAGAAGACTTCCCCTTTCCATAAAACCCAATAAGGAAAACCTAGGCACTAAGAAATTGATACCTAATTCTTTTCAAAAAAATTTTCGACACAAATATTTTTAAAACAAAATGCTTATACAACCTAAACGAAATAGATTTATAATAAAAGGTAACAATTTTCAATAATTATACATTCAATTCACATTAATACCCCATATAGCGCCTGGGTAGAAATAAATTCATTGTCGTGATTGCTATTACATTGTCATCACCAATGCAAAGAAACTATCTGAAACTGGCTTCAATAGGAAATGCAAGTGTTAATGAAATAAAAAATGAATAGGTAGAAAAAGGAAAAATAGTGCACAAATGGGATGGGAAAAAATCCCTGAATCTCTATGATGATTCAACCCTTTAGCAAATTATTTAAATTCTATGTGTCCTTCCGCTAAATTCGTACATTTAACTCAATCAAACGCTCTCTTAACTTTCTAAAATTGGCTATTTTCTTTTTTGGCATTACCTTCCATTTATCTTTCAACCGAAAATCCACATACATTCATCCCTCATCGAATCATCAAAATTCACAGGATTTGGTTATCTTTCATTTCTTCCTCCAAATGATCCTTTTGTTCCCCGCATTTTCTCAAAGGTTTGGATAATTTTCCAATGACGGTTTTTCAATAAAAGTAGCATTGCAATTACAAATTTATTTTAATGCCCCGATTATGAAAGAGACGCAAGAAATGTATGTGGCCACAAGAAAAAATGGGTCATTAAATATCGCTAACCAAAATTTTGTAATTACCGCGTGAAGTAAAATAATATAGTTTTCCATTACAATAATAATAACATCATAAAAATGAATGTAAAATGCATTATCATCTTTTACAGAGTTTATTTCTTCTAAGGAATTTGATAAGAAGTTTTTTATACACGAAATAGAACTAGAACGTGGATTTACATACAAGTATTATTTGTATCAATATAAAATAGAGAAAAGAAAATGTCAATTTTAACGTTAAGTCTTTCAGTGTATCTGCAGCCGAAATTTTCAATACTCTATTGCATGCAACGAAATGTCATAGAGAATACCATGATTTTTGGTGAAACATTTTACAAGACAAAGTAAATTTTTTTGAAAATGTAAATGGGACGGAAGGGATCGGGATTGTCCTGAATAAAACGGGACACATGGTCAGATGTGGCACCCATAAGATTCCGAGTACGAGTACAGCAGTGAAAAGAAAAAATTCCATCAATTTTCAGCTTCATCATAATATGTTTAACTAAACTTGGGCTTCTTTTTTTAATATCCTCCATGGATGCATTCATTTTTAATGCAAAGAAAGCCATCCGTAAGAATACAATCGCAATTATTACGTCATCCGTTGTTTCCCTTATAGAGGACGGCACATAATCTTCATCATTTTCGATAAAAGCGTGGCTGTATCCTTTCATTTTTATGACTCTTTGGCTTTCTTTAGTACGCCCACATCCGCTTTATCGCTGACCTATATTTTCCGATCACCAAGCATTTAGACTAAGCCGATCTCGTCGATGAACGCTTCGAAATAGCATCCTGTACATGAGTTACGCTACAACTGAGAAGGAAATTAATTTGATTAACTAAAAAGCCCGTGCGTCGAACATCCTCGTAGATGTTATTACGTGAATTGATATCATATTATATCCTCACGAATTGACTTTATGTCCACGAGAGCCAATATTATGACCCCCCAGACTTTTCTCCGCATATGAAATAAACATCACTGATGATAATAATATATAAACTATATAATTTAATAATCATCAACCGTTAACCACTGGTGTATTAGTTCTTGCTCAAGAACACCACTTTTTTAGTGAAGTAAACGAGACTTAGCCTATATTAGCTCATGATTCGTGTAATCTTTCAAAATCGGAAATATTAAATGCACATATTCATCGATTTAATATAGATACTCTAGCAGTGGTGAGAATAAATTTTTAATGTTTTAACGCATTCAAATACTACTACAGCAGAGGGAGACAGGAGCCGGTTCGGTAAACTCGGGCAATTCTAAGAACTGGTTAGCGTCAACCAGTTAAATCCTTTTTACATAATTTCACATTAATGATTATCATCAGTAAGATGCGAGTTACGAGAAAGGTTTTTAAAGACAAATACGTTCCCTTTACAGTTTCATTTTCTATTTTTTGTAATTATATGTCTTTCTAGAGATAATTTGATATTACTATTACTCTTTCTGGGAATTATTGTAAAATGAAATTAACCTTTTTATGATCTTGAAACCTTGAAAATTTTGATTCATTCCCCTAACCCAATAGTGAGGAACCTTTTTCCATCGGAAGGCCATTCTAGCATTCGGTATCGTGAGAAAAGCCACATGTGAAACCATCACGCCATTATTGTGTTGCGCGTTGTCTGCATCCGAATAGTTATACTTCAAAATTTTGTTATAAAACGATTTCATTCATTGATGAACTGAAAATGAACAATTCCACATAATTTTTCACTTGTAGTCATTAGCAAGATTAGACAAATTATTTAACAGGAATATTTGTTTCAGGAAATGACTAAAAGTCCGTAATGAGCATTCAGGAAGATCACGTGGCCTCGAGGCCGCAGGTTTTCCCCCGTACCCCCAATCTACCTTTCCATTAAAACTTGAACTAGCCAACCACGGCACTTTTCAGGAAAACGTAACTCCCGAGTTTGGTAAAGGATTACTATATCTCGTTGATGTTATTGTATTCTCCACACAAGTATTTTCAACAGTGAGAGAGAATCCTTTGAAATTAATAGATACTTAATTATTTTCAGGAGTCTGGATCAGGTCGTGTGCACCTGCTGAAACTAACCCGCTTGCTGCGTCTTGCTCGTCTACTCCAAAGAATGGATCGACATTCACAGCATTCTGCAGCTATACTAACACTGCTCATGCTGTCGTTCACTCTCTTGGCCCATTGGCTGGCCTGCCTTTGGTATGTGGTGGCAGATGCAGAAAGATCCAAGCATAAAAGTGATTGGGATCTAGGTGAGGAAGTAGCGAATCACATCAAAATGAGTGAATTATTACTCCTTCACAGAGGTTCAATTCAATTTTCTTATTCATTTCTTACTGTCTCAGCCCTCGAAAGATGATATAGATATTATATGAAGTTTAATTCAAAAGTATCCAAAAATCTTAATTTTCAACTAAATTCATGGTTAACATGCTTCTGAATCAAAGTGGATATTGAATGAAAATGTAATTGAATGTATGCAGAAAATTTTTCTTTGGTATATACCAAAAAGATTGATGTATATCAAGGAAAAGAGTTTAGATGACTTAGTACAGTCACTTACAAAAAAAAGTTACCACTTGCAAGGGGCAACTCGTCCGATAGACCCCTCGTTTCGGGCGAGCGAGCCTCCAGAAGAGAGAGAGAGAGAGCGAAAATGAAGATGGAGGACGTTGTCTGCTATGCAGGTCCACGTTGAGCGTTTGAAAGGATTTGTTTTCGTTATTGTTATTAAAATAACTTATTTAAAGCGATTTTTTAGTGACATTAACATGGCAGAGTAATATTATAGCGATTCAGAGGTCGGAATGGATTAATTTGGTGATTTTAAAGTTGTTTCTTTGATATAATTTTACTTCAGATTTTTTGCATGTAGTATAGCAATCGTAACTATTAAGCTAAAAATTTTAGAAAAGAGATATTCCGCAGTTTGTGCTTGCAAGACTCCCATTCTGTAACGCTCTTAATAATATCGGTGTTTCCATAAACATCTGAGGGGATGGATGGAAGAATAATCGTTTTCACAAATTTTCACGACCGTGCTCCGACGCCGTACCGAGCATTTCAGGGAAATATGGAGTGGGTAGCGAAGGACGGGAAAGGACTGTCCTCCGCCCCCACATCTGGGTAAGAAAAGAGCAATAAAGTTGAGGGCTGTTTATGTCCTCCAGAAATTTTCGAAGACTCTTTCCTTTTACTTGTATGAAATTTTCTGGTAGAATCGCTTACACATCTGAGCATAGCCAAGAGACACTGCGAGTCGGGCGGTGGCCCAGGGCAACGATGATAAGGAAGGGCAAAAGTGCGGAAAGTAAGTCGAATATTTACTGGAAAGTGGAAGGCTTCGAGAATCTATTTATTAGCAAACCCATTGAAAAGCACTTGCGAAGATAATCAGCTATATAAACGAGTCTCAGGATAACGCAGACGCACACACCCATAAGTGTATAATATTCTAAAATCTCATTGCTAATTATATGTCGTAGAATCACAGAAAATGATTTTTTAAGGAATCTTCCGGTAAACATATTTCAAAGTGAAAATTTTGCATCAACTATGATTAGTGCACTTATTGAATCACAACAAGTAGTCCTTGCCACTTCAGTGCAAAGGCAACCTAATTCATTAGATTTTAATACCATATTCATAGTAATATGAGTAATGATAACGATTATAACTTGTTACATGTTATTTGGATTGAAAAGGAATTTTGAAAAGGTTATTCTTCGAAAATATAAATACGAGGAATGGCGCGCAAAGAAACCTAATTGAATTAGCGCATGGTAAGGAAGCTATTAGAAAAGGATCTAGAATAGAGCTAGACAGAAATTGAGCGATAAGGAAGAACTCCGCAGTGTCCTATGCCCTCAGTAACACCGTAAGAAGAGGCATTTACAAGTAATCCATATTTATGAGAATAAGAGTGAGAAATTTACATATATTAGTATGGTATACAAACAAAATATGTTTAATTATACGTGAAATGTGCTTGCAATGCACCACTCTAGTGAAAAACTCAGCGTCTCTAAGATTCCATCGATTAGAATAGACAAAATGAATGGAGTGGAAAACTCAGATGCTTTTGGGAGAGGGTTCTCGACAATGCATATTCATTGATTACTTCCTAGAAATACTACGTTCTAAAATGGACCTTCACGGCTGGTATCCCATTGACCCCCCCTGCTGCTTACTCCTTAGACCTCGCTATTCTTTCCGAGATCCGCATACGCAGAATTCAGTGAACCCCTTTCGCCTACCTGCTACTCCCTAGCCATTCCATTATCTGCTAATCTTTCTCCCCTTAATCCCACACGTGATTCCGGGCGTAATTTCTACGAAAAAACTTTTACCAAAACTACCACCAACAACTTCAGCGCCAGGGCTCACCCTCACCTCACCCACTATCGCTTTATTGTAATCTGGTCGTCAGTGGATTAAATATATATATTAAAATATATTGCATTAAATAGATCGACGTAATTTGAAGGTGTTTCATTTGTAATTTTCCTATTTATGGATAATACCCATGGCATCCTACTTGCCCGGGTGCGATGCACCCCTTGCCCATAGGACGGCGCGGCTTAGGGTGGAAAAAATAGCGTTCATTTCCCTCTCTTTATCAAGTATCGAAACTCATTTAAGGTTCTTCCATTCAGTCATGATGATTGTATTCGGAGAGATGAAATGAATATCAACGAAATGATGAAAAATATATCCAATACGGTTTCATTAATCTCATTTAGAAATAATAGCCAACAGAGAAATAACGCATAGAACGTCTTATTCATCCGATGTGTTCGCTATTACGCATATACGAAACAAGATCATCCCTGTAAGCGGATTTTGAAGGGTTAACGTAATCTTTCACTGTTACTCCATTTCTATTCTAATTACGTTTTCTCTAATTTCCCCTTCTTTTGACATAATTCATAGTATTGCATTTTTTCTAAAGTTATCATTTATTTAAGCCCTATTATTTATTATTTTTTTACGGAAAAGTTCGCCCTGCGAGCATGTGGAGCATTAAGAAAAATAATGAAATCCTTTCCGAACCTCGATTGATGGAACTTTATACATAAGCAGAAAATATGGGCAACTAAAGTATTTCTTGTCCGATATTTGTGAAGAAGAGTGAATTACGAGTGAGATTTGAGCTGATTTAAGAAAAATCCGAATTAACTTCCTTTATAATCCAATATTGCTTATACAGCATCCAAATGAAAGAATTTTAGCCAGTATTTAAAGATAATAACGTCAAACAAGCCTCAAAACATGCGTAAGGAGGAAAACGAAACGCGCGCTAAAAGCAGAGCCGCTCATAGACTCGCTCTCATCGAGCTTCCTCTCTGTTAAGCGGGTTGCATCCTTTAGTGGTAACTTTTTTTTGTAAGTGACTGTACATAAATTTGAGCAACTATGGAAAAACAGCACTGACTGGACCATATATGTACAACATTTACAAGGGCTTTTCCCACAATCTTAGATATCTTTATTAGATCCATTTCTATTGATTTTAATTTCATATTTATTTTTTGAGATGAAATAATTTGAGAAAACTAAATTCTTTGATAAAAAATATGAATTTCATTGAAAGCATATTTATACAAATGCAATGAGAAATATATCAGAATTTAAGATGGTCTTGAATTATTTGAGTTAAATTATATACAAATATACTGTACATGAGACCAGATGTCTTAGCTTTTGATGATTAATAGTTTAATTGTAATGTAATGAAATGAAAAAGATGCTAAACAGATTACAGCAATTTGATTTCAAACTCAATTCATAAAATTATGGGGATATTTTTCAAACTGTAAGCTTTCCTTTTGATCAGGATGGATCCATCACATGGCAGATAGACTGAAGATGAACATCTCATCGGTGACTCATGCTGAATCTTACATCACTGCTCTATATTTCACTTGCTCATCACTCACTTCTGTGGGGTTTGGGAATGTTTCTCCAAACACTAACTCTGAAAAAATATTCTCTATTTGCACCATGCTAATTGGAGGTAAAATAACTGTTCGATTCTACTTAGTTAACTTCCATAGCCTAGTAAGCCAATTTATAACAATGCAACTGTAGAAGGTACAACATACAAGGTATGTGGAATTAAATAAAAGTGTAAATTCCACAATTCTTTTCTTCAACAAGATCAGTCTGGACGCATAGCATCATTATCAAGCAAAAAGAATGATGATACTAAAAAATGATAATAATTAACTATGTGCACCTTGTAAATCTTAGAATATGCAAAGTGCATATTGTCAAGAATACAGAAACTCTATTTATATATTTATTTCTATACTTTTCTTCCTTTGATGTTGTTGCAGAGGACAAATATCCTTAATTAATTACAGATTTTTTAAAAGTAGATACTACTAAATACTGTTGAATATTTTTCATAAGGTAGAATGTTAAAGTTAGTTTTAAATAGACATGATCACTGGTTAATTGTAAAACCTTTCTGTAACATCCCAAAAAGCCGGGTGGGGCTCAGTCAGCAAGAAATTTATCACCTTTGGTAGTAATTACAATGAAACCTTTTATAAGAGGAGCAAGTATAAAACTAAAACCTGTCTTATACAGAAAAAAAATTAATCCCAGCATGCATGCATCACTAGCAGCCATCCCAGTAATAAATAATCCAAGCAATAAGCAACTCAGAAATAAAAACTGTGGTGTCAATGGATTAGTCTAAGAACAGGTTTCACTGTACTTGATGGTAATGCTCTATCAAAACTGGTTGCATTGAAGAAAAGAGGGCAATTTTTACACAGTTATTTCATTGAGTAGTTCATATTTTGATATATTAAATTAATTCGAATAAATGTCAATGTTTCATGTAAATAAATGAGTTTATGAAATGAAGCAATAATTTCTTGCATTCATGAATAATTTCAATGATTTTTCAATTAATGCAAAATAGCATAAATAAGATCTTCCCAATAGAGAGATTCAAAAAACCTATCTTTATGCTACACTATTCTGAAATTTCTTTATGCTTGTTAGGTGATATCATTTATAATCCGAATGATATAAAAATTCATTTCTTAGCAAGGTTGGCAATGATTTATAATTTTCATTGTAACCAAGTCTTTTCTCCCTTAATATTATTGATTTTGGTGTAAACAAACAGTCCACAATACATTCAAAATAATATTTGAGCACAATCAGTTTGAGGAGAAAATTCTTTAGTAGCAAAAGTGGAAACACATGTTCACAATATAGATTTTCAACCAATTACTGAAAGAAAATTATTACTAAACATTTTTTATTTTATTTACAATCACTTTATGATTAAAATCACATCAATGTTAAGTGTAAATGATCTCATTCTTGTCAAATTATATTCTTCACAATATGATTATTAAGATTAAGAACGATAATTGAGCTCAGCTAATAATTCACAAACCTTAATAATATGAGCATTTTTCTTTTTTTAGCCCTTATGCATGCAGTGGTGTTTGGAAATGTGACTGCAATCATTCAGAGGATGTACTCTCGTCGCTCACTATATCAGAGTAAATGGAGAGACCTTAAGGACTTTTTGGCACTGCATGCTGTTCCCAAGGAGCTGAGGCAGCGAATGCTTGATTATTTCCAAGCAACTTGGGCACTCTATCATGGAATTGACACTCATGAGGTTAAAATTCAAATTTAATCCAGATAATCAAACCAAAAATCAAAGGAGCATTTGCTTTTGGACAAAGATTGTCGTATTTTTTTCCTTCCTTCATAGAATGAAATAGCATATATATATAATTACTATTCTGATTTCTCTAATATATTAGAAATATTTATTGAATTTAAGACTTGAGTCAAGGATCCCAAAGCTCAGTGAGCTATAAAGAAAATGAAGCAGTAATTTTTGAAAATTTGAAAAGCAATCCTGTAAGACCAAATATAATTATCTAAGTTTAAATGGCTACTTTATTATTTTCTAAAATTTTATCATATACAACTGAGATGATGAGAATTCAGGGATATCTGTGGGTCAGATTGAATAAACTCAACTCTCCCAGCTTTCAAAATTATAATTTTCTCTATTTTGGCATTCAATACCATTAAAAAATGCAATTTTTGGTTAATAAATTCATATGAAAAATTAATTTGTTTACCATTGATAGAACAGAAAAAATCAGGACTGGTCTTGTGAAAACAGGACACAAGGACCAGCATATCCAAAACTAATTTTCATAAGCATTCAATAGGTTATAGGATCCAATTCAGTACTGAGAATTCCGTAAAACCAGAGAGAAATAATATTTGAAAATATTGTATCACTGTGCATATTTGTCAGAGACCAAACAGTAGAAAGAATCAAAAACATTTTAAGGAAAGAAAGGAATAATAATGAAAGGATGATCATGCTTTGAACTACTGGTACTTTAACTATGATTTCAGACTTTGAGAGAGTTTCCAGAGGAACTGAGAGGAGATGTTTCTATGCATCTTCATAGAGAAATTCTCTCCCTTCCCATATTTGAAGGAGCTCCACAGGTCTGTATAGAATTTTTTTCCTTCCTGATCTTTCAAAATTGATACATTTGTCAAACTTGAAATTGTGATTCAATTTGACAACAAATAAAAACATTTTAAAATTATTATATGTATTGTAAATATATTATATGGAATTTTTCTGTACGTATATTTTATGAAAATATACTTGAACTTTATATTTAATTTTGAAGAATATTTGTAAAAACATTTTTCAAAATTAAACAAAGATTGAACAAAATAATTTCACCTAACCATAATTATTAACTAACACATTATTCGAAGAAGATATTGAATGAATTCATTGTAAAATTAAGTCACTAGAAACGATGAAAACATGCATTACTAATTCTATTATATTCAATTAATTTCCACAAATTCAGTCCACAGATATCCTGACAGAGATAGATAAAATAATACTGTTTTACTTATAGGGATGCCTCAAACTACTGTCCCTGCATATACGCTCCAACTTCTGCGCCCCTGGAGAATATTTACTACACAAAGGAGATGCTCTTCATTCTCTCTATTACATCTGTAATGGTTCCATGGAAGTTGTGCAGGATGGGATGGTTGTGGCAATTCTTGGTGAGGAAAGGTTTTGTCATCAACTTTCCTACAGATATTTATAATTTTCTTTCTCAACTTCAAACCTTAAGTAAATTTGACTGGCCATTTGTTCACTTCAAGTTTCCACTTCTGAATAAAAACTCTCATTATTGAATTGATTTCACCCAATTAAATTATGGAGGAGCTTTATTTCTTAAACTAACTTTAAAACAGGAAATAGCTTCATGATACATAGTGAATGTTCTTCTTTGAATACCCTCTTCTCTGAAAATGATCTGGAAAGATATGATTGGTCCAGAGCAGAAAATATTTCAGGGGGATATTCTTTTAATTTGTACTTAATGGTAATGGTGCCTTTTTTGCTTTTTATTTTTTATATGTTTCTATATTTACTTGCATTGGAAGATTTCTCTATGAAATTTTCAATAATTCTCACATTTTCATAGCCACTGGGAGTAGATTAACATAAATTGACAAAACAGATGAATTGGGTTTCAGTTCCAGCAGTTCTATTCAAAAAATTAAAAATTAAATTTAAATTGATTATGTGAATGAATTACTAACAGAACTTGATGACTATGAACTTAATGAATGAACTTTAAAAAGTTTTATTGATCTTTCATAAGTATTTTGAGCACTAATAAGGTAAATTAAAATTTATATTATTTATATTCATTTAAAAGGTCCAGGATATTGAAATGCAGTAATTTTTATTTTTAATCTCCAAATTTTGGAAGGGGATTTATCCTCCTAATCCACCCTTGTATATGCCCAGTCTTCATAATGACAAACTGAATTATGAAACATTTCATTAAATTTTAGAACTAGCAAAGGCTAGACAAAAATGCATTGGAAGCAAGCAATATTGCAATGCCTTCAATTGGATGATAACAAAGAATTTTAGAACAGCTTCTGTAAAATCACAAGGACACAATGAACTCAATACAAAGAAAGGTTTGATGACAAATTTAGACAAGGGTTGAATTGCACAACATTTCCTACTTCAGTTTCTATAGAAGATGCAATCATTACATGAATCTTTTTGATCAAAATTGTACTGAGTATTATAACTGAAATATTTTAAGCAGATATTCTTACTTTATAAATATACTAACGTACTATAATGGTAAATGTAAAGTGACATTTATTATAATGAATGCCTATTGTATTTAATATTTTCACAGGGAAGGGTGATCTTGTGGGATGTGACATTAACGCTTACATAGGTTCAGTTTCTGGTGGAGGTGTAGATGGTAAAAACTTGGGAGGTGGAGTAACTGGTGGTAACACAGGTGGTGAGTCTAAGTTTAATTAACTTTCAATTACTTTATGATATTAAATCATATATTCTTCTTGTATATAAATACATATTAGTCAACAAATGAATCAAAACTTCTTTCTTATATTAATATAACATATTCTTCTGATCAAATCAGTCTCTACATCTCAAAACTATTCCCATAAATTCAAGTATAAGGAAGCCTGTAACTTATATTTAAATAGATAATTTGTAAAAAATATTTATAATAAACAATTTTTAGAATTATCTAATTTATTAATAATTTAGGGAAGTCTTTTCCTTCAGACAAATGGAAAAGAATTGTTCAATTAGTTTCAAATATATACATTTAAAAGCATTTTTAGAAATTATGGGCCAGAGAATGAAATTGAATAATGCCACATTTATTGGTGGTGATCTAAAATATTAAACATAAAATGATCAAAAAGCATGCCATAATTAAAATTCACAGGTGGTGGACAATGTACTGAGGCTAATGTTGTAGTAAAGAGTAGCTGTGATGTTCGAGCTTTAACTTACTGTGACCTGAAGTGCTTAAGTGTGACTGGTTTAGTAGAAGCCTTCCGTTTGTATCCTGAATTCTTAGCACAGTTTGCTGCAGATATAACTCATGACCTCACCTACAATCTGAGAGAGGGTTATGAAGCAGAGGTAGGCAAGTTAAAATATTTTAAATTATATTAGTCAAACTGAATCAACATTCTATTCTGGAGATTTATCTTGATAGTTTGAATAATAATTTTATGCATATAAATTTAAAACAGTGCTTGATAGAGAAAATCATAATGATTTTAAAATTTTTTTGCCATGATAATGGTTGTATTCAATAATGTAAATGATATCCAGTTGATTGACCACACGCACTGCTGATTTTTACTGGTCAACCTAATCAATATTCAACCCACTGAATTCCGAATTGAAATACAAAATTTCTATGAAAAATACACAATTGATGTATAAAGGATCCTAAAAATTAAAATTACCATCAAATTCAATATACAGCATAAGTTAACAACAGATAGTTTGGATGTAATATACTGAATATCTGAGAGCAAGATGTTTAATCTGACCAACTTGATTGTGTCTGAAGCTTGCAAAATTATTTTCATAATGCTGTACGAATTGAACCATATGAAAGTATTTTCAGTTCATTTAACTCACTTGTTTGCTAATCATTAATGATAATTAATATCTCTTTCAGCCCTTATCACTTGATAATGCGTGTTGAAGGGAAGAACAAATGATTAAAATTGTTCCCTTAGAACTGATCATTTTATAGCTATTAAAAATAAAAGAAGTAGGGTCAGCTAATATAAGATGAACATGAAAACCAATAGTTTTAAGTGAAATTTGGAGGTAAATACTTCATGATATATGATAAGTGAATATATAAAATCTCTGCTTCAATATATTTTAGTCATATCAACTTGCCTATACTTTCCAATATTAAGAGGAAATTTAGATTACTTTTAAACAAGTTATTAGAGCAAACATACTCAAAAATAGTAACAGTGATATCAATTTCCAAAGGTGGATGCCATTAACCCATCATCACAAAAAAGTAAAGAAAACTACCCAAATCGTCAATCAATTTAGCCCCAAAATATATTTTACATAATATGCATATTTTACATACCAAATATTTGTTTTACTCATTTTTATGTATGGAATCCTTTTAACCTATACCTCACAATTTAAACTAATATATTGTTACCGTGTTGATGACAAACAGTAATACCTTAAATAGATAAACTGTATTTCTTTTTTACAATATGGGTTTAATATATATATCTAATATATATATAGCTAACTCTCCGGATATACCTATATATAGGGGATACAAATTCTAAGCATATTCCACAAGTGCCATGAAATTCTTCCGTAAGAAATGCATTGCTGCAATTTTTTAATATTTTTTTTTAATGCCTTACCTATAAGCTGGAAAGATAAAACCCGAAATGGTAACAGAGGCATTTGTAAACAATTCTTTCATGTGGATCACCATTTATCTAATGATCCTTGGTTCAATGCAGGAGCGTCATTCCAATTCTAGTCGAATGGTTAAATTTGAAGGTAAATGCAAAATAGAAGTTATTAAGATTTAAGAAATCCAAAATGTCTCAAAGTTCTTACAGGACATTATAGATGTTATATATAAAATAAAACAAAACTATACAGTTTGAGGGCTTCCGGATAGCCATATGGGCAGCATGTTCGACTTCGATGAAAGCGGTCCAGGGTTCAGTTCCCAGTGGGAGCCCACGTGTGAAATGATCTCGGTTGTTGAAGCACTTTTCACAATACTACTATACAGTTTGAACACTTTTCATCTTTGGCTAAAGCTATATGCGAGACCATTTTATAATTTGAATTCTCATTTTCATCTATTCAATGAATTTTAAAACTGCAAGCTTATGTCAAGCTGAATTATCTTTGCTAGCCAGAAATTATCCTCCCCAGCCCAGCAAAATTCATCACCATCACTCAATAGGGAAGTCACTCAGAAAATCTTTAATGAAGGCCTAAGAATCAATGCAATAATCTTATATTGGCAACAAAATAAGCAGCCTGACAAGCCCACAGACAGGCAGCAACAGTCCTGACTAGACTTGCATGAGATGTTTGCATTGTTGCATTATTATTATAATTTGATTAAAATACCTGCAACTCTGTAATCTTCATCACTTCTATTTCATTGTACTAACAGCAAGAATGGGATACCAACGGTGGAGCTCCATCACTTACACTTCCGTCAATAAGTGAAGAAGAAGATGAAGAAGGAGAAGATAAGAGAGAACCTTCTCCTACAACACCTCCAGTGATTACTAAAACTCCTCCAGCTTCAGCAAAATCACAGAAAACTAAAAGCAGTACATCAAGGTATGATATGTTAATTTGTATTTAGCTAATACATATATACAGCACTCGCGTAGCAACAGCTTTTAGCAAGCATGTTACTGTGCTTGGTTAATAAGTGTTTCAATTTTTTCCAATTTTCGCTTGTATATTAGGGTGTATGACAGACAGTAATAACAGCGGAATCATTATCCACCATACTATTAAAGAATGGAAATTAAAAATTAAAAATAAAGAAGATACTTCATCAATCATCCTGCACTGAGACAAACTGAAAACCATAACATTGAAATTAAAATCCTAGATTTCAAAGAGAAATATTCACAGTAAATTACAACGATGGAGAAAAGTATTATGAATTAGTGTATGATACCATGAAAACTTTAGGAATATACACCTGGAAAATAAAAGAGTAAAACATGAATTTCTTTACCATGTCCTATCAATCATGCCATGACTGAGGTGCCAAACTTTATTTTCCTGAGAATGAATCAACAAGCATGATTAGGATTATAGATACATGTTAGTGGCAAGCCTTATTGGTTTCAAATGACAAACGAAAGCTAAAAAATATTCAACGCCTCTCAAATTACAGATACATAATGTAATAGAATGTTTTCCAGCATTTTTCTCAAAAATGCACCAAATAACAATGTATTCTCCATGGACCATATAGATGATTTATTATGCATTGGATAAGAAATCCAAAATACATAGTTTTTCCTAGATAATATCATGCAATGCTTATTAGTTGCCCTATACTAGTATACATAAAGAGTAAATTAAGATAGCTGTTTTGTCCTTTTACTCATAAAGATGGGCAACAATACAACTTTACTGAAATGCCAAACCTCATGGCAGTGGTGTAAAATCATACACTCATAATAGTATTTCATGAAATGATTGATGGTGTAAGTATTTGCTTGAATTTCCTTAGAGATAGAATTGATGAGTACTTGATAGATAAGTATGTTTCTGCATGCTAGCTGTTGTTTTAAATGTATTTACTTTTGTTATTTAATAATAACATTTACAAATTTCAATCATTTGATAGTTTTTCATAATACATTAAAGTCATAATGGTAACATACAGAATTTTTTACAAAAATGGTAGATGAAGAATCTCCCCTTCTTTCTCATATTTTTTACCAAAGATATTTCTTTTATCCATTTTTATTTCAACACCAATTTAAATTGAAAATTGATAGATATTCAAAGTAAATGTATGCTTATTGAGATCAAATGTGTTTACCAATATTCTTAAAATGTCATTTCTAAGTTTTTAAACAAAATTCACTTCCTGCATAAGTTCCCATCAAAACAGATTTTATTCAGTTAGAAATACCCTCATTGTAATTTTGAATGTGATATGCCTGTTAACAAAACTTTGATGAAATGAAATAGTACATCATGGCTAGCAATAACTTAGTACATAATAAGATGCCATATTAAGGTTTTTTATTACAGCCCTGCCTTACACAGCACAATGAGAACCAAAACATCTTTATCCTTCTTTTATGTAAGATTTGACAACAAAAGTAGTCAATCTTGATTTTGATCATCTTATTATTATTATTTGAATAAGTTTACGTCAAATGAAAAACAACATGCTCGAAATATCATTCAATGTTTTTTATATGATGCAGTGCATTTATAATGCAATGACTCTTTTACATCAGTTTCCAAATTGAAGCTTTCCTGATGCTTCATTGATGTTACTTTTCAATATCTGCAATTCTGAGTGTTTGCCTTGCATTTTTTGATGGTTAAATGCATGGAATTTTATGATATATGTGTATCTCCTCTTGCTGTTTCATATTCTTATCATTCTATCACTGTTATACTTTTATGCAAGTTTTATCATTCACCTACCATTGAATTAAGAGAGATTTTGACTTCTGTCTTTAGAGATAAATTTCATAAATAAAAATTTTTCATTGGAGTGACTCAGAATAACAATTAAAACTTATATAAGTAACCTCATCAACAATGTTTCAATTAGATCTTACCAGAATAGAGGAACTGCAATCACAGAGAACCAGCATAAATTAACTTGATAGCAAAATATAATTTATTAATGCTATCTGAAGAAGGCAGCATGTCATAATGCAGAAAATAAACTTGCAATGAAAGCATCAGCTTCAAGTGTTCTTCGGCTCTTAGGTCTTTTCAGGTCAAAACTTAGATTTAGATGTGTATTTTGTGTTTGTGCTGTTATGGCAGGGCTGCAGAGGGTGTAAAGCATTTTGAGTATGGCATTGGGAGGGTACCAGCAAGGGTTAAGGACACTCATTCAAACCCAAACTCCCCTCGCAGTGGGGTTGGGCACCACAGGAAAGCACGACGAAGAAGTGCTGATGATGACGACGACAGAGGACATGGTGATACTGGTGGTGGAGGAGCAAGAGGACAGGAAAGTGGTCAAACACACCAGTCTTCTCTACAAGAAGATGTAGCCTTGCTGTCTAAAGAGGTGCTTTATACTTTCAACTTTTTTTCCCTCTTAATGTACTTCATAATTCATTTTCTGAATCTGCTCTCTGCATTGGATCTCTGATTGAAAGAGGCAAGAAGGGGAAGCAAAAGGCAATCTTGGAAATAAACTTTGAACTCACATCCAGTTAGTTAGACAAGTTCCACCAAAATAATACCTACATAATTGCAATATATTTTTTTTCTATAGGTCTATCCCCTGTCTATTTAGGAAAATTATTGATATTTTACATATTTACTGAATAAGTTGACAAAAATCTTTTGTGACTATAAAGAGCCTCTCTGCTAATCCCAGTGGATTGCTTTTAATTATTGGACTTTTTGAAATGCACATCATCACTTGCAAATCCACAAAATGTAGTCTTAAGAGATACAATCCAACATATTTAATATAATGCTTTATATAGTGTTAATAATAACTGAGTATAAGTAAAGATATACTCAATTGCAATTAATTTTTGTAACATTCAGATATTAGGAAGTTACCCAGCTTTAAGTATCACGTTATTCTGTATAAATAATAGAAAATAATATCAACCCAATGGTCTGCTGGCTTATTTAATCATACATTTTATTTTTCACCTTGAAATAGTGATTTATTATGCTTCTCTTACATATTGATAAATAATAGCTATCTCATTGACATTTTGTATTTAAAAGTAAACCTGAATCTTCTTCACTTTCCAATTTGTGGATTTTTTTGCATAGCCTATATTTGGGGCAAATATTAAAGCCATCAAGAGGATTAAATAGGTAATATGTGCAACTTAAAAAATACATTCTCCCAAACACTATAGAATGGGGCCTGCAGCTGATTCAATATCTGTTAATTAATAGCCTCCTCACAGTTTTATTAAACCAAATCATATCAAAATCCTTGCATTTACAAACTAACAAAATCTCAAAACTGCCTGATCAGATACTGTATCTTAACTAAAGCAATATATCAAGCATACTTGCTGAAATTCAATGATTGGGAGAAAGTCATATGCCCATTTCAACAATATATGACAGTTTCAATTCAGCTTTACAGGGTGAACCATCGAACTAAAAAAATCATGATATTATACCATTTCTATAGATCTATCATGCACAGCAGAATCTTGTTGCTATTTATACTAATAGTAAAATTGACAGTTCTACTTGTAACAGAATTTCAATTATTGATTTAAGAAACACTCAAATAAAATACGAGGATAAATTAGACATTAAGTCATAAATGGCTTGCCATTACTTGAAATCCTCCTTGATACTGATATTGTTTATTTTATCAATAAATTATATGTTAAATTAATGAATGCTTTAATTCTGGATCTAAAAATGGTTCTATATGAATAAGTCACTGAATATATATTGATATTTAGAAAACAAAATAATAGTATTACTTCCTTCAGATGTAAAATTATAATGATAAGAAATGAAATTTGAATTTCCATGGAAAAGTTCTTGTAACTAAATCAAGAATGAAAACGTTTTTACTTTCAAACATTGGGTCACTGAGAAAATCACTCACTCTAATTTCAGGTACGCAGTGCTTTGCAAGCACTTCATGCTCTAGCAAGATCATCAAACAACTGTCTTCATTGTTCTGGCCACTTACATGTAGGTCAAAGACAAAGAACTCCATCTCCTGGAGGTTCCAGTGCCATGGGCCAACCAGTCCTGTCTCATCCAACTCTGACACTACTATCTCCTAATGTAACTGAAGAAGCTCCACTTCGACGTTGTTCCTCCCAACCACCTAACATGTTCATGGTAATGTCAGGGGATGAACTGCATTCTCACAGGACTTCTGAGACAATATCAACAATCCAATGCACTGACTTAACAAGGTGCACCCAAGGTTCTCCAATTTCTACACATATGAGAACAACATCAGCAATATCCTTGGGAACTGTGAATTTGGAGCCTCAAAACAATTGGCAATCAAGTAATTTATCTCAAAAGGAAAACCAGGCACCAGTTGGAGAACCTCATGAAGGTGCTGAAAATACCAGTTACAAAGTGCCTGGAAAGACAGCTATCTATGTGGTTACATCAGATTCCAGCTCAAATTTGAAAAGCTTTGAGATAGACAAATATGGAGCAGAATCAAGTGAGGAAAAGAATTTAGATGAGTCAAGAGGCATGGAATCTACACTCACATTGCAACATCATTCAGTTTCTTGTAATACAAAAGCTGAGTCGAAAACAGGCAGGGAAACATTAGGTGGCAGTTCTCACTCATTAATGACCCATGATTCAGAAAGTATCTCAGAAAGATCAAATATTTTTCCTCTTAACTCCCGTCCTTCATCTCAATCTTCCTCCTCATCATCTCTGTTATCTACTTCTACTGTTGCCCAAGTATGCACAGCTGATTGTGTAAGAGAAGATATACCCACTTCTTTAACTTCATTTTTTCCTAGTACAGTTTCCTCATATACTTCCACAACAACATGGACAAAACCTTCAGCTTCCCCTTCAAATGTTAGTCGTCTAGCTTCTCCTCCAAGATTGAGTCCATCTTTGTCACTATCACATTCTATTCCATTGTCCCCAACATCAATCCAAGGTAAACAGGATAAGTCCCCATGTATCAGCCCTGAATATCATAGAGGCAAAAATCTGGTCATGAAGACATCTCCATCTGCTCCCTTAATAGAGCAGAAGCCAGCCAGAACTTGCACAGGAGGTAAGCACCGGAAAAGTCTCCCAACAACCTACCCATTTGGAGATTATAATATTGGAGAAATGAAACCTCTGCTCGAAGACATTACAAGAGACAATGAAGATGCTCAACAACGTTCTGCGTCAAACATAAAGGTAACTCCTGAAGGAATCCATTCCTTAGCTTCCATTTCCAACACAGGAGGCTTTCAATTAAATGAAGCAGTACAAGGTGCTTCTATACCATTCCCTCAAACCCCACCTGTATCCTGTTATCATCACTCAGACCTATCTGTTCCTACAAAAAGCTCCCATCACAAATCACAGCTACCACGCTGTGACGTTTTAAATGAGAAAACTCAGCAATCAACTAAGGCAACATCATCTCTACGATCAACCTTTTCTCATCCATCAATATCTTCCATATATAACCAACCTCCCTGTCAGAGACATAGAAAATCAAATTCTGTAACTTACCCATTGTTAAGTCACCAACCAACTTCTTCCTCCAGTTCACATTATGTTTTAAGAGATAGTTTCCCTGTACCATTAAACAAAACACCTTCTCTTCCCTCTTTATCTTCCTATGTGCATCCTAAAACCGTTCATCAGCAATGCTATACCACTCAAAACTTACTAAAAGAGGGACGTGGTGCATTAGGACCGAGCACATGCTCAAACCTATCATTCCAAACTACTTCTTATAGATATTCTTCTCCCAGTCACCCTTCACTCTTAGCAAATTATTCCAGCTCTCTTTCGGCTATCCCTCATGACACAGAAAATGACATGGCTTCAGCCCAGTTAACCCGTCATTCCATGATACAGTCTCCAGCATCTTCATCTCCACAGCATGGCCACTTAACCTCTCAACTCCCATTAACTTCAAACCTAGCTCCTCTTGAGATGGGAGTCCAACCTGTGCTTCCTCCATCTTCACCATCTATGATGTCTACTGCCTCCACACAAACTGAAGATGATTCTTGGATGCCATCTTTTGTGCTTGCCAACAGGGAGAGGATCCTAGGTATTCTAGGAGTGAACACACATCCTAAATCAAAAGGACGAATTAGTTCATCTGTTTCACGTTCCTTATCTGATCCTCTTCGACGGACAAAATCCACAGCATCACCTGTGTCTTTGCCTGAATGGTGCTCTCTACAGTGGCAGAGGTGAGTGTGGTTGAAGAGTCGAAGATTCTTGTTCTCTAGCTAGCTTACTTAAACCCTTGTATATCTACCGAATTTTCAGCTCTTTAGTTGTAAATATGGCATTGAACCTGATACTTTTCATTCAAGTTTTTGCTCCAGTTCAACAAAAAACAAATATTGGTTTAGTTTCCGTTTCACTCCTTATAGCAATGTTGAACTGGTTCTAACAGTTTCTTTGCTCTAACCATTGTAATATCATATCCTTCCAAGCTCGTTTTATTATCATCTTTATTTTTTTATATCTCTAACTTTTTCATTTACATTACATTAGACAAATTTCAGTATATAAGTTAGTGATAGTAAGTTTCAAGATGTTATTTACATATTTAGTAATCCTTCCTACACTAAACTTAAGTAATATTTGCATTGTTGGGAAGTGAAAATCTAAGGGAAACAAATAAGTTTTTGGATACAGCTCAGGATCAAGAATTTCAATTTTTGCTGTTTGGGTTTGGTTTAAACTCTAGTTAAAATAATGTTTTCTTTGGTTAAGCTTTTTGGTTCAATTTTACTTTAGTGCCCTGGTAATATATCTTTGGTTATAAAGAAAGCAAAATAAAGCTATAAAATCTAATGATATTATTCATTAAAACACTTTTAATTATCATTTATTCTGACAATGATAATGCTTTCAAAATTTTCAAATAATAACTGCCATAAGATTTGCTTGACTCGCATGACAATTTCTTTTGTCATTTAAAATAATCTGAAAATGCAATGTAATAACTGAGATAAATAATATTTAATGATAATGCTAACATAAATATTTAACACCTTAGACGTTGAGATGGATCATATATAAGATAAGTATTGCCACAATCAATGGGCCTAAGAGCATATGCACACATTTGAGACAAGAACTCCTAAATTTAATTTTTTTTCAAAAGAACCTGATCATATTTCACAGTTGAAATTTTTAAACAGAATACAAAGTTACATTTTTGAAATAATAGTAAAACTAAAAACCTAAAAAAACCGAGCAAGGCAACAAAGTCAAAGCAAATCCACTTATATAAAGTCTAGAAAGTTCCAGGCAATAAATAACTAAACAAATTGTATTTCTAGTAAGTTTTCTTGAGTTTTCAAGAGATTAAGGTTTTATATTATTTGTTATTCAATTCCTCTATCTTCGCTTAGAAACCTAAAGCAATTGATGATATAAAAGTAAAGGTATAATGCCGACTAATATACAATATTTGAAAAGTTGATGATGATTCATAAAGTACAGTTATCAAAAATTACTATAGTGTGTTATACGTTACAGTGTATAACATTTTTCCCCTCAAATTTATGGCTGAATTCCAATTGAATTGTATCTGCATCTTATGTTGTCTGTTTAATTTTATTTACATATAACTAAATAAGAGCCTATTAATTTGATATCTTTTAATGTTTCATTTTAGAATTTTAAATTAATTCAAAATTTAAAAAGCTATACTAATTGTATAATAAATATTAAAAATTTTGCTAATTGAGTTATCTAAAGAGTAAAGAAATCTAACTCCAATGTGGAAATATTTTTGTTACCAAAAGTTCAATCTTCAATCTATGGTGCTTGTTATACACTGATAATTATGGTAATTTTGAAATAAGAAATCATAGCTACCACTATTTTTTTTTATATAGGGACTTGCCAAATCCAATGGATCTTCCAACGACCTCAGATCCAACAACTAGAAAATATTATTTACATAAAAGAGTGACAAACAGAGTAGATCAAGAGGTGGATCATTCTTCAAATGCAACTGAAACAAACAAAGGAAAGACATGAAGATTGAAGAGTGAGGCCTAATTGGAATGGTTGTAAGATGAGAATGGAGTCCACATTCTATGTTTGAAATAAGTGAAATGAACTTTGATTGAGATACACTTAAAATTTTATTATGATTGACAGATTTAGCAAATCTCATGCAAGAGGAGGGACAGAAGAATGTATATGTTGAACAAATGGCTGTGATCCATCCCAGAGTACATCAAGGTAAAACGGTTACCAGCAAGAATTTGAAAATATAAGAGAGATCAAGAGAAATGGGTATTTAAAAGGCTTCAAAATAATTTATTTTGTCTTAGATTGTACAAATTTCTTCATGAGTTTGACTAATTCTTAAAATTTGATTTCCTGATATACTTCTGATGTCAAAGAAAAATGATGATTTTGTCTTGGGTCATGTAAGATGATTTATGAGTATTTAGAAAATATGTCACGAGATTTTTCATTCCTCTGAAGTAACTGGCACAATCAGAAGAGATCATATATTAGCTTTCCAAAACAGATTGACATTAGAAATATATTAATAATTGCTATTTCACAGAATTCATACAATGAATAAGGTATATTATACACTAGAAATTTTATAAAATAGTAATGAAATTTTCAAATTAATAATATAAAAAGTTCCTTTCTGAGATTCTAAGTAAACCAATCTTTTCTCTGTCAGAACAGTATGACAAATACATTTTTTTACATCTCGTACTATTCATTGAGAGCTTGGCTTCATTTTCATAGAATTATTACAACAAAATAAACCCTATTCTGCGGCACATAAGACATCCCATAACATAGATCATGGTTGTGAAGTCTGACATTCAGAAAGAAAAAAACATTTTAAGTTCATACTTATATATAATTACTCTATGATTAGATACACCTAAAATTTCTAAATAGATAAATGGGAATAACTTGGGTGACATCAAAAATTCATGAGTATGAATTTAAATTTACACATGTTTTCACCCTTCAAAATGGAGATTTCTTTCTCAGACATTTAGTTATCCACTATAGAGGTTTCCCAGCAAGCTACAATGAATATTGGCTCAAATATCTCTAATTCTATTTTCTTTAGGGTCAACATTAACAATGTCATTGACTACTTTCTGTTACCAGTCCCTTCCTTATGGCATTCTAAGCATTCAGAGTATTTACTGTTTCAAGTAGAATATGCAGGCTTCAAGAAAAAATCTATATTCACATTTGGAAAGAAAGATGAAAATCAATTTTTGGAAAAATATTTGAAAGTGTTTTTTATATTTCACAAAATAGGATAAATGAAATTAATATTTGAATTAACCACACCCCCTTACCCCTCCCCAAGTCTTACACTGTGCACAAGGCTGTAAGTAATATGTTCAAAACGTAAATTTGATATTACAAACATGCAGCTTTTAATTTTCAGTCTAGGGACATGAAATACCAGTTCACACACATGGTTAGGAGGAAATACCTAGCGGTGGGATTCAGCAGGTTTGACTTGTTCTTAGAATTTCTAGAGTTCACCGATCCAGTTTTTAAATCTATCTGACATGGTACTAACAGAATGGGCATAGTAGTTACTACAAACCACTTGCTTTAACAAGAGTTAATTTCAATTTTTGATCATGATATACCCTAATTCGTATGTAATTTTAAACATTTCATCAACAAATTTTTAGCTTAGAATATCAAGGAAAAATCTACTTAAGACTGCAGTGCATGAATGCATATTCTGTGGGGATAAAAACCTGTTCCTAAAAGCTTTGGATCCCACTACCAGAGATACCATTCAATTAATTTCAAGTAGAGTAAAAGTAAATGAGATAAAGAAAGTTGATGGATTTAGCAAGTATTTGAAAGAAGTTAAGCTTAATTTTCCTATCTTGACACGCAGTCCTTGTGGATAAAACAGATTATATGCGCATATATGTGATTATATACAAGACTTATGGGAATTATTTAAACTTTTCATTAGTGTCTCATTGGTGATATTCATTTTTAAATTAAAGGAAGAAAGTAAAATTACTATACAATTTTCATGCAACTGTACCATTAATTCTAAAAATATTTTATAAGATCCAAAATTTCATATAATATTTTCAATTTGTTACCAAATCCACATAATTTACAGAAAAACTAACATAAGTTGAATTTACCATGTTCATGAGAAAATCATCATCAAAGATTACTAAACAACCATTTTCCCTCTCATTGAATAACAAGGATTGCATAATAGAAATAATACTCTCATTGTGTAAATTCTGTGAAGCATAATTTAGCCAGCTAATTTTTCTGAAAAGATAAATCTTGCTTTTCTGAACTCCTCTAACAAGCCATGGTTTAATCAGTTTACATAGTTTCCAATTACATTTTACTCATGATTGTCAGATTTGGAAACACTTGGAATATATCTTCAAAACTGTGTTAATTAGTCATGAAAAGGAAATTTTAGCTGACAAGAAATTACCTTCAATTTGACAAAAATTCTCAAGCACTTCAATATTATCAATTAAAATATAATTGATCATTTTTAATGTATAAAAAATGTATTCAAGGAAAATGTCAACCTAAAAAATGTGATATCAGCCATTTACTTAATATTTTTGAAATTAAGTTATTATTTTCTCATAAGAAAGAACAACTTTATGTAGACATCTCTCCCAAAGTTAATAATGACTAAATCACTTATATCTTGAAAAGACAATCAAATGGAGCTGCTTCCATACTTTCATATCAATAAATAAGCTGATAATTAGAGATTAGATTTTCATTAAATTTCAGACACCTAAATTTAGCAAGCCTCTCCTAAAGTTGATGTAAGATAATGTAGCCAATTAAAGCATGAAAATTAGAATGGTGTCACATTGTATGTTTATGAGTAAAATACAGCAAAGATAGTTGTGCTGATTATTACATGAATTGAAGACATGTTGAATATACTTCAGTTTATTTTGTCAAAACCTTGTTAACAATTCAAGAAATGAGATGATAATGGATGAAAATGATTCCATTGTGTGAATGAAGTTACAATTTTAAGATTAATAACAAGATGTTATGAAGTTCATTGAAAGTTATCATTTGTAGCATATGGTAGCACTGGATTCTCAATTCTTTGAAGATGTAACATTTAATTTAATTCAGAACTTAGATATTATCCCCCAAGGTAATATTTAAATAATTCATTAATGCCACAATGAAGCAAAACCAAGGCTGCCAGACAGTTGAAACAGTCACTTTAATGCACTTTTGAGAGATGTGCAACATCAGTTGTCCAGATTGATTTTATTCTATTGTCAGCTATGCTGAGCTTGGGATGAAAATTCATTCACTAGCAATAAATAAAGCTGCAAAGAAATTTATAAAGGATGAAGTCCTTTTGGTTTCATAAATAGTCGAGAAAGTCATTTCTGCAGCTAAAGCTTGGTTTATAATGAATTATTATGCTGGATTATGATCACAGATTGTTAAAATTTTAAGCAGATGACTAATATTTGTTAGTAGTTCATCTTGATGACTCATAGTTCATCACCTATCAGCAATTTGATCACAGATTATGATTGAACAATTACCTTTGAATTTATTACCCTTTTCCTTCATTTCTCATATTTGAAAAATCTTCCCCTTCAATTTCTGCTCAATTTTATCCTTTCAATTATGTTTCCCCTTTAATTCATCCACTTCAATAATTGATGACTTTCATAATGAAAGCTTTGAGATTATAAAAGATTACACTCTGTCAAATCAAACTATGTAACAGTTTATCTTACTCTATGCCTATTTGTATATATTTTCCCAGAAAAGCTATTTTGTTATTAAAATTCAAGTCAATAAATACCTACACAAAATTTATTTAAACTATTGTTTTATTTTCAAATGATATACAAACGGTTTTATGACCAAGATTTCTATAATGATCAGGAGACTTCAACAAATAAGGAAGCTTAGGAAATAAAAGGATATTTTTACATCTGGAAATATAGATTTTTACAGTTGTTTGAATTTAAAAAGATATTTACTGAGAAATAATTTATGATATAAATATAAATTTAATATAAATATTAAATTAATCAGAACATGCATCAGAAACGCAAGGTAGAAATGATTCACTACTCTGATTTCATCTTGGTGCTAACACCATTGTCTGGAAAACCATTTTCCATAGACTCTAATTGGAAAAGCTAGTGGCTCCATGATATATTTATTAGAATAAAATAACAGAAATTAAAACATAGAAGCTAGAAAAGAAGGAATTTAAAACAATGTGCAAGGAAGTTTTTATAACCATGAAACTTTATTGTTGACATTAAGTAAAAGTTGAAAGAATCTGAACTCAAAATATGCTGTGTACACCACTAAAACTAATATAGAGCTCACAAATATCTATTCAAATATGAAACAACAAAGAAATTATAGAAAGAAGGAAAATTAGAAGTTACGGTGCTCTCTATCAAATGTTTCTACACAAGAAGAACACATCAAAGCTTAAAAGCAATCTTCTAAAGTGATAGCTAACAAAAACCCATCTTAATTATTAAAAATAAAAATGCTATATTTGTATCATTGTGAAAAAGTACAATTATAGCACCTTTATTTCAACCATGGATGTCAAAGTTCATTTAGAGAAAGAGAAGGAATTTTTATTTGCATTTGAGAGCAGAACAACTCAGGCTCCTTGCTCTTTGTTTCACTTTTAATAGTCAATAACTAAGCTAACACTTCAACTTATCTAGATTAGCTGCATAGTAAGGGATTAATTAATTGGATTGATGGAAAATTGGGATCTTTATAAAATATTTCCAATAATATTATTAAGACATTTGTTTCCATAATACTTCCTCAACTTCTTCTTCAAGGAACCATTTCAGAGATAAAGCAATACATGAGAGGATGAGACAGCTGATGTACAAAAATGATTGGCTAGAGCAGGGTGCAGTGCATCCAGGGATGGGAAAATCCTGCATCTTTAGCAGGATGCTGAGTGTTATGTTTTCCACTTGTAGGGGCAGTTTTACAATATGTTTTGTGTGAAAGGGGCCAATGGAAAACCACATATTTTGCTGGATAATGTTTAAAGGGGGAATATTTGAAATGGTTTAAATCATTTTATACATTAAAATTTTAATAATTTAATGTCATTTAAAAGATAGATAATTGAATGTAAAAGAAAAAAATGAAGTTTCAAAGACAACACATAAGCTAACATGGCATTTGAAATGCAAGAATAAAGGTGTGAATATAACTTAATAAGGAATACAATGATCTTAACAGCTGTTATGTAATCTAAAACTTATTGCAAAAAGGAAAGAAATACCATTCATAACTCCCTCGAACCTTGTTTCATCTATCAACTGAACAATCAGCAAATGAGTGTCTTACTCTGTCAAATATACTGAGAGATTCTGACAAGAGTCATTTAGGTTGAGTAGGTTAAGTTTGAGATTTTCAATCATTCAAAATCTCACAACTTAATACAGAAATATTAGGAAATATGTATTTAGGATAATTATTTAAGAGCAAAGAGAGAGACTGCCAATGAAACTTACATTCTTTGGTAATTGTTAAATGCATGAATAAACTCATTATTAGTGCAAAGATTGGTAAAAGATGGTCTCTCTTTCTATTTTTTATTCTTTTCTTTTTTACTCTTCTCCTAAACCTTAAAAAATATATACTGACAATTGAGGTAAGATGGATGAGAGAACAATATCGGCATAACCTCACTTTAATAAAGTTTATTTATTCAATTTGAGTATGCAATGTATAAATTTAACTCATTTGAAAAATGGTGCAATTAACAGCAAAATTAGCTGCTTAAATGTTCTATTCCTCACAAAATTTTATATTTACACAAATTAAAAGATTTGTATAGGGTACCCACCTTTGTGCATAGCTCACCCACATATAAGATTCAGCAAGGTTTTTGGTACTATATACTACAATATTAAAATAATAAATACCATGGAAAATCTATAAAAAGCACCCTCCTTTTTAACCTAGTACCGTAAACTCCAGTTAAGATGATTTTTAGAGGACATTATGAAAAGCATGTTATATCCGGGTTATAAGAACTATATTTCTTTTAAGTTGGAAAACGAAAAGGGAAGACATTGTCTGCTCTTCAATTTTTAAGTAAGTGCTGTAAACCTTAAAATTAAAATGGCACTTCTTTAGTTTGATTTATTTGCTACTTTTGTACGTGAGAGATCGAGTGAAATATGGTGTAACACTGGTTGCCTTCTCGTCAAATTTTTAAAGAGAAATCAGCTTTTCTGACAATGAGCTTTTTTGCTGATATATATTGGTCCTTAATCATTCTACAATAAAGAAATTTCAACAGTCAACTAGGAGAGAATAATCAATATTTTTCACAGCAGTGGCTGTCACAGAGAACGATCTCCATAAGACTATGCTCTCCAGCCCACCAAGAACTCCTTTCCTGGTGTATTTAGTATTTTTATTTCCCTATATTAGGTGTGTTTGCGGAGACACTTCTGAACCAGTTCAGGACTGTGGCGCATGTAAATGATGATTTTGGTCTTTTACAGAGCGTTTAGAACAGAATTCTGAATTAATTACTAATTCGGAATTGTTTGTTACAGGTTTGCTCACTCCCCTAATGCAGGACTAATCATCAGAATTTGGTTCTGAACTCTTCTAAATGACCAAAATCATCACACGCATGCGCAGCAGTTCCGAACTGGTTCAGAACTGTCTCAGCGAACATACCTATTGAGAAAAAAGAAACAAGTGACAATCTAATTCAGCCCTGAGACAAAACTGATGGTGAAGATTACACAATCTCACTTCATCTGATGGGTATTATCTTTGAAAGTGGGATAAGATTACTCAACCTCCAGATGTCTTAATGTGCTTCTCACAAAATTAGTCATTCCAAAAAAGGAAGTCATACAGAGGCAGAAGAGAGGAGAAACATGTTTTTTTTTGTATTTTATCACTGAATAACTTAAATTAAACCAACAATTTATATTAACAAGATTATATTCACGATAGATGGAATGTAAAGAAACTTTGCACATGAAGTTGTGCGACTGACCCAAAGTTATACAGGAAGTGAAAGACTGTCAATTGGCTGGGACTCGTACAGAAGTGAGATTGAGTGGCTCGGCAGTTCAATGGCTAGAATACCTGCCTGGAAAGTGGGAGGCCTGGGTTCAAGTCCCAACCAAGTCACAATTTTTCACTTCTCATATAAAGATTATATTATATTACCAAATATTTTTATATGTGTCAGATTCATTGTTGTATAAAAACAATGGCAATTCATTAATATCCCTTCCAGGTATATGTCAGCTGAAGATGGTTTTCATTGAAATTTGCTATTGAAAGATTGACATATACAAAAGTGAAGAAGGTACAGTGATACCTCTCTTTAATCCATTTAGGCTATGATTTTTTTCAAATGATATGCAGTTTTCCACTCAAGGTAGGTTGTTAGTGATGGCCAAACACGTGTACCAATTTGTTTTCCACATAGGACAGGTTTCCACTTTAAACAGGTTCTGTTTAAGACAGGTTTCACCTTATTTATATTTCAAATCATTGTTGGATCCAGGCAGTGGTAAAGAGGTAATTGCCCCCTCTACTTTTATGGCTTTGTTTTCCTCATATTTTGCTAAATGATAAATTGGTGAGAACAAACTTGAATTAAAATTTTATAATAAATTTTTCTTCAATTACTATACATTTACTGCATATGCTATAAAAATTACATTTTAAAAGTTAATTGGAAAGGAGTTCAGAGGGAAACTTTTAAATCTCTTAGAAAAGTATTTAGATCTGTCTCTGTTTCAAATATACTATTCTTACAATCATTTATACTTCAGATCCAGTTTCCATATCTTTAACTTTATTTAATTCCCTATTTGACTCTAAAATTCTCTTCACTAAAGTCTCTATACTTTCTAATCTTTTCCACACATCATCTATGGTCCTTACTTTTCTTTTATCTAAAGCAATCTTAACAGCTCTCTGAACTACTTTCTCATCCATTGTACGCCTCATAAATTTAGGATAACCCAAAATGCAAAAGCACTGTTGAATCAAGCCTCCTTGGTTAACCAAAACATCCATTTTCTTCCATTTCCAAAATACATGAGTCCAGTCGCACAATCGCAAATGAACTGCTTTCTCACATTTGTTAAAAGGGCCAAACTTGCGCAACATCTGTTTACATGCACCAAAGCAGATGAATAGATTTACCAAACGAGCTACATCAAGCATCATGGTTTCCAACTGAGAAAAGACTTGGACCTGTGATACGTAGCCCACCAACTCTGCCTTTTCCATTATTAAATGTGTATCACTCACTGCCAGACCATTGAGAAGATTAATTAGTACCATTGATATTAGCAAAAGGAATGCAGAGAATACAGCATAACTCAAACCAGGACAGAAATCAAAAGGTATGGTTGACATTTCAAATTCACCTAACATCATTAAGGCTGTCTTAACTAAAGCTCTCCAAGGATTTAGGTAATAATCATATTCATTGCCAGGCATAGTTTCAGGGGCATTCCCTTTGTGAAACAGTATGAAGAAACTGAAAGCAAAGGCAACAAAAAACATAGAATAAACAGCTATGAAAAAGAAAAAATTTACTGAAACAGTCTTGAACATAATTATGTAAGTAACCAGTCTTGGATGCTGTCCTAAAAGGATAGCTAAATGAATCCACATCAACAATATAGTGATAGTTGCCACATAAATGTTTACATCATACCACACAAGATAGCCACTCAAAGGAATAAAGAAGACCTTGGGACGGTTGACACGAACTTTCATGTATTTACCCATAGACATCAATACATGAACAAATTCTTTGATGCAGTAGAGAAAAAATGCTGGGCGCAAGAAAAACAGGCAAAATAGCCCTTGTTTACCTTTACTGTTTCCTCCATCAATTATGTCTAAAATGTAAAATGTCAGCATGATTACAAACACAACATAAATTAAAAAGTTAACAAAAAATACCCATCGGATCCTAAACCACATTAAATAAATGCAGCTAGCAAGTACTGGGTGCTTCAGAAGTCTTTTGTGATCTTCTGAAGTACTCAATTGTACTAATGGATCCTCTTCCACAAATTGATTAACCTGCTTTGTGAAAGTTTTCCTGCTGAAATTGGATGGAACTAGGAATTTGTACCAAAAAGTTATCATGAAATCCTTCTCAAAGGGAGCTTTTTTATTTGTTGTGATGCATTCGTTCATGAATGACTCCAACAACTCTGCTGGTATCCTTAAGAAAGCAGGCTCACCATCTTTGTTCTGGACCCCTATATTTGATCCAGCTCTCAGCAACCTCAGGACCATCTCCTGATTCAACTCTCCCCCATCAGACAATTTAGAGGCAGCAATGTGAAGGGGAGTATTCCCAAAATCATCCCGAACATTAACATGTAGACCTCTATCACTATTACCTTCGGTCTCTTGCAATAGACAAAGCAATGCATTTAGACATTCAAGGTAATTCATTGATGCACAATTGTTTGACAGCTGAGCATGCTGCATGAGAACAACCTTATGCAACACACTCTCCTTTCTATTTTGGAAATCAACCACTCCCAGATCAGTTTGCTCATGGTTGAGTAGCATTTTGAGGACAAGTTGGTTGCCATACTCAGCAGCTAAAAGAATGGGAGGAGTAGAACATTTGGGACCAGTGGCATTTGGGGAAGCTTCATGTCGCAGCAATTCATCAACAAAGTCACAGCGATTAGGTAAAATGCAGAGATACTGGAGCAAACCATAGCTACCATTATGAAGAATATCTACAGCACTGATGTAATCAGGCAGATCTAGAAGATACTGGAACTGTTTTAAATCACTTAGATCAATAGCTTCAAACAATAAGGAGGCATAGTTCTGGTACTGGGGAATCCTCGGAATGCGCCTAACTTTCCTTGGTTCAATGGCAGATACCTCTTGAAGATCCATATCTGAAATTAGAATGAAATTATTTGGCAATTTTTGTAGATAGAAAAAGCATGTATTAAGTGAGCAGTCGAACATTATGGAAAATAGAAACGAATATAATAGAGTCATACCAATTAAAGCCTCCTTTTTTACTCTCTCGGATACTAAAATTGATACACAGTAAACAGTACCAATGACGACCAGGGATTAAATTAAGGTATAGCCAAAGCTCCTCAAAATTTTCTTTTTCAGAATATCACCTTACTTTAACGATGTACAAACTCAAGTATGAACTAAAGGAAAATTACTGAATATTTGACTGATTTATCTTTTTAATGAAAATTCTCTATTTTTTCATCCCCATGAACTTATGCCATCACATTCTTATGGAAAAGTTTGAGATTTCGATGAATACCCCAAAACCTCTTGCTCTTAAAATTCAACACCTATACAATACAACTACTACCACTTCACCATTCAACTACTTCATTGCTGGAGAAATGTTGCTTGCACAGTTCAAATTTCATTTTATAGAAATTATAACGAAATTGAATATGGCCAATTCTTTAAAGAATTTAATTTAATTTTATTTCCAATTGAAAAACCCTCTGAAAATTTCAAATTAATTGAAGGGGCAAGGATTCATACATATAAAATAAAAAAACAAGGTCAATTACTATGGTTTCAGCTATTTTGAATAACTTTTTAAATTTTTAAAAATTATGCAACCCATATGTCTAAATAACTCTTAGGATGTAATAGCATTAAAATAATTAGCATAAAAAAGGACCAAAGAAAAAATTTTTAGTACAAAAATATTGTTAAAGATATATAATAAAATATTACAGAAATTAAAAAGATATAAGAGATACTCTTTATACTTCTCATAGCAAAGAGAGATCATTATAAACAAACATTAGAAAATGCGATTTTAAGGCCTGTATGGGTAAGATCTTGAAATTTTGGGTCATATTTTTACAATTACAAACAGCATATTTAAAGTCTCTCTTAACGGTTTTTCCCAGATCAAGGAGTGTGAAAACTGGCACCTATTAAGTCAAATTTGTGAGAAATTACTGCAGAATAGAAGAATCGTTATTGCATTCATAGCTGAAAGCAGAAGTAATTCATGTCATTTAAATGTAAGCATCACTATGAGTATGAATAGTAAAATAATGCGTTATCCTTTACCATCCTATTAGGTGATTTCGATTAACAACATAATTCCGATTTACAACATAATTCCGATTTACAACATAATTCACTCAATGGATGAGCTAATTTCTGATGAAAACGTTAGCCATTACAGCACTCCTCATAACTGTTGATCTCTGTTCCACTCCAAGTCTTAATGGGCCCGTTAGATAAGGGATCCACTTTCGAAGTTAAAGCAAAAGTAAACATTAATGACTGAAGGCAAACGCAACGCTGTATCAAGCTAGAATGAAATCTGTTCAATTGGAAGTGTTTGCGGACATCATGCAATACAGAGATAAGAATCTTCCGCGCCCCATATATTTTCGATGATGACAAGATTGCGCATGGCAACTCAGAGGATTCACTTCCTCATTTGCGATAATTAGTATATGATTTATAGAGGTATAAATTTTAAATTGTAATTCCCTAGGAACTCTTACGTAGAAATCCTACGATGGAAAAATCATGAGCATTATCTAGCTATCAAAAAAATTACCTTTAAATAATCTAACGAACAGTACGGGGACTTCTCAGATTCTCCACACAAGCAAAAACCAAGAAAACAAAAATACTGTTATTACTAAAGAAGGGAAAACAGGTATATAATACAAAATGTAAGAAGAAACTGTACAAACGTAAATTTAATTATAAATTAAAGAGACTTTGGGGAATTTTTAGGAAAGACAAGACAAAATTTATAAAAGACTGAGAACAGAAGAAGGGTTATATACATCACGAGTATAAAACAGGACATACGTGAAAGGAAAATTATAAACATGAAGGAAATGCTCTTATTTTCACTTTCGGGGAAGCAATCCGAAAACTATTCAGCGGACTATTTCAGCGGTTTCTTCACGAAGGTTGAATGCTTTGTCGTCTTTGTCACATTCTGCAAACGAAATAATAGGGAGTCTTTGAAAGAATTGCTTCATAACATAAAAACATACAGTTTTCCAAATGCGCCTTAGTCGGGGATGGTGAACCTTTCATCGTGTCATATTTGACGAAACATGGCACTTGCGTACCAATGTTGTATCAAAGTATGGCTTGTCATGGAACCGGCTTGAGATGCCGATAAAAACAAAGTTACGTCAAAGCTAAACTTAGAATGCGTTGTTGACGAAGAATCAATATTAATTGACGGAATTCACATTCAATTACTTTATTACTTAGAATTTTCGGTGCATAAGGATAGCGCCGTCAACCCTTCCGTGTGCTAAAATTGGTATGTACCTCTTGGTGCGTGCACCAAAGGTTGGCTTTGTACGTACTTTATGCTTTTGCATTATTCAGCAAGTAATCCATAACTTATACTCGCTTTAAACTTTTCATTGTGAAAGAATTAGTAATTCTGCTCCATAAAATAAGCCTGAGAAGCGAATATATCAGCTATTTCTTAACGCGAAAATTTCATCCGATACCTGACCTTGGCCTCTCATTCATTATATTTACATAAGGTTGCCGAAAATTTAACTGATAATTTATAATCTAAACTGCTAAATAGGGAAAAATAGCTTATCATTCAACCGTCCATGCAACGAAATTCCTAATGATGAACAGATGAGATGAAAATTTCTAATTGGAAATGCAAAAAATTACTGATGCGGTTAAGTTCATACTAATGTGGATGTTAAAAATTTAGAACTATGTTAACAGAACTCTCCATTATCTTAATCTCAGTAATCCAGTCATATTTATCAGAATGATTTCGAAAATAACAAATTAATACTACTTACATCGATGATAACTTGATATCAAGTTATCGATTGCGGGATCTTCGGTTTCCATCCACAATGCGAAGTAAAGCAAGTACGTATGTATAAAAGTACGAAAAATGAGAATAATCGTCCATTCACTTACTTAAAAAACCATGAAGCTGAAGATTATATCGCTATAGAACAGAACCATAGTTTCTCATGTTGATAAATTCACTCAAATCATATGAAAAGTACACAAAAATCCGAAGCACTTTGGATTCATAACTACGCGCCGATCCGATATCTTACACAGGTCATCACCAACTACCATGGCCAGTCTAGACTATAGCGGCTCTAGCTCTCTAACAGAGCTTTGCGCCCCCTTTCTCAAAATAATCCTATAACTACATGCATTTATTCTAAAAACAACAAGAAATATTTTATTAAATTCATATATAATGACTTTGTTAGATCATCACTTTCTCGTTAGAAGGAAGAATAAAAAATTGAAGTTGTATGAATTACAAGGCCTTTCGATCTTTAAATATCGATCTCTTCATCACTCATTGTCAGTTTATTGCTTCATTACTTCGCTTTCCAATATTGGAACGATAAGGTTTCATAGTACAAGTCGATGTTTCTTCTATAGAATAAAATTTGAATTATCTCTGTCGTATAACACGTATAACTTATATTTTAATAAGTGGCATAACGAAACCGTCTGCTTTACATAATAACTCTAGTGAAGGTTTAGAAAGGAATCTATTTATAGGTTCTCTATAATTTTTGGCTCTACTGATTTTCTAAGGTAGTCTTATCTACCAGACGGACTGTAAATTTTACTTTGAATTTCTGTTATGGAATCTAGCAATTTAGAAGCCGCGGGCTACCACCGTGCAACTGAGTGAAGGGAAGAAATGACGCGAAGCTTGCGCCAATGCCAGAAGTTTGTTGTTGTGTGATAGTGGTTTAATTCGGTAGAGTTTCAGTGACACTGTCTCCGAAATGCTTCGATGAAATTAAAGCATTCCTTGAAAATTGACAAGATACAAAATGTCCACCGCAGTAATTCATAGAAAATTTCCTTTTATCCTCAGTTACGATTACTTGATGTGCCTAATTCAAACGCGCAACTTTCTCTGGTCCATGGGAAATTGTGTCAAGACTACTTTCTATCAAGCTTTCAGATAAATGTAGAATCTTTTGAATGTCTACATATATCTGGTCATCATTTTGATATTATTTACCATTGATGGTATAGTTGACAGTCGATATTATGAAAGCATTTTTAAGCAAGTTGGCCTCCTTTAAGCAGACTAAACTTAACAAAGGTGCGACGTTAATAGTTGCATCTCCATTCATATTGTATCTTTGTGTGTTTGCTCTCGCTCGTAATTTTTCTCTGCCTCTTCGCTCTGACGGACTGGAAAGAATCGTGCGTACAGGTAGACAAGTTGCTGCCGAAGAAAAATCAGATAGGAATTCAGAAACTGATGTGAAAGATGACGCTGATGGAGATAGTTCAGTCGCGTTTGGATTGCCGAATGAAGAAGACGGGGAAGAAAAAGACCCGAAAGTTACTTTAGAGGATGTATTTTCCAGGTAATTAAATATTGAGCTCTGATATCTAGGAGTATCCTTGATTCACATATTTAACCTGTTTAGGGAATTTTTATAACGGTATTCATCCATATACTATATATTTTGATACAAATATGATATTCTAATAATCTGTTGCTGAGTTCACAAGGCCAAGATTAAGGAGGATCCTCCCAATGAGATTTCCAGTGGTTATAGCTTCAACTGAAGTCTAACCTAATCTCACTCATCTTATTTGCTTAACCATTTGAAACTAATATTTCTTCTTATTGCAGAGCCGATACAGATGGTGATGGACTTCTAAGTGTAGCAGAACTCACTGCTTGGATAGGAGGAAAAATAAAGGACCATTTAGATCATGCTTTGAAGGAAAACTTTGGCCTTTTTGCAGCCATTGACAATAATCCCAGAAATGGTAAATTGTTGAAATATCTTATTACCTACTTTTTTCAGAAATTTAATAATTAGTTTATCAGCTTGCATTAAATAGCTGTCCCGAATCACTGGCATCATGGTCAGTGGCAGATGAGAGGATACTATTTGTTTTACATTGATATGACATGCTAATGATATTATCATTTGGTTAAAAATTAAAAATTGATTCAGTAGATATAAAACTAGAATTGTATCTGTAAGTTTTGCCTTATTGATTTTTCTTATTTGCTCAGAAAAATATTTTTTTAAGGTTTGATCACTTGGGATGAATATCACAGTTACTTCCTTAAAGGAAAAGGGCTTAGTGAAGACTATGCACAAAAACATGACAAGAGACACAAAGGATTGTCAAGAGCCATTAAAGGTAAAAATTTCTCAACACCAGATTCATTTAATATTTCCTTTCTTTCCATCTTATTCTGCCAAATTAAAGTGAACTACGAAGTGGCCCACCCAAATAAATTTTATTTCAATCATGAGAAGTTCTTTGTCTCTTCTAAGTTTCACAGAAGGAATTCCTAACTATTCACTAAAACAAGCCTTTAGCAGCCTTAGTCTGAACTTGTCAGTTTTGGAGTGGAAAAATTTTGGAGCTCACATTATTGTGTTATATTTAGTAATCAGAACATGAATTTCCAGCCAACTTTCTTCCAAATTATGCATGTTTTTTGTCTACAGTTTGGGGTAAATATATATATTGACACAATCATTTCTTGACTTCAATCATTACTTACACATCAGCAATGCCTTTTTTGCCTAAATAAAGTAAAGTAAAATACTTGCTCATGGATTTTTACAAGAAGACTATATTTTATTAATTTATGGCCAGTTTCATTGAATTTGAATTCTCTGAAATGGAATGAATGACATTTAAAGTGTTTACAAATAAATTTTTATAATAGTGGAAATTTAGAAATTGAAGAATGTAAATGATCTGTTTAAAATGTGCCAGAGGAATAACTTTGTGAGATAATGAGTTTTTCAGTGAATTTGATCTAGATTTTACTAATTTAGACAAATTATTTCTATACAGTTAAATTATTTTTACATACTTTAAATAGTTATTACTGAGCAGAATTTTTAGACATATTGAAAGATATTATCTTGGAATGTGGATCTCCAAAAAGAAACTTTATGGCAATTAAATAAATAATCTCAAATATTAAGGCTCGAAAGAAGCATTTTCAAGGCATGTTTAGTGTTTGAAATCAAAATATTGTAAAATTCTACTCAATATTAGTAGGAATCTATTAGTATGTGTCTTCTTCAGTCAATGTTTTTGAAGTATGATTAATTATTATTGATTGATAATTGATGTTGCTGGAAAGTATTTACTATGTGTGCTCTCAGACAAGAATATGACATTGAGTGATCAATTAAAAATTATAGTCATGGAATTTATAAAAATTAGGCCATTTGAATGTATCTGGTGTGTTAGTTTTTGCGATTAGAAGTCATTATTATATGTAGTGAATTTTGATTCTTTTGAGTACACTCTACTGAGTGAATAAAAATGTATTGCCATATATTCTCCAATCTTTGACACTGCTTTATGCATTTTTAGAGCTTCTAGAAAGTTAATTAAACATGTAGCTGAAAACTATGATTCAGTTTTTTTCCATGCCAGTTAACATCCTTTTGGTAAGCAATCGTTACACTTGCATGGGAATTTTGTAATATGTAGAAAGGTGAATAGCATACATCTTACAATTGTGTTATTATTTCTTTCCCTTTTACTTGACTGCCAAATCTTGGTTGGATCTTAGACACATTCTTCTTAGATTGAAGAATCTGCGATAGTTTTATAAATATGTATGAAAACATAATTAGTGAGTTTCTGTGCTCAAAATATCTTAAGAGGGTTTATCACTTTACTGATTTTTAGAATATAAAATTGTCGCTTGTGTTGATCATGTCATCAACTTGTGGAATTCTTTTCAAGATATAACCTTTTATGGCATGGTGAGGCATCATGGAACCAATCGACAAAATATTTTGGTGTTTAAACTTCAATGTTTTTCCTTTGGTAGCCCCTGAGAGACAAACCTCATTACAGATTATATTTTTACTATTTTAGAAGCAATAGCCAGAGATCGTGCATCATGGTCTGAGGCTGCCCACAGTGATCCTGATGCTCTAACACTGGATGAGTTTCTGGCATTTAGACATCCTGAATCCAGCCATGCTACCATCCTTGCTATGGTTGATGAAATGCTTGAAAAATTTGGTAAATAATTTATTCATTATTGGTAGGAAGTATATTTATATAGAGTTGAGCAGTTAATTTACAATAGATATTGACTCCTTCTGAATAAATCATATTGAAAATTTCACCATTATACACTCTAAAATATTGATGACCTATATCTTAATGCAAGCCATTCAATAGTTGCTATTGCCAAATGGTTCTATGACAATAGCCTCCATGCAAAAGATAAAAAAACCATGTTCTTACAATTTTATGCTAAAATTATGAATTTTAGTGGATTTCTTATGAGAGTATTTTTGATTAACCCAGAATCGAACCAAGAATACATTGGGCAAAAAAATATGGATATTTAATACATTAGGCTGCTATAAGAATTACATAATTACATCTTTTGGTTAGAATGTGAAATTAATCTCCAACAATTGCTTCCACTTGTTTATTTTGAGAGATACTGAAATCACATAAATATATAAGTATATAGACAATGGTAATTACTATATAAGATTTTAGAAAGTAATCATTATTTATGATCGGGAAATCCTAAATTATGCAAATGCAAGATCCTTTTATGTTCTTAGGATAGTCGTTAACTACTCTAAACAGAAAAATATAACTTACAATGGGTATTTAAGAGGATTATTAATTGAGCATATTATTTTAACAGATGAAAATGAAAATAAGATTAGAAATATACCAGAAAGAAACTTTATATTCTGCTGGCACGGGCATCCATTGCAGGGTTGTGTATAACCCAATTATCAATATTCAATTAATTATTGCTGCAAAACTAAGGCCCTTTCAAAAGAATGCCGTTACACTATTTCATTACTCTACTTCCTGTGCCACCACAAAAATTTTCATCAAAATCCCTGGACAAAACTGAGAGTCACTCCTTGTCAGTTGAATTCCTTTGTTAATTTGTCCGTGATAATCTTGATTTGTCTAACTTTGGTAACCAACTCTCTACCAAACTTTCCTCCAATATTTTTCTTATTTGAAAATTAGTCAACATAGTGTCTCGTGGATCACTCATTGCCATTTACTATGCCAATATGTATTCCTACTTGGCTTTTGGAATTATCTTCTGGGGAAACTTATCAGCAGCCAATAAAGCCTTCTCATCTCTGAAGAGGGCCATTAAAGCACTCATCAATGTTTCCAATAGAACACCTAGATGCCCACTTTTTCAGATTTTCAAATTTTTAACTCTTCCTTGTCTTTACATCCTATCCTGCCTCATGTTCACAAGGAATAATCTTCATCTTTTCCCTTTCAACTCCAGTGTACACAACCACTACACACACCTACATAGCAATCTATTTACATGACCACTCACTCACACTTTCTCTTATAGCCCCTCAAAACTCCATTTCTTGAATGTATAATAAACTTCCTTATATTAACTATAAAAGGCTGCTTTTCCAATAAGTCTTTCAAATCACAGGTTATCAATCTGCTAATTCTAAAGGCCTACCATACTCTTTACAAATATCTAAATGATAATTCATAATCTTTCTTTGTAATTCCATAAATCTAGATGGATTTGTTTAACTCTTTTTGATCTAATTTTGTTATTTATGCCTTAATGTGATGTTATATTGAACTATACGACAGTCTCTTTACTTCTTTATGTAACCTTTGGTGAAATTAATTTTTCGTAGTATTCGTCAGCATTACATTAAAAAAATCATGTATTGAAGTATCTGTAGTAAGTAGTAGAAGAATTTTAAATATCATTGTTATTGTAATTGTAATCCTTCATGACTTTCAAATGCAATGAATAGCATTTCATTGAAATAATTGCTTAAAATTAATTTTCATTTTTCTGAAGTAGAGTTTGTTCAGTTTGTGCCCTAATAGCATATTATCATAACGTGAGAAGTTTAAAAAACAAGCTCTCTACATTGAGCACTAATCTGAGCGAACTATCAGCTTTTGAAAGAATTGCAATCACTGAGATGTGGTTTGTTTTGTGAACAGTTTGTGACTCCGAAACTTGCTATTTTAACTTCCCACAACATTTTGGTCGGGACTGCAACAGTCAAGGCGGTGGAATTTTACTTGCTGTTGACTCTTTGTCGTCGGCAAAACATCAGCCTGATCTTGAAGCTAATTGTGAGATTCTATGGGTGGAAGTATATTCTCTATTAGACTCTGGTCGATTGGACGAAATCCTCATTGGCTGTTTTTACTGACCCCCTGGAAGTTCATAAAATAAATCTAAGAAAAAAGAAGAAAAAAAAACGAAAAAGGAAAGATTTGATTTGTGGGAAAAAATCTCCATAACTGAAGGGTACAGAAAAACACCCATAGTGCGGGAAAACACCCACACAAGAAGGGGGCAGAAAAAAACGTGAAAACATAGTGAGGAAAAAATTAATCAAATAAATAAAATTATATTTAAAATTCAAAAATGATTTATATCCCCAAATATATATCTATAAATACCCAATTTTATAAATATATTTAGTATTCAGTTTTACTATTATATTTACAATAAATAATTACTAATTTTTAAATTGATATTTTAAATATCTAAAAATATTTCGTTTTCTTTTTTGTCAATGATATAATTCACGAAATGGAAGATTTTCCATTAAATAAAAATAACTTTCTAAGATGCCACTAACATTATTTGTTCATACGTACATCTTCATTTAGGTTCAAATCCTGCTTTATCTCATTGTAGCTATTCTTGGTATATTTTAGATAGAGATGGTGATGGTCAGCTAACTGAAACTGAATATTCGAGGTACATCTGGGATGAGGGCGAAGAAGAGGAAGAAGCAGGGGAAGACCACCATCGCAAAGAAGGAGAAATTCAACGTGAGGAAGAGCGAAGAAAGGAATTCAGAGAGCTAGTGGACTCAGATAAAAATGGATTTGCTGACCGCAGAGAGCTTCTGGTATGATTCCTTCTGTTAAGGAAATATGTGATATTTGCATAAATCAGAGATGTTGCTTATATCCTTCTGAAATTCTCAGCAAAAGTATTTGCCCAATTGGAAGCAAAATATTACACTTCAAGTGGATGGCATAATCTAGATAGGTATTTAAATTTACCAGTCAATGTATGTACAGATTAAAATTCTATTCAGTTAAAGTTTTATCAGCATTATCTCAACTTACAAAATTTTTGTGTGGCTAGTTATAATTTACCGAAATTGTATGTAAAAAGCATCAATTTCATTGTGGGATCACATTATAAACTGCAACACTCTCAGTGACTTTGATTCATAGCATTATGATGAACGTCTTTTTTCCTACTGGTTAGTGAGATATTTTCAAACATCGTAGCATTCTTAAGATTATTATTATTTTTATTTATTGCTATAACTAAATATAAACTATAATGAATATTTTTTCTTTGTGGTGTTTTAGAAAAGGGAGTATGTGTTGGAATAGGGTTTGTCTTAGATTAGTGCAAATATGGTAAATAAGCTGAAGTTAATTTAACTTTTTAAAAACTCTTATATTGAAACAGCTCTGCTAATTTCTCTTATGGTTATTTCCGAAGATTGTAAACCTATCAAAGAAAAGGGGATAAGGAAGCCTACACGATGGAAAATAGTCAATTTATTATAACAGCAGGTAATTATTTTGATGAAAAATTCTTAAAGCTATCACATTTCATTGCATTCATTTAAGGAAATAAACTAGTAAGCATAGCTATTGAAGAACATTTCATTGCTTTGTGCCTTCTTTATTTTCTCCTTCAGTTTCATGCATTCATTTCAATCATTGTTTCCTTTCAGAAGAAGCCCTCTGTGTCTTGATTATTCACAAAAAGCTATGCTTTTCCAACTTTTTATCCCTCTTCATAAACATCGATATATCTTTTCTTCAGTTTCTGGTTTAGATAATTCATAAGAAATAGTTGCCCAATACAAAAATTTTGCAGACAAACACTGATACTCAATATCCCCTCCCAAATGCATTTCAACAATCTCTCTAATTGCTGCAAACGAATACACAAACACTAAAACATATCTAAAAATACACATTTTCATATTCTGTATCAGTGTCCATTTCAATAGACCTCGATTGTAGCAATAGATATCATTATCTACACATCCAGTAACAAAACACTATGGGCAAATTCAAAGTCTTGTGTATTCTAATGCCTTTATTAGAATATTGCTATATATGTGTACGACATCCAGGTCTTCATTTATAGAGACTATAATATTACTTGCAAAAACTGTTTCAATCATTTTAGGACCAATAATAAATATAACTGTCTCATGGTAAAAACCATTTATAAAAAAACATAAAAATTCTGTATATAGCAACCCAATGTCTACACATCCAGGACAAAACACAATGATTCAAATATTAGCTCGATTTTTAGAACCCATTAGGACATGTTTAATTAGTCTATTTTTAACAAGAATCAGGAAACTTTTCCTTTGACATTTTCCTTCCTGGTCATTCATTTATGTGTATTGCTTGGGTAAAAAGGCAGATAAGCCCTGTTCATCAAAAAAGGATGTTTTAAAATAATATGTAGAGGATATAAGTGAAAATGATTTTTCCCAAAGTTTTTCTCTGAGTATATCATAGGAGTATATCATAGGAGATCTCTGTGTGATTATGAATCTGTAGGAAACAAACTTATTTTTTATTTTTCATTAGTCTTCTTGCTTATTGATGGATTCTCATTTCAAAATGAAAGCATTTGCCTCTTTTGTATTTTCCTGTGCCTTAGAACATAGACACCTTTGAAAGTGGGTGGCAGTGTATCTAGCATATTGTTATTCCTATTTTCATACGTTTTGATCTTTCAAAAGTTTCAATTTCGAAATTTCGATCTAAAACATGCTGAGAAAATTTTGCAGGCATGCTATAGGGTGGGCTCATGCACACTTCAATGAATGTAGTAGTGAAATGGAATACATATTTGAAATGTAACCCATTACTTGATGGGAGGGAACAATTGAATGAAAACAATCAAGTTATTTGATTTATCACTCGATCCTGAGTGAATCTATTTGTTAAAGCAATTGATTAAACATTCTAGCCTGTAGGCCACAGCATTTGCATTCAAATTTTTCATTAAGAAATATCTTCACTGTATCTCTGATTTATTTGTTTTTGAAAGATGTACATGTAAGATGATGCTCTCTGCTTTTGTTTGCGGTTCTTTATTCTCTCAGTTTGTGTATTAATATTTTTGAGAGATTTTTTTCCTAACTCATGCTTAGTCTTAGCTTTGCTCACTCTATTCTCAATAAGATGAAGTGCCACTCCCATCCTCTCTTCTTGAATGTGTATAAAGTAAAAAAGACCAATCAAATAGACCAATTCAGCTTTTTGCTCACTTCCTCTCAACGAGTGAATCACTAACTTTGAATGATCAAATAGATCAATTCTGTTTTTCACTCACTAAAAACAATCAAATAAATTCACTTGGTTTGGATGGAGTGAAAAATTAAATCCTTTTTATTATTCTAATTTTTTAAGCTTTATTTAAATTTTCTATGGAATAATAACTGCCAAAGAGAACAAATTTGAAGGTACGAAAATATTGCTATAATAATAGAGTATTATACAAAACCAGTAATAATAAAAATCAAAATTTTAAATGGATATTATATTACCCCATATTATGATAATGAAATATAGTTCTATGAAGATTGAAAAAAAAATTGTTAGATTGATAAATGACATGATTTTCAATGTTAAAATGTTTCTGCATTTTTAAAATTTTTGACAATGAAAGGAGACTAGACTTTAAGTAAATAATTGAAACTCCATTATTTTTTGTGCATGCACTGTTTTTCTAATTGAATTTTTACTTATTATTTTACTTACAGTCACTTAGCCATCTTTATGATATTTAAAATAGCAAACATTAGGTGACAAATCACTTTCTCTGAAATACTAAGAAAAAATTTAATTAAATGTGTATGATTGATGTATATTAGATCAAGCACAGAAAAATAGACATGGATGATTAAAACAAAAGCACTTGCCCATGAAAATAAATGGATTCATTCAAATGCAAACAATCAAATAAGTCCCAGAGATCTCAGAAATTTCACTTTCACATTTCCGAAAACACTGTTTAGAGTTGAGTAAATGTTTCGGAAAAAAACATGGTGTATACTCCCTACAGATGACCGAAGAAATCTTTGTCTTTCTATATTTTTGTGAATTGCAGCATTAACTTTCTTAGTACGGACACATGTGTCTTAGGTGCCCTTCGACCCCGAGACGGGGTGTTTTGTATGACTATTTTGTATGTGACACTTCAGCTAGTTTATGTAAGAAAATACTTATGATTTACTTGGTTGAAAGTATCAAAAAACTACTATCCTCAAATCCCTTTCCAAATGTTTTGAGCAATTAAGCGATATATTAGCAATAAAAACAAGCCTCTATATTAACTAGATATGTAATGAAGAAGTTTCTATGTTTGTTTGAGAAAGAGGATGATGGATTTGAAAATTGTCAAAGATTTCATTGTTTATGCCTGCAACCACCAATCTGGTGCGCACAGCTGTTGGCGTAGTAATGTTACAAATCGTTGAGTAACTAACAGAACCGCAGCTGATTCTTTGTTATCCTCTTGTTAATAGATATTGAAATCAATCAAAATCTTTTTCATTTACTGGAAGTAATGCAGTGAGATACTGTTTTTTAACATAGAAAAGAATACCTTAATGCTTTCAAATAACTTTTGCAGCAAATGAAGCAATTATACTGAGAAAATCTTAAGAGCAAATATGGGGAAAAATTTTACGAAATTACGCCCATCAATATCATTCAATTTTGAACCCCAAATTTTTCGGCAAAAATTTATCAAAGAGGAAAAATGACCATTTTCGATCGAAATGGATTTGTCTCTTCTACACCAGTAAGTTTTTTAGTCCTTACGAAAACATTTTGGAAATCGTTTCTTGGCCGCAGAAATGCCAGTCCACTGTGCGCTTAGACCATACCATAAAACCTATTGTTTCCTCCCTGCTGCTCGCTGCGAGGCCCACGGTCAAATAGAAGGGAAGGTTTCGGACTATTCCGATGTTGCCAAGATGTAATAGAAGGAGGGGTGGAAGGGGTAAACTCTGGAATTTGAAACCCCTCAATCTTATGCACCACGGAATACACCGTTCGATTTTATTTTGGAGGGCTGTGCATATGGTATATTTTTGAATAATTTTCTGATAATTGAAGGTTGATTCATATCAATTTGCATATGGCTCCATTATATATTTTTATATTAAACTCGTATGAAAATATTCAAATCAATTCTGTTGACAATATTTTATGTTTTACTTGTTTTCTCTTAGAAATACATTGACCCAAGCAATCCAAGGCATGCAAGGGAGGAAGCTGAAACTCTGATGGTTCTGTCTGATGCTGATCATGATGGACATTTGTCTCTTCGGGAAGTATTAAACAAGATGGACTTATTTCTTGGTAGCAAAATGGTTGATGCTGCCCGTAGCTTTCATGATGAGTTTTAGGCATCTTACATTCCATGCCTCTTCAGGTATTGGTATCTGTTAAACCGTCCACTTCCCTTAGGCTGAAAATGTTACAAATCCAATCTGTGGAAGTATTATCCTATCTCTAGAAATATATTGTCAAGGTTATGCAGTTATTGGTGCCAGACCCTCATTCCATCACCTTTATTAGTTCCAACTCAGGACACAAGTTCCATACTGCATGATGGAAATCTTCTCAGCCAGATTAAAATATAAAAAATTGACATTTAGTGAGATGTAGATTTCTAGAGAATCTTAAGTGAAAAATCACTCATTATAGGAAACTCCTGGTGAATTTTTCTAATGAAGCATGCAATAAGTCTTCTTGTTCCAGTGTTAGTAATCAAGAATTAGATTTTATCTGTAATCTTATGATGTATCTTCAAAGCATCATTGCATTTTTAGGGGAAATTGTAGGTCAATCACTGAGATCTTTTTGTCAGGAATAGCATATAATTTATACTACATTGTCTACATGGAAATGCAAATGAGGGAGGACAGTTCCTTACAATTTATGCAATTTCGGTTGCTGTAAAATCTCAAGTAAAAGAAAGAAATGCCAAGCGAATTTACAAATGTTAAAAGTTGTTAAATAACTTGATCAAATCTTAATAAGAGGTTCAAAAACCCCCCCGATTGCTGAATGCCAATGACCTCTCAAATGCCTATGACCTTTGATTTCTCAATCAATCATCAAGCATTTAACCAGAGAATGGAGACATAATCTCTGAAATGCCCATTGGGACCTTCTGAGAAAACTGTTGAGCTGCGATCTGTGTTAATCTCTTTGAGGAATTGCTACATGATGGTCATTGGCATTTGGCTATTGGAGAGTTTTTTAACCTCTTATTCATTAACAGCCAAGTTCCATTTTCTTTTCTTTCAAATCTTAATGTTAAATCTGTAAATAAATGGAAAATAGAAGATGCATTGGCTTTGCTTGTGATAAGTATTTTAAACACTTGAGGTTATGAATTATTTTAATTATTTCCATTAGATAAAAAAATATTACCCTTATTTCAGCCATTGTTTAGCTCAAGTGGTGCTTCTTGCTAAGATTTAAGAAGCATTATTTGTTGGATGATATGAAATGTTTGATATCGGTTGGCTGATAATTATAGAATTTGTGAAGTTGTGGTTGTAAAAGTGAAAATGAAAAATATCTCAGAGATGGATCACCTTTGAACAGAACCTGAACTGAAAAGTTATCCAAAATGAAACTTTATCTAAGTCATATGATATCATATTATTAATTTTATATTTTGAAATAGAGAATTTATTTAATTGTTAGGTGAGTAATCAGAAATGAATGGAAGAAAGGAAAGATATGATAGCTTTAAAGGTAAGCTCTATGCTAGTTAAAATGTCTTCTGTAGTTATGAATTTACTACCTCAAATTGTATTAATTTTGAAATTATATTTCTGTAAATTCTTCAACCCAGAGGTTGGTTGGATCTTCAACCCTACTCCATTACAAGCCTTTGTCAAATGAAGAGGCACACTTGTTAAGTGAGGTAGTCCTTCAATGCCTTCTTCACATGACATAACCTTGTAGAGGAAATTTTCTTCTGAAGTATATGTTATAATTATTTCTTTGATTATGTTTAGATAGCCTTTGTAATCTAGGAAAGATCTTCATATGTTTATAGTTGTTAATATGATGATTGAAACACAGTCACATTTGAAATATCTTTAAATTTATGCACTGTTGTTTGTCTTGGTCCTGAATTGGGTGCTAATTCTTTCCCTTTCATTATCAATGTCCATCATGTGGTATGGAATGTTCTGTGAGCTATGTGTTCACATGTTACAAAAGGAAAATAATGCAGTATTTAGCTAGCAGTAGTTCTTAGTATCTTCTAAAAATATGGCTGTAAAATTCCAGATTTAGTGAATTGGTTTAGCGGCTGTGGATGATGTGTTTCCATTTGGGTGTGCATAGAAAGCTATGACTGAACTTAGTTATAAGCATAATAAGTATTTCTGGACATTGTTTAACCATTAAAATCACCAGTTCTTCTAAACCCTGGGAATTTTAAGTCCTGTTAAGTCCCTCTTTAATTTCTTGCTTAGGACATTTAAAGAAAAATTATGCTTTATGAGGACTTAACTTTGGATGATAAATGACAATTTTCATGTTGTACATGTCAGTGTCAGTACCATTTCTCTAGGTAAGATTGAGACAAACAGGTTTATATATTCATTTAGATTGGTTATATTCAGTGAATAATTCTATTCAAGATTTCTGTAAGATATAAATTACACTTATTTATTGATAAAACCTTGGAAATATCATGTCATGATTCTCAAGAATGTTGCTAATCCTATGAATTTTCTGTCAGGCAGTTGATTCGGATGCAATTTGGGCACAATTTTACCTGTTCCTTAAAGTCTGCACATTTTTTGTGACTTTTCTACTAGTTAGAAAAAAGGTTTTAGTATATTTTTATATTTTGTGCTTTCTTGAGGTGAAAAAGTTGCAAATCTTTTAAATTTTGGAGTGTTTTACGGTGGAAGTGCGAGTCAAAAATAATCTTAAGGAAATATTTTATCTGTTGGTGCCTCTTTAATTAGTATAGGATCACAATGTGTCTATTGCCAAGAAAAGAGTCAATTTATTCAAAGACTTCAGTGTTGATGTTTGATAAATAGAGGTAGAAGAAACTACACACTGATGAATTTTCCATGGAAATATTTATGTATTGGTCAAAACCTTAAAATTTATTTCTAATATATGTCTCTTGTTTTTATTTCTTTTATAAATCATGCTTTTACCAACTTCTGTATAACTGATTGTTATTTAATTGGTGTTAATCATGTTTATGTTGACTGCTATTATTGGGGAAGAGATTTTGCAGGGAAGCTTTATTCACATTTAAAATAACATTTTATATTACTGACTGTATACCACTCTACTGTTCTGGTCAACTTTAAATATTTTCAGTATTTTTTAAAAATCTAAATGTTGACATATATACAGGTAGATTCACTATATGAATCAAAATAAAGATTAGTAAAACTTAATTTAAGTTAAAGATAAACAGAGGATCAAAATATTCTCATGACTTGAATTCAAAACTTGACCTCTAACTTTCAGGGCAGGTTTTCTAACCTTAGTTCTCTTAAAGGATGCTCTGTGAGGAAGGCAGGTAGCACTCTGAATACTTTCGTCAACCACTATCACTCATTCAGATATCTGACTCACATGGTGATGTTTGAAGAATTTCCCAAAATAAATACAGATAGAGGTGAAGTATTTGCCTTATTGACAAAGAATCCCATCAATAGAATAGAATTGGCTCAGCTCTACAATTTAGTGATTAAAATATCTGCCCATAAAGTGGGATATCCATGTTAGAGTCACTGTCATGTCATTAAGTTTCACATTTGTTTTTATCCTTTCATTTTAAGGCACAGACTTCCACATGAAAAGTTTAATATCTTGCCATCATACTTCCTAATCTATGCTTTCAGAATGCAGGGATTCCACTTTCAACCCATTTTTCTTTTTGATATCTTTACTAAGTTAGTTTATTTAAACACTTTATCCAGCAAAATACTTTACTCTTCATTTTATGGATAGCATGTGTGTTAGTGGTTAGTAAGGATGAAATTTAAAGTCAATATTATGCTTACCCTACTTAAAAGCAGTGTTTGACATTCATTGTTTCAAACTATCGTCTTCTTTATTCAGAGAGTTACATAATGAAAATTAAAGATGAAAATGTATCTCATGATATGGCTATCCAGGCTGAGAAAAATCAGGTATAATGTCAGGTATTCAATAGAGGAAACTATGATAAAGAGAATCTCTTTCTACGTCAGCAAAGTGTTGTAATTTTTTGTAAGCTTGAGGTGAGTCTGTTTATGAACCTGTATCCAGTAAGATGTTCATGAAACTGCCAGTTAGGTTTATTTTATATCCTTAGATATATTTTAAATATCATGAAAAAGCATAGGATATCTTTTAATATAACACGCCGCTTAGTAATCCTCAGGGATTGAAGTGTCATATTTATTGTATGTTTTTAATTTTGTTTTTCAAACTGAAGTAAATTGCTTTTATTGTTTATATAATTATGATATTTTATGGTAAATTTATTCCATCCTAAGATGAATGTTAGGTAACGTTCCCTTTTTGGTGACTCAGCTCCCTTATCAAGGAAATTAAGCTTTATCAAGGAAATTTGTCCTATTTGAATATAATTCAAGATTATTGTTATGAATTTTCTTCTCAAGACCTTGAAATCTATTTTTAAATTTCATTTTAAGTGATTTTGATGCCAGGAACCACCAAAGCCTGGTGGTTCCCGGCTAGCCCAGTGCATTTAACTTTGGTAAAAGTGGTCCCAGGTTCAATTATTATTGAGGGCTGAGGATGAAATAACTTAAGCCATTGAAGCACTTCAAAATACCAATATGAATGCTTGGCATGCAAGTTTTGTTAATGCTGTCATGCTGGAAATATTCCTCTACTACATTTAAGGATAATGTTGCAATTTCTTAGCTTATGGAAAAATTACTTTATGACATGATGTTAAAAAAGTAATATTTCATCCTCCCATTATAGAGGGTGATCAGAAATATGAGTATTGATTGAATGGTTTGACTTACATATAATTTTTCCCTCTGCTAATACTACTCTATTATTTAACTCTTCAAACATATTATTTTTGATTGAATGATGGAATTGAGAAATGTTCATTGGAATCAAACTACCTTTCATAGGGAATAAATGTAGTCACCATTTAATTTAGATACAATTTGAAAACGTTTTTGTTTAAAGTGATAAAAAGCTTATTCAAGGACAAAAGAAAGAAAGCTTTTCTCCACAGACATATTGGAAATATTTGAGGTCTTTTCTGGTTTCATATATGTTTTCTTTTTATATTCTGTTAAGCATCAAAGTCACCTATGTATTATAAATAATTATTTTTTTACGTTTTTACATACATCTGTGAAGTTTATATTTTATCCATTTTTCCAAAGTTATCTATTTCTTACATTGTTCAGCTTCAGGTTGAACTTTGATACCCTATGAACTGAAAGTAATTATTATGTCTCTCAATGTGTAATCCAATTAATGTATATTACTACATAGAAATGTTGGTAAATATTGCATTGATTCTTACTATATGTTAATCAGTGTCCTTGTAACTAATTAGTAAAAGTATAAGGCATTTGTTAAGACTATTAGTATGTAGAAAATGTGAAATTTGAAAACATCTTAAGAAAAATTAAGTTATGGAGAAAGCTATTCCAATGCTTTAGTTCTTATTTTTCATAAAGTTGCGAAGAAAGCTTATGAAATACGGTACAAGAAAAAGTGAAATATGATATTGGCTGTGTTTTCATCCTATTCAAAATATTTTGAAGAGCTTATCACATATATTATCTTATATATTAAAATATGTATTATATGTACATATATGCACACAATTATTGGTAAATGCATTATAGGTTTCTTAGCTTTAATACTTTAATATTGTGACATTCAGATTTGGTAATGAATGACATAAATTTTTTAGTTTTGCTACTGATTATTTTTTGTTAATTTCTGCTTTTATGAACTTAACTGTGGCCAATGAGTAAGATCTTTAATCAACAAGAATGAACATAAAACATGTTTATATATTCCATTACAGAGTTTGAATGATAATCTGTAAGTAATATCCTTTTGTAGTTATTTTATTTATTGTATATTTGTAAATAAATGCCTGAAGATCTGGCCTTGAAAAAATTTTATCTACTATCTAGTTTCATAAGTTATGCATTCTCTTCGTAAGTAATCACTTTCATCTCAACCAGCTAATTATTGTCAAAGATGAAAATTAATCCTAACTATCCTACATAGTATAAATTCACTTCCAGCTGAAGGAAAATTCTTGACTAGTCAAGACTAGCCTCTCTTGGCTTGCCTAGTCTTTCCAGTCCTAATACTCTTCAGAAGGTATCTTTATCTGCATTTATGCTATATAAATTCCTAGAAGAATTTTCAGTCATTGTGATTCACTGTTTTTTACTGAGATCGCATATCAAACCAGTGTTTTACAACGTTATAATAGTCACAAGTCCTAATTATGATGAAATGATTTTATCCTGCTTGAGTCTCACTTCATATGCTGGATATTTCCACTACTGGTTTGCATCCCATTGCTTGGGATGTACTAAATTAAATTATTATATTCTTGTGTTTCTTGAAATATCTTATTGATAGTATCCACTAATTTTAGTTTCAAGCTCTATGAAAATGAATCACTTGGCAATAAAATTTCAGTCAGTCTTTTCATCTATAGAAACAAAATTTGAAATACCTTAATATATCAGACATGATGTTGGTTGCTTTGTTATTGCTATTTCCATTACTAAATTCCTGCATATTAGTAATGATTTTTCTCTTTTATATTCAGTTACTAAAAAGGAAATATACTTCTTTTTCAGTTAACATAAATGTTTTAATATTCATTTCATTATTTTTTGATGGTTTTTTGAAATGTAACCCATGAAAGTGCAATATGCAATCAACTTTTAGTCGTATGTGTGTGTATATACATGGGTGGTCTGAAAAGTTTCCGAAATTTTGCCATTTCTCAACATGTTTTTGAAGATTTCTGAAAAATCTGGGAGCGGAAAATTTTGAGACCACCCTCATATGCATATACATGCACAAACACAAACACACACAGAGAAGCGTCAATATATAGTAGATGTAGCAATTGAGAAGATGATGGTCAAAAAACTTCATCTTATACAGGGCTCTCTTGCACTAGCATTCATGTTTGATTCTTAAATTGATGTTTTCTTCGTATGTATTTGTTGAATGAAAGTAACTGTCTAAACAGAAAGTTAATTAAGAACAAGTTAGGGAAAGAAAAGAAAAAGGAACTGGGGTTTTCATTAATAAGAGATATTTTAACTCTTCAAGCGCTGAGTATCAGCAACCCAGAGGGAGTCTGAAAGCTGGCAGCCCCCCGAATGACAATCCTTTTCTGAGGAAAACCCCCAACAGTTACTGTTATTCGGCACTTAAAGAGTTACAGTTTCTCATAGTAAAGATGGGCTGGGTCTAAACTTGATGAAGCATTAAACTATGTATACTCCAACCTGTACTACAAAGAAATAGGGATCAAAATTATTAAACCTCATTTTATACTTAAATAAAAAGTTTTAATAAAAAAAATTAAGTATGTACAAAAGTTTTATCAGTCAAATATCTGTTCACAATACATAGCTTCTCATTTCTTGTTCAGTGCATACTGAATTTCTTCAAGAGTCTTGCATTTCGTTTCAGGTACAAATAGTAGAGTAAATATAACACCAGCGGCACAAAAAGCAGCGTATAACCAGTATATACCATAATAACCGGTGTAATCTAGAAGCGAATTAAAGGAAACAGCGATAATGAATCCTATGAACCAATTGCAAGACCCGCACACTATTGTGGCAACGCCTTTGACATCGCTCGAAAATAGCTCCCCCATAACTACTCCCGGAAAAACTCCCAAACCCAAGCAAAGAAACGTTATATACAGAACTAACGTAAGAATCGGAACCCAAGTTATACTAGCCGTGAGGGAATTATAATGAGTTTCGAGGTATGAATATATTCCCAACACTACGAGGCAAATGGAAACAAAACCAGAGGAAATCGCCAGGAGCGGTCTTCGACCTGCTTTATCTGCCAACGTTGCCGTAAACAAAGACGCTACTAGTTGTACCACTGCGATGACGATAGCAGATTGGCTCGCCTCCAGTATAGGTCTGTCGGTAATACTTACGCGGAATATACTCTCTGCGTTAAAAAATACGGGGAAAAATCCGGAGAGCTGAAAATTCATCATGAGTCCTACGGTGACAAAGAGTGCACGTCTATTACCTCTCGATAAAAATAGTTCTCTGAGTCCATATCTAAGAGAGGAATCTCGGACACCCGATTCCTCCACAGCCTTGCTTATCGAGTTAAGCTCTTCACGCACATCAACATATACTTCACCCTTCCTACCTCCTCTCAGCCAAACCAAAGATTCCTCCGCTTTGTCCTTTTTTCCAACAGCAACCAAGTAGTACGGCGTTTCGGGCATAAAGAAGAAAACGATCGTGAAAAACACTGGGAAAGCAAGGTTGATTACGGCGAGGGCTTGGTAACTGACGTAAGGTCCAATTGTGTACTGGAGGAGGGTGCCAAAGTTTACCATCAGTTGGTGCATTGAGCCCATAGTTCCCCTCAAAGACGCCGAAGACACCTCCGCTAAATAAACTTGTAGGAGCAGAAGAGACGAGCTGTAAGAAAGTCCTATTATGAACCTCGCCGCTAATAGTGTTTCGAAATTTCCAGCTGTTAGGATGAAAACCCAGCCTACGATGGCAGGTGGGCCACCCATCATAAGAAGACTAGTTTTGCTGCCAAATTTCTGCAGACAGATTCCGCCGCAAAAGGCACCGCAGATGGATCCGATTAAGAGAGAGGAACTAATCCAAGAGGACTGGAAATCGGTGACGGGATGGTTCATGGGCTCGTAGGCGCCTGTCTTCCCCTGCAGGCGGCCCATGGTGGGCGATGTCCATCCGATTGCATTTCCTCCGCAGATTGATACGATAGTAGCTGGAAGTAGAAGGCCATCATTGTAAATTCTTTAGAATGATTTTTTAATAGATTTCTTTTCAGTTATTTTCGTCCTTCACTAAAAATCAGCTCCTCGATAATTAGAGTGACGTTTTTTGAGACAAGTTATCATTTGAAAACAGAAGGTTAAGGTTAATTTTTCTAAGTGATATTTTATGGGAAACTAATCTAAAATAAATTTCTGTCAACTCATTAGCATAAGTCTCAGGTATGCCTCGTAGATGAATAAACTCCAGCTATTCATACGATACGTTATAAAAAATCCAATCTTCATCTACATATGCCTCTGTAAAAGTACTCGATTATTTTAAAATGATGATTGTTGTTCTTACCTGCAAATGTTACTATATATTGGGTGAGCTTTTGGCCGGATTTCAGACGTCCCTTCGCCGAAATTATACCAGCTTCCTTGTCTTTATCCATTAATTATCTCGACTCCTGTTGTAACGAATGAAATTAATCAAGAATAAAGAAATAATGAAATTAGTTTATCAGCTTATTACTAAGAATGCGATCTTTATATTAATGAGATATTAATATCCCAAGGAGGTCCCGTCGGACTTTTTTCGAGTCTATTCTTCCTTAGGATTTTTCCTGGGTGCACCCCAACGTGCAAAAAATCACCTTCACCCATTCCTTGAGATTTCAATAATTTCTTATTTCCAAGAATTACGGCATCTTTGAATCTATTGGTTACATTAATTTCGAAATGCATTTCACAAAATATCATGCAGATATCTTAGAAATCAGAATTCACAATTATTAAATCAAACGCATGATTAATTCTATTACCAAGGAAAAAAGAAAACTACAGAAAAAAGATTATTTCGCATTTCTCAATTTTATCAGAATTTGAAAATATAAGAATGGCAATCATAATGAATCAAATAATCATAAAAGAGATCCATTCGAAGACATTATAATCCTTTCAAGACAGAAAATTTTAATTCTAAAAATGCTTATGAATCTGCGAACAAAACGAGGTCTAATGGGATTAAAATCTTAAGTGATTTTCCTTATTAAATTTGTAAATTTACCCGAGGATATGCGAGCACTCGTAAATTTCAGGAATAGCACCGACGTGAGCTATACATTTAGTAAAATACCATTGCAATAGTAATATGTAAATTTGAAAACAACAATAAAATCCAATCAGTACTATTTTTTGTCGGTCCCTCCAGATATATTACTATGCCACATTAGATACCGGAAATTATAATTCATAACAAATTAACTTACCAATATATCATGGAAATTATACAAAGGAGATGAAACAGCAATCAAAGTATTTAATATTACCTCGACTATAACCGTTCATTTCTGCCTGTCGTACCCAATCTATGACAATCGATTACGAATCTATTTTTTATTCGCTCCTGTAGTTTAAGGAATTAATATTTCAAAGAAAAATTATAACTTTATAGGAGCGAGACATAATCTTTAAAAAATAGAAACAGAAAAGACATTTTCTACTCAAAACACGTAATTTAAAACTCGAAAGTCGGCGTTATTGGTGAGTAAACTGAAATTCATGTCACAAATACCTACTTACCGTAAGGTTTAACTAACCTAATGGATGAAATTTCCTTATAAATATTGCAATCGAGCCGTTGTTCACAACTTTTTCTTAGTTCTATTTCCCGCGTAAAAAAAACGTGCACAAATCCAAAGATGCTTGTTCACTCAGTACATATATCCTCCCCTGCAAGGCAACTTAAATGTCTCCGATGTACAATAAAATGACGTCGCACCTTAGACCAGATAAAACCAAAAAAGTACGTAAAATAGGAGAAGTTACTCAAGTGACACTTTCTGTCGCTGATGCGGAATTCAAAGCAACCGTAAATCAACCGATCCCAAAAAAGTTCTTTCCATGCGCAGAAAACAGTTTTTCCCATCTCATTCATTCTTCTTTTCTTAAAATCTTATATATTTTCGCATTTGAAATTTTACTCGTCTCTCTTTCAGCTAATAATTCAATTATTTACCTTGTTCATCCATTTACTACTAGTGGATTAGCTGTATCCTAAATCTCTGCCTATATCTAGCATTGAAAAATCTTTCTTTTTGTCAGAACATACTAGAGATAAACCTTAAATACTATTCTATGCACTGTATAAGAAAGCTCTTTTACTCGTAGTACTTAAAAATCCAATTCATAAATTTGTTTCAAGGTATGAAGGAATTACCCACTGAAATTTCATGACATGATGAATGATTATGATTGTGCGAATTTCAGCATTAGTTAGTATTAAATACAGTTATTCGAAACGCAAAAGATATAAACAGACAGAATCATAAGGTAAAAAAGAAAAAGTCGTGAATAGCCAATGTTGAAATAGAAAAATTAAAGATCACGTAAGCTTCATAAAAAATATTTTTCTCTAAAATATTATATAGGTGCACACGTAAGTAGCATTGTTTTAGATATTTTCAAATGTTTTATATGAGATTGCGATTAACATAGTAAATCAATTGAATGGATATTGTTGTAAAAATTTAATTAGATCCTTCTTTGCAAAATTCTTAACAGTTTTGCAACTAATTTATTCATCCTTGTTTAGAAATAACTATTGAATTAGGTTGTTTCTGGACTCTGTTATTTTAATTCTAAATAATTTTAAATTTTGACTTAAACATTTTTTTAAAATTAGTTGAACAAAGCTTATATTTAATGAATAAATAAAAAGATTGTTGCTTGAGAGGTAAATATATCGGAGGTACTTTGATAGACTTTTCTGAGCATTCTCCGTGAAGGAAATGTAATGTTTCTAACATGTAATTTGTTATTGTAAATGTAATTTTTCACCCGAAGGAAATACGTCTAACTTAGGCAGATACACTACAGATGTAAACATACTCTAAAAATAATAGGAAGACCTTAGTGGTGATTAAATCTTATAATACTGTTTTAAATTTCTGCAGACAATTTCGCAGATTGATATGATTGTAGCTGGAAGTAGAAGACCATCTTTGTGAATTCTTTCTGTGAGCGTTATTAAAGGTATCAATGCTAGGCAGAAATTAAGACTTTTTTTGGGTGATGCAGGGCCTTGGAAGAAGATGACATTTTGAGGTGTATTTGGATTTATAGTTTTATTTTATAGTAAGTATTTCAAGTGATGCAAGTGCTCACCTTTACTGCAATCAGGGCCGGCTCTAGGCGATAAGCAAGTTGAGCATCGAGGCGCCCTGAATATGATTTTCCATACAATTTGTGCGAAGAAGGACAAGGAGCTGCCTTCGGGAGCGAAAAGTATCCGTCGATTATGTTTCATAATGGTATGAGTTGTGTGTAATAGGTGTTACATTTATTCATCTCCTACCGTGACAACATTTCGCGTATGGTATCTCTAATTCTTTAGTTCGTCGAGGGTTCTAAAGACAATTATTTCACTGGTGATTTTATGATTAGCCCCTAGAATATATCCGTAGTGATTCCGTCAATAATATTCTTATCATAGGAAATCAGTAGCGCCTGATTTTGAAGTTATCGTAAAAGAATATACGGAGACCACCGGAACCGTTTGGCGACCGCTTCTCATTATTTACAATCCATAAAAGACGCGCACAAATACATATGAGACCAAAACCTAATTCCCTTCAAATTATCAATAGTGTTTTTTTGTCGTTATTTTCTGTTCGAAATTCATTCTGAATCTGCCGTTGTTTCATTTTGTTGTTTACGTGTAAGCATTGACCTTGAGGGCTTATTTATTTTCGATTATATTATCTCCTGGCAATGTCCATCTGTGTATCAGAACTTAGCGAGAATCTCGTGATAGAAACATGTTTGTTCTTTGTAACAGTTTCCAGATAATAAAGAGTTATTTAAAGCTAGAAGCTGCATGCTTATCTGTATTTCCGTATTGATTTACTGGCTGCTATTCTAAATCTTGCTACAACACTTCCATTTTCCTCCTCAGAATCGGTGCTTGCAATTTTTGAAGAAAAATCTTTTTCGAACTTGAAGGACATTGGATTATTTACTAAAAGCAGTAGTTTGTATTGTAGATCGTTCCGTGATTCGACAAAAATGTTTCCGGCGCCAGAGTATGAAGATTACTTTCTTTTAAATCCATTTCGGTTATTTCAATGGATTTCTCATTTAAGATAAATTTCAAATTCTATAATTACACTTTATTGTATTAAAATATTTGTGTAAAATTTAATTAGAATTTTGCCATTTTGAAGGGCATTAAATATAATTTCTCAATACAAATTTGAAGTAATTATACATATTTATACATTCATTTGGAAACTGTTCTTAAAGTTAAACTATTAGCGACAAATTCAATAGCCATTTATTGAAATCTTAATTATAATATTCACGTTAATTATATTCCAACTTTCATTGGATGTGAATATATCTTTTCCTTCTAACTGGCTTGAAGTTTGACTCGGATAAATTTCTTGATTTATTATTTTATCGATCACAAGAATTATTTCAAATCTGGACATTAAGCATATTTTCTAGAAACAATATATAGAAATTCTTCAGAAAGATGTTTTAGAAATCTATCTTTTTTAGCACAAATGTGATTGATATCTTCTTTTGAGTATATTTTGCATTGAATTATGCTTAAATGTAAGGTAAACTATCATGGGCTTTTGGCGGGAAACTGCTTTTTCAAATTGTATTTATGACCACTGTTCACATGCTAGGTTACTGTTTTCTTTCTCCTTGGGAAAAGCCCTATCAGTAGATTTGATTTTCCCACCGTTTATTTCATATGGGAGAATTAGGAGGCGTAGCTAAACGCAGGACCTTTTCGTTAAGTCAGGTTTCACTTGAGTATTTGGTAGGGGCAACAACGACCGTGTCTAAAATTTCAAGTACATATTATATCATAAATTTCTCAGGGCTGATTCTGTTTTTCGTTTGATGTGCAAGATAGAATAGTAATGACGCCCTGGCGTCGAGCCGAAGACTATCAGGAAACCTGTAAACTATATTTATATAACATATTCATGACTGCTTCTCAAATTTTGTATTTCGGATTTCTAAATTATGACGAAATGACAGTCTGGCATCGAACCAAAGATTTTATAGAAAACGTGAACAGCGCATACGAAAGGTATTAAGATAAGGTAACTCCGATGTAATAACCGCTATTCACACTCTGGGTTATACGATTCTATAATGTCGGGAATCGATTCAAAATTTTTTATAAATTGCCTCGATTCATTTTAAATAGGAGAGTTTCGAAAATACCTGGCGTCGAACTCACAGTCATTTGATAACATTCATTCCATTGGTACTATAGAATATCACAGCTTCGATAACAGAAGGTCCAGAAAATCGGACTTTCCCATAAGAATGCATTTCGCGGATTAAAAAAAAATATTTTGAGGCACTTCCTGGTAACATAGAGGAACAAAAGTCTCGGAGGTTAGAAATGCCGTGATTTTCTATAGTACCAGTGGAATAAATGTAACCAAATGACCGTTAGTTCGACCCCAGGTGGGTGCAAAATTCTCCCGTAAAAACGCATTGCGGTTATTTTTAAAGAAATTATCAAGATGCTTTCCCAATAAGCTGCAAAAAAAACCCATATTGGGAACAGAGTCGTTTAAAAAAATTATTTCACGCAATTCACCGTTTCCCTGATTGTAGAAATAGTAACTCTCCATGCGCCGAATATCGAGGGAGACTGAAAGCTGGCAGCCGCCCGAATGACAATCCGTTTCTGAGGAAAACCCCAACGGTTACTGTTATTTGGCGCTGGGTGAGTTACAGTTTCTCTTAGTCAAGTTGGATCTGGGTCTAAAATTGATGAAGCCTTAAACTATGTATACTTAAACGTGAACTATAAAGAAATAGGGGTCAAAATTATTAAACCTCATTTTATACTTAAATAAAAAGTTTTAATAAAAAAATTAAGTATGTACAAAAGTTTTGTCAGTCAAATTTCTGTTCACAATACATAGCTTCTCATTTCTTGTTCAGTGCATACTGAATTTCTTCAAGAGTCTTGCATTTCGTTTCAGGTACAAATAGTAGAGTAAATATAACACCAGCGGCACAAAAAGCAGCGTATAACCAGTAAATGCCATAATAACCGGTGTAATCTAGAAGCGAATTAAAGGAAACAGCGATAACGAATCCTATGAACCAATTGCAAGAGCCGCACACTATTGTGGCAACGCCTTTGACATCGCTCGAAAATAGCTCCCCCATTACTACCCACGGAAAAACTCCCAAACCCAAGCAAAGAAACGTTATATACAGAACTAACGTAAGAATCGGAACCCAAGTTATACTAGCCGTAAAGGAATTATAATGAGCTTCGAGGTATGAATATATTCCCAACACTACGAGGCAAATGGAAACAAAACCAGAGGAAATCGCCAGGAGCGGTCTTCGACCTGCTTTATCTGCCAACGTTGCCGTAAACAAAGACGCTACTAGTTGTACCACTGCGATGACGATAGCAGATTGGCTCGCCTCCAGTATAGGTCTGTCGGTAATGCTTCCGCGGAATATACTCTCTGCGTTAAAAAATACGGGGAAAAATCCGGAGAGCTGAAAATTCATCATGAGTCCTACGGTGACAAAGAGTGCACGTCTATTACCTCTCGATAAAAATAGTTCTCTGAGTCCATATCTAAGAGAGGAATCTCGGACACCCGATTCCTCCACAGCCTTGCTTATCGAGTTAAGCTCTTCACGCACATCAACATATACTTCACCCTTCCTACCTCCTCTCAGCCAAACCAAAGATTCCTCCGCTTTGTCCTTTTTTCCAACAGCAACCAAGTAGTACGGCGTTTCGGGCATAAAGAAGAAAACGATCGTGAAAAACACTGGGAAAGCAAGGTTGATTACGGCGAGGGCTTGGTAACTGACGTAAGGTCCAATTGTGTACTGGAGGAGGGTGCCAAAGTTTACCATCAGTTGGTGCATTGAGCCCATAGTTCCCCTCAAAGACGCCGAAGACACCTCCGCTAAATAAACTTGTAGGAGCAGAAGAGACGAGCTGTAAGAAAGTCCTATTATGAACCTCGCCGCTAATAGTGTTTCGAAATTTCCAGCTGTTAGGATGAAAACCCAGCCTACGATGGCAGGTGGGCCACCCATCATAAGAAGACTAGTTTTGCGGCCAAATTTCTGCAGACAGATTCCGCCGCAAAAGGAACCGCAGATTGATCCGATTAAGAGAGAGGAACTAATCCAGGAGGACTGGAAATCGGTGACGGGATGGTTCATTGGCTCGTAGGCGCCTGTCTTCCCCTGCAGGCGGCCCATGATGGGCGATGTCCATCCGATTGCATTTCCTCCGCAGATTGATATGATTGTAGCTGGAAGTGGAAGTCCATCTTTGTGAATTCTTTCTGTGAGCGTAATTGAGGTATTAATGCTAGGCAAAAATTAAGACTTTTTTTTGGGTGATGCAGGGCCTTGGAAGAAGATGACATTTTGAGGTGTATTTGGATTTATAGTTTTATTTTATAGTAAGTATTTCAAGTGATGCAAGTGTTCATCTTCACTGCAATCAGGGTCGGCTCTAGCCGATAAGCGAGTTGAGCATCGAGGCGCCCTGAATATGATTTTCCTTAATATTTGTGCGATGAGAGACAAGGAGCTGCCTTCGGGAGTGTAATGTATCCGTCGAATATGTTTAATAATATTAATTGTTGTGTGTAATAGGTATTACATTAATTCATCTCCTACCGTGACAACATTTCGCGTATGGTATCTCGAACTCTTTAGTTCGTCGAGGGTTCTAAATACAATTATTTCACTTGTGATTTTATGATTAGCCCCTAGCAGAAGCTAGAAGCTGCATGCTTATCTGTACTATATTTACGTATTGATTTACTGGCTGCTATTCTAAATCTTGCTACAACACTTCCATTTTCCTCCTCAGAATCGGTGCTTGCAATTTTTGAAGAAAAATCTTTTTCGAACTTGAAGGACATTGGATTATTTACTAAAAGCAGTAGTTTGTATTGTAGATCGTTCCGTGATTCGACAAAAATGTTTCCGGCGCCAGAGTATGAAAATTACTTTCATTTTAATCCATTTCGGTTATTTCAATGGCTTCCTTAATCAAGTTATATTTCAAATTCTATAATTACATTTTTTTGAATGAAAAAATTTGCGTAAAATTTAATTAGAAATTTGCTTTTTATGAATATTCATTATGCATTGAATAAAGAAAGGGTCCTGCTTTGTACAAGAATGTAAAGTACAAATGACTATATTAAGTTTAGCCTCCTCTCCTGCTCTTTCGGAAAGGATTCAATTTGATGCCACGAGCATCACTCGATCACTCTTTATTAGCTTGATCTAAATTATAAGTTTAGATCTTATCCTTCTAGGGCTGTCGTTACATGGATTTACTTTATGAATTCTATGCCTGATTCTTGCAATGAAATAACGACAGTTATTCATTTTCGCGCTCCAATGTGAAAAATACAGAATAATTACGCAAACACTGTGATAAATAGCATTAAATATTATTATTCAAGCTTTAGAAGTAATAATAATAATAATTAATAGAATTTTATAAAAACTCGACTTTCAATGCTACAAAGGTCCTGTGTTTTAATCTTTCTTTTGCATTCTGAATACGCATTAAGTAATATACGTTAACGTGCTTCTCTGAGACCAAATGAACATTAAAATGTAACAACTTCAGAGGAGAATATTTTAATTCTGATATTGCAGACTCTCGCTGACCTAGAATATATATTGGCCCGTGGTGACGGCACATACTGCTTAAAACTGTACGGAACTCCCAGAAATTACGTAGCATACGGAAATACTTATATGAGACCAATTACAGCTTAGGTCGATTGCTTAAATTTCTATATAATTCGACATTATTAGCTCAATGTCACTTTCTATATAATTTTTTAGCGTTTTATCCGTCACACAAGTCTCCGGGGATTTGAAAAATACCTGTCTGAATTCTTCTTTTAGAAATGGAATAGGAAATTATAAAGAAAATTAAATACATACCTCTCATCTTTTTTGTAACATCATCGAACGATAAGACTGAATTCTATCTTCAAATCGAACGAGCGCCATTACACTATTTTAAACAAACTGAAAGTGGAATTTTGATGAATATATTTTAACGGTGTTCAGAGGATCATCTAGATTTGTTATCAAAGTTATTTTCGTCCATCACTAAAAATCAGCTCCTCGATAATTAGAGTGACGTTTTTTGAGACAAGTTATCATTTGAAAACAGAAGGTTAAGGTTAATTTTTCTAAGTGATATTTTATGGGAAACTAATCTAAAATAAATTTCTGTCAACTCATTAGCATAAGTCTCAGGTATGCCTCGTAGATGAATAAACTCCAGCTATTCATACGATACGTTATAAAAAATCCAATCTTCATCTACATATGCCTCTGTAAAAGTACTCGATTATTTTAAAATGATGATTGTTGTTCTTACCTGCAAATGTTACTATATATTGGGTGAGCTTTTGGCCGGATTTCAGACGTCCCTTCGCCGAAATTATACCAGCTTCCTTGTCTTTATCCATTAATTATCTCGACTCCTGTTGTAACGAATGAAATTAATCAAGAATAAAGAAATAATGAAATTAGTTTATCAGCTTATTACTAAGAATGCGATCTTTATATTAATGAGATATTAATATCCCAAGGAGGTCCCGTCGGACTTTTTTCGAGTCTATTCTTCCTTAGGATTTTTCCTGGGTGCACCCCAACGTGCAAAAAATCACCTTCACCCATTCCTTGAGATTTCAATAATTTCTTATTTCCAAGAATTACGGCATCTTTGAATCTATTGGTTACATTAATTTCAAAATGCATTTCACAAAATATCATGCAGATATCTTAGAAATCAGAATTCACAATTAATAAATCAAGCGCATAATTAATTATATTACCGAGGAAGAAAGAAAAACTACAGAAAAAAGATTATTTCGCAATATCTCAATTTTATCAGTATTTGAAAATATAAGAATGGCAATCATAATGAATCAAATAATCATAAAAGAGATCCATTCGAAGACATTATAAAAATTTCAAGACAGAAAATTTTAATTCTAAAAATGCTTATGAATCTGCGAACAAAACGAGGTCTAATGGGATTAAAATCTTAGGTGATTTTGCTTATTAAATTTGTAAATTTACCCGAGGATATGCGAGCACTCGTAAATTTCAGGAATAGCACCGACGTGAGCTATACATTTAGTAAAATACCATTGCAATAGTAATATGTAAATTAGAAAAACAACAATAAAATCCAATCAGTACTATTTTTTGTCGGACCCTCCAGATATATTACTATGCCACATTAGATACCGGAAATTATAATTCATAACAAATTAACTTACCAATATATCATGGAAATTATACAAAGGAGATGAAACAGCAATCAAAGTATTTAATATTACCTCGACTATAACCGTTCATTTCTGCCTGTCGTACCCAATCTATGACAATCGATTACGAATCTATTTTTTATTCGCTCCTGTAGTTTAAGGAATTAATATTTCAAAGAAAAATTATAGCTTTATAGGAGCGAGACATAATCTTTAAGAAATAGAAACAGAAAAGACATTTTCTACTCAAAACACGTAATTTAAAACTCGAAAGTCGGCGTTATTGGTGAGTAAAATGAAATTCTTGTCGCAAATACTGACTTACCGTAAGGTTTAACTAACCTAATGGATGAAATTTCCTTATAAATATTGCAATCGAGCCGTTGTTCACAACTTTTTCTTCGTTCAATTTCCCGCGTAAAAAAACGTGCACAAATCCAAAGATGCTTGTTCACTCAGTACATATATCCTCCCCTGCAAGGCAACTTAAATGTCTCCGATGTACAATAAAATGACGTCGCACCTTAGACCAGATAAAACCAAAAAAGTACGTAAAATAGGAGAAGTTACTCAAGTGACACTTTCTGTCGCTGATGCGGAATTCAAAGCAACCGTAAATCAACCGATCCCAAAAAAGTTCTTTCCATGCGCAGAAAACAGTTTTTCCCATCTCATTCATTCTTCTTTTCTTAAAATCTTATATATTTTCGCATTTGAAATTTTACTCGTCTCTCTTTCAGCTAATAATTCAATTATTTACCTTGTTCATCCATTTACTACTAGTGGATTAGCTGTATCCTAAATCTCTGCCTATATCTAGCATTGAAAAATCTTTCTTTTTGTCAGAACATACTAGAGATAAACCTTAAATACTATTCTATGCACTGTATAAGAAAGCTCTTTTACTCGTAGTACTTAAAAACCCAATTCATAAATTTGTTTCAAGGTATGAAGGAATTACCCACTGAAATTTCATGACATGATGAATGATTATGATTGTGCGAATTTCAGCATTAGTTAGTATTAAATACAGTTATTCGAAACGCAAAAGATATAAACAGACAGAATCATAAGGTAAAAAAGAAAAAGTCGTGAATAGCCAATGTTGAAATAGAAAAATTAAAGATCACGTAAGATTCATAAAAAATATTTTTCTCTAAAATATTATATAGGTGCACACGTAAGTAGCATTGCTTTAGATATTTTCAAACGTTTTATATGAGATTGCGATTAACATAGTAAAGATGGATATTGTTGTAAAAATTAAATTAGATCCTTCTTTGCAAAATACTTAACAGTTTTCCAACTAATTTATTCATCCTTGTTTAGAAATAACTATTGCATTAGGTGGTTTCTGGTATCTGTTATTTTAATTCTAAATAATTTTAAATTTCGACTTAAACATTTTTTAAAATTAGTTGAACCAACCTTATTTTTAATGAATAAATAAAAAGATTGTTGTTTGAGAGGTAAATGTATCGGAGGTACTTTGATAGACTTTTCTGAGCATTCTCCGGGAAAGGAAATGTAATGTTTCTAACATGTAATTGTTAATTGTAAATGTAATTTTTCACCCGAAGGAAATTCGTCTAACTTAGGCAGATACTCTCTAGAACTAAGAAGTAAGAATTTTTTACACACAATTAAAGTAATTATACATATATATATACATTCATTTGGAAACTGTTCTTAGAGTTAAACTATTAGCGACAATTTCAATAGCCATTTATTGAAATCTTAATTATAATATTCACGTTAATTGTATTCCACTTTTCATTGGATGTGAATATATCTTTTCCTTCTAACTGGCGTAAAGGTTGACTCGGATATAGTTCTTGATTTATTATTTTATCGATCACAAGAATTATTTCAAATCTGGACATTAAGCATATTTTCTAGAAACAATATTTTGAAATTCTTTAGAAAAATATTTTAGAAATCTATCTTTTTTAGCACAAATGTGATTGATATCTTGTTTTGAAAATATTTTGCATTGATTTATGCTTAAATGCCAGGTACACTATCACTTATATGAGAAATAACCAAAACATATTCCCTGTTTAAAATTGAGATAGAGAAAGTAATGGAATAAAGCGTAAGAATTTGTCTCTTCTCTTCCTAGCAACAAGTTTTCCTCTTAACCTTTTTGGAAGCACTTAGATTCACGCACTCCCTTTATGATTCGTGATTTAGGAGAACTTCAGATGAGGTTTTATCTCTCTCTCGGAATGAATGCAATGGGTTCATGGGCGGCAATGCTTATCACGTGGAGGTCAAGGACTTTACCGATGGAGGTACATTTTTTAGGGCTAAATATGTGAGAGAAATCAGGTGATGTACTTTAATGAAGGCATTATTTCGAAGAAAGGAGACCATTTCACATAACGTCATAAATATAAGAGTGCTTAAACGACCCAAAGTTAATAATGATACACTTTTACTATCCTCGGGGCTTCAGTATCCCCATTGTTTCATATTTGTAATATCAAAAAACACTTGATCATCTTTAGCGTCTTTCGTATCTTTTATCAGCATATTCCCGTGTAGAAAACACGTTTGAGAAAGAAAATTTCAACATCGGAGAATAGGTTCGAATTGAAAATGTCATTCACGTTGAATTGTTTTCGGTTTGAATCATACAGCAACATATTTGGTAATCAAGACAAACATTTATTAATTTGGAAAAATGAATTGAATAATTTTCGTTAGAAAGGAAAGCAATAATCGTTATGAAAAGGATCCTTTCTCACATTTAATTTTTTTCTAATCAGATGAGGTAACAACCGGCTATCGGTTATTCGTTTTTTAGGAAACATACATACATTTAGCTGATCCAAGATGGCTCGAGTTCTCAAGGAGTATATTTCCTTCAGTATTTCATCAAATATCAATTTGAATAGATAAACTCATTTAGATCAAGCTTACATGTGTGGAATATAATTTTCATATAACAGATACATCCACTTATACGTTCATAACGCCGAAACCGGCGAGTGTCGCATAATAGACTGAAAATTATATCCTTTTCTTAACAAATATTTCTCTCACGTTCATTTATTCTCAATGTTTGAAAAACTCAATATAAAAATAACCATGCGATTAACAGAGGCAACGAAGACATTATTTTGTAATGTCCTAATAGTCATCACGATACACGTTTAAGCCTACAGCATTCTGTTGTCACGAAAACATATGCTGGAAAATATCCAATGTCACGTATCGTTTGTAGAACGGAATCAAGGAAATTAGGGGATATTAGAACCCTCCATTTAGAAGAAAGGTAATAATGCTAAAGAATTATAATCATATAATGTGAAAGACTAAATAGATATTTGCAATCTCTCGCCTCCCAGATTACTCTGCTATACTTACCTTACACTTCGAACCCTAATTTATCGACATTCGCAATTTGCTTTCGTTTATAGTTTAATATTAGCTGTTCTCCTCTCCAGTATAAATTATATTCAATTCTGTCTCGAGTGCAGAAAACTCAATCGAGTTTTTTTGTATTTTTTTCTCATTTTTCTTTATTCTATCAAATTTTCTTTATTCTGTTAAATTAATTTATATTCCAGTCGATTATTTAGTATGTATAATTTCCTCATGCCAATAAAATTTTCGATGTTAGAATCTCGCAAATACAGATCTTATCTGTAAATCAGTGTTTATCTAAGCTAATGTTTGAGTTTCAAGATATAATTAATAAATATTCTATGGATGTATTATTTTAAACAAGGATTATATTTCACCGAACTCGCCAAAATTTATAGCACGATTGCAGTTATCAAATAATAATAACCCTACCCCAAAATTTTTCGTTTCTTGGTTCTTTTTTTAGTAGCTGTAAGTACCTCTTTATACTTTAAAGGCGTTTATTAAAATATTAAGAGTTAGAATATTATTATTATAAAATAGAAAAATTAAAGAAATACAAAATTATTATACATTTTTCATTTGAGAAAAGTGAAACGTAGTTGAAGCTGAGAATTTTATTAAAATATCAAGAGGTAGAATATTATTATTATAAAATAGAAAAATTAAAGAAATACAAAATTATTATACATTTTCCATTTGAGAAAAGTGAAACGTAGTTGAAACTGAGAATTTGAACAGATACTTTTTATGATATCACCTTTTTATATCTCATAATCATCATTGTAATTGAAGTTTTCTGCCTGTTTAGCTTGAGAGTCAAAGTACCGAATGGCAGAGTCGAACTCTAAGGTTCGAATCATCGGGAGGGCCGACCGCGATTTTTCTCTTTGCTCTGCAGTGGATTATCAGTTATTTTCAAGCAGTGGCTGAGGCCACATGACATTCCGGTTTCATTCGCTTGGCATCCAGCGACGGGCAATATCGAAGTGGCGCCTGAAAAAAACCACATGCGGTGAATACTGCAGACAGCATATACGAGTAAGTCAACGAGGGTTGAGTATTTGAGAAATTTCGCTGGTAGATGAGCGCTTCAGTGGGTTTTTCTGAAATGCGTTTTTGCAAATCTATTTCATGAATGGTTTCGAAAGTTGTGAATCACAATTTCGGGACTTCCCATATTTGAATTCCATTTTCATCAGATTTCACGTTACCAGATCTTGAATCTTCTTAACAAATAATGCCTTATAAAACAGCAGAGGTAAAAAGGGAGAGCAGAAATTTCCCAGGAGTGTATACATATACTCGTATATTTCCCGTAAAGTATACGGCCCTAGCGTCCCAGGCACCGCGAAAATCAAATTTGAATGGATGAACCCAGTGTAGAATGAATCGCCAAAAAAGGCCCCTTCTCTCCTATCTCATTTGGAACCATAGTATCGAATCATTTTTCGTCCCGGCTTTCGCTCCAATTGAATGAAACAAACAAACTTTGATTTGATTCCCGTTTCTCTCCGTCTGCCTTCGTCTAACAGGTTTGAAGTGTTTTTACCGATCCGACTATTGAAAAATTATATTTTATTTGAAAATTTTAATTTAATATGAGTAGCTTTTTAATTTAATTTAATAAAATTTGTGAAGATATCTTACGATATCAAAGAAATGATGGTCAAAATATTAGACCAGATATACTTGAATATAAAGCATGTACTTTAGTGGCATGCAAGTTGCTAATACGTTTAGTTAGTATAGTTTCAGCAATTTACGCTGAAGTAAATAGGTGATGCTTAATCTTAATCTAACTTAATCTTGTTCCGCAAAGTTTTAAACTATAAATACAGAAAATTTTATAATGATTCCTTTATATTATTATAAAATTTTTTTAAAATTTTTTAAGCAATTAAAAATTAGAACTTTTCGTAGTACAGTCACTTACAAAAAAAGGTTACCATTAAGATTGCAACCCGCTTGACAGACAAGGAGCTCGATGAGAGCGAGTCTATGAGCGTCTCTGCTTTTAGCGCGCGTTTCGTCTTCCTCCTTACGCACGTTTTGATGCTTTGACGTTATTTTTTTAAATACCAGCTAAAATACATTCATTTGTATGCCATTTACGTAATATTGTATTATAAAGGAAGTAAATTCAGATTTTTCTTATAGCGGTTCATATCTCTGCGTAATCCAATCTTCTTAGAAAAGATCGGACAAGAAATACTTTGGTTGCCCATATTTTCTCCTTGCGTATAAATTCCCATCAATGGAGGTCTGGAAAGGACTTCGTTATCTTGCTTCATGCTCCACATGCTCGCAGGACAAACTTCTCCGTAAAACATAATAAATGATAGAGCTTAAATGTATGACAAATAAGAGGAAATTCAGTACTATGAATGAGGTCAAAAGGAGGGGAAGTTAGAGAAAACGTAACGAAAATAGAAATGGAGTAACAATGAAAGAATATGTTAACCCTTCAAAATCCGCCTTTACTTAGGGGGATGATCTCGTTTGGAATATGCGTAATAGCGAACACATCGGATGAATAAGACGTTCTATGCGTAATTTCTCCGCTGGCTAATATTTCTAAGTTAGATTAGACAAACCGTGATTTATATATTTTTAATTATTTCGTGTATATAGTGAGTGAGGTGAGGGTGAGCGCTGGCGCTGAAGTTGTTAGCGGAAGTTTTGGTGAAAATATTTTCCTAGAAATTGCGCCCGGAATCACGTGTGGGACTAAGAGGAGAAAAATTTACAGATAATGGAATGGTTAGGGAGTAGCAGGTAGGCGAAGGGAGCTCTCCGAATTCCGCATATGCTGATCTCGGAAAGAATAGCGAGGTAAACAGCGAGAGAAGAGATGTGGTCAATGGGATACGACGGATGCCAGTCGTGAAGGTGTGTTAGAACGAGTATTTCTAGGAAGTAATCAATGAATATGAATTGTCGAGAATACTCTCCCAAAAGCATCTGGGTTTTCCACCCCATTCATTTTGTCTTTTCTTATCGATAGAATCTCAGAAACGCTGAGTTCTTCACTCGAAAAGTGCATTGCAAACACATTTCACTTATACTAAAACATATTTTGTTTGTATACCATACTAATATATGTCAATTTCTCACTCTTATTCTCATAAATAGAGATTACTTGTAAAATGCCTCTTCTTACGGTGTTACTGAGGGCATAGGACTATGCGGAGTTCTTCCTTATCGCTCAATTTCTGTCTAGCTCTATTCCAGATCATTTTCTAATAGCTTCCTTACCATGCGCGAATTCAACTAGGTATATTTGTGCGCCATTCCTCGGATTTTTATTTTCGAAGAATAACCTTTACAAAATTCCTTTTCAATCCAAATAACATGTAAAAAGTTACAATCGTTATAATTACTCATTATATGAATATGGTATTAAAATCTAATGAAATATATTGCATTTGCACTGAAGTGGCAAGCATTATTTTTTCTGATTCAATAAGTGCACTAATCATAGTTGATGCGAGATTTTCACTTTGAAATTTGTTTTGTGGAATATTCCTTAAAAATATCATTTTCTGTGATTCTAAGACATATCATTTGCAATAAGATTTTAAAATATTATACACTTATGGGTGTGGGGGTCTGCGTTATCCTGAGACTCGTTTATATAGCTGATTATCTTCGCAAATGCTTTTCAATAGGTTTGCTAAAAAATAGATTCTGGAAGCTTGTCAGTAAATATTCGACTTATTTTCCGTATCTTGCCCCCTCTTGTCATCGTTGCCCAGGGCAACCCCCAGCTCGCAGTACCTCCTTCTGGCTGTGGTCAAATATGTAAGCGATTCTACCAAAGAGGTTCATGCAAGAAGAAGGAAAGAGACTTCGAAAGTTTCTGGAGGTCATAAACAGCCCTCAACTTTAATGCTGTTTTCCTCCCCTATAAAGGGGGAGGGGGAGAGTCCTTTCCCGTCCTTCACTACCTACTCCATTTTTCCCTGAAATGCTCGGCACGACTTCGGAGCACGTCGTGAAAATTTGTGAAAAAGTTTACGTTTCCATTCATCCCCTCAAATGTTTATGCAAATACCGATATTATTAAGAGAGTTACAGAATTAGATCTCAGTATTTTGAAGATAATCTTTGCATTAATATCTCCAATGATTCGTTTTAATAACAGCGGATACCCGATGACAATGGCTTGCACTTTTAATGGATTCATCTTCCGAAAATTGTCCTTGCAACAATTGTGAATTCGCTGGAAGTCATGGTTCACATACTGAACACATTCAGGGAAGCAGACTACTGTAGAATAGAGATATACCTGCAGATCATCAGCGTATGAATGATGCTTACAGTATTTAATATAATTTAATTTTTAATATATATCCGCGTCAACAGAATCGAAGGCTTTACTAAATTCCACTAATTCCATTAATTAGTCCATATCCTCAGATGCTTAGGAAGTTTCTTAACGCCTTATATTAAAATGCAATTGGTAAATTCAATCCATGATTCATCGCAAGAACTAGTTGGCAAGTCGCAACGTGCCCAAAATGCGTCTGCTCGGTTTATATTTAACTTGAAAAAGTATGACCATACTTCCGATACGTTTAAGAAAATATCCTGGATTGAACTAGAAAATCGTCAAAGAATTCATGTTGTAACGCCAGGTTTCAGGGTCTTGCAAGCACAAACTGCGGAATATCTCTTTTCTGATTTTTTTATCTTAGAATATGTTCACCACATCAATACTACATGCAAAAAATTCTAAAGTAAAACTATATCAAAGGAACAACTTTTAAACCACCAAATTATCCATTCCGACCTCCGATTCGCTGTAATATTACTCTCCCATGTTAATGTCACTAAAAAATCGCTTTAAATAAGTGATTTTCATAACAATAATGAAAAATAATCCTTTCAAACGCTCAACGTGGACCTGCATATCTGACAACGTCCTCCATCTTTATTTTCGCTCTCTCTCTCTCTTCCGTAGGCCCGCTCGCCCGAAACGTGGGGTCTGTTGGACGAGTTGCCCCTTGGAAGTGGTAACTTTCTTTTGTAAGGGACTGTACATATTTTCTCAGTATGTTCATATATCTATAAATTTCTATTTTACGGAATCTCTTGGTTCGATTTACAAATTTTATATTTTACATTTTAATTATATTTTTTACATATGATATAATATGCACGATTTATTTTAGATTCATTTGCTCGTGTTTTCTAATGTTAAATTGATTTAAAAAATACATTTGTTTTGTTATAAACAAATATTTTGCTTAATTCATTTATTATAAACTAAAATTAAAATGCTACAGCTGCTTTAATAATAGAAATTGATTTCTTGAATATTTAAAGCTCATTGCTGTATAGAATAAACTTCTTGATGTCTCCAGTCAATGGGTTAAGGACTCACCCTTATCCTATAGCTAAGGAACGTCAAAGCCTTCAGTTAGATCTGCCAATTATGCTCATGCTATGTATGTAGCACCATAGAGCAAGTACATATTTACTAACATGTCACGTTATGCGCATGTAAACCATAGAGTATAAATATTAATTCTACATACTTCCTTGTGAGTATTAGTATGTATGTACTACTTTTAGGGCTTACAGTAAAACATCGTAATAGATATATTTATTGTAATAGATTTATTTGGTGGTACATACAAACTGCTATTCACATGGAAACTTTTTGAAAATTTTCTATAAAGCTAAATTGAGTTCAGCTGGAGTTTTGGAAACGTTGTTTTATTAATTTGCTGTATTTCATAATCAAGCTTCAAATTATTCTTGAAATCGGAACCGGTTTTAACTGGCAATTTTCTTCGCAAAGATAAGAAGCGGCAAGCAAGAGCTCTTCTTCAATTATCTGGATATTCTGTTGATATTACCGTCTCAAATGTCAAGTGAACTGCACTATCAGTTGAGTAATATAAAAGGAGACTATATATCCTCTTTTATATTTTACTAACTTAGCGTACATATCCGAATAATATTGGAGATTTTCTGTCTATGGAATTAATTATGGAGTTTTCTGAATGGAAAATATTGCCTTTTATGTGGATATTACCTTTAAGGAAATATTACTAACTAACCGTTATTCTTTGAAGACGTTCCACAGATACACTCTGGCTCACTTTCATTGGAGTTCTTGCTGATATCAGTCGTCCATTCAAGTATTCCGCACTGAAGACGATAAACAAAATTACATTTGTTACAGGAATATTACTTATTTTCAGTAATTGCAGATTGAAAAAATAATCAGTGCAGACTATGTGAAAAATAAGGGAAAAGAAAATAAGTCAGAGACGTTAAAGGTTTAAATACGTTAATCTAGACTAGAGAAGACTGGGCTATCGCAAAGAAAAAACCTCCGAAAATAACCAAAATGGGATGTACCCTGGATCTACGTTCTAGATCTGTGTAAAAGATTTTCTTCAGTACTTTTTGCTTTCTCCAGAGTTGTTACCAAAAGTTGATGTACACACTGGCTGCCAGAACTGTCGATTAAGTTGTACGTATAATATGCTATGTTGACTGCACATATCTTTAGACACATAGAAAAATCTAGAATCGACTGTTTTTGAGTCGAATGAAAAATTTTGGATTTTCCGATCACAAGGGGTTCGACCTCTAATGGAGATGGAATATTACAATATTCAGAAACAACTGAGATGAGAGCTCAGTTAAGATGCTATTAAGATACTTTTTAATGCAGTAAGATTTATATAATTTTTAATTAATTTTCGCTTGAGGAAAAATGTTCCTAACTTTATCAAAATTCTCGCTGTTCTACTACCTTCTATTTATCTTAAAGAAAAATTAACATGCAGTCCAAACTGATTTCCTGTAACCTGATTTGTCAGGAAAATACTAAAAACAGTCCTGCTATAATAAATGAAATTGTTCAAATTATTAAATTTCAGCATTTTCTTTTCATTTTTGATATTTTTTTCATTCTTGAACTTTCTTTTCATTCTTGAAAGTTGGGGAGCCTGCGGCTCACAGGTGGACGTTCTTTTTGGGCGTGTAATGCGGGTTTTTCACTTCAAATTTCACAAGCAAGTGAAATATAAAGTAGAAAAATCATATCCTCCGCTTTACTTAGCGAATAAATATTCTTATTTAAAATTTCGATGTCGAAATATTTGGATTAAGGCAACATGCAAATGAAGAATGGATTGATGTTTTCACATGCGCTCTCATGAGACCGAATGCTAAATGTGCCCGTTCAATGGATTCCCCAACCCTGATCTTGACTATATGTTTCTCAAGTCTCTAATTACTTGGTAATATATAGAATAAGATGAAGATATACATGAGAAAATATTACCTTATGAAAATTTATATTAATATTTTTGATATATGGAAAAGGAGGTAATTACGAACTCTTGATGTGTTATTTACGTATTAATCAGCAATATTAATATCGAAATAAAGAATGTTAAGATTATTGACCGCCTTGATAGAAAAAAATTAATTAGAGGATAATTTTAAGAATTATTTACAATATACTGCTCGTTAGAGTAAGAGTACAAGCAAAAGTTTTAAATGTTTCACACTGTTTTTATATCAATAATTATTACGATAACCATTATAATAATAATAATAAAAAGACTTAATTTAGGGCGAGATTGAGACTATAAAGTCTCCTCTTACATCTAACCATTAAAGGTTCATTAAGTGGCCACCAATAGAAGAAAATTTGTAATATTGATTTATTATATTTAAAATGAAATGGAGACATATTTTGGTTCATTTCTGCATTTATTATTTTATATAAAATCGGATTCGTGATAAAATTAAAATTTCAAAATCATTTAAAGTATAGCATATAAAGTTTCACATGTTTTCTTATAGTATCTGAGGATAACACAAACAAACGATCACAGCACATACATTTGACTACTACTCTCATACGTTTAATTCATAAAATTTTTTGTGGTTATCCATCCTTGATTCAGATCTTTCGTTGTGCTATTTTAAAGCGAGCTCAAACTTACAGCTTTGAAAAATAATCTTGGAATATAATTAATATTAATATATAAGTAATAATAATTACTCTGCACGAGTAATTTTCGGATTATAAAAGAATAGAAATATTCTTCTTTAAGAACGCCTAAAACAAAAGCAAAACAATGAGTGATGCAATTAGCTCGTGAAACTTTTATATCACGCAAAACTCGAATTTCGAAAGTCGTGAAAGATTTATACCAACGTGGAATAGCATGGCTAAGGGATGATTAAAATGACAAAGTGAAACTGATTGCCATGTCGAATAACAATAAAGCTGGATCAACCCATATCGATCCCTTAAATTCGAGACATCACAATTTTGATGCGATCATTATTATACTCTCGATTTATGCTTGGAGAAAATATAGTATTATATTTGCCCAAAGCAAGGCATCTTGACAAGAATTTCTCAGAAAACGTCTCCGAAAGTGTTCACTTACGGATGCGATTCCTAGCGAAAAGTTGCAAATGATTTTTATTCCACTATTCAGTTACCGAAATGGAGATGTAACAATAGCTTACATAGTAATTTTCAGTCCAAAATAGCAACGCTCTCAGAAGACAAAGGATTTGCCTTCGAACGGAATTTCAAATGGTAATTATATTTACCTATCGACTAGCATCGTCTATCGTTACTTTAAAATGTAAGAATCGACGGATGGAATTACCCTCATTCGTTTATTTACCGACGTGACCCTTTCTGTTCAACTCCTCTTGAATTTCCTCCAGGGTTTTGCACTTCGTTTCCGGTATGAACAGTATGGTGAAAATAACTGCTGCAGCGCAACACCCAGAGTACATCCAATACACTCCGAAAGAACCGATTGAGTTCGAAAGCATCTGGAAGGTGAGCGTAACAATAAATCCGACAAACCAATTAGTAGAGCCGCTCACGATGGCCGCGCCACTCTTGGCACTACTGGGAAACAACTCTCCCAACATAATCCACGGAAACGGTCCCAGACCTTGACAATAAAATATAATGTATGTAACCAAAGAAACGATCGGTATCCACGATAAACCAGCCGTTGCCGAGCTGTGGTATGTCTCCAGGTACGAATACACACCCAAAGTAGCTAAGGATAGCGATGAGACGGCAGAGGACACAATGATCATCGGCCTACGTCCTACTCTATCCGCAAGCACTGTTTCTAAACAAGAAGCCGCCATCTGCACGAATCCGATCACAATGGCCGATTCACTAGCGCTGAGTACAGGGTTTCCGTCACTTCTTCCACGGAATATACTCTCCGCGTTGAAGAGCACGGCAAGAATACCGGAGAGCTGTTGGCTCAACATCAAACCGATGGAAGCCAGAAGGGCGCGTCTGTTGCCTTTCGAAGAAAACAGATCTTTCATAGAATCGAGGGTCGTAAAATCACGGATACCTGATTCCTCGATGGCCTTCGCTATCACATTCAATTCTTCGGTGACATCTATTGGAGTGTCGTAGCCATTATGTCTCCATCCTCCTCTCAACCACACCAAGGACTTCTCCGCCTCATCCCTTTTTCCAATGGCCAGCAAGTGGTAAGGGGTTTCTGGCATAAAGAAGAAACTTATGACGAAAATAATCGGGAAGACCAGATTGATGGCAGCCAAAGTGTGGTACGACACGTAAGGACCGACGGAGTATTCCAATAGAGTTCCTAAGGTGAACATGAACTGGTGTGCGGAAGATAATGTTCCCCTTTCGGATGCCGAGACAGTCTCTGCAATGTACACAAATCCAAGCAATCCGGCGCAGCTAAAAGAAAATCCGATGATGAACCTGGCGGCGCAAATGGTGGCGAAATTGCTGGCACACAGAATGAGGATCCAGCCGAGGATTGCGGGTGGTCCTCCTATCACAAGGATGCTCTTCTTGCGGCCGAATTTGTCCAGGCAAATACCAGCACAGAGGGGACCAAAGAGACACCCTACAGCAAGCAAAGAGCTTATCCAAGATACCTCGGTGTCAGTCAAAGGGTATTCCAAAGGCTCGTGAGTCCCCCCTTTGCCCTGCAGCCGAGCAAGAACAGGAGATGTCCATCCGACTCCGGTTCCAGCGCAGACTGACACCAATGCAACTGAAAGGAAAGAAAGGAACTCGGTGGTCAATAGGTAAGAGAACTTGAATTCTCCAATCACCCGAATGTCGACAACCGACGGGCACAACTCCTCAGGAAAGGATTATCGCCAGATGCAGTTACCAGTTTTCAGAAACTTCCGATGCGCATTTCGAAGACTATGTCTCCATCTTCAAGGGGGGGTTAAATGCTGAAATTTCAGTACCTGGCGATAATCCTTTTCTGAGGGATTGTGCCCGTCGGTTGCCGGCATTCGGTGATTGAAGAATTCCTGGTTCTCTTAACCAATGCAACTGGGAAATATATCTTAACGGTTCTAAAAATTGATATTATTGTTTATCCTACGGAGTACCCTAATAACTGACTTTATAATATAATAATGTAATAAGATACTGATAAACAAGACTGATACTAAATAAGTATCTTCTTAAACCATACCCTTCGTTATATAAAACTTGAAAGAAGTAGCTTGAAAAAAGTGCACAGAAGAAAACTACTTCGAAAACCCAAGTTTGCTCTTAGATTCTTAATCCAAGAAAGAAAATATATGTTACAGCACGAAAACACTCGAAAGAAGAGGGTATGAAATACCTATATAATCTTTTGATAGTTAAATAAATGTAAGACATTTGTAAGGCAAACTAAGAATAAGAAACACTTTCATAGAAATAAATAAATATAAATGTTTGCATTTAAATAAACAGAAAAAGAACATTATGAAACACAAATAATTTGATAACAAGATAGATCAGTATAAAAATGTCGCAATTAAAAATTTAAAAGAAAAATATAATAATGGCAATTCAAGAATCCTCTAGAAGTGACCCACCTCGTTAACGTTAACCAATAAAATTTGTTAACTTTTTGCTTAAAAATTAAGATACGTAGCTAAAAATCATTAAAAGCCGCGTATATTCATATCTCTCTGAGGCGACTAATCGATATTTTCGCCGTCGTGTATCAAGTACACACACATACACATACATACATACACACACATACACATACACACATACACATACATACACACACATACACCATATTTGCGCCCATATATACAATATTCGTGTGCGTATATGTACACATCGAATCCAGCTGAGGCATTTTGCCGCTTGAGGCAAGGTATCGTACACCTTTCATTTTATTCCAAAATATTTTCCTTGAATATAAATATTTTTAGTAAAATTAATCATAATGAGGGAAGAGATATTAATGAACCTTCTTTACTCGAACTCAGATTTTCTTTCCAAAAAATTCCATTGGATGTCAAGAAAATGAATACCTAATATTGAACTTGGCGAGGAGGAGTTGCCTTCCATCTATTGGCTCGATCATGTATAAAAACATAGAGTATGTATATTTTCCTAAAGCTTAAAGCTAATGCTGCTCAGCTGTCAGGCTTGGTGCGATCTTGTTTGGTGCTTTCCCTGGGCAGATAAACTTATTTTCATGTACTGTATAGTCTCCGACCCGATGCTGAGGAAACAAAGTATTCCCGTAAGAAAGATCACTTTGAACACTTGCAGGCTTTTACAAAATTAAGTTAGGAATTATGCAGGAAGTAAAACTTATCACCTTCAGACGTCGTCTTCTCCACGGCGAATGCTATAGCTAATGTCAAAGTTTGGTTAAGTTTCTATCCTTCCTCATTATATAAAATTGCAAAATAGCCCTTTACGTAAACTGAACATACACCGCGTTTTGGCGGGTACAAACTTGCTACCGAGCCTTCCGTCCCGTACACACAGTCAAAAAATTTACTTTGTTCCGTTAAGACCGCCGCTAAAAATTATGATAACCATACGACATGCGATAGCAAAATATAGAGAGTTAAAATTTTCGGTTTCACAAGAGTTCAGCAATATAGTAAATTGAAATCCAACCATTAATCAAACAATTTCCTAGTTTATTCTTTTATCATGAGTACAACGAAATGGTCTACGTTGAGCTTGAGATGAAAATTGCAACGTTTCGGTAGTCTTCCCGAAAATTGCGATATTTCGCATTTGAAATTTTCTGACATAAAGATAATTTGTGCGCAGAAAATAGGGGCAACTTAGCTTTCGTTATGATAACAAGAATTCTTCCAAATAATACTTGCAATGAAGTATTTAAAACATTTTTGAGAAAAATTGGACAAAAATATTGACCCTTTTTTAATCCAGTTGTTGGGAATAGGTTTAACTAGGTGGAAGAAGCCTATCCATAGATCACTGATATTTCTAGAAAGAAGTGGCTCTTCCTCACTGAATTTAGAATCAAGCAAATTTTACCTTATAATCAAAAGATACAAAACGACTATTTGCGAAGTTAGTTCATTATTAAGTGTTCTCCAGAAGAGAGCTACTGAAGCTAGAAATACGTCTGTGGTGAATTTTTTCTATAAGACATTTTAGGAAGATTAGGATAAATTATTACGAATATCCATAAATAGCTCATCAATAGCATAGCTCTTCTCGTAATGAAGCGGTCGAGTGGCTAGCTTCTGCCATATAGAGCACTATGCCATTATGAGAAATTTTGGATGTTTTTCTCCGGAAACAAGATAACTTTATCGTCTCTTGCTTCTGTTTTCCCCCTTTGAAATAAGCAAGCAGGAAAGCTATTCATAAAACACATATTAAAGTGGCCAATTTTGTCAAATATCCTTCAGCACAAATCCTTAATATAAAATGTTTATTGTTCCGAGAAAATTTCTTACCCATAAAGCAAAAGTGATTCGCGATAAAATTATGAAAAATATGAGTTACTCAAGAAACATTCTTCTTGGAAACTAATATTATAACTAATAAAATTTTTTGAGTTCTGGATAATTCTTTTTGGAAGTGCAAAACTAGCAATAAACTAGTTCCAAAATCGAGGAATTATTTATTTATTGGTGATATCCTTCCGATTAAAAACACTATTTCTAACTATAAAAATATTCTAAAAGTAAGCAAGGTTCGTGGAACAACCTTAAGTCGTTACTTGTCGTTAGAATTAGATGATTTGAAAGTCAAAGGATGATCCTTCTAATATTGGGCAAAAAGCTGATCAAAGACGACTTTCTTACCTGCTACTGTCGCCACATATTGCGGAAGCTTCTGGCTGAGTTTATTAGGTATCTTAGAGATGTTCACGCTCTTCTCCATGGTGGTAAAGATCTGTTTTCCTATTCTATTCTAGCAAAAGAAGTTATTCAATTGAATGCTGTAGTATCATCACGAAGACGGTGTTCAATTCGTATACTACAATTCATTCACACCATGTCCCATAATTTCGATGTACTCAATATTCTTTGCATTTAAAATATTTTAATTACATTTAACCATAGTATTCAAAACGACACTTCACAAATTTCAGTGCGAAATTATTAGGTCTCTTACCAACCCGTGTGTTTTCTCACTATTTAAACGAAGATTTTGAAGACCCTGGGAACGAAATAGGCCCGACTTGATTTAAGTTAAGTCGCCATTCCCACAGCGCTCAGTCGTTTACATCTGCAGTCCTTTGGGTGAAAACATCTTCCACTCAGCATCAGCAACAGCGTGAACCAGTCATTCGAAACTAACGCGGCTACGCAACATCCTGAACGTTCAGGTTTCACGATCAAGTTACGTCAGCAGTTAGTACAAATACCACCAGAAAAAACGAATCTAAGTATCTGTTTAACATTTGTGAATTTACAGCTGAGTCATTGTCCGACGCATCACAATGATGCAGAGCACTCACAAATCAGCTGCCCTAGAAAACAAAGACTTCGTTCTCTGAGAGCGTTCTTTTTCGGTTTGAAAAATTACCACGATAAGCTATGGCTACTTTTTCTTTTTGCCGACTGATGCATGAACTTTAAATCATCTCCGTCTTTCGCTAAGGTCACATGTATAAATGAACAGAACTCGGCGACGTTATCTAAGAAATTCTCGTCAAATCATCTTCTCTTGGGAGAATAAGATTTTTTGTCCCTTGTATTGTGTGGGTGTATTTTGGGAGCAGAGTTTAATTTTTAGAATCGAGAATGCGATTTTTTGGCTTTAAATAACCTATTATTTTTTTCACTCTCTCAAATCACCCTACACCTACTGTTAATTTTCACTTAATTTTTAATAAACAAGCTTATTTTAATTTTTAGCATAACATTTAAAATTAATTCTGTGCTGTTAATATAACAGTTTTCTATTAATTCAGAAAATTATCACTGAGGAGTGGAATGTTTTTTAGGCCAGACTCGCTCATATTCGACATTTTGCTCGCAGCTAATCGCAAAAATAATTTTACCCCATCACATCTACTATGTGATGCCTATGACAGTCCGAAGACCGCTTTGAGATTCATCCCCGCCAATATAAACTATAGAAACTTAGGAGAGGAGGCAGAGTGAGGAGTGAGGTAGTTTGCCTTGCTTCTCTCACTAAGCCAGAATTCTGTGAGCGGAACAATTTCACATGAGTGAAGTTCAATGACTCTACCAGTAATACATTTCTTAGCATTCCATAAGGAGAGACCTCAATTATGGTCATTATTCAGCATCACTCATACCTCAGTAGCTTCCATATCGTCACAGTCATAAACAAGATTGAGACAAAACTAAATGAAAGGTACATTTTCTTTATTTTGCACCAAAAAAAATAAAAAATAATCCTTTAATCAGAATATGATTCCTGTATCACATGATTAAATTTACTTTCCGTGTTAACGGGATTCTTTACTAATGCAACCGTTAATTTTCATGGATAAGAATATTTATAGTCCCTTATACTAAACTTTTATTATCGTCTCTTATTAAAAACATATATTTAAATTTATGAAATTTAAGCTAGTGAACTTGTATGTAAACCAGAACCAAAATGTAATCTTTAAACCAGTGAACCATAAACTAATTACGGAAACACACCTGTTTTTAAATTAATGATATGAACAAAAGGAAATGATGGAAACGAATTTTAAAATGCAGAAGAATAACTTTTATGTTGATTGAAATTCCACCAACGTTTTAACGTTTGGGTGACGAAGACGCTCAAAATACTATCAGCCAGCATCTAAACTTTTATCAAAGGTGTCCTGGGTTCGAATCCATACGACTCGGAGAGTCTTTCGTAAGAGACAAATTTCATTTTTTTATTTACAATGAACTTTACTTTATAAAATTTAAATTTTACGTAATGGTCGTAGGATTTCAGGACTATCTATCTAGGACTTGTACCAGAGTAAAAATTAATAAATATTTATTTAGTTAACTCAAAAATAAGCCATTGGATGCCACTAATTAGAATTTCTTTTTCTATAAATGGTGAGTAGATAAAAGTTCCCAAGGTCAATGACACGTACACATGCGGAAGGGGGCTTTGCGCGAGTTATCTAGGCACATTTAATGTACGATTTATATATGCATCTTATCTATGCATATCAATGTGATGTATGAGCTATATATGTTAGATTGTTAGAAATGATAGCTAGAAATTAGATTACCTTTTGACGAAAAGCAATTCTCTTCGATGCAATCTCTCCTGCAGAAAAATCGTACATGGACAACACTATTGAGATAAGATCAACTGAAAGAGCAATAAATTCTTCCGTCGGACAAGTATAATGATTATAATTCACTCGTGATGGTTTTACAAGGTGCTCAAACTTTGCTAAAATATTTTAAATTGCCGTTATTTCTCTTAGAAGCACAATTATCCTGACAGCTTACAGAGAAAATGTTTCCTCACTTAATAATGAAAAAAATCTAGTTTTCTACAAGTCATTTTGATTTTTATTTAATACCTTGAAACCAGCTATTTTTTTATGGTAAGACTGTCAAGAGTTTGGATGACCTCTTAGTTTGCATATCGAAATTAAAATTTTTTTGGGTGCAGGATGCCGTGGGCTTTTCGTCACAGTGATATTTCAAGAAATATTACTTGTGGGGTATTTGGAATTTTTCTTCATAGAAGAAGACAAATAATTAGGATAAATACATGATGATACCATGAATGATGTGTATTTTTTCAAAGTGAGATGGTCTATTCTTCCAAACTTGCATCTCCAATTTTTTACAGCTTTCTTCTTTCAGAATATCTTTATTACCAACTAATTAATTGGTTTTTTCCTTTGACTTTTTTATCCTTATGTATTAACATGTCCTTTTCATAACGTAACAATGGCACATTCCAATCCAAACCCACAACTATGAAATAATTATGGAATATATTTGAAAGTAATTATTTACTATGTTAAATTTATAACTGCAGGAAAATGTAAGGAGTTTAGAGCATTTTTGATTGAATAATTCTAGCATGTCCATTTTCTTTCCATCCTCTCCTTTTCAAAGTATCTTCTTTACAGACTCCTCAGAAATTAAGGGTCACACAGTACAAAATCATATCAGCAATATTCCTATTGAAAATTCCTTGTAAACAATTAGAGAAGAATAAAAAAATTTTAATTGTAATACGATGTCTTCAGAACTACATTCAATAACCTACAAAAAACTGCACTGCCATTCTGGTAAGTTCGATTTGCTTACAGCATGAGATTGTCATGAAAGGAAACACCACCCAGCAATCTTTCAATGTAAGATTCTTCCTTGAGAATGATGAGACTTGTGGGGAAGATCTTACTCCATCTCACAGTTAGTGCTATTATCAGCTTTGAAAATGGGATTAGAATGTCTCTGTCTCACAATATCTTCAATTTCTTCTCACAGAATTAAAAACAAGACAGCCAAAAGGAACCTCCTTAGAAACAAATTGAGGCCAAAGATGAGAGAATAGGATAGGGATACTCAGAATATGGCAGGTTGCAGTGCATCTGGTGATGGGAAAAATCCACCTTATAAGTAGGTATCAGAGTATCCTAAGTATTTTTACGGTATGCTTTCTTTGAAAGGGATGAGAACCCAGAGAAAACCATGTATTAAATGGAATAGCACATTGAGCAGGAGCATATTAAACAACTTTCTCTGAGTAACTTTCCATTCCAAACTTAGGAAGCTTGCTTTAATCCATATGTGGCCCATTTTAGTAAGCTAACCTTGTCAGTATTATTTTTATCTATAAAATCCTCTAGCTGCTCCCTAAACACCTCTCCTTCATTAATATTGACAAATGCTCTGCATAACTACATGATCCATATTTAGCTTGTTTGGCAGTGATACAATATACCTCAGGCTCTCTGTAATCAGTACTGGAGAAACGTCTTGTCATATTCCAACTTTGTTTCTATTAATATATGGTTCTTTTTAATAGGCTCATACTTCATATCTATCTATTCCTCTATTCTCTTCTTAATTTGAAGCCTTAGTGTAGCTGTTATGTCTGTATAAATAGCAGCAATTTCATGTCATAAACTGTTCCAGCAAAGTTTAAGCCAAATGGAAATCTAATCTCAACATTGAAAAATTTTCTTCTGTAATATTCATGGTGAAAGCATTAAATTAACTTTGTAAATAAAATTAAAACGATTACCTCCTCTAAAACTGTTACCAGTAGAGAACAACATCATCAGGTAATGAGCATGAAATCCAAGTCACATTGGTGGAGAGGCAGGGAAAGAGAGGAATGAAGGAAAGGTGCTTCACTATGCTGATATCAACTAATTTATCATAACAAAATCACAATTATCCAAATTTTAATTTATTTGCTCAGAAACCCTTATTTTGTTTGTTCCAAAATGGCATGGACTTCCTCATCCAAGTCAATGTTCTCTGCCAAATCTCAATGCCAAAAGATAAGTAATTATAAATAATTATGATAATAATAGATAACCAACCCTTCATAACATAACCTAAGGAAAGTCAATTGATGAAGGCTTAACAATGTGAAAATTCATGTTAAGGACAAAGAAAGCATTCTAAAATATGAAACTCAGAAAGATTTTGTGGAAATAGCTAGAGTCAGTATTTTTTCGTGTCTTTGAGCCTTGGGAAGATACAATTGAGATAGCATAAAAATTAAAATATATAAATTAAATTCAGGAAATAGTAAATATAAGTCAAAGTAGACAGACCAATGGGATTTCTCTACAAGTGTTAATTAACATAGAAGAAATACCAGCCTAAGATGATGCTGCCACATAAGACCTTGACCTTGATTAATCTGTCCAATTTAGCATATTTCTAGAATAAATTTTAAAACTAAACAAAGATAATTTCTTGTTCATTGCATCTTATTACACAAATTTTAGAAGAATTAGTTCTCAGAATAATTTCATCTGCCTCTAGTTTTTCTTCCATTCCATTTTTAATTACAAACAGTTGCTATTGATTTGACCATTTTTCTATTCACCTAAACTAATTGTCTCAAACTTACAGACAATTTTTGTAACATAAACCTTGGCAATGTATGCAAAAATTGCGATAGTTAAAACCCAATTTTGTGATGAAGAAAATTTTACATGAGTAAACAATTGATTATTGTGCAATAAAGATGTGTAGTTATTTGGCTACTTACAGGCTGAGCTCAAGCTATGTATTAGTACTTAGAAATACTGTTGATTTTGTCTCTTTCTGCTAAGACCAGTTTAAACATGGGAGAAGGGTATCTATGTTTATTAATAATATGAACTTAGCAATAGTGACCTATATGAGTATTTGCAGTTTGAAAAGTTTACAATTGAACACAATTTGGTGGTTTGATTTAATATTATATATATAACAAGTGATTTGATTTTCACTTATTTATTGATTTTATTGCATATCAAAACACTAATATTAATTAGCCATTTTGCAGTTTAATCTGTAAATTCAGGGATTTTAATTTTTTGGCGATATAGTTTCAAGACATCAATAATATGTAATTACTCACAAATTTTCATAATTTTGATAAAATTACATGCTTTTATCTTGATTTTTTGCAAGATCTCTGATTTGAATGATCATTTTCATTTTTCATTGCATTGAAGGGTGGTTTCCGATCTATAAAGCTTGTTTGTCTGAAGTAACTAAAAATAGAGCAGAATCTATCATTAGCTGTTCTCTTTTGTTATAAGTTGAAGTAGAATGAGTCATCTTATTTCAACTTTTTATATTCTTTGGTAGGATAAGGTCTTCCAGGGACTCCAGGATGGCCATATGGGCAGTGTGACTTCAATGAAAGCTGTCCTGAATTGGACTCCTGGTGAGAGCTCACGTGTGAAATGACAGTATAAGCACTTTCAATAATACTACTACTATAAGGTCCTCCACATTAAAACTGAGGTTACAAAATTTCTGTATGACCTATTCTCAGGAATACTGAATATTGAATAGGAATTTTAAGCCCGATGTAGTCATTAATAGTTTAAGTGAAAGAAGTTATTAATCCCTTTTAATTCCTCAAGATTTTTGGTTAATATCAAACTTGTCTTACCTCCACTCCCGCCCTTTCTTCAACCGTGAAGGAGCTCCGAGATAGTGTCAATTTTATGCGATGGCGTCTCTGCCTCGTTATCAAAGTAGGCCTGTAGCGCTCTGTATGAGCAGGTAAATTAACTACTTCGGCTTCTAATCGAGAACGCTGGTATACTCGTATAGTGTGAATGGGTTAGCTGCTGGACCCCTTTCGTTGGTGAGGTGGTTTGGCGGGGTTGGAAGAATTTTACCATGTTTGAATTTCTGCGTTCCGTAGTTTTTGTCTTGTACTCTTTGCGTGTGCGGTAGATATAGTTTAATGTAGGCGTTGTTCGTTTCGTCAGTGATAGCTTTTTCTTGTACATATGTTTCGGAATAGAATCTTAACATGTTAGCTTATGTTTCAGCTTGTGAACAGAATCATATAAGTCGTTGAAGGCACCTTAATGTCGATTTAAAGGCCTGTTCGATTCTGTTCAAAATATCTTCGAAATGGCTGAAGGAGGTCCTGGACGAAACTGGTGAGAAAATAACCGATGTGTTTTATAAACGAAATCATTAACTTATCGATTAATATGTTTTCATCAGAATTGAACTTTGTGAAGGCTCCATCGGTGATGTTGCTCATTCTTGCTGCTGATGTAACGTACCTGTATTTTCCTGTGATGAGAATTTAAGAAATTATAAAATTTGGAAACCTTTTAATAACGATATGTGACATTTAATACTATTCTTGGCTTTATGAGATCGAGTTTTACTGTGATGCAATCGCTTCGAACGATTATTCCTGGAACAAGTGCCAGACTTCGGCTTTTTTCCTTTAAACAAAGAAACACGGTTACGATAAGATTTCAAGCTCATTCTACATCCAGTATGAACTCGAAAGATCAACATTGTCTCTAGTCTTGATGCATGATAATTATGTTGGAGCAAATTTGTCGTAAACCATTAGCACTCACTAATTGCAAAGAAATATTCTGTGACAAAATTTCATTAAAATCCAGTGAAAGAAGAACCACGCGAAAGAACTCTTGCACATTTGTTGATTGTTACATTTTACTTTTTCGTAGTAATCTGAATTATATTAGACCCCAATTCAATTCTATTTTTACTTGATTAATTCAGTGTATTCTGTTAATGAAAGAACCATTTTATTCTTCAGACATTGTGTTGGAGTAGCAGCAAATCGTTTAAATTACCGTTGATACGTTGTGATGTGTTTTAATCTATTAATGTCTTGTATTTAAATTTAATAATGTTAAATATGGTTAATATATGACTCATTTGCAGGAACAATTGGGGAAGTCACAACCGAACCTTGGGCCCGCGAACCTTTAAGTCATCTACAGTCTGTAAATTTTACGCTCAAGGAAATTGCTATTACGGTGAATTTTGTCGGTGAGTTATTTCAGTATTCGTTCTAAGTTAGCCAAGCTACCAATATGTATATAATACTTTTTTTAAATTCCTGTTGTTGATTTTTTAAATTCCCGTAGTTGAAAGAGCCTCATATAGATACTAAATACAAAGTTTTCAATAAAGTGTTACTTTTAATTTCTCTTAGCCCATATTATAGGTAAATATACTTTTCGAAAGAGTACAATTGTTGTAGTCACTGATAATCTTCCAGAATGACCATCATAGGATATAATCTTGTGAAAATTCCTTGGTCAACTTTAACATGAAATATGAAAAAGATGGCTATTTTATGAAAAAGTAAATGGAGTAGGCCTTGTAAAATTTACCTAAACAAAATTTCATATATTCACAGCTCCTGTTTCATTGTTCCCTTTAATCTCTTTGACTCTTTCTGTCCTTCTAAATATTTTTGGAAGAAATATTCTCTTGTTTATGAATCAGTGTATTCCACCATTTAAAATCAGTTAACTCCTGGGGTTAAATTTTTCATTTTTCCTAAAATTCTGACTAAATGAGTCACACATGTTTCCAAGGGATTTTCCACACTTCATATAGAATGAGCATTGGAATTAAGATCATTACATTAAATGTAAGGTAATTAATGTTGATTTGAAATTGGTAAGATACTGGATTACCTCTGCATTGAAAGAAAACAGTAGCATCATTTGATGTGTGGAAGTTCTCCTTTAGCTTTTAATTCATAAATATCTTAGTCATTGTTACTATTTATTTATTTTTCTTGTCATCTGATCATAATGTACAGTTAATTGCAGAGAAACGCCAACTTGGTTGCAACCTTCATTACTGTGTGCAGCTGGAAGAGAGCAAGTATTTTTCATTATTTATGTGTTAATTGCCTGTTCTCTATTTGCTTGGAATGTTTTAAAGGCTTTTGTTATTATTATGGTTACAATGAACTGCTATGTTCAATGTTTTATTTATTTAGAAAATGTTCCTTGTAAATAGGCCAAAGACCAGGTGGCAAGGTCTTATGCAATATACATGTATGCATAGGCAGTCTGTCATAATTACAAAGCTGACAACTAATAATGAGATTAGTTTATAATTGAAAACAAGATTACAATCATCTTGACCAGAGAAGCAATTATTTTAATATCTTCATCATTCCCCTACAGTTATAAAAGATACTCATTGGGAGATTGCTCCAGTCCCTTCCTGTTCTTGAGAGAAAAGAGTAATTATTCATGTCTTCAATTTCATGCACCTCTTATGGAGAGGATCATTCTTCTCTAAAATGTTGGGTGCGAAAGTCTCTTTCTTTATGCTCCTTCATTTCTGTTTAATTTGTGAGCAACTTAAACAATAATAGAAGAATCTGTGATCCCTTCACCTCTTTTCCAGTAATTCCCATTCTGGAATTGATATTAGTTGCATGACACTATCCATTCTTGAATAACACCCCATTACAAATCTTGCTGTCTTCTGCAGCATTATATAACTGCAGGTATTTTTATGCTGTAGTTTGTTGAAATCATTTGGATTGCATGAGTTGCTCTGTTGTTGCTATTTTATCATTTTTGAGTTGAATTATGGCTGAATTAGTAATGCTTGAATTAAAATGTTTCCAATTACGATATCAAAATTAATGTTGACAAGAAGGAAGCCTAAATTATTGATTCAGATGGTAAAATTAGAAAATTAAGATTTTGATTTTTTTCTCAATCGCTGTTTAAGATTTAGAGGTATCTTGATGATTTAGCCCCTTGAAAATCAAATTGAAATTTTTGAACTTCAGTAACCAAGAGAGAGAGAGAACTTTTAATGCTATTGATTTCTTGCAAGTTAGTTCTTTTGATATTGTGAAAAAGAATTTCTAATTGATAAGTAACATACTATTTTTAACCCCTTTTCTTTTATATCATTTAAACATTTTTATCTTTTAAAATGGAAATCATTAAAAATATTTTTAATAAAAATTTCTCACTGAAAGGTTAGTTTTATCTACATAATGATACAATGCAACTACTGAAGGGAACAAATCATTTTGTGAGGTGAGTTATCCTGAAAGGGAAAACTATTAATCTTTTCCATGACAGTTAGTAATAGTAATATATTACCTATACCATGATAATTGACTATGGTCAATCAAATGTACAAAGTGCTCAAACTTAATATAAGGCAAAAGGATTATGAAGGAGTAAGTATAGAAAATTCCTGTCATCCCTTAACCTGTTGAATTTTTTACCATTGTGAACTGTCACGTCAAGGACTTGACTCTTTTACCAACTAACCTACCTTCAGCGATAACTCAATTTTTAGATATTTTTTAGCATTAAAGATGCTTTTTGTACTTATCAGAAAAATGACTTTACATTTTTATAGTACTCCTCTCTTCTCTCATACTCTTCCCATTAACTATAATCCCTTCTCAATTTCCTGATATAAAGACTTTCTGTATCCTAGAAGAGAATTCCCACAATCCTTTCATAGAAGCACTATCCATGAAAAATGAATCACAGTCTTGAACTACTACCCTCTGAAATTAGTTGACCAAGGCATTTAGTAAAGTGTAGAGATATCATCATCATGTCAAACTAAGTTGCTTGATTCCTCTACCTCACCATGAAGGGAAGCCTCTTTGTGAATGGCAAGGAATTCCCCAAAAGACCTCTCAGTTGTTTTTAAGCCACCCTTAAACTTTAGGGAATTTCTCCTAAAGAAGGCTTTTGCTTTCTTATCATAGAGATGATAATCTGTGTGATTATACTAAATTGTACTTAAGTAAGTGCATGATGTCTGTGTGCATGATGTCTGGGGTTCTTGTCATGAGAAACACTATAAAATTCTCAAATGGCTGTATGCCAGAGGTGGGTAACCAGTTCCTTTTTTGAAAATTCATTATGGTCTTTTAATCGTGTTCTGAAACAAATGCTCCTTTTTAAATAATCCTGTTTTCAAATCTTGCACACCAGGCCAAGGAATGTTTTCTTTCAGTGAACTCAGCAAAGGAACTCTTTTATTTTTATATAAAATTTCTATGTTGAACTATTTGAATGTAGGCAACATGCAAGAGGAGAGATGGTGTTGCATGCAACCTCTTATGAGAACAAATGCTGAATGTGGCTTTCTATAGGAAAAAGGCTCTTCACCCATGTTGTTTCCCTTTTGAAACTCGGCAAATTCCAGAAATCTGATTTTCCTTCCATTATGATACTATTTTAAGGCCACAAAAAAATTTGGAGCAGCAAGTAATAGTTGTAATAATAATAAGAACAACACAAAAGCCTTCCAAAAACTTGGAAAGAACCTGGATTTTGGATGATTTTCAGATAATGTTTTCCGGGTTGCAGCCAAGTTGGTAAGTTTTTATTGTCATCAGGTGTGCCACCAGATAGTCAAAAAACTTAATTGTAATTTAATCTGCTGCCATAATGTACGGAGATGCTTTGCAACAATGCATTTATACAATTGATTGAATTCAGAAGGAAGATTGTACAATTTTACAACTTTTTTTGAGAAAGTTAGGATATGATATAAATAGTATTTCCTTCCATGAAGCATATAGAGAACTGGGTATTAAAACACTCTTCAAGGCAACAATAATTTGTTCTACTTTCCTATATAAATTATTAAACAATAAATTATCTTGTACTGAGTCGTTTGAATTGATTCCTCTGTGCACATTCATTTATAATACTATGCATACATATTTGTATTGATGTATAAATATTGTATCTTATGATAGGTAATTCAAAAGGGTTCATCCCATAGATTTCAATAAATAAATAAATTGAGTTATGGCTACCCAGACTTCCAATTGTTTCAAATAATTGCTGTTGAGATGACAAGCACTTGCAGCAACTTACATAGTTACCCCTGCTCACAAGCATGAGTAATTGATAGCTCTTTTAATTCTTTGCACAAACTCATAATTGGTTTGGTTGAGGAGCCGTGAATTCCTTTAATATAAACAATTGTGTGCTGCAATCTCTACAGCAATTCCAAGAGATACTTGAGAAGGAGGGAAAGTCTACAATTTTACATTCCACAGTTGGCCATTTTGGGGATTGTACGATATATACAAAATGTTGAGGCACAATAAGTAGTTTTCCTTCAGAATTTCTTCAATTAGTAAAATATTCTTGGGATGTCCTGAGGATATTTTCTGCTGTTTATGTTATAATGTAAATAGATGACATATACATTTTTATAAATCATTTCAGCTTCCGTCACATGGATACCAATCGTAGAATCATCCAGGAAGTTCTTGCAAGTAGGCGAAGTGAAAGATATGGCTATATGACTCTAAGTGAACATATAGCTCTGATAGAGAGGAAGGCACAGCAAACAGCTGACGAGTTTGTAACATTTCCCAATTTTCTATCAGGAGCTAGTAGTATAAGGTAATTTATATATTATGACTTACAATTTCAAGGAGTAAGAACACTGATTAATTAGATGTGTAATACTAGAGAGTTACACTTGAATCATGCAGGTCAAGAGCACTTTCTTTCTAAAAGAAACTGAAGTCAATTTGATATGCTTACACTATACTATCTCTACATATATAATCTCTGTGTAACATTGAGAATCTCTATATAATCACCAAGATGTCTGCAACCTCTGATGATTACATAGAGATGGTGATTACATAGAGATTATATATGTCATGAGAAGTTGTCACTAATTGCTTGATTCCTTGGAGATAGAATTCCACTCCTTGGTCATGCAGCCAGTATAAAACAACTGTCAGAAACTGGTCATCATTGACAAATTGGTATTCATTCTGATATTCTTTCAGCTTCAGATTGGGACAATACACTGGTTGAAACCATACCTTCCACTGAAAACTGTCAAGTAACGTTGGAGTTGAGTGAGCATTGTGAGGTGTAGTATTGTTGTGCAAAAGAATAATTCCTATGCTTGACTTTCCACGCCTCTTATTTTTCACAGCTTTGTGTAGAGATAACTCTATGTAAATGATTGGGTCTACATAATTTCACTTATGCTCACTTGATTGAAAGCTCAATTTAACTGCTGCTTGATTGAATGGCAGCTTGGTTGTTAGCTCAACTGACTATCATCTTACCAAATTGAGATTGTTAATACACTAGATTAATGAATAGTTTATTCATTTTCAGAGTCTAAGAAAATTAATATGAATTTATTAACATGAGTAGTTGATCAATCAACTGTCAATATATTAAATGTGAACGATATTTTGAAAATTTTTGTTTTAAAGTTAAGCATAGATGCAAATATTAATTTTTACTATTTGTAATTATATGCTTTAATAATATATTTCATAAATAATTATTCTTTCATTTATAACTAATTTTAAAATTTTGTCCTCAGATAAATAGTTTCACAGAAGACTTGCTGACTGCTTCTGCAAGTTAATAATTTTGATTATCTTTCATCTGTTATATATTTGTAATGATATACTAAAAATTTAGCATATTGACAGTCTTGGTATAGCAACATTTTGTTCAATCAAGCTGTTGTTCAGTTGTAGTTATTCAACTGGGCTGATGATGAAGTGAGCATCTGTGAAATGAGGGGATGCCTAAAAAACTCTTTCAACATTGAAGAAGACAGTGGCTATGACCTTACCGGCTGATGAAGCATCAATAAATTTTTTCCTCATCGGTGATGTGTGCCTCCATGCCATTGATACTCCATTTCTTGAGTGAAGAGGTGCACCTGTAATAATGTAGCTAAAAAATCATTGGTCCCTACAGAATAGCATTAAAGAAAATTCAGAGAAGCTTTAGACCTTGTTCCTTTGTATTTAAAAGTCAATAATTGAGGAATGCTATCTTTGATAGTCCCCTTTATGACAGGTGGTAACATGAAAGCTGTCATTGGATATGCCCTCCAACTCTTGTGCAATTAGTGTGATGGTCACTGCAATTGCTTAGCATCATCTTCAACTCACTCCACCAGGTCTGTCATAGTCCCTGTTGCTGGCTTCACTCGCCTTCCATATTGCTCTTGCAGCAGTTTGAACTGCTGGCACTATTTCACTACCCCTGGATGTGATATTGCATGTAGCCCATGCACTATATAATTACAAGATTAATTTCTATGCCCATAAGCTGGTTTGCCCACAAAAATCATCCTGTTCCATCTACTTCAACATTAGAATAAGTGTCCAGGTGATGTGCCACTTTGTTTCCATATTACATAACAATGCTTGCTGCTATTAAAATGAAAATATCATCATAATAATGCATTAGCTTCTTCTATGTTTTGCACCAGCTTCACTATTAATGTGTAACCATATTTTGGGAGAGGAGTGTAACTTCTTAATAACGGAAAAGGATTAGGGTATCTTTGCTCATAATGTCATGTATCCAGCTTAGTTGGCTAAAGCAGCCTCCCAAATAGAGGGAGATCCTGAGTTCAATTCCCAGTCCTGTCAGACTTTCTTCAAGTCAAATTTACCTCGGGATTTCCTAATATCCATTGTAATAAGCACTAGAGCAGTGCTTTACCAGACTTCACCAAACTCATTCATGCTACTATCCCTGGATTCCATGGAATGCATATAACCATCCCCCTAACCATTATGAAAATTGTTACCTGTGCCATTGGAATACTACACCAATTCTAGAGAATAGTAAGAAGCATAATGAAAGCTGCCATGATAAAGCACCAGTGAGAGAAATTGTTTTGATAGAAATATGATAGGTAATGAAATGTGATCCACTATACTAATTCCCTAGATTAGTCCAGTGCTCTTAAGGGGTGGTATTGCCTGTTTTAGGAATCACTACTCTAGAGTCAGAACCCTATTAATGGACTGTAATTTTTGAAGAAAGTAGCAGTGCAGGCATAGAGTCTTCTACTCGGTACCTTTTCCACTGCACATGATATAAAGTCTGCAATCATAAAAATGCATACATCTCTTACGTAGATCAATATAAATGATCCAGGAATGAAGTGGGGTCTTTTAGTGTAGTAAAGGAAGTCCACTTGGGAAAGGGAATGCTTAATGATGTGTGAAGTTGGAAATTTATTCAGAAACTTTTATCAAAATCATCTTTGACTGAATCAAAATTAAAATGGGCCGAGGAAAGGTATGAAATACCTTGGGCAAGGAGAGGGTAATTGCTTTCTGTGTTACTAGTAAGTAACTGTTAGTAATTTGTTTTGCTGAAATAATCCCATTCTATTCCATTTTTTTAAGTTTTGTCATAATTTGTCTGTTATATATAAGAATATTATTAAGAGTGTTAGTTGAATAATTAATATAGGATTAGAAATAAGGATTATATAAATTGCACACTTATTTAGTATTAATTCATTATATAGAATAATCCAGTTTTGATGATTTTCTTTTCAGTTCTAGGGAAGGCTTAGTGCTTACACCTGAATTTCGTCCTTCAGGTATGGAATTTACTTCTAAAAGAAAGTTTTAAAGAATTTTAATGATTATTACTGTATCATTACCTATACATTTGCTGAGAGCTGTACAACAAATACTTTGAAAGAGAATATTTTAAGTCTGAGAGGGAAATAATGGTTTAAAATTTTGGAATTTTTTTGTTTTTCATTTTTTGTGTCATTAAAATTTCACTAGTTAGAAGTTATTAAAAATATAATTGCAAGTTTAAGCATCATTTTTCAAGCTTAGTTGATGTAGAATATTTATTTTTGTTAATCCTTTTTCTGTGTAAGCTTATGTGGATCCAGTTGTACTATATATAATAATGTACTGTATGCATCTTTTGATATTACAAGTATGTAATGCTCTTTTCATGTAATACGCTGTATTTGCTAGAGTATAAAGTGAATATAATACCAGGCAATCCTGAACACTTCATAACTAATCTACAGGGTGTTTCAGTACCACATTTCGGAACTTCTGGAAGGGGTAGAGTGCACCCCAATGACTCAGAATCATACAGCAATGCAGGATTGGAAATGCTTTCTTGAAGCAGTGGTGCACACCGAAACATCAGATAGTAGTAGTTCTGAGCATCCTTGTAGGAAATCATCTAGCACAAGGATGGAAAGTTAGTAGGATGGCAAATTATACGAGCGTGGAGCTAGCCGTAATGCATTTGGCATATGGGGTTGCAGATTGTAGGGGGCAAGCCACACAGCCCTCATATGTGGAATAATATCCTATGAGGTGTACTCTCTGTATTTAGTATGGACATCAGTTCAGACATTGGAGAGAATGTGCCACATCAGGTACAGGAGACTCCAAGTTTGTGAAGGAGAAGTGTAGAAGAGTTTTGTGAAGATAAGTGTAGCGCATGCAGTTGGCCTTTCCCCTTCCATTGTATGAAGGATCCTTAGAGGAAACGAAATGCTTTTGTATCACAGTGTGTCCAAGCCTTTCAAACAGGTGATTATGCACCTGTAATTGATTTTGTGTGAAGGTATCTTGCAAAAGTGTGCTACAGATCATTACTGTGGCTGTATTTATTTCCGATGTTTCTGTTTGCACCACCATGTCAAGAAAGCATTTCCAACTGCATTGGTGTACGATGCATTGGGGTGCCATTCCCTGAAGTTCCTGTGGTTGTGGGACACCCTGTATAATCATTAACAGCACTTCAGATTAGATTTATTTTTGTCAACTTAGATGAAGATTCAAAATTTCTCAAAATAACATTATAAAGTTATAAAATGCAAATTAATTAGTTACAGTTTTTCAGGTAAATAACTATATAAATAACATTCAAAGTAATAATATAAATAATTCCCAGTAATGCTTTTGAAATCGAGTGAAGTATGTTTATTGTGTATAACTATTTAAAAATGTTAAATCACACTATCAGGTGAATAATTGTATTTATTCAGAAGAAATAGATGTTAATATCTCTTTTGATTCTTAACAAGAATTGTATACATATTAGAGATATGATAGAAATGTAACTTAAGAAAGCAATTTAACATGTTGTAGATTTTAACATTTTAAATGCATATCATTCTATTCCAATACTGCCATTATTTTCACTTCAACTTGAGATTCCCCTGTCTTCACCATTATAATGAAAAAATCAATTGGTAAAATATCCCATAGCCTCTATGAATCACCTAGTTGTCTGTTCCAATTTTTATGTAACTGAGAACCATTAATTCTTCAGTCATTCATCCAGTTTGATTGCATTTGAATACTTATCTTCTTAGAAACTCCTCTTTTAGTAGATTATCTTCCTTTTATACTTAAATAAAAAATAACAAATTTTACTGTTTAATCAGTAGGTGAAATTACCTATTATTTTTACTTGTAATATTTTATGTCCTCTTGTATTTTTGGTAACTGATTTTGCTCCTTTCTTGTTAATGGTGGTATTCCCCAGTGTAGCAAACTATGCTGACGTTTTGCTAGCATTTCCAATCCGACCTAAAATTGAACTTTGTTAATGTCAAAGCTGTATTATATACTCTATCAAATTCTCTTTGAAACTTTGTGGTTTAAGTGCAAGTTTTGTCCATTTCTAAATACTTTGACCTTTTGGTATTAAATGATCAGCCTATCCAAGGCTAACTTCTTCTAATGAAAAAAGGAATTCATTATCATGATATTGTAAGAATTATGTAAATGCAACAGCAAGTTGATAAATGAAAATACAGTAAGGTTAGCAATTCATGTGTTGTGATCGACTTAACTGATTAATCAATTATCATGTCTTTATCACCAATACCAAGTACAAATTTCCAGAAAATTATACAAATTTATTTATACTAATTTACATTTATACAAATGTAAATTAGTATATATAGTCTTTTACATGGGTGGTCTGAAAAGTTTCCGACATTTCGCCATTTCTCAACATGTTTCCTGAAAATTTTCTGAAGATTACTGAAAAATCTGGGGTCAGAACCTTTTTAGATCACCCTCATATATTTCAGTAAAAGCTTTTCAACAAGTAAAAATGTGGACTTGATGCCTATAATAACTTTATGGAATATAATCTAAAACAGACAGTACATAAAATATGCTCTTGCTGTATTAAGTATATTATTCTTATGGTTGCAAATGAGAGATGGCTCCCCGTTTTTCTAAGGCTAAATTAGGAAATAATCCTCTTAAATTTGGATAAATATGGTATCTCTATTTTCCTTTATATATCTGTATTTATTGGTGTATAATATGTATTGACATGAAACATGCACTATAATTTAATGAATGATATTATATTTAATGTGATAGAATTGCAACTTTATTATATGTTAGATAACAAAGTTGGAAAAACCACTAGTAATTATAGCATTTACAGAATTTATAAAGGAGATATTATTGAAAATACTGAAATGAAATAGGATAAGATGAATAAGCTCCTATTAATCCATCTATCTAATTACATTTAGTTATGAAATTAGTGCATGCCTATTACAGATGTAGAATTTCAGTAATACATGTTTGGAAAGAAGTTTGTTATATGCCTATAACATATACTATACTATCACATGGTACACTCATTCTAGTGAGTGTCCCAGCCAAGATACACCTCTCTTAAGCCTTTAATCCTGAACGTGAATGTGAATATTTTTCACTTTCAAAGTTCGAGACACACATGAAGAACCAGTCAGTTCACCTCCAAAACATTCCAATGAGGCTAGGAATGAAGCTTCATATTCCTCTTCCCGGAAGGGAGGCAGCACACCCTTCAATCAGCGTACCCTGATGATGTGTCATTCATGCAATAAAACACATTCGGAACCTTGCAGGGGAGAAAAGAGGATGCAGCCTGTCTTAGTATGTCTTTTTTTACCCTCCCATGTCTTTTACATGTATTGTGGACATTTAAGGGAATTATTTTTCTCAAGGTTTCAGATGGAGCTTCAAATTCCTCATCTCATAATTCACGAGAAAACAGTGAACGCCTCCGTAATAGTGTGATGGTGTGTAATTCATGTAATGAAACACTATTGAGACCTCCCAAAGATGGAAAAGGGTTGGAACAAATCACAGTATGTCCTTTTTTTACTCTCCCATGTCACTTACATGTCTTGTGTAAATTTAAGGGTGTTCTTTTTCCCTTCATATTATTTTTTTACTTTCTATTTATCATTTCAATTTTCAATCATCAAATAAAATTCTTCCTCCTTTTATCTTTCCCTCCACCACTCCTCCTACTGCCATCTTCAATAGGCCTTCCTACCTTAAAAAGTGCCCAATCCAATTACTCTACCACTTCTGAATAATTTCCATCAATATTCTTTTTTATCCCAAGCACCTCCTCATTCCTTACTCTATCACTCCAAAGTATATCTTTCTGAGTGTCCACATTTAAAATGCCTCTATTCTTGTCCACTTTCCTAATTGTACACGTTTCAGACCCATACAAAAACACACTCCAAACATAGCATTTCATCAACTTCTTTCTCAATTTCACATCCAACTTCCTTGTTAATAACCTTTTCATCCTGTTAAATGCTGTATTTGCCATTCCTACTCTTTCATAATTTTTTCTGCTATTCCATTCACTTTCCACTACGCCATCAAGAAACTTGAATCTCTCTACCTGCTCTATATCCTCCTCCAAAACCATTCCTATCCTTTCCTCACATCCTTTCTTCATGGTTTTGGTTTTTTCTTTATCTTTATTCTATATCTTTCACAATCTAGATTAGCTCTATCCATTATCCTTTTCATTAATTAGGTAGGACCTAGGTGGGTGTTAAGTTTTTACATGGTGACTTTTTTTTGTCATCGTTAATCTTTTCAAGCCCTCACAATGCTATGAATTTTATATCTAGGACTGTTCGTCCTGACTTGATCTTTAAAAATTGATCCTAAAGAGAGTTTAATTTTATTCAAAGATACTAGAATTTCACCTTAATTATAATTAATTCTTGTTTAAGCACTAAATTTTGTTCTCTTTTAAGTATGACCTCAGAGATGGTTGTTTTATTGTAGGAAACAGCTTCTATTATAAATTAATGAACCAAGATTGTTATTTTTACATTTGTAAAAATCCTGATTCACTTATTCAGAACCAAGTGTAAGTTAAGGACTTGGATACTGACTCCCATAATCAAGCATTTGATGCATATAGTCACCTTGCAAAGTTTGGTTACTACTTAGGCAAATATATTTTGGCAGTCAATAGTAAATGGATTTTTGTTAAAAGGTTGATTTTCTTCTATTTTTATCATTTTACTATTTTTCTACTCATACTCATTGACTCATTATGCCATTTGTGTGTATTTTATCTGTTTTGATGCCTGAAATTATTTTTTAGGAGGAATGCATTAAGCAGCAAGCAAAAGACAGAGAAGTGTCTGCAGCCATCCAAAGGTCAATGGAAAAAGCTTGTGGGATTTGTTTTGAACTCATTATGGAAAAACCGGTTGAAAATCAAAAGTTTGGAATATTACCCAATTGTAACCACTGTTTTTGTCTGGTATGCATTCGGAAGTGGAGGCGAGCTAGTGACTTTGACAGTGAAATAACAAGGTATAGTCTAGTGGCACAGCTTCGGCTAGTTAAATGAAAATTTTGCTTTCAGTGAATGATGATTCAAATTAATTTAATTATTTTTACTTGTTAATAGCTCTAACTCAAACTGTTAGTTAAAAAAAACCTATCACCTTTGCTTTCTTGCACAAAAAGTAGCTTCAACAATTTTGATGGTCAATGATTCCTTTTTATGAAAAACACAATTTTTCAAATTATCAATTCAATTATCCAATACAAACAAACATTTTTTAAGATCGAGGGACAGGGATGTAGATAGACTTCAACTTGCATGGAATGAGGCCTAAGTATGTTGCTCCACTAAACTTGCATAAAACAGACTTGCAACAGTTTCATAGGCAGTATAAACTGAAAGATAGCTTGATCTGGATGTAGTCTGTTCATATATGAATTACCTGAGATAAGAGAAATTTTTAATTAGATTCTTCAAGTTTAAAATGAGTCTGCAAAGAGCTAGCCCCAAACATGGATGAAATCTTTGGCAAGTTACATGGATCCAGGGCAACTAGAGGATCTGACAGACATACACTACCACATGTACACTATTAGATTTTTCAGGTATCTTGTATACCATTGATTCTAATGTACACCCTGATTTTGAGCTGAAAAAGTACCAAAACAGTGCACATCATTTTCGAGGAAGTACTATTCTATTATTGAACATCTTTATTTTTAAAAACAACCCCCAATAAATAAAAATTCTTTAGTAGAGTCTCTTTTAGCATTTGAATGTTTTGTTTACGTGAGTTCCTTAATATTCTCAATATCATGGGAGGCATTTTTATGACATTATTGTAATAGAATGTAAATCAGTTTACGGTACAGCTAGTTCCAAAAAAAACTTACCACCTAAGCCGCAACCCGCATAACAGGCAGTGAATTTCCTCCGAGCGAGCCTTAAGAAGTGAGAGAGAGAGAGGAAAAACATGGCGGAGATGGTCTGCTTGAGTCATAACTCCACCTGCAGAGTTGAAATGGATTTATTTGCATTATTAATATTGCAAAGATTTATTAGTATCCTGAGTTTGGTGGTATTGGCCTAGCAGAATAGTATTATAACAATACGGATGTCGTAATGCAAGAATTCAGTTATTATAAAATGGTTATAACGAATCAGTATATATTCTAGCATTGCTTCTCGCACAGAGGGAAAGGTCGCACACGAGGTCTCGTTATTCCGAGGCAAACCCCCTTCCCTTCATAAAATTTGAGTCTGAGGGCGAAAGACATGAGCAAGTCGAAGTAAATTTTCTCAAAATCTGCCTCTGAGCCGCTCTGAGCTTTTAGGACTGAGTTGGGAGAAAGAAAATTTCCGCGCAGTTTGAATCGGTGTCGGACCAGAAATGTATAGACCTCGAATTCGACGCATTCGCTTGCAAAACTCTGCGGTTATAATGGGTCATATTATATATTATAATAGTAGATAATATTATACATTGTTCAAGAGAAGAGTTATTAGACTTTAAAATTATATACCTAAGGAGTCCATATCGATCACCTGTTTTATCACAGCCTGTGTGAACCCAATCTACAAAAGTAAAGTAAGGCAAACTCATGGCCATATCTAGGCTATTACTTTAAATACATTAAAAAATCTATAAGTAAATATGTAGTATGAAGTCTTGAGGCATTCTCTGTGTATTTTAGATAAATTTTGTTTCATTTGATAAGCATCGAAATTAAAACTCGATCGGTAAAAAATCAGTAAATTTTATCATCTATGCAGTTGGAATTTTTACTATACCGTCCAAATCAATTGAGAGAAAATGTGCTAGGATCGCTTTTCCTGAATGAATAAAGATGACGGACACGAGACTACCATCTTTCACATTAATTTTGAATTCATTAATTAATTATTTTCGGTGTCATTGAAGTGTGAATCGAATAAACTTGATTTCTTCTGTGGATTCCTCTTGAAATGGTTGCAGTCACAAACCATAACGTTCTTAAACGTTCTTCTCTCGTATTTATCAAGTTCTAAAATACACAAAAAGATAGGACGAATGAGGTTTTGTCATAATGCTCATTGAATGCTACTGTAAGCTATGAATGTAAAATTTTCAATTAATTTTGAATGCATACAAAACTACTTGCATTGTTTATATTTCAACTGTTTATTATCAAGTTTACAATTATTATAATGTAGAAAACGTTAAAAATACACGAAATAATAGGGACTTAGTGAAATAATTTTAGGGCCTTTTTACCTGTAATTCCAACCCTGTAAGTATCACACGGGGATAAGAAGTGCATATGAGGCTCATGTTGAAATTTTGCTCCCCTCGGTTGATGGCTGACCCTACGTAACTCTCATATTTTTCGACAGAATTTTAATGATTGAGATGAATGGGCGGTGGTTTGGTATGAATAGTCTATCTACATGTTTATCGCTCGGTGAAATTGAAATTATTCATTCGTATTTAAAATGTATGGCTATGAGAAACTTTTCATCTCTCCACATTCCATGACAAATTTGAAAAGCAAGATAGAGGAGTGATTGGAAGAAGTGGTTTAAGTAATGAATTCACCAGGACTTCAAGAGGGGGACTGTTTTGAAAGAAATTAGGAAGTGAGAAGCGATGGCAACAGTAATACATACACTCACATGAATTTAACAACCGAAAATGTAAGAGGTATCTTAATTCCAGATTTTTGGATAAATCACAATAGGTAATGGCATTTCTTGCGTTCCTCGTCGACTAATTGGTTACTTTGAGTAGGAGCAACGACCTCATTTAAAAGTATAAAGCACTCACCTCAATTTTCTCATCCAACATATATTTTTTCCGTTTATGACAGCCTCCAGAGAAACTACTCATTTATCCAATTTAAGTAATATCTTAGTCAAACATGGTTAACATTCAAATACACAGGATATAACGTCGATGGCTTATCATACTTTCAGAAATTTCCTTCTGATGCATCAGTTTATTCCCAGGCTCTCTGAAATTGTATACAATAGTGATGTTCAATGCTTTATAGCAACCTTCTTTTAATGCTATAAAAAAGTTCGAGTAGTTCACTAAGCCAGTACTTAAACCATCTTCTTATCAGCAATTTATTTTGGAATGAAATTTAGAGGTCTTTTCAAACTGATAGAAATTGCTAACATTAGTATTACTATCTATTCAAGCCAATGGTTTATTCGAATTAACTTTAAAGATATAATTTATCTGTAATCGGCGTATAAACTTCAAGTTTCTGCGACATTGAATATGCCGAGTGTCTACAATTCCGTACTTACGTTTCAATTCATATTTTAGTGATATTATAATAGAAACTTAAGTCGATCTGGTAAGATCATCTTCAATGCTCTATCTACTTTGTATCATAGATGTTGTAAGAGAAGTTAAACGATTTGGTTCTCGTAAGCGTAAGGAATAAATATTAGATGGCATTTCTCTAGTTCATTGTTCATTTCTCAAGTTATTTCAAACTACAAAATTTTTAGCTCAATAAAGAGACAAAATAAAGCATAAAAAACAGTATTTATAAATAAACAATCATTGATGAGGAGCTTGATTCATATAAATTGACGATAGGCAGCATTACTTATTTTTCCATTTTTGTTGTTGAATTAGTTATTTAGTATAAGCTAATACAGTTTATGCCATTCACTTTAAAAGCAGAATATAGAGATACTAATTCTGATATGATGCACCCAAACATTGTATACTTTATGTTATCATTCAGATTTTCCGAAGGTCCTATTTCAACTGGAATGATCTTCTTATATTACTATTTAAAAATTCGAAACATCTTCGCAAAGTTCGTAGAGAATTATGATGTGCCTAGGATGAAGGATGTTACGAAGGTCCTTGGAGTGAATGTTGGAATAATGGATTACCTATAGAACCAAGAATATTTTAACAGCTAACGTATGAATCATGAGAATTAGAGGAATATTCTCATGTAAGTCCGGTTACCATCCGTTGGTTTCTATTTTGAACGTGTTCTTCCATTACTCCTTTTACCCATCATTCATAATTATTGATAGTGATTTTTCTTTTAATTACTATACATGTTATGCACCATTCAAACAATTTGGGTTATATAGCTTACTTGAGGCATTCAGAAACCGAAGCAGCAATCATTAATCATTAGTATTATTAAACATTAGTCTAGCGCATAGTTCTGAAAATCATTTCAGTAACATTGGAAATCCTGTTGTGGTTGTTTTCACACCCCTTGACATACGTCATACGGCGGCTCGCGGAGTATTAATGTAAATGTAAATAAACCAGGTGTTAACGTGTAAACCTGCAATATGCAAGTATAGGAAACCTGGAGTTTATATGCAATATGCAAATCAGTCTTAAGGTTCTGATTTGCCATACTAACTGTTGTTTCTTAACCATCTTAAACTGTATTCCTTGCAAGAAGTCCTGAAAGGTCGTCTACCTCAAAAATAGAGTTGAATATCTTCATTCCCTAAGGGAATACCCGCGGCGAAGATTTGCAAATCGCGGATCCACCATTTCCCACCTTACTTGTGATCGGTCGCCGCCACCATACCCTAACCTTTGATACCTGCTCAGCAGGGGTGCGGTCAGGAATCCTCATTAGCGCTTTCAAATTCGCTACCCCAGATACATATGTCCATCCACAATCTGCCGAAAAGGGGGTTTTTCTTCTCAGAGCGGAGTTCACCTTCACCCATCGGCCGTTTTATGGTTCCTTTGAGAAAATAGACAATACCTTTCGATGGAAGCAACAAAAGAAAAAGAAACAACAAAGGAATGAATAGGGGATACTCCTAGGGCCAGGGTTGAGGGAAGGAAAGACCTCCTTTCTCTATGGAAGAATTAGTGAAACCTCAGACGCGAATTCGTCAGAAACAGCAAAATCTCATCTCAAAATCATAATGTTTCATCTGATACCGTCACCACGAATGCCTGGTGGAAGTAAGAACAGAATGACATGTTGATGCATATATGCTGAAATACCTAATGGTCTGTTAATTGTCGTATCAAGCAAATTTTATACTTCTCTGTATTGCAGAATAATTCAACTGCAAAGAAATCGAGTCAAAATTTGCACCACGGGGCAAGAAAGAGATTTAGCATCAGATAAAAGTTGGGACAGCATAATTTTGCCAGTAACATGAACTTGATTTAATTAAAGGGATAGTTTTTCTGGGACTGGCAATGAACAATATTTTCGGAAAAATGTTACGAGATGCTGGCGTTAATTTCGTAGTAAATTAATTTTTTATTCGATACGTGAAATTATTTTGTAGCCCTCAGTATTTAAATTGTGCTACTATTCTAATATCTATGTTATTTTCTAAAATATTAAATTAGCAATTTGAATTTTAAACAATTACCTTAGAAAATGATGATAGCACACCAATAAATATTTTACTTTCTATCATATGATTTGGTAGTATTTAAAATTTTGATAATATTTGAAGTAATTATCTGATGAAGTTGATCGTAATTTACTTGGTTTACTTTATTGTAATATGTTTTGGGTCTAATTTTCAGAGCTCTCTACCAGTTTGACTTAAAATGATTCTTTCTCGGTGTATTCGTCCAGATAAAGTTTCTTTTCATCTTTGCTTTCCTCAGTAGGTTTCGAAGTTTTTCATACTCCCCTTCTCGATAGCATTTTTCTGCAACATAAATTAGTTGACATACAGTTGATTGTGTTCTTATTCCTAATTATTCTTTATCTCCTTGCAGAGTTTTCGTTCATCTTTCTATTTGAGTCATAGTCGTGAATTTCCTCTAAATAAATTTAAAAGTTCTTCCTGTAGGCGTCAAGAGCATAAAAAACGTAATATTATAATCCTTTTTAATCTTGCAATGATATAATTTTTTATTGGATAATTGAAGCAGCTAAAGTAAGTTTACCCGATGCCTCCAGAAAAAGGTGAATTACGCAGAAATTTCAGGCCGAAATAAGGAGATCCGATTTTCATTCATTTTTTAATACTATGCTGCTGACATTGTAAAAATTGACACTAAATTTAAACTAGATTTCATGCTAATAAAGACGTTACAAATACGTTCAACGCGTTTCACAACGGTTTAAAAAGGCGCCGTCAGAATGCTCCTCCTTCCAAGAGCCAATAGAAAGCGTGGAAAACTCTAGACTCGCTCTCATCGAGCTTCACGTCTGTTATGCGGGTTGCGGCTTAGGTGGTAAGTTTTTTTTTGAACTAGCTGTACATTTTAATTTTTTCTGATGCAGCATTACTTTCAGCCATCTTCGGTTTGCTACAACAATGAACAGTTCATATCTTTAGATTTTAGGATCATTGTCTTCAATCCTTTCTGATTTATTACTTTGATAAGGTTTGCATCATCAAAAAATAGGACAATTATATGTGCAGTTACATTATTCAAGTGTCAAATTCTTGAAAAAATATATTTTATCAATTGAAAACCCACCATGGCAATGTAAATGCAAACAGCTTGTCAATGAATTTTCAGGCATGATATACAGCAGCCAGAATAGCATAAAGGACTTCAAAATGTTCTGGTGGAACCTCAACAGTAAACAATTTTCACCTGCTTGACATAGGCTCCCTTTTTTTGCAGCTTAATGTCATTTGCTCAATATGTTTGTGGACAATTTTTTACTTTTTCTTTAGAAACTTTCTTTTTTTCTGACTTTTTATACAATAATTTTAAATTTAACATAAATCATATGGGCTCAAATTTTTCTGTAGATGAATTGCTGAGCTCACTGTTGAGATATTTTTAGTTATGTTTTAAGATTCTGCTTTTATTCTCTTTTAGAGCTTGTCCTGAGTGTAGAGTGACATCAGATTTTGTCTGCCCAAGTTTTTATTGGGCAGAAAGCAAAGAAGCGAAGGAAAAATTGATTAAAAGTTACAAAGAAGCCTTAAGGTAAAATAGACACTTTTGTCATTCTTTCCTTGAAACTTCAATTATGCATTTGATATTACAGTCTATTGAAATGTATTATTTTTTTCATTTGGTTAACATAGATATTATAAATAATCATTTAAAATACTCCTGGTTTGGAATCATTTTGGTTTCAGATAAAAGAAGATCACTTTACATTGAGATGTGATTATTTTTTGAATTAACATACTTAGTCTTAAATTGTTAGGCTGAAATTTACTATATAAGTATTATTATTACTATATAAGTTTACTTATACATGTATATAATTACTACGTATTCTTATTTTGATAATTATTGAAAATCTTTTAAGATTTTGTAATTGCTTATAATTAACATATTTTTTTAGTTTCTATTTAACTGAATACGATTATCTGAGATGTATCTTATATTTGAAGCCATGTTAATGAATTATAAATGGAAGAACTTACAAGGATGCTTGGCAGAACAGGAGGTTGGAAAACAATGATTTTGCATAGAATTGTCTTCAACTTCTTTTATATAGAATAACTAGTATATTCCTGAATATTTGATCTGAGTTACTATTTCATTTTATTGTTCCGATTAGCTCCTCTTAGTACTCTACAATGTTCCTTTCACCTTACTCTCTTAAGAGGTACAGTTTGGTTGAAGCTTAAATATTTCTGTCTGTTATATCTCTGCCTTAAACATTTCATGATGCTTAGTTTACTTTCTCCAAGATGAAGTAAACTTGTTATAATTTTTTTAAAAGATTAAAGTCGTTAAAAATAATTGTGGAGTAACCCAGTTAGGTGTTGAACACTAGATATAGGACAATTGATTGAAAAAGCAATCAAAAATTACTCAATTGTTTTGGCATGTATTCGATCTTTTCATTTGAATGAGTTCACTTGCTTTCGCAATGTTTGCTCATGTAATTTATTTAATCTTCATGCCTATTTATCCCATCTTTCATCATAGAAATAGTTGTACTTCCAAAAAAGTGACTTGTTTCTTCATTTTTGCAATTTGAAATGTTATAAAGATGTCTATGAAGGAAAAATATCGAATATTCTAAAAATGTGATTATAAAAATTGCATGAATAGAAAAAACATTTCTTCAGGTATTTGCTTGATTATCTTGTCTCCTGTCAGATTTCAAAATTGAAAAAAATATTCTGGAACATAATTACATAAAATAAAATGTCATTAAACAAGCTACCAAGTCTTTTCCAATCTTCATGCAAAATATTTTTCATTATCATAATAGGGAAAGTTATAATTTCTATTTAAAAATTTGATCAAATTATTTCTGGATTAGTATAATACTCTGTTATTAAGGCAATATTTTCATACCCTTCAGTTCTCTACTCTTGGATAGTTATTCATCTATAGAATAATTTGAATAAAGTGCTTTGATTTGTCGTTCTTTCCTAACTAAGTGAACTTTTTCATTTTGCTGTATTAAGAAAAACCTTATAGATCTATTCTATTGTTATTACTTAACCTTTTTCTTAATATGCATTCAAGAGGAGGAAATGTGAGCAGCATGTTACTTCATTCAATTTAGGGGAAGTGTCTGTCAGAGAGATAAGATAATGATGAAGAAGATTTCCATGAATACCAACCCTAAAGATGTGAATAACACACTGAATCCAAAAGAATATTAAAGTAATTTCTCTAATGAATAATAAATGTAATATAGAGTTAAAAAATTGAAGTTTATGAAATTGTGATACTAATAATGGAATATAGTACTAATCCAGGAATAATAAAAACCTAATTTTAAATATAAATTATACCCTATCCAGTTATGATAACCAAAAATAGTTCACATGAAGGTTCGAAAATAATTGTTAGCTTGTTGAATGCAATTATTTCAATGTTGTTATGTTCCCAAATATTTTTCAATCACATGTTTCAAACAATCTAATAGTCACTTGGTGAGGAGAGTGAAAAATCAAAATTATTTATTTGCATTATTTGATGGAAGCAAACATGAATTATTTGATCATTTTCATTGGATTATTCACTCTATAAAATACCTTTGTAGCAAAAGGGTTTAATCGTATGTCTATTGATTTGTTAACGTTTTGTTTAATTTTCAAACTTGAAGTTTGTGACAAGGTTTTAGGCAGACAGTTTCAATTATCTTGATGATTATAAAAGTTTACAATTAATTTTAGTGTTCATTAATCACTGTATTTAAATATGAATTGAGTAAGCTTAAAATTTTTATTTACATTATGGCTGGTGTTTGTATCTTTGCCTCATATTATTTTTAATTCTCTTTAAATTCAGTGAAAGGGAATGCAAGTATTTTGCTTCCCGGCGTGGAAGATGTCCCTTTGGTGAGAAATGCTTCTACAAGCACACCTCTACTCCTGGCACACAAGCCTCTGCTCGACGACCTTTCCGTCGTCGGAAGAAAAATATGGATGTTGAATTAGCTGTTAGCAGGGTAAGGAGTTATCTTGAATTTAAAAAATACAATGTGTAGAAAAATACAGTAAAACCTCATATGCTTAATATGCATAATATGGTTAATATTTCATTTGTTAAAATGAGTATTGCTTGATAGGCGGATAGTGTTATAACCAGGGTATTAAGAATTTTTATACATTAAATCCTCACATAGTGTGGACTCACATAAAGTGATTCCGTTAAGATGCATTCAAAATTTAGGAGCTGTTTTCAAATAGCACTACAGCTCTTCTCAATAAGAGGTGGTTTCAGAAGTCACAATCGGAAATTTGGGAGTCCAGTCCTATCATTATTCGCTACGTTGTAGTGTTGCAACTATGTAATTGCCTGCTGATGCCTACCGCTTGAGGGTAAAGAAATAAGACAGAAAAGAGATAATAAGTTGTCGAAGCGAAGCAGCGATAACTCATATGATCTCATAACTGAAAGTTGGAAATTGACTTTAGTATGTCTCAGACCTGTTGGAGGATGAAGGACCCATTAAAGACTATTCGACGGCAGTGTAGTTTGTATGTTTGCTACTTGTGCGGTTTTCCGAGCTAGTGTGTTACAGTTTTTATTTAGAAGTGGAGCTAATACCAATGGAATCAAAACGAAAGAATAAAGACCTTCTGGGTGGAAAGAAGAATGTGCTGCTAACGCCCATAATACTGGGACAGAAAATGAAATTTTAGATAAACTGAAAGCAGGCCAAAAAAGCTCATGCTTGGGGAGAGAATAAGGAGTGAATGAGTCAACCATAAAGACCATATGGAAGAATGAAGACAAAATAAGAGCCGAGAGAGTCAAGAGGATGTCCAAAAGAATTGAGAATTTGAGTGCTGTGGTAAAGTGTTTGTGCCTGTGGATTGAAGAGCAAAATCAAAGAAGGGTGCCATTAAGTTCAGATGTAATACTTTATAAGGCAATGGCTCTATACAACACCTTACCTGAAGAGAATCCAGGGTCCTCTTCCACTGCAACTTTCACTGCAAGCTCTGATTGGTTTGAGAGGTTTAAAAAATGTTACAACTACCATAAAATCAAATTAGCAGGGGAAAGTGCATCTGTTGATGATCAGGCAGCTCACCATTTTATCCCTGAGTTTTCTGCGTTGATTAATGAGAAAGGTTATCACCGTTAACAAATTTTTAACGCCGATAGGACAGCCTTATTCTGGAAAAAGATGCTGGTTAGATATTCGGAGGAGGAATGGTCAGCACCTGGGTTTAAGGCCGCTATAGATCACCTAACTGTACTTTTTTGTTCCAATGCTTCAGGTGACTTTTAATGTAAGCCAATGCTTGTTTATCACGCTGAAAATCCTCGCAATTTAAAGGGAAAAAACAAAGTGCACCTACCTGTTTATTGGAAATCCATTTGAAAAGCATGGGTGACTGCTGCAGTTTTTACAGATTGGTTTAAATTTTGCTTTGTTACTCAGGTATAAGTCTATCTCAAAAATAAAATAGAATTTCTTGGTCCTTCTAATCCTTGACAATGCCCCTGGGCATCCAGTTACTTTAGGAAATGTTGAAGATAGCATAGAGGTAGTGTTTCTCTCTCCAAATACAACATCAATTTTAAAGCCGTTAGATCAAGGAGTAATGTAAACATCATGGATGCTGTTGAAATTATAGTGGATTCATGGAGTGAAGGACTCCACCTTGAATGTTTCCTGTAGAAACTCATATCCAGAGTTAGTGAATAATTCAGTCGAGTTGAAGAAGATATCAGCAAGATAGTAGATCTGGCTGTGGGGGGAGAAGGATTTAATAACATGCAGGAAGAAGGAGTGGAAGAGTTACTAGAATCCCACCAAAAGGAGTTGATGGAAGAGGAATTGTTGGATTTGATTACTTTTTTGCTCATTATGAAGCATTTGCATAAAAATTGAAAACCCTATAGTTCCATTCTGCCAAACATGCTGCCTTTGGATTCAAGAGAACGGACTATTAGTATTAGAAATTGGCTATAATGAGTACTTTTTCAGTTTTCGTCAGCTCTCATTAACAGACTTCTACTGTACTTGAGTATTTGGTGATAACTTGATTACAGTGATATATAATTCAGCAGTTTTACTCATAGCAGCAACTGATACGAGAATAAGATATTATTAACACAGTTATTAACAATGACTTTAATGCTATTCCATATTAAGTTAGGTGGTTACTTAACTCTTTATGATCCATCATATTCTATAACTTTTAATACTTTTTCCTATCCTTCCTTATGGTCTAGTTTAATAGTGAAATCAGTAAAAAGTCATTTTGAGTTCTTATTTAATCATCATATCATTATATCTATAAAAAAATTTTCAGCTTATCTACCTGTGGGACTTCCTTGTCCAAGACAATGATAGCGATTGGTCATTTGAGATAGAAGACTTGGAGCAGGAGGGCTCTATTTTTTCTGATTCAGATGATACGCTTTCAAGCAATTCCTCTGATTGATTTCTAAGGAATGTAAGTAACACATACTGTTATTAATGTAAGTAACACATGCTTTTTTCTGCTGATTGATGTTAAACAAAACTGCAAGTACCTTTTGAAGGAAAGGTGGTAATTATGAAAAGATATCTGTGAGAATTATTTTGAAATCCATGTCAATATGGAATTCAAATTCAGTCCTCTTAAATGTTTTTGATGGATAAAATATGGCTGTGAAAGGGGAGAGAATGAAATGATCTTTTTATCAGCTGAAATTTTTATCAATTTTTAATTTGTTCAAGTAGCACTTTATGGTATACACTCAGTCATTTCTATCTCATCTTTCCCTTTCTTTTTTAGCCACAAAAAAAATTTTGTGTATTGTATTATGTTTTATGTTGTGAATACTTTTTAATGTCTAATGTGGCAATTCTTATCAAAACATTTGATGAACATCAGTGGACATGATTCTTATAGATTGATTAGTCCAAATGCCATATCTTTAGGAATAGTAGCTTTGTAGTAATTAATGTACAGCTAGTTCCAAAAAAAACTTACCACCTAAGCCGCAACCCGCATAACAGGCAGTGAATTTCCTCCGAGCGAGCCTTAAGAAGTGAGAGAAAGAGAGAGAGAGGAAAAACATGGCGGAGATGGTCTGCTTGAGACATAACTCCGCCTGCAGAGTTGAAATGGATTTATTTGCTTTATTAATATTGCAAAGATTTATTAGTATCCTGAGTTTGGTGGCATTGGCCTAGCAGAATAGTATTATAACAATACGGATGTCGTAATGCAAGAATTCAGTTAATATAAAATGGTTATAACGAATCAGTATATATTCTAGCATTGCTTCTCGCACAGAGGGAAATGTCGCACACGAGGTCCCGTTATTCCGAGGATACCGAGGCAAACCCCCTTCCCTTCCTGTCATAAAATTCGAGTCTGAGACGAAAGGCACGAGCAGGCTGAAGGAAATTTTCGCAAACCCTGCCTCTGAGCCGCTCTGAGCTTATGTTTAGCACTGAGATGGGAGAAAGAAAATTTCCGCGCTGTTTGAATCAGTGTCGGACCAAAAATATATAGACCTCGAATTTGATGCCTTTGCTTCCAAAACTCTGCGGTTATAATGGGCTATATTATATAATATAATAGTAAGTAATATTATACATCGTTGAAGAGAGCAGTTATTAGCCTTTAAAATTATATACGTAAGGAGTCCATATCGATCACCTGTTTTATCACAGCGTATGTGAATGCAATCTACACAAGTAAAGTAAGGCAAACTCATGGCCATATCTAGGCTATTACTTTAAATACATTAAAAAATCTATAAGTAAATATGTAGTATGAAGTCTTGAGGCATTCTCTGTGTATTTTAGATAAATTTTGTTTCATTTGATAAGCATCGAAATTAAAACTCGATCGGTAAAAAATCAGTAAATTTTATCATCTATGCAGTTGGAATTTTATACATATTCATCGCTTGGTGATATTGAAAATATTCCTTCGTATTTAAAATGTATTGGCTATGAGAAACTTTTTATCTCTCCACATTCCATGACAAATTTGAAAAGCAAGATAAGGAGTGATTGGAAGAAGTGAATAAAGCAATGAATTCACCAGGACTTCAAGAGTGGGTCTGTTTTGATAGAGATAGGGAAGTGAGAAGCGACGGCAACAGTAATACATACACTCACATGGATTTAACAACCTAAAGTGTAAGAGGTATGTTAATTCCAGATTTTTAGATGAATCACAATAGGTAGGCGCATTTTTTGCTTTCCTAGTCGACCAATTGTTTACTTTGAGTAGGAGGAACGACCTCTTTTAAAAGTATAACCCACTCGCTCACCTTCTCAATTTTCTCATCGAACATATATTTTTTCCGTTTATGACAGACTCCAGAGAAACTACTCATTTATCCAATTTAAGTAATATCTTAGTCAAAAATGATTAACATTCAAATATACAAGATATAACGTCGATGGCCCATCATACTTTCAGAAATTTCCTTCTCATGCATCAGCTTATTCCCAGAATCTCTGAAATTGTATACTATATCGATGTTCAATGTTTTATAGCAACCTTCTCTTAATTCTATAAGAAAGTTCGAGTAGTTCACTAAGCCAGTAACTAAACCATCTTCTTATCAGCAATTTATTTTGGAAAGAGATTTCGAGGTTTTTTAAACCAATAGAAATCGCTAACATTAGTATTACTACCTATGCAAGCCAATGGTTTATTCTAAATAACTTTAGAGATATAATTTAGCGGTTTTCGGCGTATAAACTTCAAATTTTTGCGACATTGAATATGCGGAGTGTCTACAATTCCGTATTTACGTTTCAATTCATATTTTAGTGACATTATAATAGAAACTTTAGTCGATCTAGTAAGATCATCTTCAACGCTCTATCTACTTTGTATCATAGATGTTGTAAGAGAAGTTAAACGATTTGGTTCTCGTAAGCGTAAAGAATACATATTAGGTGGTATTTCTCTAATTAATTTTTCATTTCTCAAGTCATTTCAAACTACGAAATTTTGAGCTCAATATAGAGACAAAATAAAGCATAAAAAATAATATTTATAAATAAACAATCATTGACGAGGAGCTTGATTTATATAAATTGACGATAGGCACATTACTTATTTTTTCATTTTTCTTGTTGAATTAGTTATTTAGAATAAGCTAATACAGTTTATGCCATTCACTTTAAAAGCAGAATATAGAGATACTAATTCAGATATGATGCACCCAAACATTTTCAACTTCATGTTATCATTCAGATTTTCCGAAGGTCCTATTTCAACTACAATGATCTTCCTTGCATTACCATTAAAATTCGTAGAGAATTATGATGTGCCTAGGATGAAGGATGTTACGAAGGTCCTTGGAGTGAATGTTGGAATAATGGATTACATATAGAACCAAGAATATTTTAACAGCTAAGGTATGAATCATGAGAATTAGAGGAATATTCTCATGTAATTATTGACGGTGATTTTTCTTTTAATCATTATACACCATTCAAACAATTCGGGTTATATAGTTTACTTGAGGCATTCAGAAACCGAAGCAGCGATCAATAATCATTAGTCTCACTTTCACCTAGCGCATAGTTCTGAAAATCATTTCAGTATAACAATAGAAATCGTGTTGTGGGTGTTTTCACACCCCCTGACATACGTCATACGGCGGCTCGCGGGGTATTAATGTAAAATCTAAATAAACCAGATGTTAACGTGTAAACCTGCAATATGCAAGTATACAAAAACCTGGAATTTATCTGCAATATGCAAATCAGTCTTAAGGTTCTTATTTGCCATACTAACTGTTGTTTCTTAACCATCTGGATTCCTTGCAAGAAGTCCTGAAAGGTCGTCTACCTCAAAAATAGAGTTGAATATCTTCATTCCCTAAGGGAATACCCGCGGCGAAGATTTGCAAATCGCGGATCCACCATTTCCCACCTTACTTGTGATCGGTCGCCGCCACCATACCCTAACCTTAGATACCTGCTCAGCAGGGGTGCGGTCGGGAATCCTCATTAGCGCTTTCAAATTCGCAACCCCGGATACATATGACCATCCACAATATGCCGAAAAGGGGGTTTTTCTTCTCAGAGCGGAGTTCACCTTCACCCATCGGCCGTTTTATGGTTCCTTTGAGAAAATATACATTACCTTTCGATGGACGCAACAAAAGAAAAAGAAACAACAAAGGAATGAATAGGGGATACTCCTAGGGCCAGGGTGGAGGTCCTCCGCTCTCTCTGAAAGACTCGGTAAAACTTCAGACGCGAATTTGTCAGAAACAGCCAAATCTCATCTCAAAATCATAATGCTTCATCTGATACTGTCATCACGAATGCCTGATGGAAGTAAGAACAGAATGGCATGTTGATGCATATATTCTGAATTACCTAATGCTCTGTTAATTGTAGTATCAAGCAAATTTTATACTTCTCTGTATTGCAGAATAATTCAACTGCGAAGAAATCGAGTCAAAATTTGCACCACGGGGCAAGAAAGAGATTTAGCATCAGATAAAAGTTGGGACAGCATAATTTTCCAATGAACATGAACTTGGTTTAATTAAAGGGATGGTTTTTCTGGGACTGGCAATGAACAATATGTTCGGAAAAGTGTTACGAAATGCTGGCGTTAATTTCGTCGTAAATTAATTTTTTATTCGATACGTGAAAAAAAATTGTAGTCCTCAGTATTTAAATTAAGAGTGCTACTATTCTAATATCTATGTTATTTTCTAAAATACTAAATTAGCAATTTGAATTTTAAGCGATTACCTTAGAAAATGATGATATCACGGCAATAAATATTTTACTTTCTATCATATGATTTGGTGGTATTTAAAATTTTTATAATATTTGATGTAATTATCTGATGTAGTTGATCGTAATTTACTTGATTTACTTTATTGTAATATGTTTTGGGTCTAATTTTCAGAGCTCTCTACCAGGTTGACTTAAAATGATTCTTTCTCAGTGTATTCGTCCAGATTAAGTTTCTTTTAATTTTTGCTTTCATTAGCAGGTTTCGCAGTTTTTTCATGCTCCCCTTCTCGATAGCATTTTTCTGCAACATAAATTAGTTGACATACATTAGTTTTTTTTGGATAATTGAAGCAGCTAAAGTAAGTTTACTCGATGCCTCCAGAAAAAGGCGAATCACGCAGAAATTTCAGGCCGAAATAAGGAGATCCGATTTTCATTCATTTTTTAATACTATGCTGCTGACATAGTAAAAATTAACACTAAATTTAAACTAGAATTCGTGCTAATAAAGACGGTACAAATACGTTTAACGCGTTTCACAACGGTTTTGAAAAGGCGCCTTCCTTCCAAGAGCCAATAGAATGCGTGGAAAACTCTAGACTCGCTCTCATCGAGCTTCACGTCTGTTATGCGGGTTGCGGCTTAGGTGGTAAGTTTTTTTTTGGAACTAGCTGTACTTCAGTATTAATGCACTGATAATAGTGGACTGTATTATGACTGAAATTTTGAAATGTATTCAATATAAGGTACACAATCTTCATCATGAAACAACTTATGGTTAATTCAACCTTCGAATGCCTAGCTTTGTAACGCAAGCCGCATAACAGGCAGTGAGTTTTCTGCGAGCGAGCCTTAATGAGGGTGTGTGAGAGAGAGAGAGAGAGAGAGAGTTTCTATAATTACATTTAAAATCCATATTTTAATGAAAATATAATAGAAACTTTAGTTGATCTAGTGAGATAATCTTCAACACTCAATGTCTTTTGTGTGGTAAATGTCGTAAGAGAAGTTAAACAATTTGATTCTTATGAGTATAGAGAATAAAATGTTCAATGGCATTTCTCTAGTTCGTTTTTCGTTTCTCAAGTTATTTCAAATTATGAATTTATCAATTTATTTGCATCCAGGAACAAAATAAAGCATTGAAAACAACATTGATAAAGAAAGTAAACAATTTTTGACAAGGAGCTCAATCAATATCAGTTGAAAATAGTCAACATTACTTATTTTTTCATTTTTGTTGTTGTATGAATTGTTTAGTACAAGCTAATACAATTTATATAATTCACTTTGAAGCCAGAAAATAAAGAAACAGTCTGGTAAGATGCACCTAAACATTATGAGCTTTATATTATCATTCAAATTTTCGGAAGGTATGATTTCCATTGGAATGATCTTTCTTGCATTACTATTTTAAGAAACAATTTGAAACTTCTTCACTAAGTTCGTAGAGGATTTTGATGCCTTTAGGATGAAGGACATTACAAAGGTCCTTGGAGTGAATGTTGGAGTGATGAACCGTAGAGCATTGTATACGAAAGCGTCGAAATCTCAGTCTTAAACATAAGCTCAGGATCATGTATTATGACATCCATGTTGTTATAATACTACTCTACTATGCCAATGCCGCCAAATTATGGTCCTAATAAATATCACCTAATAAAACATTGCAATATCAATAACACAAATCCATTTCAACTCTACAGGCGGAGCTGGGATGCAAGTAGACCATCTCTGCCAAGTTTTCCTTCTCTCTCTCTCTTACATGCTTCTTAAAGCTTGCTCGTAGGAAACTCACTGCCTGTTATGCAGGTTGCAGCTTAGGTGGTAAATTTTTTTGTGGAACTAGCTATACATTTAAGTTCACTTTCCCAAAATGTACACCACTGTGTCACCGGTGAGACTTCCATGTACCTATGTAATTCTACCATCAAGTAATATATTTTGGAAAAATAACTTAGATTGCTCCTAAATGAACTAATAATACTAAGTAAAGAACTTGAATATGAAGATGCTATCTGTATTCATTATTGATGGTTGGTCATATCACATGGTAGTCTTTCTAGATAGAATCATATTTGTCCCAATCTTTTAATATTATGTTTGTAATGTTAAGATTTTTGCAATTCAATTTATTTACATACTTGATCCACGTTGTTGCAGTATGCTTGGCAAAGGTTTTTTTGGTTCTTTTGTCATAATTTATATTTGACGTGATACCATATGTTTCAGATTATATATTTCAGTATATGCATCATAACTGATCAGTAGTTGGTCATCACTTCTTATGCACAACATTCTTTCAGAATCATGAAGACAATGATTTCTTTATGACAGTTTGTCATATGTATTCATGTAAAAGTCCCAAGGACAAATTGACTTGAAAAATGATGGACTTAAACCTAAATCTTTGACTTTATGTACAGAATAGTGGAAGATTTAGGTTGAAGCAGCTCTCCCTTACCTTGTGGATAATGATGAAGTTTGAGTTCAACTTCAGTGTTTAATTATATCCGATGTATTTACGTTATGAAAAGTCATGAGCAACATTTATATACTTTAATATGATTTCAGGAATTTTTTAATGCATGATGAATATTCCTTGTAGTTTGTTGCTATTTTTTTCCTTTGTAAGAGCTGTGATGAATCACCTCAGTGGAAGAGGAGTTATAAAAAGTATTTTTATGTGGAATTTAATTGAATATGCACTATATAAACGAGATGGAGAAATTCTCAGCTACTATATAATGAACTTCTCTTTTCTTTGATTTCAGTGAAAGTTCCAAAGGCTTACTTTACTACTTATATCAAAGATAAATGGCGTCAGCATGAGTATAGCTCGCCAGTTATTGCGGTCGCATTTCAGCTATCATTTGGCTCTTCTGGCTATTGGCATTTTATTGTTCTGCTTTTTTACCCTCTCCATTTCCTTAGTAATCTTTTTGTTATGACAATGCAAATGGACTATTTTGTGAATGAGTGAATTGTATCCTGTCACCCAATCTCCTCTTATATTTGCTGAATAAGGTGTATTTCTCATTTATCTTAATAAGTAATGGATTATCACAAATTTATTTAGAATGTATACTTCTCTATTAATTTTTATCAATAAGTTATGTATGTGGAGATTTGAAAATTTCCATGTGTTTTGAAAATTATTATGTTCCTATTATCTAATTTGAATTTATTTTTTGTAGCATAAGATTGCCTTGTCACTGGTGATTTCCTTCCCTTGATTCGGTCTTCTCTACTTGTAATAATTAATGTGTATGCTCTGTGCTAAGATGTTACCTTTATGTAGGTCCATTAGAAATTAAAAATTACCTTCAATTCTCCATTCAAAACTATTTCCTAAACTTCTTGATAACATTAGTAATCAAGAAGCAATCATTAGCTATCTGATATTATCCAATTGTAATCCATTTGTCATGTAATTTTTGAAGATTCAACCAATGTTTTGTATTATTTTTTATTTGTGGAAAATTAAGGATTGGTCATTTGATTCAGTATGATATTTGTTATAATATGTTATTGCAATCATTAATCATGAATGAGTTGCAATGACACAGTATTTGATTCATGTAACAAACCAAACAAGAAACAGCTCAGAATCATTTAGTATTTCCAGGGTTGATCTGAGAATTACTTATGCACCTGATGAACACATGAAAAGGATTTAATGACCCTGTTTTGTTTTTAGCTGGTTGTCTATTATTTTTTCATTCAAAGTCAGTAAAATTAAGGTTTTGGTTCATCTGAAGATTGGTTTCTTTGGTCATGGCTGAATAGGTCTGAACCTAAATCTGTTGCTCCAAAAATAGAAACAATCTTAGGCCTCTCTACATTTAGAATATAATAATAGCTTGATGTCATAATCTAAAATGCCGTGTAACACCTTGATTGATTCTCTTGTGCATCATTTAATTTATTAAAATTTTCTGAATGCTAAGGAAACTGCTTGGCAAATATTTGTCATTTCCTTCAATGTGTCAACTTTTCTGTGCCCATCAATATCTCTGTAAACAAAGTCTTCATGATAAAATGTAGCATTAACATTTATATTATCTCCTACAATTAGAGTTCTACCTTTCTTCCAAAATTGGTCTCTTGTTTTCGTTTACACTAGCTGTGCGATAAAACCTGTTTAAGATGCTATCCCACTTGATATATGTGGTTTTCTTCTGGTCCCTTCTTCACAAAATACATGGTAAAAATACTGTTTAAGAAGCTCTACTTCCCATTTAAACTAATATTTATGATGGTCTCTAAAATATTTCTGGGTAAATTTTGCAAATTCTTACTGTTCAGTTTTGTTTAAAATTCCAAAAACCTGGATTTACTATTAAAATGAAATTGTTATGGAAATTGCTATTATCCATTCCACGTTTAGTTGACAGTACGTGATCTTACAGAGAATATTCCCATGTATTTCCCCATAAGGAGTAAGGCACGATGTTGTCATACTTTGCAAAAAAAATTGCTTTTATGAATTAAAAATTCTTTACTGATGCAGAAATAAGGGATGCATGGTGTGGTGGAATTTAAATCTCAATATTAAAAAAAAATAAAATTGATGCAAATTATTTCTCTACATTTTCCCCTATAAAGACGAATCTCTTGTTTTATCTTTATATGTTGTGAGCAAAGCGTTCTTTCATTTGACATTAAATTAACACAGAAATATCTTCATAACTTACTTTCTGTATTGGTAAACTTATAGTTTTATATTACCTCATTTGAATGCCTCTTATAAAATATATAAGATTATTTGAACCAAATTTTTTTAAGTATACAAGCCAAAAATCCATTGCCAGCTAAATCTAGCTCTATAATAGATACAGACATTCTATTTATTATCAAATTTATCATATGTATTCACCAAAGCTCCGAATATTCTTTAAAATTCCTAAAAATTTTCAATTAATTTTTTAATTCAGCAGAAAATTTTGCATGCTTGGAAGATGTAACACTTCATCTCATATGGTACGTTGCTTCATAAGATAGTTTGTGAGAGAGGGGCAAAACTCTGGTATTGGACGGCCCTTGAAGAACCATGAGACATCTGACCAAATGTTGTGGCTCTTCAATTTTGAGAATTCAGGATTAGTTCTTGTTTAGTTTGTCTTTGGATTCTCGGAGTATAAAAGTGGAGTGGCATTGTAACTTATCAAACGGTGTTGTGGAGATTTTTCCCAAATGGTTTGTTTAAGTTTGTGGGATCATCATGTCTGAGTAGAAAAGAAGGCTAAAAGAGGCAGGCTGTGAAGCAAACAGTTTACGTTTTTAGAGGTCGCAAAAGGAAGTCAAAGAATTACTGGAAAAGGAAAGAAGCATACTGAGGCATGTAAATTGCTCCACCAGAAACTAAAAAGGTTACACAACCATATGTAGATGTAGATAGAATTATGCTATATACTTGATTTACTTGTGATGAGCTTGGCCTTTTGCCCCCCTGCAAAAAAGGATTTTTACTTAAATGAGATATTTATTTCCAGCCAAAAATTCGCAACTTGGTGTAAATATGATCAGTATGAATGTGTTGTTAGGAAATACTTATAAAATTGTTCTTGTCCCCATTGTAAATGAGAACATTCAAGATTTCTCATACTTTCTGTAAAGCAGTTCGCAATTCCAATAATTTCTGATTTGTCAAATTTTACCTGCTAATATTCCCATAATTTTAATTTCATTTTCCTTTTACGAAGTTTTTTAAGATATAGTAAACTGCCAAACGCCTGACAGTAATCCATAATTATTCTATGAATTATCTAGTGTCGAGAAATTCACATGGTATTTATAACTTTGATCTTTTGCAAACCAAAAATATTGCATATAAATATCATCTTTTTCTTAAACATTACTTAAGGATCTTTTTAATGTGCTTTCTCTTAACACATCCGGTAGGCCAATTCAAATTTGGCGCAGGAATTGCGAGGCAAGTAGACTGAGAGTAAGTTTGGCAACAGCGTTTGCCGTAAGGACATAACTATCAACTAAATGTGGAATGTTCTATAGTGTTTATTCTTTCATGGTGTTATTTTAACAGAAAAACCTTTTCATTTGTCAGAGAGGAGATTTGTATTAATCATATTTTGCCTTAATATCAAAACCACTAGTTATGGAAATGAATACATTCACATATTCATTGTAAGTTTTATATTAGTAATTCTTGTGTATAGTAGTATATCTTTGTGTTCGGTAACACTCTAACAAGTAAGGAATTCGGAATAAATGTGAAAATAAAAGCTGTGTATATTGCTGACTGTGACTACATTACAATTCAATTGGAATGTGATGAAAAGAGGAATTGTGAAAGAATGGTTTTCTATGTTCATTTTGAAAAATGATCAAAAATACTTTGATGTTCAGAAAAGAACTGCATTACCTTCTGAAATTTACTATATTATATCTATAGAAGGTATAGAATATTGAAGGTAAAGAAAATGGCTCTTACAAGAAATCTGTCTCCGTTGAAGTGAACCAAAAAGAACAGAGATGAGAAATTTTATGGAGGATATGCACCAAAAGAAAGTAGAATATTTTCAGCATGAAAATCATTGTACGATGTTCTAATTATTCAATTAAAATCCAATTTAAGTTTCGTTTTCATTCGAATCTGCCGATGGATAAATAAATTAATTCAATATCAATGCCTTCTAATGACTTTTTTATGAACTATTTTGATGAAAATTATAAGATCAAACCCTGAAAATCTTAGAATTAAAAATAGCGATTGGAAGGTGTAAATTTAACCAATATTAAATCCTCTTCCAACTGCATGATCTATCAACTTTGGAGTACGTAATAGGACATCATTTCTCAATTTTTCAAGCAGAATGTTTCTCGAGCAGTAAAGACATGCTACGGAACAGGCAGAACAGAGGAAATTTGTTATCCTCCACCAAGGGTCGAAAAGGCGAACTCGAAATATTATCGACAGTTATTTACCGTAAGTCGGAATGACAAAGAAACGATGCGCTGGATATATTGTTTTCTTGGTGATTGCTCAATCTGAATGTGAAAACACTGCAAGGCTTTCATTTATAATATTGACAAACGACCGCTGGTTTATCATGGTTAACCTTGTTTGTAACATGAAGAGAGCATTGGCGACTATAGGAACCGAGCGAAACCATTTCTAGCGGTGAAGAAACGAGTCAAATTCGAGTTGGTAAAGAAACTTTTCGTAGATAAAGAAAATAATTCTTGCTACGTTGTTCTCAAAATTTTACATCTTATAAGTTAAAAAATTGAACTAATGAAATACAGGAAAATCTCAATATCAGCTGCAATGCTATTTGGTCTCGCAATCAGTTTGATTTGAAACCTTTTCAAATACAGTAACACACCAATTTATGAAAGAATGTTAAAATCAGACTTCTGAATTCTTATAGTTTTCATTCTGAAGAATAATCACGATCATTATTTACAATATCTGATATATCCTTGGTAATGGTATTCTTTTATCTTCACCTCTAAGCTAATGTCCGCACCATGTTAATTTTATTGGCAATTTTGTCTGATCCATTGAAACGACAACTCCGGAACTCATTTTTAGACTACAGGAATGAAAAAACTGCATACTTTTCCACAGCTGCCGGTTTCGTAAAAGTACTGTTTTATGTTCATCATAGGGTACAGAAAAAATTTGTGAGGCTATTATATAGGATGAATCTGGTATGACTAGGCTCAACTTTGTGGAAGGGAGTCATACTAAAGGAAATAAAACACTTTGTAACTTCCACAGAATGTATTTTTCGAAAAAGGGAACTAGTTTCGTCGGTATATCGGCATCATTATGCACAAAAGAAACAGAAGTACGTGAATAATTATTGGTGGGGAGAGGCTCCGGAGTCATACAAGTGATTTCTCGGTAAAACTGCTCCACAATGACAGAAAAGGAAGGAGATTAGACATTCTGGAACAAGTTGAAATTAAAGCCTCTAAGAACCTCTCCAACGAATACCTTTTCCCTAACCTTCCCATTTCCTAACCTCCATTCTTTTCCATTGATGACCTCTGTTTTACAACCACACCCCTCTCTTTTCTATATCTCTCTCCATCTCCTAGCAAGTCCTTCAAACTTCTCCTTTATTACTTTCTTAATGGGAGATATAAATGAACAAAACTTGGAATGACAGCGGTCCTTCAGTCTGAAGAAAACTTCATTTACGATTCAGGTTCATCTTACAGTTTCAGTGACAAGTGAAGTGTCTCACAGAAAATAGAAGAACTTTACATGGTATTGGCTTAAATACGCAAAGCCGACTGACGGACGAGATTTGCGATTACGTCTTTCTAGAAGATCTTTCCTAAGAAGCATCGGTTGCTGAGCTTTGGAGTATCATAAAGCATGTATTTTCGAAGATTTTTATCATATCCTTTGTTTAATACGAGATTTCCTGCTTAAAAACTTTTCATCGTATGTACATACTAGACGTACTACGTACATACTTTCATCACTAGTTTCCCTCGTTTCCTAGATTGAAGAATGCAGTTGCTTCATCATAAAAATAGGAATTTTTAATAAATTAATAATATCAACAACTACTGTTATCTTTTCATTAAAAAGCTATAAACTACAGAGCAATTTGAGTCGGTTCCGATTTTGGAGAAACACTAGATTCGATAAGAAGAAAGAACGATGCGAAATCGAAGTTAAAGCAAATCTAGATTGGTAACGAGCGAAGAATTCCGTTGCTTGGTCCTAAATATGGCTAGGAATACTTCAAAAATTAATATAAACTACTGTTGAATTTAGAAGATAAAACCCACAGCGCTCCGAAATTTGAGTCATATTCCCTTTCGGAGAAACATTAGATTCGATATGAAGAGGGAACGATTTGGAATCAAAGTTAAACTGAAATGTTAAACTCAGTGAAAATACATATAAGTTTACATATGCATTTTATTTTCCTCGAATACTAAAAATAACAAAATAATGAATGAAGATATAATTTTCAGCGATTATATTTACATTAACATCTTCAGAAAAACAATTTCTTTTGTCTATGGAGACAGGCGTCACAATTTATCTAAATGTTCCCAAACTAATGCATGATATCATTTCGTAAACTTATTTACAATAAATTTAAAATTATGATCAAAGCTGATGAAATTATTACAGTGTCATATACTGAGAGTCTGTCATCATACATAAGCAATATCAAAGTACGATTAAAATATTTACAGATATTCATTTACAATTTGGCTATAAAAGTTATTTACAATTTTTTTAAAGTTACCCATTTCCCAAGCATTGAACACGGTGAACCAGCACCGAAAGGTGCACTCAACACAATTATAAACATTTGGAATAAAATCAAAACATTGCACATAAAATATATAGAACTCGCAACAAAAAACATCTGATATACAATATAAATTTGAATTTTATAACATATGTAGTCTATTTACACGAATTATAATCTATGTGCAGGATTTAGCGTTGCGATATTTCAACAACGGATTGACAAGAAGGATACCATGATAAGAAATTAACAAAATAAAGCTTAGAAACAGCCATGGAGATATATTCACACTTGTAAGAGTTATTTTCTAGCAAAACGGAAAGGGGGCGAGTGTTTCCTAGCACTCGCTCGAAATCTTCGCTTCAGTTCATTCGGTGGTCACAATCTCAATCTCCTCGTGTTTGTTATCTTGCACCCTTTCAGTTTCTCCGCTGAAACCATGAATTTCTTCACCATCGCCTCTTGTTCTCTATCGTTCCTCGGCGATATTTTTGTCTCACAACTGCTCTTCTCCAATAGCCTCCTGTTGGGTCTTCTTCTGGAATTGGGTCTGGAAACGGGTGTGCTGGACTTGTACCCGGAACTAGGAGATCCCATGGATGTAGTGCTCTCCAGCAGCGCTGATACTTGCCATTCCAGCAGCTCGGTTATTGAATTCCCTTTGGAATCGAGTGGCGTGGAAGTGAACACCGGTATTTGTTCTGCGATCATATCCCAACCGTGCGACCACGTCCACACCCTGAAGCAGTTCGGATGAGCAGATGACCTCAGTGGAGTCCTCTTCATCTTCTGAGGAGTTTTTCGGTCGCGGATCTGTTCCATTTCTGAATACCTGTCATTGAAAGGATACCTTTTTGTCAAACAATTTCAGCAATCAACCTTCAGTAAACACCTTATTAAAAAAAGGTGTTATGTTCTATATAAACGCTGCATATACTATGTCGTTCTTAACTCACGGGAATATTACAGCTATTTCCATGTACGCGGGGTGTTTCAAAGTAAGAATAGTTTCTTATGTAATTAGGGAAATTGACCACCAATGGATTGAATCTCTTTGACGTTGAATTACTGTTAGTTAATTGTTTTATTATATTTATAGTTAAATTATTGATCAGTTAAATATTGCTTATAATATGTTCTCTTACAAGAATAGCAGGAAACAATTGGCATAAGATATTCTATTTAAAAGAAACATATTACTTTATTTGTACTACATCTTTAGTTGATAACCCAATTGCATCAATCCTTATATCCACTTAGATAACTAGAAAAGAACACGAATCAAATATATTTAAAGAGATGAGCCTCTGTATGATTTGGCCACAAAAGTTATTTTAACGCATTCCGTTTCATGAAATGAGGTCTATATATTTATTCAATATTGTGAACAAAAATGTTATAATATAGAAAAGGATAAAAAAGAAACACTTTTTGGGGGTAAAAAATTACTTCTGTTGAAAAAGTTAAGAACCGTTACACATTTACTAAATTAAAATAAGAATCACCGTCGTGCCTCATTACAAGCACAATTAATTTTCTCAACTCTACCTAGCGTTGTCGTACCTTATACAAGGTTTAGTTTTCGGAAAGCTTTTATATGCATTATCTATAAATATGAATAATGAATATTGCAATGCATTGTAGTATAAAGTATAGTTTGCTCAGTAGCTTAAAAACATAATTACTGCTCATAATATCCTTGAAACAGATATCAAACATGTTTCTTCACAGCTGCTTTAGCACTTCTGAAAATGAATCTCCATCGTATTCACTCTTCCAAAAAGAATTTCAACTTCCATAACGTGTAGGGCATTCACTCGTCAAATAGAGTTTAACTTTTTACGAAAACTTGTGAATTATGGTGAAAGGTAGGCGATCGAAAGCATCCTCAAGCAAACTGTTCCATCGCTCTGCATTACATTTGAAGTGGAGAATTTACTGAATTCATTTATTATCTTAAATATAGAATAGTAATAGTTAATTTAATGTATTACAGTATGTGGACTGATATTATTTCTTTATATTTACGTAGTCTTTGCAAAAAATCAGCTTCCTCGAGTGTTGAAAATTTACATAGTAAACTGATGTGTGAAACAGATTCAGTGGTTCCCCTCGGAGCATAATTTGCCACTCCAAAGTAATAATTTCAATTATTTAATATTTCAAGAGTTTGATAGAAGAGGAAGCGAATACGCTGTTGGAAATGTATCTTTTGACTATATGCAGCCCTCGTTCCTTACTTATATTTCAAACACAAATAGGGACAAAACAGTGCATTACATCCGTACATTATAGTACAACCGTACGACCGTAAACATTAGGTTAAATCAAAGTTTGATCAAAACCCAAGAAAATTAACTAAAAATTTGCTGAAACCCGTAAAACATAAAGAATACGCCACAACAATTCGCGAAAGTCGTATTAAGTTCAGGACGGCGGTAAAAAAATCATTTAAGCAGTTTCTTAATAGTTTGAAATAAAACCGATTGATTCAAAGAGAAGACATAAATAAAATTTTTATTCCCTATCGAATGAGTCGAAAGTAATTTCAGCGAGAGCTTAGCAAACCAGAGATCGAGTTGGAATTAAAAATTTTAAAAATTCATTAAACAACTTGGATTATATAATTGAACCGTTATGAAAATATAAAAGAAAATGAGTAGAACTTTACCTTTCTATTATCCAAGAGAACTTATCCATATATCCAACGCCAGCACTAACTGAGGTCCGCTCACTTGAAACACACGTAACCACGAGAAAGATTTAGACGAAAATGACTTCTGAAGCTAACGAGGGGTGTATATAAGGATATCTCCGTTTTCTCTTTTCATTTGTTTTCCTATTCTCCACTTCCCACAGGAAATTTGCGTCAGCCAAACGAGCAACAACCCGCGTCCCTTTGTCGCCGAAATATTTCAGGAACTGTGATGACCTGTCCTCTCCTGACATAACCACGGCACGTTGACCCCTCAGAGCTCGCTTACGTTGCATAATATGCATTCTTCCGTAACCCTTTTCTCATGAATGGTCACTAACCCGTCCTCAGGGCCACCTTATTGGCTTCCAATGACTTCAAAACATGCCCCATTCCTACTTCCTCCGAGGGCTGCCACCCGCTGTGCTTTCACTCGAAGCATTAGTTATTGCACGGAGTGATAAGTACGTTTAATATTAACAAAATAGGGAGATAAAATTCATTCTAACTGGAATGAAAGAAGAATGAGCCTCAATATTCTTGCCTCAAACTTCTAATAGAAAAAAAATTCTTATCTTACTATTGATTGACCATTTCCATTGGACCATATAAGAAAAGCGAAAAGTAAAAATAAACTGGACTGCTGCAACGATATAGGTAGTGTCGTTGAAATTCCAACAATTTCAACAAACTTCTGACGTAATTTTTCGTTAAGTTCATAGAATTTGAAGCTGTTCATGATTTTGGATACTCCCTGAATTCTCTTTTCATCCTTATTTCCACATTGCTCGATCATCGATAACATTAAAAATTTTGAAACGAAGTAAGCAATGTACACATTTACCAAATTTGCAAATGTGATATGTGCGGTAATCGATTGAACGAAAATCAAAAATCCGTAAAAATCTCAAACCAAAGAAAGCATAATTCTGCCGATAGAAATATTTCGACAGCATTACCTAAGTATATTACCTAAAATTAATTTCTTTCTTGCTCTCTTGCACTCTTGTTCTTTTTATTCGATTAACGATCCTTAAGCTACTCGTACCAAACAACCACTATGGTGCGCACAGTTTTTAAGGAACATTAGATAAATGATGCAGATACAAATATATTCAATTATCGCTTATCTCCTTAATAAATGTGTTTGCTTAGCAGCCACAGAAACCGGCTAAATGAATTTTCTCGCTAGAAAAGATAAAGAAACTGTCTGAGTAAATCCAAATTGATTGAAATGCTTGCATTGGAGTAAGATAGTTTTACGTGTAATCCTTGTGTAAGCTTTGTGACTGACCTGTTGACTCGGGGCAATTTAGAAATAAAAAAGAAGCCTATTATAGACTTTACAGAACGCTGATATTTAATATTGGAGAAAAATTTCAGTTGTGCGATCAATCATTCACAAATATTAGTTGAACTTACGTACAATTTACATTAACAAATGATTATTTACAGCAATTGCTCTTCAAATGAATATAGAATGACAAGAAAGTCTTCGGAAAGCTCGACATCAGTTTTCATCGATATCTAAATCAGCAGATATCAATCCATTTCCTTTCACCTCCAGATGAATATGAGTGCCATGGTGATCGACGCATCTGCCCCCATCTGATTCAAACCCACTTCTGCATGTACAGTAGAAACTGGAGCAGTCTGCGTTCGGATCAATGCAGCCCTCGTTCGGAAGGCATGGTTCGTTGAGAGCTAAAGGAAAAAATATTGTACATATTAGTGTCGATAGTTGATTAGGAAAACGTAAGATCGTTATAGAAAGGCTATATGTGATACCGGCGAATATAGGTATATAGATCTATGTAGTAAAAAAGGGTGTTTCCTTCTTTACCAATATGTATTTAGATCACTTCTATAAGGGGAGCAAACAGTTCGTAGCGCTTTTAGTAGCAGTCCATAAGGATTAACAGATGCCACTATTGAGCATAACTGATACTTCAGTAGCTTTTACATTTACATTTTAACCCTGCATACCGCCACTGACGCATGGAAGGGGGTGGTAAACACCAAAAATCCTATCTACGCTTGACTTACGCTTGTTGGCTTCACTAATACTTCGCGGAAAAAATGACCAGAAATAACTATCTGTCCTGGCAACTATTTCCCTGTAACGCTTCATCGTATTTTCTCGATGATCACGTATGTTACTAACTGGTATGACAATATCAACTAACTCCTCCCTGAGATCCGTTGTATTAAATTTACTAAAAAGCTTTCTACTACAATCAAGTCTCCTAAGACTAAATCACTTAGCGAATTCCAACCGAGGGATTCCATTATAGCAGAGAAACCGCTGTCAAATCTGAAATTTCTCTTAACAAACCTAACCGCCCTACGCTGAACCATCTCAAGATAAGTAAGTTAATGTAAGTTAATCCTACTTCGTGCGGATCGCGAATCGCACAGCAGAACTCATGGAGAGATCGAGTCAGGGAAAAGAACGTTTTTTTTTTACTCTCCATGAGCAACCCCTTAGGATTCTACTAGCTAAACTTTGCGTACTATTCGCTACCTACCTACTATACTTTGAATACGCTCTTTGAAGGAGAAACTGCTACTGATCGTAATACCAAGATATTTATGATGCTTTACCAACTGCAACGGATGTCATGAAATATTATATGGAACGCGGGTAACATTAGTGGAACGTGTAAAATTCATAGCTACGCACTTCTGTACATTCAAGTCTAACTGCCAATCACTGCACCAACCTGAAATAAGGTTTAGATCGTTCTGTAAGCAAACAGTGTCATCTGGAATAAATAATAGTGTCAACGGCGAATATCCCAACCTTACATCGAACATATAGGTTTCACATAATCACAGCGATGAAAAAGACTGACATGAGACAATAGTAAATGAAATATATAGTATTCATGAATGAAAATGAAGATGAAAAATATTCTAGTAATCAAGATATGATAGAAGAAACAAGCATGAAGCTATTGATTTGAAAATAAATTAAGAGGTTTCTCTTGGGTTTAAGAAATAGGTAATACGGTTTACCTATGAGAAATCAGGACTGATAGAAGTTTGAAACCAACTTACGAGCAGCACAATTGATTCCACGAGCTTCATAACTGACGCGGCAGCTACAAAGACTGTCGTTGCACCAATGGGTGACGTTGTTTTGGCAGTCCTTGGAAGAGTTACAAAAGAGTTCATCTGCAAAGATACAGGGGAAGCATCGCAAAAAGCGACGGAAGGTAAATTTTTTTAAAGTAATGGTTAATTTATTTCACTTTGTCACTAAATACAATAATAATAATTTTTTAATAGGTATTGCAAGGATACACTAATGAATAATTCAAAACACATCTTTTGGTGCTTATCTGGAGTTCGTAAGACTATGGTTTCTAATTTAAATTTGCAAAAGAAACGTAGCCTGCAACCGATAAAAGTGAGGTTTACGTGCATTTCTTATGAGAACGGTTTTTCTTCTCTGGGGTCGAACTGGGGCCGTTCAGGTAAAAGAAAATTTTGCCACATTGTAGGGTGCAGCAGTCTACATCGAATGCACGTTTCAGCATCGCTCTAGCTCTTGGCATTGGCGAGAAAAACGCTTTTTGTAGACAGACGGACAGACAGACACCGTTACGTTTTTAATATATATAGATAATTAGCGGTGTGTCCGTCCGTCCCCCCTTTTATCTTGGAAACTATTTGTCGTAGAGCTATGAGACAAACTGCATTCTATTTCTAATATGCTGAAAGCCCCAAGAAAACTATTTTCATCTTTATGAATTCTCGGTTTCGAACCCAGGACTCCATAATATGTTTCCATAAGGAATGCACGTAAAGTTCGTTTTTGTACCCTGCAGGCTTTGTTATTTTTACAGAATTAAATTGGAAATAATGGTCCTACGAAGTCAAGAAAAGTACCAAACGAAGGCAAATTGAATGAAGAATCTTATTACTATCGTAAAATACACTTTTCTTATCTAAATTACGAGAACTATGACAAAATACACGAAAATTTTGTAAAAATTTCCCCATAGTAAACAACCAGTCCCCCTGACGACCGAGGTGATTATTGAATCCGATACTTTCATTTTCCCATAAGAATACACGTGGATTTTAAATCCAAACCCAAATTAATGGTAGGAACTAACGTCAGAATTGATGAGAAGGAGGCGAATTATTGAGATTTCAGTGGATGAAAACTATGATATTTTAAATTGCAGGAACAAAATTATAGCCATTTTTGGAGTTTTTTAACAAACCGATTTACAGAATGTCATTTATACGTTCGTTTGTGGCGATCAAGATGACGAAGAAATATTGCGTCGAGGAAGGGGATTGATTTAGAGGGACAGGATTTTAACGCAAAATTGATTTTATAGCAAAGATTTTAAAGCAGTGCGTTTGTGTGATTCTCATGAACTGCAGAATGTTCTAAGGAATCGGATTCGTAATTTTTCTGAATGTCGCTAATATTCTTAGGTTAAAATTCCATCTTGATTAGTATTTAGTAAAGAAATAGGGTAAGTTGATAAGTTATATATTTAGTCATCTGTATTTAAATTTTACATGTTTATTAAAAAATTGAAATTAAGACCCGTCATTCATGACGGGGGAGTTTACCAGTAGTAGTAAGTTAAAATGAATAAATATACGAAGGTACATTGCAGCGTACATCCCTTTTTCTCCTGTTCAAGTACCAACGAATACAAGCACACACACAAAAGACCGTAAGCGGGTATTATTTCATTCGACATTGTGTTATTTTCGTTAATTAGTTGATGTTCCTCTATTATTGCCCAGAAATTTAAAAGAAAACCAATGATATTTTAACCCGTTTGCTATTTGTGAATCAGGTAGGATTTTTCATAATAATAATAATAAAAATAATAATAATAAATTTATTAGCATAATCTCAGGTTGCTAATCCTTAGAATAAGAACCCAGAACACAAATACCCACCAATTCTGTAGCAAATATTGCACTGCAAAGTTGGATCCGAATGAATGACAAGTTGTTACGTAGATACAAACTTCTCCAACTTACGTTCATAAAGGTGCAGAAAACTTTTCATAGATTTTATCCTATAATAACACTTTTCAGGAAGCTTAAAAGATGAATTGTGATCAAGAAAGGAGGATTGTTGTAATAGCTTATATAAGTAGGTAAAATTGAATGAAGTGAACAATATGAAACTATGGATTCAGACATATTAAAAAGTAATTGCAATAAGAACCCAATATTAAACTATAAATTAATATACGTTGGCCATTATTTACATATTATGAATGTTGAAAAGCGACGCAACATTACGCGGTCTGAAATTCATGCTTAGGGAAATCCAAATGATAGAGTGACTATTTGTGAAACAATGAGAAAAACATGAAGAGGAATGAAAACCCAGATGACATGAAAACAGGATGCTCCACTTACTCAATACACATTTAGGCTGAATTTCTATATTATGTAAACATCCATGACAGAGAATTTTCCGTAAGCCCTCTTATCTGTCGAAAAGACTAATGATTTCCATGTTCCTTCACATTCTCGTGGAACGAGTTAATCATGGTTCGGAACTCTCTATACATGTTAAAACTCTGTCATTCCTACTTTTGAATTCATATCCTCTAGGTTGGATGAAGGATCGCTCAGTCGTAATAAACTTTAGGTAAACAGAATTATTCACGTATTTAAATCTTCAGTGAGTTACATACTTATTATACACTTTCTTTTATCAATCGACGGTTGATACTCTTCCTTGCACTGGCACTCTCCGTTGATGCATTCTGAATTTCTTATCAAAAAACAGTCTTCCGACACCTTGCAGGGTCCACCTATTCTATCTAGAATACAAATGACAGTCGTATGAGAGGAATTATCTTTAGATGACATAAAAAGAAATCAGAGCGATTGAATGGTTCCTTTCGTTACCATTTAGTTACAGCATTTGATATATAACATCGTTAGAGTATTGACCTCATATGTTAAAATTAAAGTCGATTTTATTTTCTTTCCGATGTACTCTTTTAAGTAGATTCCAATTAGGTCTATGGATATTAAGTCCTCAGAGGAAAGTATTTAGTCACCCTGTTACCAAGTTATTACCTACTCAGCATTGGTAACCTTGCTCGAGAGAATATGATTACTATATCACACGCAGCTCGTTGAGAATCAAAGGGCGAGAATAATAGAAGTAGGCATCGAATTGCAATCTATACGGATTTCTGCTTTTCGGGGAAACTGGTCTGATTCATGTGTTTATGAACTTCAATCACTCATTATCGGTTTCCCCTTACTTTTCTGATAGCTTAAGGCTCTCCATCCTATAAACGTTAAAAAAATATCTTTTCATGCAACCTATATGTAAATATTTTAGATTCGGTGTGAGATATAATCTAACTTTTATCAAAAATATCGAATAGTAACACTCCATTTGATCCTTTTACGAATCTCATATAGGTCGTTCGTTCCTTACATACTATGAATGTAAAAAGTGACGCACCTTTACGTGCTCTAAAATCATGCTTAGGGAAGTCCAAAATGATAGAGTGGCTATTTGTGAGACAATGAGAAAAACATGAAGAGGAATGAAAATCCAGATGACATGAAAACAGGATGCACCACTTACTCAATATACATTCAGGCTGAATTTCTATATTTTGTAAACATCCTTGACAGAGAATTTTCCGTAAGCCCTCTTATCTGTCGAAAAGACCAATGATATCGATCTTCCTTCACATTCTCGAACAACCATTCAATCATGGTTCGGAACTCTCTATACATGTTAAAACTCTGTCATTCCTACCTTTGAATACATGTCCTCTAGGTTGTATGAAGAATCGTTCAGTCTCAACAAAGTTCGGGTAAACTGAATTATTCACGCATTTAAATTTTCAGTGAGTTACTTACTTATAATACACTCTCTTTTATCCTTAGACGGTTGATACTCTTCCTTGCACTGGCACTCTCCGTTGATGCATTCTGAATTGCTTATCAAAAAACAGTCTTCAGACACCTTGCAGGGTCCACCTATAATATCTAGAATAAAAATGACAATCGTATCAGAGGAATTATCTTTAGATGACATAAAAAGAAATCAGAGCGATTGAATGGCTCCATTCGTTACCATTTAGTTACAGCATTTGATATTTAACATCGTTAGAGTATTGACCTCATATGTTAAAATTGAAGTATATTTTATTTTCTTTATGGTGTACTCTTTTAAGTAGATTCCATTTAGGTCTATGGATATTAAGTCCTCGGAGGAAAGTATTTAGTCACCCTGTTACCAAGTTATTACCTACTCAGCATTGGTAACCTTGCTCGAGAGACTATGATTACTATATCACACGCAGCTCGTTGAGAATCAATGGGCGAGAATAATAGAAGTAGGCATCGAATTGCAATCTATACGGATTTCTGCTTTTCGGGGAAACTGGTCTGATTCATGTGTTTATGAACTTCAATCACTCATTATCGGTTTCCCCTTACTTTTCTGATAGCTTAAGGCTCTCCATCCTATAAACGTTAAAAAAATATCTTTTCATGCAACCTATATGTAAATATTTTAGATTCGGTGTGAGATATAATCTAACTTTTATCAAAAATATCGAATAGTAACACTCCATTTGATCCTTTTACGAATCTCATATAGGTCGTTCGTTCCTTACATACTATGAATGTAAAAAGTGACGCACCTTTACGTGCTCTAAAATCATGCTTAGGGAAGTCCAAAATGATAGAGTGGCTATTTGTGAGACAATGAGAAAAACATGAAGAGGAATGAAAATCCAGATGACATGAAAACAGGATGCACCACTTACTCAATATACATTCAGGCTGAATTTCTATATTTTGTAAACATCCTTGACAGAGAATTTTCCGTAAGCCCTCTTATCTGTCGAAAAGACCAATGATATCGATCTTCCTTCACATTCTCGAACAACCATTCAATCATGGTTCGGAACTCTCTATACATGTTAAAACTCTGTCATTCCTACCTTTGAATACATGTCCTCTAGGTTGTATGAAGAATCGTTCAGTCTCAACAAAGTTCGGGTAAACTGAATTATTCACGCATTTAAATTTTCAGTGAGTTACTTACTTATAATACACTCTCTTTTATCCTTAGACGGTTGATACTCTTCCTTGCACTGGCACTCTCCGTTGATGCATTCTGAATTGCTTATCAAAAAACAGTCTTCAGACACCTTGCAGGGTCCACCTATAATATCTAGAATAAAAATGACAATCGTATCAGAGGAATTATCTTTAGATGACATAAAAAGAAATCAGAGCGATTGAATGGCTCCATTCGTTACCATTTAGTTACAGCATTTGATATTTAACATCGTTAGAGTATTGACCTCATATGTTAAAATTGAAGTATATTTTATTTTCTTTATGGTGTACTCTTTTAAGTAGATTCCATTTAGGTCTATGGATATTAAGTCCTCGGAGGAAAGTATTTAGTCACCCTGTTACCAAGTTATTACCTACTCAGCATTGGTAACCTTGCTCGAGAGACTATGATTACTATATCACACGCAGCTCGTTGAGAATCAATGGGCGAGAATAATAGAAGTAGGCATCGAATTGCAATCTATACGGATTTCTGCTTTTCGGGGAAACTGGTCTGATTCATGTGTTTATGAACTTCAATCACTCATTATCGGTTTCCCCTTACTTTTCTGATAGCTTAAGGCTCTCCATCCTATAAACGTTAAAAAAATATCTTTTCATGCAACCTATATGTAAATATTTTAGATTCGGTGTGAGATATAATCTAACTTTTATCAAAAATATCGAATAGTAACACTCCATTTGATCCTTTTACGAATCTCATATAGGTCGTTCGTTCCTTACATACTATGAATGTAAAAAGTGACGCACCTTTACGTGCTCTAAAATCATGCTTAGGGAAGTCCAAAATGATAGAGTGGCTATTTGTGAGACAATGAGAAAAACATGAAGAGGAATGAAAATCCAGATGACATGAAAACAGGATGCACCACTTACTCAATATACATTCAGGCTGAATTTCTATATTTTGTAAACATCCTTGACAGAGAATTTTCCGTAAGCCCTCTTATCTGTCGAAAAGACCAATGATATCGATCTTCCTTCACATTCTCGAACAACCATTCAATCATGGTTCGGAACTCTCTATACATGTTAAAACTCTGTCATTCCTACCTTTGAATACATGTCCTCTAGGTTGTATGAAGAATCGTTCAGTCTCAACAAAGTTCGGGTAAACTGAATTATTCACGCATTTAAATTTTCAGTGAGTTACTTACTTATAATACACTCTCTTTTATCCTTAGACGGTTGATACTCTTCCTTGCACTGGCACTCTCCGTTGATGCATTCTGAATTGCTTATCAAAAAACAGTCTTCAGACACCTTGCAGGGTCCACCTATAATATCTAGAATAAAAATGACAATCGTATCAGAGGAATTATCTTTAGATGACATAAAAAGAAATCAGAGCGATTGAATGGCTCCATTCGTTACCATTTAGTTACAGCATTTGATATTTAACATCGTTAGAGTATTGACCTCATATGTTAAAATTGAAGTATATTTTATTTTCTTTATGGTGTACTCTTTTAAGTAGATTCCATTTAGGTCTATGGATATTAAGTCCTCGGAGGAAAGTATTTAGTCACCCTGTTACCAAGTTATTACCTACTCAGCATTGGTAACCTTGCTCGAGAGACTATGATTACTATATCACACGCAGCTCGTTGAGAATCAATGGGCGAGAATAATAGAAGTAGGCATCGAATTGCAATCTATACGGATTTCTGCTTTTCGGGGAAACTGGTCTGATTCATGTGTTTATGAACTTCAATCACTCATTATCGGTTTCCCCTTACTTTTCTGATAGCTTAAGGCTCTCCATCCTATAAACGTTAAAAAAATATCTTTTCATGCAACCTATATGTAAATATTTTAGATTCGGTGTGAGATATAATCTAACTTTTATCAAAAATATCGAATAGTAACACTCCATTTGATCCTTTTACGAATCTCATATAGGTCGTTCGTTCCTTACATACTATGAATGTAAAAAGTGACGCACCTTTACGTGCTCTAAAATCATGCTTAGGGAAGTCCAAAATGATAGAGTGGCTATTTGTGAGACAATGAGAAAAAAATGAAGAGGAATGAAAATCCAGATGACATGAAAACAGGATGCACCACTTACTCAATATACATTCAGGCTGAATTTCTATATTTTGTAAACATCCTTGACAGAGAATTTTCCGTAAGCCCTCTTATCTGTCGAAAAGACTAATGATATCGATCTTCCTTCACATTCTCGAACAACCATTCAATCATGGTTCGGAACTCTCTATACATGTTAAAACTCTGTCATTCCTACCTTTGAATACATGTCCTCTAGGTTGTATGAAGAATCGTTCAGTCTCAACAAAGTTCGGGTAAACTGAATTATTCACGCATTTAAATTTTCAGTGAGTTACTTACTTATAATACACTCTCTTTTATCCTTAGACGGTTGATACTCTTCCTTGCACTGGCACTCTCCGTTGATGCATTCTGAATTGCTTATCAAAAAACAGTCTTCAGACACCTTGCAGGGTCCACCTATAATATCTAGAATAAAAATGACAATCGTATCAGAGGAATTATCTTTAGATGACATAAAAAGAAATCAGAGCGATTGAATGGTTCCTTTCGTTACCATTTAGTTACAGCATTTGATATATAACATCGTTGGAGTATTGACCTCATTTGTTTAAATTAATGTAGATTTTATTTTCTTTCCGATGTATTCTTTTAAGTAGATTCCAATTAGGACTATGGACATTAAGTCCTCGGAGGAAAGTAGATAGTCACCCTGATACCAAGTTATTACCTACTCAGCATTGGTAACCTTGCTCGAGAGAATATGATTACTATATCACACGCAGCTCGTTGAGAATCAAAGGGCGAGAATAATAGAAGTAGGCATCGAATTGCAATCTATACGGATTTCTGCTTTTCGGGGAAACTGGTCTGATTCATGTGTTTATGAACTTCAATCACTCATTATCGGTTTCCCCTTACTTTTCTGATAGCTTAAGGCTCTCCATCCTATAAACGTTAAAAAAATATCTTTTCATGCAACCTATATGTAAATATTTTAGATTCGGTGTGAGATATAATCTAACTTTTATCAAAAATATCGAATAGTAACACTCCATTTGATCCTTTTACGAATCTCATATAGGTCGTTCGTTCCTTACATACTATGAATGTAAAAAGTGACGCACCTTTACGTGCTCTAAAATCATGCTTAGGGAAGTCCAAAATGATAGAGTGGCTATTTGTGAGACAATGAGAAAAACATGAAGAGGAATGAAAATCCAGATGACATGAAAACAGGATGCACCACTTACTCAATATACATTCAGGCTGAATTTCTATATTTTGTAAACATCCTTGACAGAGAATTTTCCGTAAGCCCTCTTATCTGTCGAAAAGACCAATGATATCGATCTTCCTTCACATTCTCGAACAACCATTCAATCATGGTTCGGAACTCTCTATACATGTTAAAACTCTGTCATTCCTACCTTTGAATACATGTCCTCTAGGTTGTATGAAGAATCGTTCAGTCTCAACAAAGTTCGGGTAAACTGAATTATTCACGCATTTAAATTTTCAGTGAGTTACTTACTTATAATACACTCTCTTTTATCCTTAGACGGTTGATACTCTTCCTTGCACTGGCACTCTCCGTTGATGCATTCTGAATTGCTTATCAAAAAACAGTCTTCAGACACCTTGCAGGGTCCACCTATAATATCTAGAATAAAAATGACAATCGTATCAGAGGAATTATCTTTAGATGACATAAAAAGAAATCAGAGCGATTGAATGGCTCCATTCGTTACCATTTAGTTACAGCATTTGATATTTAACATCGTTAGAGTATTGACCTCATATGTTAAAATTGAAGTATATTTTATTTTCTTTATGGTGTACTCTTTTAAGTAGATTCCATTTAGGTCTATGGATATTAAGTCCTCGGAGGAAAGTATTTAGTCACCCTGTTACCAAGTTATTACCTACTCAGCATTGGTAACCTTGCTTGAGAGACTATGATTACTATATCACACGCAGCTCGTTGAGAATCAAAGGACGAGAGTAATGGAATTACGCATCGAATTGCAATCTATACGGATTTCTGCTTTTCGGGGAAACTGGTCTGATTCATGTGTTTATGAACTTCAATCACTCATTATCGGTTTCCCCTTACTTTTCTGATAGCTTAAGGCTCTCCATCCTATAAACGTTAAAAAAATATCTTTTCATGCAACCTATATGTAAATATTTTAGATTCGGTGTGAGATATAATCTAACTTTTATCAAAAATATCGAATAGTAACACTCCATTTGATCCTTTTACGAATCTCATATAGGTCGTTCGTTCCTTACATACTATGAATGTAAAAAGTGACGCACCTTTACGTGCTCTAAAATCATGCTTAGGGAAGTCCAAAATGATAGAGTGGCTATTTGTGAGACAATGAGAAAAACATGAAGAGGAATGAAAATCCAGATGACATGAAAACAGGATGCACCACTTACTCAATATACATTCAGGCTGAATTTCTATATTTTGTAAACATCCTTGACAGAGAATTTTCCGTAAGCCCTCTTATCTGTCGAAAAGACCAATGATATCGATCTTCCTTCACATTCTCGAACAACCATTCAATCATGGTTCGGAACTCTCTATACATGTTAAAACTCTGTCATTCCTACCTTTGAATACATGTCCTCTAGGTTGTATGAAGAATCGTTCAGTCTCAACAAAGTTCGGGTAAACTGAATTATTCACGCATTTAAATTTTCAGTGAGTTACTTACTTATAATACACTCTCTTTTATCCTTAGACGGTTGATACTCTTCCTTGCACTGGCACTCTCCGTTGATGCATTCTGAATTGCTTATCAAAAAACAGTCTTCAGACACCTTGCAGGGTCCACCTATAATATCTAGAATAAAAATGACAATCGTATCAGAGGAATTATCTTTAGATGACATAAAAAGAAATCAGAGCGATTGAATGGTTCCTTTCGTTACCATTTAGTTACAGCATTTGATATATAACATCGTTGGAGTATTGACCTCATTTGTTTAAATTAATGTAGATTTTATTTTCTTTCCGATGTATTCTTTTAAGTAGATTCCAATTAGGACTATGGACATTAAGTCCTCGGAGGAAAGTAGATAGTCACCCTGATACCAAGTTATTACCTACTCAGCATTGGTAACCTTGCTCGAGAGAATATGATTACTATATCACACGCAGCTCGTTGAGAATCAAAGGGCGAGAATAATAGAAGTAGGCATCGAATTGCAATCTATACGGATTTCTGCTTTTCGGGGAAACTGGTCTGATTCATGTGTTTATGAACTTCAATCACTCATTATCGGTTTCCCCTTACTTTTCTGATAGCTTAAGGCTCTCCATCCTATAAACGTTAAAAAAATATCTTTTCATGCAACCTATATGTAAATATTTTAGATTCGGTGTGAGATATAATCTAACTTTTATCAAAAATATCGAATAGTAACACTCCATTTGATCCTTTTACGAATCTCATATAGGTCGTTCGTTCCTTACATACTATGAATGTAAAAAGTGACGCACCTTTACGTGCTCTAAAATCATGCTTAGGGAAGTCCAAAATGATAGAGTGGCTATTTGTGAGACAATGAGAAAAACATGAAGAGGAATGAAAATCCAGATGACATGAAAACAGGATGCACCACTTACTCAATATACATTCAGGCTGAATTTCTATATTTTGTAAACATCCTTGACAGAGAATTTTCCGTAAGCCCTCTTATCTGTCGAAAAGACCAATGATATCGATCTTCCTTCACATTCTCGAACAACCATTCAATCATGGTTCGGAACTCTCTATACATGTTAAAACTCTGTCATTCCTACCTTTGAATACATGTCCTCTAGGTTGTATGAAGAATCGTTCAGTCTCAACAAAGTTCGGGTAAACTGAATTATTCACGCATTTAAATTTTCAGTGAGTTACTTACTTATAATACACTCTCTTTTATCCTTAGACGGTTGATACTCTTCCTTGCACTGGCACTCTCCGTTGATGCATTCTGAATTGCTTATCAAAAAACAGTCTTCAGACACCTTGCAGGGTCCACCTATAATATCTAGAATAAAAATGACAATCGTATCAGAGGAATTATCTTTAGATGACATAAAAAGAAATCAGAGCGATTGAATGGCTCCATTCGTTACCATTTAGTTACAGCATTTGATATTTAACATCGTTAGAGTATTGACCTCATATGTTAAAATTGAAGTATATTTTATTTTCTTTATGGTGTACTCTTTTAAGTAGATTCCATTTAGGTCTATGGATATTAAGTCCTCGGAGGAAAGTATTTAGTCACCCTGTTACCAAGTTATTACCTACTCAGCATTGGTAACCTTGCTTGAGAGACTATGATTACTATATCACACGCAGCTCGTTGAGAATCAAAGGACGAGAGTAATGGAATTACGCATCGAATTGCAATCTATACGGATTTCTGCTTTTCGGGGAAACTGGTCTGATTCATGTGTTTATGAACTTCAATCACTCATTATCGGTTTCCCCTTACTTTTCTGATAGCTTAAGGCTCTCCATCCTATAAACGTTAAAAAAATATCTTTTCATGCAACCTATATGTAAATATTTTAGATTCGGTGTGAGATATAATCTAACTTTTATCAAAAATATCGAATAGTAACACTCCATTTGATCCTTTTACGAATCTCATATAGGTCGTTCGTTCCTTACATACTATGAATGTAAAAAGTGACGCACCTTTACGTGCTCTAAAATCATGCTTAGGGAAGTCCAAAATGATAGAGTGGCTATTTGTGAGACAATGAGAAAAACATGAAGAGGAATGAAAATCCAGATGACATGAAAACAGGATGCACCACTTACTCAATATACATTCAGGCTGAATTTCTATATTTTGTAAACATCCTTGACAGAGAATTTTCCGTAAGCCCTCTTATCTGTCGAAAAGACCAATGATATCGATCTTCCTTCACATTCTCGAACAACCATTCAATCATGGTTCGGAACTCTCTATACATGTTAAAACTCTGTCATTCCTACCTTTGAATACATGTCCTCTAGGTTGTATGAAGAATCGTTCAGTCTCAACAAAGTTCGGGTAAACTGAATTATTCACGCATTTAAATTTTCAGTGAGTTACTTACTTATAATACACTCTCTTTTATCCTTAGACGGTTGATACTCTTCCTTGCACTGGCACTCTCCGTTGATGCATTCTGAATTGCTTATCAAAAAACAGTCTTCAGACACCTTGCAGGGTCCACCTATAATATCTAGAATAAAAATGACAATCGTATCAGAGGAATTATCTTTAGATGACATAAAAAGAAATCAGAGCGATTGAATGGTTCCTTTCGTTACCATTTAGTTACAGCATTTGATATATAACATCGTTGGAGTATTGACCTCATTTGTTTAAATTAATGTAGATTTTATTTTCTTTCCGATGTATTCTTTTAAGTAGATTCCATTTAGGTCTATGTATATTAAGTCCTCGGAGGAAAGTAGATAGTCACCCTGATACCAAGTTATTACCTACTCAGCATTGGTAACCTTGCTCGAGAGAATATGATTACTATATCACACGCAGCTCGTTGAGAATCAAAGGGCGAGAATAATAGAAGTAGGCATCGAATTGCAATCTATACGGATTTCTGCTTTTCGGGGAAACTGGTCTGATTCATGTGTTTATGAACTTCAATCACTCATTATCGGTTTCCCCTTACTTTTCTGATAGCTTAAGGCTCTCCATCCTATAAACGTTAAAAAAATATCTTTTCATGCAACCTATATGTAAATATTTTAGATTCGGTGTGAGATATAATCTAACTTTTATCAAAAATATCGAATAGTAACACTCCATTTGATCCTTTTACGAATCTCATATAGGTCGTTCGTTCCTTACATACTATGAATGTAAAAAGTGACGCACCTTTACGTGCTCTAAAATCATGCTTAGGGAAGTCCAAAATGATAGAGTGGCTATTTGTGAGACAATGAGAAAAACATGAAGAGGAATGAAAATCCAGATGACATGAAAACAGGATGCACCACTTACTCAATATACATTCAGGCTGAATTTCTATATTTTGTAAACATCCTTGACAGAGAATTTTCCGTAAGCCCTCTTATCTGTCGAAAAGACCAATGATATCGATCTTCCTTCACATTCTCGAACAACCATTCAATCATGGTTCGGAACTCTCTATACATGTTAAAACTCTGTCATTCCTACCTTTGAATACATGTCCTCTAGGTTGTATGAAGAATCGTTCAGTCTCAACAAAGTTCGGGTAAACTGAATTATTCACGCATTTAAATTTTCAGTGAGTTACTTACTTATAATACACTCTCTTTTATCCTTAGACGGTTGATACTCTTCCTTGCACTGGCACTCTCCGTTGATGCATTCTGAATTGCTTATCAAAAAACAGTCTTCAGACACCTTGCAGGGTCCACCTATAATATCTAGAATAAAAATGACAATCGTATCAGAGGAATTATCTTTAGATGACATAAAAAGAAATCAGAGCGATTGAATGGTTCCTTTCGTTACCATTTAGTTACAGCATTTGATATATAACATCGTTGGAGTATTGACCTCATTTGTTTAAATTAATGTAGATTTTATTTTCTTTCCGATGTATTCTTTTAAGTAGATTCCAATTAGGACTATGGACATTAAGTCCTCGGAGGAAAGTAGATAGTCACCCTGATACCAAGTTATTACCTACTCAGCATTGGTAACCTTGCTCGAGAGAATATGATTACTATATCACACGCAGCTCGTTGAGAATCAAAGGGCGAGAATAATAGAAGTAGGCATCGAATTGCAATCTATACGGATTTCTGCTTTTCGGGGAAACTGGTCTGATTCATGTGTTTATGAACTTCAATCACTCATTATCGGTTTCCCCTTACTTTTCTGATAGCTTAAGGCTCTCCATCCTATAAACGTTAAAAAAATATCTTTTCATGCAACCTATATGTAAATATTTTAGATTCGGTGTGAGATATAATCTAACTTTTATCAAAAATATCGAATAGTAACACTCCATTTGATCCTTTTACGAATCTCATATAGGTCGTTCGTTCCTTACATACTATGAATGTAAAAAGTGACGCACCTTTACGTGCTCTAAAATCATGCTTAGGGAAGTCCAAAATGATAGAGTGGCTATTTGTGAGACAATGAGAAAAACATGAAGAGGAATGAAAATCCAGATGACATGAAAACAGGATGCACCACTTACTCAATATACATTCAGGCTGAATTTCTATATTTTGTAAACATCCTTGACAGAGAATTTTCCGTAAGCCCTCTTATCTGTCGAAAAGACCAATGATATCGATCTTCCTTCACATTCTCGAACAACCATTCAATCATGGTTCGGAACTCTCTATACATGTTAAAACTCTGTCATTCCTACCTTTGAATACATGTCCTCTAGGTTGTATGAAGAATCGTTCAGTCTCAACAAAGTTCGGGTAAACTGAATTATTCACGCATTTAAATTTTCAGTGAGTTACTTACTTATAATACACTCTCTTTTATCCTTAGACGGTTGATACTCTTCCTTGCACTGGCACTCTCCGTTGATGCATTCTGAATTGCTTATCAAAAAACAGTCTTCAGACACCTTGCAGGGTCCACCTATAATATCTAGAATAAAAATGACAATCGTATCAGAGGAATTATCTTTAGATGACATAAAAAGAAATCAGAGCGATTGAATGGCTCCATTCGTTACCATTTAGTTACAGCATTTGATATTTAACATCGTTAGAGTATTGACCTCATATGTTAAAATTGAAGTATATTTTATTTTCTTTATGGTGTACTCTTTTAAGTAGATTCCATTTAGGTCTATGGATATTAAGTCCTCGGAGGAAAGTATTTAGTCACCCTGTTACCAAGTTATTACCTACTCAGCATTGGTAACCTTGCTTGAGAGACTATGATTACTATATCACACGCAGCTCGTTGAGAATCAAAGGACGAGAGTAATGGAATTACGCATCGAATTGCAATCTATACGGATTTCTGCTTTTCGGGGAAACTGGTCTGATTCATGTGTTTATGAACTTCAATCACTCATTATCGGTTTCCCCTTACTTTTCTGATAGCTTAAGGCTCTCCATCCTATAAACGTTAAAAAAATATCTTTTCATGCAACCTATATGTAAATATTTTAGATTCGGTGTGAGATATAATCTAACTTTTATCAAAAATATCGAATAGTAACACTCCATTTGATCCTTTTACGAATCTCATATAGGTCGTTCGTTCCTTACATACTATGAATGTAAAAAGTGACGCACCTTTACGTGCTCTAAAATCATGCTTAGGGAAGTCCAAAATGATAGAGTGGCTATTTGTGAGACAATGAGAAAAACATGAAGAGGAATGAAAATCCAGATGACATGAAAACAGGATGCACCACTTACTCAATATACATTCAGGCTGAATTTCTATATTTTGTAAACATCCTTGACAGAGAATTTTCCGTAAGCCCTCTTATCTGTCGAAAAGACCAATGATATCGATCTTCCTTCACATTCTCGAACAACCATTCAATCATGGTTCGGAACTCTCTATACATGTTAAAACTCTGTCATTCCTACCTTTGAATACATGTCCTCTAGGTTGTATGAAGAATCGTTCAGTCTCAACAAAGTTCGGGTAAACTGAATTATTCACGCATTTAAATTTTCAGTGAGTTACTTACTTATAATACACTCTCTTTTATCCTTAGACGGTTGATACTCTTCCTTGCACTGGCACTCTCCGTTGATGCATTCTGAATTGCTTATCAAAAAACAGTCTTCAGACACCTTGCAGGGTCCACCTATAATATCTAGAATAAAAATGACAATCGTATCAGAGGAATTATCTTTAGATGACATAAAAAGAAATCAGAGCGATTGAATGGTTCCTTTCGTTACCATTTAGTTACAGCATTTGATATATAACATCGTTGGAGTATTGACCTCATTTGTTTAAATTAATGTAGATTTTATTTTCTTTCCGATGTATTCTTTTAAGTAGATTCCAATTAGGACTATGGACATTAAGTCCTCGGAGGAAAGTAGATAGTCACCCTGATACCAAGTTATTACCTACTCAGCATTGGTAACCTTGCTCGAGAGAATATGATTACTATATCACACGCAGCTCGTTGAGAATCAAAGGGCGAGAATAATAGAAGTAGGCATCGAATTGCAATCTATACGGATTTCTGCTTTTCGGGGAAACTGGTCTGATTCATGTGTTTATGAACTTCAATCACTCATTATCGGTTTCCCCTTACTTTTCTGATAGCTTAAGGCTCTCCATCCTATAAACGTTAAAAAAATATCTTTTCATGCAACCTATATGTAAATATTTTAGATTCGGTGTGAGATATAATCTAACTTTTATCAAAAATATCGAATAGTAACACTCCATTTGATCCTTTTACGAATCTCATATAGGTCGTTCGTTCCTTACATACTATGAATGTAAAAAGTGACGCACCTTTACGTGCTCTAAAATCATGCTTAGGGAAGTCCAAAATGATAGAGTGGCTATTTGTGAGACAATGAGAAAAACATGAAGAGGAATGAAAATCCAGATGACATGAAAACAGGATGCACCACTTACTCAATATACATTCAGGCTGAATTTCTATATTTTGTAAACATCCTTGACAGAGAATTTTCCGTAAGCCCTCTTATCTGTCGAAAAGACCAATGATATCGATCTTCCTTCACATTCTCGAACAACCATTCAATCATGGTTCGGAACTCTCTATACATGTTAAAACTCTGTCATTCCTACCTTTGAATACATGTCCTCTAGGTTGTATGAAGAATCGTTCAGTCTCAACAAAGTTCGGGTAAACTGAATTATTCACGCATTTAAATTTTCAGTGAGTTACTTACTTATAATACACTCTCTTTTATCCTTAGACGGTTGATACTCTTCCTTGCACTGGCACTCTCCGTTGATGCATTCTGAATTGCTTATCAAAAAACAGTCTTCAGACACCTTGCAGGGTCCACCTATAATATCTAGAATAAAAATGACAATCGTATCAGAGGAATTATCTTTAGATGACATAAAAAGAAATCAGAGCGATTGAATGGTTCCTTTCGTTACCATTTAGTTACAGCATTTGATATATAACATCGTTGGAGTATTGACCTCATTTGTTTAAATTAATGTAGATTTTATTTTCTTTCCGATGTATTCTTTTAAGTAGATTCCAATTAGGACTATGGACATTAAGTCCTCGGAGGAAAGTAGATAGTCACCCTGATACCAAGTTATTACCTACTCAGCATTGGTAACCTTGCTCGAGAGAATATGATTGCTATATCACACGCAGCTCGTTGTGAATCAAAGGACGAGAGTAATGGAATTACGCATCGAATTGCAATCTATACGGATTTCTGCTTTTCGGGAAAAATGGACTAATTCATGTGTTTATGAATTTCAATCACTCATTATCGGTTTCCCCTTACTTTTCTGATAGCTTAAGGCTCTCCATCCTATAAACGTTAAAAAAATATCTTTTCATGCAACCTATATGTAAATATTTTAGATTCGGTGTGAGAAATAATCTAACTTTTAGCAAAAATATCGATCAGTAAGACTCCATTTGATCCTCTTATAAATCTCCTATAGGTCGTTATTTCTTTACATACTATGAATGTAAAGAGTGAACTATCCTTATCTCCTCTGATACTCATGCTTAGTGAAATTGAAACGATGCTGTGGCTATTGTGAAACAATGAGAAAAACATGAAGAGGAATGAAAACCCAGATGACATGAAAACAGGATGCACCACTTCATCAATACACATTCAGGCTCATTTTCTATATCTTGTAACCATACATGAGAAGAATTTTCCGTAAGCTCTCTTATCTGACTAAAAGACAAATGATGTCGTTGTTCCTTCACATTCTCGTGGAACGAGTTAATCATGGTTCGGAATTCTATATACATGATAAAACTCTGTCATTCCTACCTTTGAATTCATGTTCTCTAGGTTGTATGAAGTATCGTTCAGTCTCAACAAAGTTCGGGTAAACTGAATTATTCACGCATTTAAATTTTCAGTGAGTTACTTACTTATAATACACTCTCTTTTATCCTTAGACGGTTGATACTCTTCCTTGCACTGGCACTCTCCGTTGATGCATTCTGAATTGCTTATCAAAAAACAGTCTTCAGACACCTTGCAGGGTCCACCTATAATATCTAGAATAAAAATGACAATCGTATCAGAGGAATTATCTTTAGATGACATAAAAAGAAATCAGAGCGATTGAATGGCTCCATTCGTTACCATTTAGTTACAGCATTTGATATTTAACATCGTTAGAGTATTGACCTCATATGTTAAAATTGAAGTATATTTTATTTTCTTTATGGTGTACTCTTTTAAGTAGATTCCATTTAGGTCTATGGATATTAAGTCCTCGGAGGAAAGTATTTAGTCACCCTGTTACCAAGTTATTACCTACTCAGCATTGGTAACCTTGCTTGAGAGACTATGATTACTATATCACACGCAGCTCGTTGTGAATCAAAGGACGAGAGTAATGGAATTACGCATCGAATTGCAATCTATACGGATTTCTGCTTTTCGGGGAAACTGGTCTGATTCATGTGTTTATGAATCTCAGTCACAGATTTAGCTATCCCTTTATTGTTTATCAGCGATTACTTCATTTCCATATTTCGTTTTATTGAACATATGTAAAGTTGTTTACTTTTTATTTTTCTCAATTTAAATCAAGAGGAAATTTATGATTTGGAATTTTTTCTTTTCATGTTACTGGAAACTCATGAGAATTTTGTTTATATTGGGTTTATGTTTCATTGATAACGTTAGAGGTTTTACTTTTAAATTGTAAATGATGCATCACATCAATATTCGTTGTCCTTTATATCTACTTTTGAATGTTTTTTAATTTTATGTAATAATTCTTATGGAGAAAAGTTTATCGATCCATTTTCACCTGAAATTCATGTGGTGGTGTTATTATTATTGAATTATCTTTCTGAAGGTTTGACGGAATAGCCTCTTACTCACCTAACCTAAAATAATAAAATAATTCATGTGTAATACATACGAATAAATTATATCTGAAGGGAGAAAAAGTCAAATCCAAATATATATCCATCATCATCATCATCATCAGCCATTTTAGTCCGTTGTCGGATGTAGGCCTCCCCAAGCGCTTTCCAGTTCTCTCTATTTTGAGCTTCTTTTTTCCATGCCACCCCTAAGTTTTTAATTATGTATCTGTTCCATCGGTCCTTTGGTCTTCTTCTTGGTCTCCTCACATCTCTTGGTGTCCAGTTCAGAACCGCTCTTGTCCAACGGTTGTCGTTTCTTATCGCTACATGGCCTGCCTACATCCATTTCAGTGACCTTACTTTATCTATGATGTCTGTCACTCCTGTCTTCATCCTCACCCAGGTGTTGCGTTTCCTGTCTCTTCTTGTGATCCCAAGCATACATCTTTCCATAGTTCTTTGCGTTGTCTGAAGTCGCTGGGTTATTGCTGCGTTTAACACCCAGGTTTACTTCCATATGTCAACACTGATAGAATGCATTGGTTGTGGACCTTTTGGCATTTCATCCATTGGCTCAAGACCATTGGCATTTGTGACTTTAGAATGAGTGCATTTCTTCCGAAGGCACTCCAGTCGAGTTTAATTCTTCTGTTCACTTCGTTAATCCTGTTGTTCCCTCCTGTGGTTACTAGTTGTCCTAGGTTTGTTTATTTTGAGCATACCTTCAGAGGCGTCCCTTCAAATTTGATTGTTTCATGTGCTGTAAAAGAGTTATACATTTCCTTTGTTTTTGTTATGTTTATCCTGAGTCCTATCTTCTGTCCTGCTGTGTCCAGTTCATGAAGTCTTGAAGCTAGATCTTCTCCGTTGGTTGCGAAGAGTACTATATCATCTGCAAAGCGCAGATGACTGATGTGCTCCCCATTAATCCGCAGACCTCTCTACTCCCAGTCCAAGGTTTTAAAAACCTCCTCCAGAACAGCTGTGAAAAGAATTGGGGAAAGGCAATCTCCTTGTCTAACTCCCTTCTCAATCTTGAATTCTTCAGTAACTTTGTGTAGCATTACTGAGGCTGTGGCATTTTTATAAATGCTGTTTAGGAGACGGATGTACTCTGCATCTACTCCTTGCTTTTCCAGAACTTCTAGTGTAGAGGAGGTACTTACCGAGTCGAAGGTCTGAGCATAATACACAAAGCAGAGTCCTAGTGGAATCTCATATTCATTCGTTATGCTGATTAGCAGAATATATAGTTAGAAGATCAGCAGAAAATATATATATTTAAATAATTTAATTTGTTTTATACGCTGTATAGTAATATTTGACCTATATATTACCTTACATCTTATAAAACTAATTCAGTCATTTAAATAATCAATTATACAAATATTCGATTGCACGATTCGATTAGATTGTGGTGTTTTAGACACAAGAAACTAAAAAGAATGTATCTGTCTTCGCTTGCTCTCTTATTGACCGACTTTCCCGGCAGGTAGCCCGTGCTACATTCTTAGTTGTTAAGCCCATCACAGTAGTTTTGCAGAAGAGATGGGAGTTTTCAATGAAATGATCGATTTCCCGAATCGAATTATATCGTTTGCTTTGAATCGATTCATGCACGAAATCTTATTCGAAAGATCTGTCAGATCGGATGAGATCGGTTGTCCTGTCTGTTATCGGTTCTTTTGAATTGTTTACAACGATGTCTATTGTCTGGAATTGTCACATTACAATGGTTTTTTAGCATGTGTGTCTGTGAATACATCTCGTCTAAGCATCGATATGTTAAAATGAAAGGAACCCTCTTCATTGAAAGTAATAAGTGGGCTAGAATCAAAAAAAGCTGGCCAAGACGCCAAAATTGGTTTTTTTTGAGTGCGGATTTTGAAAGTTCGCATAGTTATTAAAAAGTGATTCAATTTTATGTTCCAGTTTCCAGTTTTTCGATATCTTTACGCATTAAAAAGATTCATGGCGTCAAACTTGAACAATTTTCACAGAAATGGGCAGTCTCGGATTTTTCGGATAAACGTTCAAGTGTGCGTTTTTGTGGAGGGTTTAAATAGATACGTTTGGAAGCAACAACGATGCAATGATCTACAAAAATTCGGTATCTTTCGACTGGTGTTAATTACCGCTCACAAAAATGAGTTTTTGCTCACTGAAAGCAACAAAATGGCGGACACCTTTTTCGGACAATTTTCGAGATAAAGTAAGGAATAAAAATAGGAAAGAGGCCTTAATGCATCAAGTCTCTTACACCATGTCATAGTCAGAAGTGTCTAGATGTGGAATCCGAAGAAACTGTTTCAATCTAGGTGCTTATTTGGGAGTTAAGCCTATTTATCGTAAGCGCGGCGCGTTCCGACTCACCGCCGTGGAACCCCCGAATGCAGTTTCGCTGTCTTTTTGGTGATATGAAGTCTAACGATTGGTCTCTTTCATGTTACATTCTGGATATTTATCCTTATATGCTATTATGCTTGTTAAACTTATAATCCACAACAGAGGAGGCCAATTTATCTTCTGATTCGATCGAATTGATATAAATCTTTCGACCGTGATCGGTGAATGATATGCGACTGAACAGAATGAAAATAACCGAATTAAGTCTGAATTAAACTGCTATACCAACACAGATTCTGTCCAGCAAGATAGTGCAATTGCCGAGGAGGCAGCAAACTATCCGATGGTGTTTTTGAACAGCTCTAGGTATTCCTTCTCATAGGTGGTGCAGTAAAAATGTTTTTACGAAATATTCACTCTACAAGCGGACTTTGCAATGGAATTAGAACGGTTATCAAACAAATGTTGTCACCAGTTACTTGGGTATACCATATATTCGTAGGAGGATTTTTCCACCCAGTGATCCTGACTTTCCCTTTTCATCAAGAAGAAATCATTTTCCTTTACGATGACCATCAACATCAGGCATGGAAAAACATTAGGTTAATTTGCTATTTATTTGCCATCCAGTAATTAACAAACTAACGTTGCATTTTCAAGAGCAAATTATTTCAGCGAATCAAGGAAAGTAAAAGTCTTAGAGGGTGAGATAAGGGAAAGTGAATAACTTTGTAGGAGGAAGCGCGCGCTATAAAACTGGAAAAATAACCGAAGTGAAGAATATCAACATGACTAAGACTGAAAAATATTAATTTTCACTTTAAGCAATAGATCTTATAAAATAGAATGTGCCAGAAAAATTCTCACAACCCGGATGCAAAAAGGGTCCACACAATCAATAGAAATAGTCGTACGAAATCGAAACAAGAACCAAAAGATGGAAAAATTGAACAAAGATTCTTAGTTAGATCGTAGAAAATCCTCATAGATTCAAAATGGCGAGAATTTTCATAAAATGAACGAAAATTTTGCCTGAGCCGTTGACTCGGGTACGTGATGGAAGTTGGACTCTCTTATTTAAGAATATCATTAAACTATAACTGCCTACTACTTTCCACGTCACATAATCGGTGGGCACTCCAGCTAGTTTTTAAATATAATCGAATATTTTCATATTAAAAAACTTATAAAATCATTATTATAAAATAATTTTTCCAATCAAATCAGAAAACGATACTATTGTGATATTTGGCATATATTTGTGAATGGGGAGTAGCTTAATTCGAGTTGGTAGTAAGGGTCACTTATCCGTTACTTAAATCCACAATAGGTTGACGGAGACACTTTTAGAGGGAAATAGAGATAGAGGAAGATCTCGTATGTAAAACAGGTAATGACTGATGTCAAATGTCCCAACTGTACATCGATAAGAAGAACAGGAAATTCAGGCGAGTGGAAGGCTGTTGCAATGCAATCCAATGACTGCAAACTAAAGAAGACGGTATATCACATGAGAGAGTTCCAGTTTAATTTGAGATATGATTCCCTTCTTTTCTCCCATCAATCCCGGAAAGGTAATCAATGGACTGATAAACAGATGAGTACTCACTTGTTCCGGCAGATGATGCATGCGGCAAAGCGAATCCGGAAATAAGAAGGATGTACAGGAGGAATGGATGAGACATCGTTGCGGAAACCTGTTCAATTAAATAATAAACATTCATAAAACATCCCCCGAAAAAATTAGAGATTATTGAAAGATTGTGAGTAGTTACTTTTGTACGATACGATTATTTATATTTATTTATTATTATATTATCGTATTATTATACGATTTTGTATGCGATACCATACGCCATATGGCGTATGACAGGGGTGGTGAAAATACCGAACTCCCTAGTTAGCTCTCTTACCTAATGCCATCAGGAAAGATGGACCAGAAATAACTATCTGTTCTCTATAATCTCGCGAAATCACTTTGACGTCCGTCCTCGAAAATTGCGTTCGTTAAGAACGGGAATCACGTCGATTCATCACATAAATCACTGCTCAAAATTTTATCGAATAACTTGTGCCTCATTTCTTCTATCCTCAAGAGATTCCCTCTTCACTCGAACAGTCCAGGAAGTTCATCGGGAGTCCGACCGAGAATCACTCCGGACAGCATGAATCAAGGAGCAACGGTTATTATTTTAAACACTGCTAATGACGGCAGCTGATTATGGCTAAAATATGTTGCCAATTGGAGATGGGTCATCGAGAGGTCTTTCGATTGGTTTGAGCTTTCAAAGAACTTTTCATTTATATTAACTCTATCTTGATTTTTGTTAATAATGGGAAACCTAAGGATGGATGAAAGAAATGGTTTATCAGTTGAAAAAATAAAAGAATGTTTTGCTTCGTTTTCTTGGAAGTTGATGATTTCATCAAAAGTGAACCAAAGATGATGAAATCAGTGAAAGGCAATAAAATATGAATGAAAATTCAATCAATCTGCACAACAAAATACACATTCAGCATAGAATTATTTAAATATCAATTTATCTTGAAATTTCAATCTGAGCTAAATATTAAAAATCTCTAATTTGAGGCTGATTACTATTCGTAGCGGAAGATATTTTTAAGAATGGTTTATAAAAGTGTCGATATTATGCCGATTTTCTGTGGATTTTTCAGATACTCTATCCTGGGAAGGGTTTCTCCTCAGGAGGGCCATATTCTCAACTCTTCTGGAACTTTTCTCGGCTTCGGGACTAGATCCTCACCGCGAGAGGGAGCCTCACCTGTTTTTCGTAAAACTGACCGTGTGTAGTACGATTTGAAACGTTATAAACTAGCAAATTAGGAAAGATTTGTCAACTTCGTCGTATGACTCTTCCAAAATAAAGCACCAGCGTCTTTTGATCGATGTTCTACGATGAAAATTAAGGTTTTGCATGTTTTCAAAATATCTAGTAACACATGATAACGTGGGTTTTGAAATAGCTGAGGACCTTGAATTGTTTTTGAACCTTGCTGTGTTATTTTTTACATCTAATATTTTATTTAACCTACAATTATGCGCTGTAAGTGTAATATATTAATGAATTTGAAAAGGGATAGGTTTGAAGTGCCATCTAAAATTAAAGAAACTGTGAAAATGAGAAATAGAAGGAAAATGCGCGACTATGGACAACGTGTTAATTTGGAAAATATCAATTTAAGGTTAGGATTTTTAGTTAAGTGTTAAACACGGGAAATCTTAATAACGAATACTATCTAAAGGGAAGCATGTCCGCCTTGAATTCGTGGATGAAGTATTCAGTCTCTTTGAACTAGCATAGATAATTTGTGACATATTTATGAAATCGTAATCATTAGTAAGTTAGGAAGATGATTTGGACGAAGAAAAGGTATACTGATTATCTTAAATCATTATTTTCCACATTTTAAGATCGTTGTAGAGATGATTACAGGATAACTTTGAAAAATACGTCTTAATCTCTAGTGTTAATCCTATAACAAAAAATTCTCTATGTCCTTACCTGATTGCCCTTTAACTGTGTCCACCGTAGAAACTAGCAGGAAATCGAGTTTTGACTTCCTTTTATAGGGCTCCTATTTTTCCTCCATCAGTAAAAACCCGATTCCAATCACCCTTATCTTCTACACATATATCTCGTCTCAGTTGAGGAAAACCATAAATACTGCAATTAATCAATTTGATTAGAGTTCAAGGAAAGCCAAGAATATTAATCTTTATACCTAATCTTTCCATCCACCCAATAATTTTGACTCGATTAACAATCAAGGAAAAACTTGTACGTAATCTATATTTCTACCTGAAAATGTTGATTAAATCCAAAGATAAGATTAGTAAGAGACACAATTTAAAGGAAAAGATGGATCAACTTAAATCAAACGATATTCACAATAGGGGGATATCGTTTGATTTGATTTTCCCGTGACAACTAAGCGCGTCTCCTTTTCAGACGTTATTAATTGGACGAATATACGGAAAATAATATCAATTTTTGACGCTGAAACGATTGTGTGGTAGCTCTTTTACCGATTGCTCATTAAACTGCAAAGGAATCGACGCTGAAAATTTTATTTCTATTCTGAAAACTGATTTGTGTTTCGTTATTTAGAGTTTAGCTTTCTGGTTAACCAATATTTTGAAATCCAAATTCAGTGTTGTGCATGTAAAATTTATTCTTTTACTAATTAAATGCATTCCATTGAAAATAAAATGCACTCATTTGGGAATCAAATATCTCACTTGCGAGATTGTAAACGACATGTAGTTACGCAAGGGATTTCCAGTCAGAGTATTCAAAAATAATCATTTAATTTATCATTTAGTAAATCATTTAATAAGATCATTCCTTCGTCTATAGATTCTGATTCATGGAGATTCGGTAGATTTTCCATTGATTGTAGCTACACAATAATATAGTAATCTTTGAAGATTATTCGTGAACTACGTCAAAATTTAGAAGAGAATATCCTATAACTTCATCCCCTGCTATCCTTTCAAAGGTCATCACTGCAATTAAGGTACGATTTCTTGCCATAACCCTAGGTAAAGCCACAGGAACCAATTAATTTCGAATAGCATCGTAGTTCACCTAGAATTAAATTCACATTCATCAATAAATATTATGATTTTTCTTTCTTTCGGAGGGGTTTACGAAAAATGCCACATATATTGAGCGATTCACATTTAAATGTCATTTTTTGACTTTTTCCTAATGTTGTTAGTTATTTTTATTTTATGACCTAAAGGAATTTTGTTTTTCTTTGCCTTATACCTAAATAATATGTAATTTATGATTACATCTAATGTTAAAAATTTAAATATTATGTTATTATTTAAATATTATGTTATTATTATTATTTAAATATTATGTTAGTCCCTAAAAAGTTGCGGCTGAGACTATGATCAAATGAACGGAATTAAAATTCGTGGTCAAAGATACATTCGGAGATTTAAACATAGATAAAAAACATTTATTTTCAACAAAAGAAACAAGAAGTACAGCAAAGGATAAGTAAAATCTATATAATCAGGTTGAAAGTTCCTACTACCTGCAGGAAAATTTCTAAGAATTATCTCCGTACTAGATATTAAGTCTAAATGTCGATGAATCAGTTATCAATCGGTCATCTATTTGTAGCTTCCATGGGAGAGTGCGGGAAGAATATGTGGCTGACCTCCGCGTAGCATTTGTAGAAACAAAACCTGACAGAGTAAACAAACACTGGGGCCGAAACATGTTTCCTTCTTTGGTGAACAAAGAAGTTGTAGATGACTGCCAGTAATCGCCCTCTGTAGGAGAACTGAACATATTCTTGTGGTTTCCAGCACACCGACTAGGAGTGGTGAAGCCAATGCTGTGCACCAGGTGCTGAGGCCTTACTGATAAGGTTTGTGCATTCTCTTGCCATAATACTGCAGCAAATAGAGGGAGAACGAATGGCGCCTGCCCCTTATTATGGACCAATAAATTGAAATGGATATCTATTTTTACGATAAAGACACGACGTATATGATGTTATTTTAAGGAGTGTCTTCGATGAAAAATTTGGGAAGTCCTCAGGTCTAAATGTCCCTCTCTTTAAGAAGTTTCAGAACGACTGGCCTCAAATTAACTGGAAGAGATTTAAAGCCGGAATACAAGACTGGCAAGCTCGAAAAGTGCGAAAGCACTGTTTTCCCTTGATTTTAGCGATAGATTTTGATTTTATGAACCATATAAGATACTCCTTTATTTAATCAACTTAAAATGGGAATTATTTTAATTTAAAATTATTTCCATTTCAAATTCGCAATATTCAATTCCAGTTCAATAAATTCAAGTTCAAGTTGAGAAAAATGGACCATTCCATCACCGATAACCTTATAAATTTTGCACCAAAAGATGATAATTTATGGACGTTAAAGTAATGTTTTAAACAGAATAAAAATTTAACTACTAGATACTTCAATAAGTAAGTAAAGTAGTTTGGATTCTACAGTACTCGAAGGTTAAGTCGCATGAAGGTGCGTTTAACAGTTTGTGAACAACTAAAATTGCCATGCCTTTTATTTTGTTCTTATATCATAGAATATCTCGATAGTTTAGCAACAATCAACTATATTTCTAATATCTTCACAGAGATGTACTTGTGATTTTTGCAAACCGACTAACAAATTAATAAATATTCCTTTAGACCTGACCTGCCCTTTTCTTTATCACCTCTTATCGTTCTTTGATTAGCTGCCAGTGACACTGCAGATTACGCACACAAATATAATAATATCTTGAAAATATCTCGCATCAAATTCGTTAAGCTTGAAAGCGTCATTGAAACATAAGTATTCATTCTTTATCCTATATTATTATAGTATTTTCCTCCTACAAAACGGCGAAAACATCAAGATATTTATCAGTTCAGGGGAAAGGATAGGGAATGATTTTGGGAGGTCATCGTTTGTTTATAAAAAATTACGTTTAAATTGGTTCATTTCACCTCGAGTATAACGTATTTTATAGTAGGCGACAACTTTCTACATCACATTTTTAGCTTTAAACTCTAATAAGCCCGCTATAAAATTTTATAGCACGAGTATGTTATGAATTTTAATATTATAAAGTGTAATTAAGCTTTTTTACGGAAGAGTTCACGTTTTCGAGACACTCCTTTGATTTCTCTCTACACTGGGATTCTTGCTACAGTGTCTCTAAGTACTTCATTATGTGTCTGTTTCATTGTTTGTTTTCTTCTTCTCTTGTAGAGAGCTGCTCTTTTCTCTTCGCTCTGAGCACATCTATTACCTCCCGTCATTATCTTCACACTGGTGTTGCGTATTCAATCTCTTTTCGTCAGTGGCATCCGCAGGAAAATATTATCATTTTAATTTGTATTTAATGGTAATGGTGGAATTAGAAAATGACCTTTGAGGCTAGATACCAAAAGAAAGGTCACTTAACCAAAAGAAAATTGTAAAAAAGGGTTGCGGTCACAATTTGCATGCATGTATTCAATATATTTCAGTCAATAATAATTGAAACTTATAATAAGATTTATTTTAATAAGTCAACGATGAGATTTATTTGAAATTAAATTTAAAAAGTCTTATTGATTTCGCTTAAGTATTATGAACACGAATAATGTAAATTATAACCTTATCTTACACATGCTTAAAAAAGACGTACTATAAGTAAGATTTTTAAATGCGCTAATTATAATTTAAGTTCATTTCGAGTTTTTGGGAGAGTATTTATCCCCCTAATGTCCATTTTGCGGAAGCCACTGCTTCTTTCGATTCCATATGGCATACAGCTTCATTTACTTATTTTTGTCTAGATATTCTGAATTATCCCTACGTTTGGTATAATTTCACTCCATAAGTTGTTAAATTCATCGATTCGGTTGTATTTTTATTTATACCGTAAAAAACAGTTAAGGAACTTTGTTAGGAGACGAAGAGCTTCTTAAGCGGGATATCTTTATAACCTTGTTGCATAATGCTGGCTGCATAATGCTGGTTGCATCACATAATATTTTCGAAGAATGATCTGCTCTTCTCACAAAGCGAGCGACTTAGTTACTTAATTTCGGTAATTTTTCATTCCATGATGAAGTAGGTTTTACCAAACAGACAATTGGGGAAGAAGATTTTTTTAATAGAAGAGGCAAAAAAGCATCACTTACTCTTTCTCTGTCTCAGAGTCTAGGATCAACAGCCCACGAAACACCCCTTTTCTTTTCTTATTATGGTCACTTAATAAGATTATGACAAGGAAAGGAAAAACCGAAAATTGGCATTTCAATCTACATTATGCCTTGAGAAAACCTGATAGAGATGATCTTACTATATCTCAGAATCCATATCGGCTCCAACAGGGGAATGAAGATTGTTTTGCTTCGCGATATCTTATTTTTATTTTCACAAAATTAGTCATTCAAAAGGACCCGTAAGGAACCCTTTTAGAGACGGCGATACAGATATCAAAATTTTTGATGCATCAAATGAGGCAGGTTGCAGTGCATCTGGGGAAGGGAAAGTCAGCTTTTTAAACGGGTAGGAGAGCGTTTTAAGCGGTTCCTTTACTGTGAAAGGTACAGTGAGAAAACAGCCTCTCAATGGGGATAGCATCTTTTACTGTATTATTGTGAATGATAAAATATTTTCTATGGATTTTTGCATAATCGTTAGAAACGTATCAATGGCCCGTCATTTTCAAATTAAGATCACATTTAGAAGCATTTTTGACGTGTAACGGCAGGAGTACAGGATAAACATCGCTCATTGAATTGTGTCCCGCAAGGTTCTTTTCAGATGGATATTTTACGTGATCATCACGTCCATTTTTCCAGATTCCCATCCTATACTTTATCCCCCTTTACAATATGCGCTTTTGATAGAAATTCTCCAAGAACATGGAGAGAAATTTTTCTTTAATTTTTATTACTCTGTGGAGACGCATACAAGTGGGAATTGAGAACAATGATTCCACTGCACGTCGACTAAATGGATAGCTGTTCTTACGGCATCAAGCGGTGCGTGTATCTATTTGCTTCTCCTTCTCCAGCATTCAATATCCATTAGGAAGATGATTCCCCTAGTTTCCTCCTGAGGCGCTCTTTTACTTTTCCAACAGTTGGAGTTTTACTCCCACAGTGCGGACGATCTTTTCTCTGCGGTTTTATTAAGCAAATGCGCCTGTAAAAGTGAACTGCTTCCTCTATTTTTTTTATTTACGCTTGGAGTGATGTGAAGCTCGGGTTCGAATGAGACATTCGCTTGAAAGAATTCGGGCGAAGAAAGAGAAGTTGATGTGTTTTTGACAAATAAAACTCTAAATATGTACGTACATTTAATGATTGGGATGAAGTATTCATGAAATGATCGTCCTTAGGTGTTAACAAAATAAAATCTTGGAAATAATTATTCCCATGAAATAGGGGTCTCCATTTAAACGACGCCGTTTTGCTGAGTGATTTATTTATTATTATTTATCGATGAGTACCGTAAGAAATGCATTTATGGGTTAAGAAATTATTTTGAACTCAAAAAATAGATATATGTAAAAATCACCTTAGTTGCTAGAAGATTGTGTACTTAAATCGAAGAGAATTTATTTGAAAGGATTTAAAATTATTCGATCTGAATAAGTCCTCATTTCAAGGTTTCGTGAAAATCATAGAATAAACTTCCTCCAACCAACTACCCTAACTAAAGAATATGCCTGTTTGAAACAAAGGTCATATTCGTCATTATCAGATATCAATCTTCTAGATTATTTTCGTAAAATTTCAAAACAATTAATTTTTAAATTTAATAATGCCTACAATCTCACAATCTACAATCTCAGTTATGGGAAACAGCTGATTACTTTCATCATGCAACATTCACAGATTGCTTGTTCTCATGAGCTGCGATGAATATTTTACACTTGGATTTGGATTTTAATGTTATGATTGTTTATTCATATTCTTTAACTGCATTTACTTGCAATTTAATCTTCAATTAATATTATGTATTTCTTAATATATAAACAGTGTTTTCACGAGTTTAATACACTTTTGCGAATAATTTTCCGCACAGTGAGGAATTTTCCCTCCTTCAGCCTTTTTCGAAAAGATTTTTCCGCAACCCAAGCATTTTTATGTTTTTTTATATCTTTTTTCTTAGTTATAAATATTAAATTTAACCGACTGTAAACAATTGAAATTAGATAGAAGTGATGCCAAATTTGGAAAACTCGCTTTAACAACGAGTTTATTCATTCATTTTATTCTTCCATTTATAATTTATTTAAGCTGGCGACATAGAATTGGAAAATACATTTGCGTGTATCTTAAGATCCATAATTTTTATCGTCATCACTCCTTTGCTTTAACTCGACGCGAAGGAAAATCTGCAAAACTCCAGATAGAGTGCTGAAAATAAAAATACATTCATGAAAGAATCTGCTTGGTCCCGGAGGATGAGCGTATCATTTCTATTATCGAAAACGAATGCAGCCAACATTGGTTGTATGTATTTTCGTACTCATTCTTAAAGAACGAAAAGAGACGCTGTGCCCTCATAATTTAAAAGTTGTCCCAAAATATCTGGAGAGGTAGATTCTAATTTTCTGGCTATACATGGGTGGTCTGAAAAGTTTCCGACATTTCGCCATTCCTCGACATGTTTTCTGAAAATTTTCTGAAGATTTCTGAAAAATCTGGGGTCGGAAACTTTTCAGACCACCCTCGTACACGGCTCTATTTCAAGTTTCATAACTATATTTTCGGTAAATTTCGAAATCATTCAAATGCCAACTCTCTGATCAAATAAATCACTTATAGCAACACATATATTATTTGAGATAGAAATTTACCTAGACGTGACGATAATTGATCAACTGTAGTATGCTTCTATAAAGGTCGTTCTCTAAACATGAGTATTTTTCACATGTTCAATTTTATGGTGCTGAGTTTGCGAGCATCACAGCGCGCTCAGCAATAGTCTTTCGACCTCTCTGTTTTATTCAATGACTGAACTAAATATTCACCAAGCGAACGAGGTCTCCTTGAGCCGACTCTGTCGATGAAGTGTCTTCCTCGAATAGAGAAAGAAAGCGGCGGTTCCTAAGAATTACTCAATGCGCATATCGGCGACTATGCCGTCATCCTTGTAACGCCGGCTCTTTCTCTATTTGAGGAAAATTCTTTTCTTAGACGTAGTCAGCTAACGGAGAATTTTCGACTTATTATTCATCAATAGCCGAGTTACGATTTCATTTCTTTCATTCACCAAGCGCTTTATTTTAATGCTCATCAGATACTATTTAATGTCTTCATGACCTCCGTTACACTTGTGGTGCAGTTTAAGTAGTTATCAAATTTGCAAAATTGTTCAGATAATTCTCGAAACGTCATTTTTTATCGTTATTGTATAAAATGACTCACAAATAATTGTCAGAATATTAGTTAACTCTATAAGAGGTCTTACACCCTTTATAGCGTTAACTAATATTCAAAACCATCAAAACATGGAATTTTCGAAGCAAATATTTTGAGATGGTTCTCATAGATTTAAGAGAAACCTTTACGAAATACAATATTATACCTCATTTCTGTTACAAAATACAAAATATCGTTTTTCAAATAAGATTTAATAATTTGCTTTGAGCGACAAGAAGCTGAAAAGTTTCTCACACTTAAAATTTTGTCAACTTAGATATGATTTCCATATCTTCTTTAATAAAGAGATAGTAGAGAGTATACCGCTCACGGAAATCTCAATGAGTGTGACATCTCTCACGAAGTATTACCCTTGGTTAGGGTCTACATTGTGTGCCAAGAGATCAAAGCCGTGAAAGAAAAAAGTGACTTCACTTGATTAATAACTTTTTTCTTCTATTAAATCAGCGTCGAGGGTTAAACGACTTCAAATCCAAGGGAAATCAAAGAAACTCATTTGTCTTCGTTAGCATCGGTTTTATCGGGAAAATACTTGACGATGCGATTCCTTAAACGAATGTGTTGTTTGCCGTCAATTATCGGCCATACATTTCCGATGGAACGGAAGAAGGATACCCAAAAGTCGTCAAAGATCCGCTGTGGATTTTCGGAGATGGACTGGAAAGTGAAAGAATGGAAATTGATTTGAGAAAGGTTACGGAGAAAGCCTTACTGCACTCGAAAATTACGGTAAAAATTTCCGGCTGAATGAATCATTCAGCATTGGACCCCCTGTGATCATGAAAGCATTGCTTTCGAAATGCGCATTAGGGATTCTGAATAACTGGTGACCGCTAGGCGATTATCCGTTTCGCGGGAATCGCCCTAGACGGTTGCCGCTGTCGGCGCTTGGAGAACCTTTGTCTCTTAGTTCATTGAGCGCCGAGTTACTTTTTTCTTTCTTCTATTCCTGTTAATCTTGTTAAGTTGATCTAAAGCATGGATCGTAAAAGTATTTATTAATATCTGCGATATATTCTTCTCCCGACGTGAATATGAAATTGATAAATTATCCCTATTAATATGGGGAAGGTTAAAATCCCCTCCTACAACAATGATAGGATCCCTCATTTTCTTCCAAATGATCTCAAGTGATTCGGCTAATTCCTGTATACATTCAATGTTGCCATTTGGGGGCCGATAAAACGAACAAAAGAGTACCTTCCTTCCGTTCCGTCCAAAAAATTCGTTGGGTTAAAATTCGATGAATGGGGGTTCGAATCCCCGTGTGAGCCCACGAGCGAAGTGACCTCGGATGTCGAAGCACTTTTAACATACTAACTACTACTATTCGGATCTTCCACTGGCTCGAAAGCTGCCCCTACGTCACAGATCATTCTTTACGCCGAGATACAGACATTCCTTGTATTTATATTACTTTTACTGTTATTATTACTGTTTTCTGACCCCCCATGGATCGCTACCTTATCGTGGTGATGAGGATTGTGCATTCCCTATTATTATGCACTGATGGAGGATACGTATCGCCAAATATTTCTGGTTGTTACAGCAAAGCAGAGGAAGCGTTTAGTGGAGATGATACAGATGTCATGTTGAAAATGAGAGTTGAAACAATAAAAATTGCAAAGGTGGCAAGAGTAATAATATTGAAGGTATGGGAGAAAGAAGGAAGGAGCCTACGGATACATCAGATTGCAGAAAATCAGAATTGTGGGATAGAGGAGATTCAAAGTGGCTGAATCGTGAGCTTCAGATTTGTGGTCAGAAATAAGGAAGGTAAAGAAATTAAGTGAAAAAGAAAGACATTTTCATGGCTGCCGTGATGAAGATTGTTCTCTGAATTTTGTGTTTTGTGTTTTCTATGTAGTTCATTTAAGTCTTTTTCTTGTGATTACGTCAATTTTTCATTAAAAGATACATATTCTAGGAGATTTAATTTTATTTGGTAATTCCTAAGCTTCTATTTGAATCCCATCAAACTCAGAAAGGAATGAAAAATTCTACTCTTTCCGAGGTTTTTACATGTTCGCGGGTACAGTGTTAAAATAAAATATCCGTGGCGTATAAATGCAGTGAGGGAGGTTTTGTAGGAATACAGCAATCAGACCTCTGCTGTGCAATGTGTACACTGATGAATTCAGATGTTGACAGCAAAGTTAGGGTGTTTGCGGACAAAAGAGGGAAGACACAGGCAAAAGGTGTTAGGTGACTCAAAGAGTATAAGGTACTAATAAACGAAGGCATTTAACAGGGAATGATATAGACCACGGAAAAGCAGAACACTTATTTATGTATGTAATGATGATACATCAAGTAGGTTTATGTAAAGCTACCACTCTCTGAATATGGATACCTTATTCCATATGATTTTTAATTGCTTCTCATTTACCCGCAGCTACTCTTCGTTCCCTCAGCAAAGTTTTAACTCTTTCCTAACGAAATTTTCGTCACCCAACCCTCATCGTAAATTATTTTCACGCATGGATATCACTTTAAAGCCACTTTAGTTGGCACCACTACTGCTCGGCAAATCCTTCCCTTTCGCCACTTGATGCAACGGAAGGTTCTTCACTAAGAACCCGCGTGAATAATTCTATTATTGATGTCAAAATTCGCAAAGGGGTTGTATATTACTAATTGCAAGTTAATTGAGGAAATTAATTCAAAATTACACAGAGAATGTAATCGAATTACGGCATCAATCTTATACCGTAAAATACGTGACCCGTCTATCATAGCCATCTAAATTTTCCATCGAATTGTTGCAAAAGAAGACTCAATTGTTTATTTAATGTTCCGCAGTACCAGAGGCATTTCAAGAAGCATTTTCTGTAAATATGATTTCGGAACGGAACATAACATGGATCATTTCTCGTGGATATATTTATTCATTAAGATTTGTATATCAGGTACAGATTATTGTGGTGTTTAACGCTAGAATATAGGGGATGAATTAGTAGAATTTTTAAATTTGTTATCAAGGCTATGAATAATAAAAGAAATTACAATGAGGTAAGTTGGTACATTTTTAAGGATAGGACAGAGACATTTAACTTAAATAAGGATAGTTAAGGTAGAAACTTGATTCAGCTAGGTACCTTAAAACGTGCGCGATCTTAGATTTATACGGTCAAAAATGTCGTAATAAAGGTGCAGATAAATTCCGTTTAATAACGCAATTAGAGGCTGGACCCCTGTAATTGCTTTCAACGGAGTCTTTCTGTATTTCAACTAGGAGTTTTCGTTGCATTTCAAATGAATACGTAATTTTGTATAAAGCTCCGTTTATTTTTGATCTAGAGAACACTCATAAGGAAACTTTTGGTAAATTTGAGAGATTCTTATTTCTAGATCATACCTACAAATTAAATGTTTCACTTTAGGGACGCCACCGAAACAACCAATGGAACAAATTTTGTCTATCAAAACTAATTCTGTTTACGTTTATCGCTGGGGTTAAATCAGTTCCTTATTTCTCATGTGACTGCATTTTCCTTTCGGGCAAATTCTAATTTCGCGCAATTCTTTCTCCCTCGGGAAACTGAGGGCAGGACTCTAATATATTGAGGCGCTGTGAGACACGCACGTTTTCCTTTCGAAATTTCCCTTTAAATTCGCACAATTTGTTCTTTTTAATGAAGATGAGAGATTTCACTTAAAATATTTCTTTGTATTTTGTTAAGTATTAACCCCAAATAGTTCGATGGTTAAATTTAATAATGTATTTATAATTTATAAATACACAAAATTTCCGGTAATATAGTTGAAAGTTTTAGAAAAGTACCATACTCGTACACCCCACTCGAGCATTCATGTTACAAAAATTGACGTGAGCGCTGAAGGGTTAATCTCATTATTGTTTTCCGGGTATAGTGATCTGGATTTTTAAGCTTCGAATGTCGTTACGCACGGATTCCATGAACGTAGTTTTTTTGGCATCGTAGGTATTATATTCTAATCTCAACTGATAAATATGAATAAATATTGAATATTAACTTTTCTGCGACTGATGTGGATGAAATCTAAACGCAAAAAATCGTTTGCTATCAGGTTTATAGGAAATTTTATGCCGACAAGAGTTTCGCCAAAATGAATCAATACTCGGAAATAACTTAACGTCCTAATTATATTGATCGTTATCGGGCATTAGTGATGATTCCGTACACTCATAAATAAACATCCAAATTTTTTCTATGAATACTCCAAAATAAAGTTATGATATCCAAAAATATAATATCGCAAAATTTGGCAATCCTTTAAATAAAACGACCGTAAATTATTACCATGAGACATTGTTCAAACAAACCATGCGGCAGAGGGCATAAAAATTATCCCCAGTTAAGAAATCTCATATTCAAATGGGGATGATTATTACTCTCGCCGATAGCTTTCATTTCGGTCGAAAAATCTGATATCGCTGGAAATCATGTCGAAGACTTCTTCTCCGCATCTTTCCGACGAACTGCCACTAAATCATCGGCCTTAGAAGTCGTTCTTTGTTTGAAAGTAGCGCAAAAATGACGATCTTAGAAGTGGGACGTTGCTGGCAGAGGAAAAATTGAGTTCGTTAAAAAACTGTAGCATAGCTTTAAAAGTTAGGCAATCGACTCCGAACAAAACATCGCACATCTCTTTCACTCGACATTTTCTCGTTATTCCAATTTTAGTCATTCTTTCGAAAATGACGCACCGACGTGATTACCATAGAAAATCGTCTACTCCCGCGTCACCTGGTATTTTAGTAGTTTTTTCTTTCGTTGTATTACGTACATACATAGACCATAAATTGATTTAGTAATGAAGGTGTCAACGTGACATCGTGAAAGTTCTCCCTTCGAATTTCCGTTCAGTTAGTTTTATTTTCGACGTCATCTGAGAAACAGGAGTGGAGAGATAGTCGAAGTAAGCAATGGGGCTTAGGTTATTGCTCTCTTTTTCTTAATTTTTCATCCGAATTCCTTTATATAATCAATCTGTGAAATATTCCTTGGATGAAATTACCTCGAAATTCTTTGGTTTAAAGTTTTCTTAAAATATTTTGGGTCATCCAACTCTTGGGTGAAAAATTCTTTGGCGAATGGTCTTGGGTGAAAAAATCTGTGGAAGGAAAACTCCTAGAAAAAAATGAAGAAGAAAAAGTCTGCCGGAGCCGTGACTCGAACTCAGATCTTTCATTTACCGGGCGATTGCTTTACCTAATTAAGCTACCACTACGGAACAATTCTCCTTCATTTTCTAATTTTCATGATGAGACACGGTAGGCTTCAGAGGTAGGGTAGAAATCTGTTCCAACTTTTAATATATCAGTCATTTTTAATTCAACTTCGGACGTAGGCCTCCCTAAGCGCTTTCCAATTTTCCATATTCTGAGCTTTCCTCTACCATATCACCCATAAGTATTTGATGATTTTCTTGTTCCATCAGTCCTTCGGTCTTCTTCTTGGCCTCTTCACATCTCTTGATGTCTAGTTCAGAACTGCTCTTGTCCAACGTTTGCTGTTTCTTCTCCCCATACGCCAATTTCAAGGTTCTATCTACGATCTCTGCCACTCCTGTCTTCATCCTTTCTTAGGTGCTGCGTTTCCTGTATCTTCTTGTTATCCCAATCATACTCCGTTCTGTACTTTTTTGTGTTGTTTGGAGTCGCTGGGTTATTGTTGCGTTTATAACCAGGTTTCACTTATATACGTCAACACTGGTAATATTCATTGATCGAAGACTTTCTCCTTCAATATCATTGGCATTTTTGACTCCGTAACATGTGCATTCCTTCCGAAGGCACTCCAGCCTAGTTTCGTTCTTCGAATCACTTCATTGATCCTGTTAATCTCTTTCGTTGTTCTAGATTGAATCATATCTCATATAAGATGATATACGCGGTCGCGGCGAGTTGTCGTAGACCCCGGACATGTTCTCTCGATATAATCATGTGTTTCATTTTCGTCCATATATATATTCTATGGTTAAATAATCCCTGGGCGAACCTTCTCTTGGGAGAGAACGCAGAAAGAGAAAGTGATCAGCGGCATTCAGAGCGTTCTCGCTTGTGAAGACGGTATTGTTTAATGTTCTTCCCCACGCATTAAGAAATCTTCCCACTTGACCGAAAATCACTCCGCGTCATTACGGGTGAATGGTCCGTACGGAGAGGTCCCTCTGTCCTGCGCCTGACGGGATTAAAATCTTCCCAACGATTTCCCTTCTTCATCTCTAAGGGATCAATGAAGAAACAAAGCACGGAGATTCAATCTTCTCCGCAGCTGACGATGACGTTCCCATTATCGGACTCCTCTCTTTATATTCATTCATAGATGATCTCGAAGATGCTGTCCGAATTCAACGCAAGACTTTTCCGGTTTCGATCAGACGAAAATTCATAGCACATATTAAACTTTCACCGAGAACTAAGAACTCTTAGAAAATCTTACATGCAATTATCAACCTAATCTTATGTTCGAAACAATCACGCTATTACTTTCTGCTTATGAACTTAAATACCATCCACATAGTTTTGAATCATACCTCAATTTATGTGTACATATAAATTATTCGTGTAAGTACACTCCATCTTGAGTCCGATGACAGATGGGAAATAAGTGGAGAAAAGAAGGTGTTTGAGAGGAAACTACACACCGCATGCGTCATGCGCAAAAAGCGATTTCTAATTCAAACGCAGGAAAGTATTCGCGCGTAGCTGTTCTTCTTAGAAGCTCTGCCTCCCCTTTTCTTTTGAGTTGCCCACCTGCGCAGTAGGCTATTGAATGTCAGACTCAAGTTTGAGAGCGAATTGAGTTTACAGTCATTTGTAAAAGTCTGTGAGCAATTTTTGTCCCTGCTCTAGCGGCCGAATAGAGGCGTTACAATTTTCTCTTGGCAGTACGTGATTTGCAGATTAGAAGGAAAACAAAGGAGGGGTACATGTTTTAGAACTTGTAAGGGGAAAGAAGGAACCGATGTAGAATGACAGGAATCGAATCCAAAGAGAACCAATTGGAAGGATCTTGGATGGGACGTTGGTTGACCGGAAGGAAAGGATTTTCGATTTCTTCTGGAAGAGGAACCGTGAGCTGATTGCCAGGTACTTGGACCACTGATCAAGTAATTTCAGTGTTCATACTGACATTTTCGCTCTTTACTCTTCTTTTAGATATTTCTAATTTCCTTTTTTAATTCAAATAGGTCTTCAATCTCTTCTTATGTGCTCTTTCGCTTTCACCCTCACTCTCCGATAAGTACTTTTGTGAGAATCTTCGACGCATCGCTCGTCAAGCTCATTTCATGCTCATTGCTCATTTTTGTCTGCCCTCTTCCTTTTATGTATTGAAGCAATTAGGATCTCTCGTAAATACACCAAAAAACTACATTTATGTAGAAGTCAGACTATTTGTAGAGTTTATTTAGAACTTTACCTCTTAATTTATTAGTATTTGATATAGTGTATCATCAATTCAGACAGTTGGCTTTCCTGCTCTCAAATCCTAACTGCAATAATTCAGCTCTGAGAATAGAATCTACTTGGATAAAATATAATAGCGCAGCCATTACTTCATGGTATTTAGACACATAGGAAAAATCCCATGATGAAATACTACCTCACAAAAATATAAGAAAAAACTATCAGAAAACACGACCATAGGGTCATGAGGAGAACCTAATGACGTAGTTCTTTTACAAAACCAGGATCATGTTTTACTTATATATTTTTGGTGTAGTATTAAATATCGCCATCTTGGAATGGAACCTATTTCTCTCATGTTATCTTACTTTTCGATTATTGACCATACATAAGAAATTAGCATGTATATGCCTGGATGTGGAACCAGGGCGTTATTAAAGTAAAATTCTTTATCAAGCGTTTTTTTGTAATTTATCAAATGTTAAAAGAGTGGAATGAGATAACATCCAATTCCAAAATGACTCCTCTGAAAGTAATATACTTCCGAGATTACGACTAAACTAAACAATAGGAAAAATTAAAAAAGTTATTATAATAGTTCTAATGATTATTCTTATTACATGCTAAAAAAATTACTTAGATATATAACTAATTCTGGGGTTTCTGGAAAGCCATGCGCGTTCGACTTTGGCGAAAGCGGTCCCGGGTTCGATTGCCAGTGGGAGCCCACGTGCAAAATGACCTCAGCCGTCAAAGCATTTTTGATAATACTACTACCACGATAACCAATTTAATTAGGTTAATTTTTTATAAAATGTTATAGAGGGACGTTCCACCAGATTTCAATGAACATAATCTATAGTTACACTCATCAAGTACGTGTGAAATAAGTGACGTCTTTGATACACACAGAGCGCATTGCAGTGATATCGAACTTTCAGGTTGTCCTGTGAATGCTTTGTATCATCTATACAGTAAATCCTGCATATGCTGCGTCGTATAATTAGAATTCTGGCGACTTTAAAAACGATGCCTGCCATTTAACAGCCGTAATAGCGGCTTAATTAGGGACGTCCTTTATTCACGTCAGCTTCTCGTGTATTGTGATACTACAATGAAATTGCCGTGCTTTGACATCCCTCGGTTCACTAGATGGCGCCACTAATCGAGAGCATAACAATTGACGGACACCACCAGTCCTACATCACTGCAAACTCGCTCTGCCCCATGAATAATTTTTAAATATAATCAAAGGACAATATTTTATATAAAAACTATTGAAATCATTGTGATATAATAATTTTTCAAAATTTAAATTTGGAAACAACATTAATGGGATGTTTGATGGTGTATGTGTGGAGGAGCTTAGTTCGGAAGTGTCGGTGATCCTAGATTATATTATCTTCTTCCATTTGCTTCATCTGAAGCGAAATTACGGCACATTCGATGGATCAAAATGCAATTTTCCATTTGCTAAAAACAGAAAAGAGTTAATTAAAACTTTTAGGCCAAAAAGATCCAAGGATCGTGATGAAAGATCCATCAATTACTGCAGGTTCGTTAAATAAAATTACATTACTACGTAAAAGTTAATCGGCTTATCCTAAATATCATAATTTAAATGTGATTTTTATTCAAAAGAGAGACTAACGTACCAACTAACATTCTTTAATCACGCTAATGGCTTCTTCTATCGTAAGAAACAAATGAGTATTGCAGGCTGACTATCCCCAAACTGAAATAAGACAAGGTTTTTTTTTCGGAATTTGTAATCTCCCGGATTTTGAAATTCATGCATGATTCTGTGCAATATAAGATAATCAAGGTAAAGTAAAACCATCACAAAAGTCAATTTTATTAGACATGAAACATGAAGATGCAACAAGAAAACAATGTCGATGAAAATACTGATGGACTATGAAGTGGATTCTATGAGGATGAAAAGAATATTTCTCTTATTTTGCTTATGTTATCATCTGCCTCTTTCCCAAAGGTTTTTGGGATAAAAGACATTATTGTTTCTTGAAAAAATGGAGTTTAGACCGTTTTTAATGTCATCCAAACTTATAAAAATAACGGGTAATAATGAAAAGTGTGCTGATGCGATTATACGGATTTCTGAATTTCGGGATACCTATATATCCTTTCATTAGGTATCGGAACATTCATGTTCGCTGCACTTCCATTCATTCCGCATTTGAAACTCGCCGCATTTGCCCTTTTCCCAGCCACCGCTACCCTCTCTGCCAACTCATGCATTCATTCCTAAAGGCACTCCTGCGAAATACATCAAGGCTTCCGACCCTTTTCAAAGTCACTCCCAGAAGTGGAGGAACTTCAAGAGATTCTATTTGAATATGCTGGCCAATTACGTCATCGCGCGAATTAGGAAACTCATTACGTCTGCAAGTCCTAGTTTAAGGGAGACTTCTAATTAATCTTTTTTCCACCGCTTTGAATTAAAGCTCGTTTCTCGCATCCTTAAAGTTTTCTCGCGATCATACAGCCAGTCATCCAGCCATGAGACAATGCTCTTTTAATCTGTATATAGACGAATGCAAGTGTTGTTAAATATGTAAACAACTACAGTTTCTGAAGCAATTTGGTTGATATATTTTGGAAAAGGTAAGATGAAGAATGGAAACCAAATGAATTAAGCTTCGAGCCGATGAAAGTGTAACTACATAGGATTTTAGGAAGTTAACACAGAGATTAGCAAAACATAACGTTTTACTAGGAAAATATAGGAATTTTTGTTTGAGAAAATACGAAAAATGAACAGTTGTGCCATAGATAATATTTTGGTATATATATTAGCAAATGGGTATGTATTTATGTTCACTTAACACCCGAAAATCAGCTATAAGGCAGGATTGAATTTTCATTTATTTTTAAATACCGGAACCCTGTAGATGATCGGCATTTATCTTCCAAATATTATCCCAGGTTCGACGCTTGGTCACTATGAAGACTCTTAGTAGACTTAGACTCTTAGAATTGCAAATGAAATCCGTTCTTATGCTCTAAAGAATTTATCTCTTTCTGAAAAATTATACTATAAATACTTAGATAGCTTTGTAAGATAAGTAAAATCTACATATTTCATACCATAGTATAATAATAAGCATCATTGTCAAGAAGAGTAAAACTCAGTTTAAACACTTGTCGAGGGGATAAAAGAAAACAGCTTTAGAAGCGGGATAGTGTTATAAACGGGTTACGAAAACTCTGTATTTCTTTTACGTTAGATAAGAAAACAAAAAAGAATGGCATTGCAGCTCATTGAAATTTAAGTAAAAGCTTTATACCTTAAAACTCATTTGCTTTGCCTCATTTTCCGCATACAAAATAAAAGAATAATTTTTGAATTTATTAGAGTTTAACTTTTTAATTTTGAGTTAATACCTTTTTAAAGGAGAATGCTAACAATAATTCAGTTCTAATTTAATCTTTCGAATAGATAATTGAATTAGGTTTCCATAACCTTAAGATAGTATTTTCGACCTATTCTTTTGAAATATGGTCACGTAGAGGATGATCTATCCATTGATAGCTCATTTCACCTGTGGCATTTCTCCTTTCATAGCAGTAATTTCCTTTTCCGCCACACTCGCCGTCGTGGAGCTGCCGTCGTTCACAGCGCTCTACTTCGCTCCAATCTTTACGAGAGATATCCATGGGTGGTCTGAAAAGTTTCCGACATTTCGCTATTTCTCGATATGTTTTCTGAAAATTTCTGAAAATTTTCTGAAGATATCTGAAAAAATCTGGGGTCGGAAACTTTTCAGACCACCCTCGTATGTTTCACCTGCGAATGTATAGAGAAAAACAGCCTTTTTAAGACTACCGTGTTTACAGTCATACTTCGATTCGGGTATTGAGATCAAACAGTAACGCGTTTTCATCCGGAGAATGTTTCAATAAGTCTAATTTTAGATTACTACAACTGCAATGAGTGGGCGATATTTGATTCATAATATCTGAATATAGCATTCAAAATCTAGTCGTTTAATATTCTTATCTCTTTATTATAATGGAGAATATTTTTCGTAGTTCAACGGTTGGGATTTTAATTCTCCGTAGCCTCACTCATACTTTCATTCTTCTGTGCAATCGACTTAGTATTAAAATCATTGTGGTTTTCAATCAACTATCAGCGAGTTTCCATGCAATTGATTCTATTAAGCTATGTCCACGGCTGAGGGGGAGTAAGATAAATATCGTATTTTAAGGCAAGAGGAAGTAGACAGATTAGAGATAAGTAGATTCAAGTGAATTATCTGTAAACTTGGGGATGACTTCATTATCTCCTTTAGTGGGTTCCGTGAGAAATCAGTTTTTCACGTCCCACTTTGCCACCTGTAGTAAATGGGTTTTTTCTGTCATAATACTGTATTGGTAAATGTTAATTTACATTATACCATCGACCTCCAATCATCTCCAAATCTCGAATCGACTCTTAGCTACTCAGATGTCTGGGGATTCGATGCAGTACAAAAGCAGTAGATAGCAAGACAGAATTGAGAGAGATTTATTTCTTAACTTCAGAAAGGTAATGATAGATAATGAGCGTCTTCGAGTTACAGATAAGTCGCTTTAGTAAATATATATAACGATAAATCTACTCGCCTCTGATTGGTCTTTTCGCCCTTTCCCTAAAAGAAGTTTTTCCCCCTCATCAGCTGTGAAGATAAATTTAAAGAAATATAGAATCAGGAATGTAGAAACTTACCAAGGAAGGACTACTTCCCTAGGCTGGAAAACTTGTTGGTTCATTCAAAGAATTTCATTATAAGCTCATCACTAATTGAATTTTAAAATTTTATTTGGTCGTAATTATTGTAGTATACGTTAGTGATCGTGGAAAACGTCTGAAAAGTTTAAAAATTTAATCTTCTTGTGGGATACTAATTCTTAGTCTTAGAAAGTTGTTAGTATTGAAAATTACTGCTTCTAAAATGCAGTGAAACTAAAAGAAAACAGAACTTCACGGTCTTGCAATTTTCTTTAATTCGGAATATATTGAAATTCTTTTACGATCAGATGAAGCCTCTTATGAAATAATTTTTAAAATACCAAGTCTTAGTAGAGTCGCCACATATCATTTAGCAATTAGACTACCATTAAAACCATTATTTTACCATGATTATGCGGTATTTTTATAGAGAAGACATTCCTTTTTCGCAATGAAATAATTTTCAACCTAAGGCAGATGAGAGCAATAAAGATCTTTTACGCAGAAAGGTATATTTGAGCAGCAAAATTTATTAACGAACAACACATATTCATGTAACTAAGCATTTCGTTAGAGGTGTTGTTTATTTTTAGCGATAATGATTAATTCACAATATAAAGCTGGGGCTAGATTCCATCTTATAAGGAGTTTCAAACTCCCAAAGGGTCTGTTTGAAAATTTCGAGTTATTTCCCGTCACTTAGCAGCCACGAAATTATCGACAGTCTCATCTCATCTCACGGTTCGCATCCCTTCGATCAAGTAACTAACTGAAGATGTGCATATCGCTTAGCACGAAATATCTATCGAGATTTTATTCCGTCTCCTATAACTTCGTTCAACAAGAAAGAACGGTTTACATGAAGATATTCACTTATGGTCCATAGGGAAAATAATTCTCCGAATAACACGACACGACGACTATGGTGAGATTTTCATTTTTCAAAACAATGATCATTTTGCACATTTGGTGCGCTTAAATTTTGCTCATAAATTTTACTCTTGTTTTATGATCAACTGAGTTTACACGAATGAAACACGATTTCCGTGGTCAAAAGTTTATTAATTAAATAAATGTAAACCTATGATGCTTTTCAATGCGTGGGACTAGAAATAATCGATGTGACGGGATTCGTTAGCAAGGAATTGAGCTAATACGAAATGTATAGGTTTGTTCCCTAAATTTCCTGTTAATCGATTTCTATTGAGTGTACTGGTTGCCTTAGTCGCCTCAACATCGAATAAGATTTCATGAAATTCATTACTAATTTTTGCCTATTATTGCCAGTTTGCTTGGCTACTAAGTCGAGAGAGCAAGCGTCACTTCTTGGTCGAGAGATCATTGGGTCTCTCAGTCAAAGAAAAGAAGTTTTACCCGAGGGATACCTAACTCTCGGATAAAGCACAATTTTAAGGAATAACATCATAAATAATAATAATTAGCATAGGATATAATAATAATAATAATAAAAGACTTTATTTAGGGCGAGATTGAGACTATAAAGTCTCCTCTTACATCTAACCCTTCGTCATGTAAGATTAAAAAAGAGATAGCTTGAAAAAAACAGAGCAGAGAAGAAGACTAATTTGTGGATTTAAAAACCTAAGCTAAGGGCTTAGGAAATGGCCAAAGCATTTCATATATGCCTCAGCGGATGGAATTAAGCTCTCGAGATGTAAATGATGCGTTAAGAGATCTCCCATCTCATATCCAACTCATCCTCATGAGCTAGAAAGATTTACGTTCCGCCGTTAGAAGATTTTAGTTACTCATCATTGAGGCCTGATTTACCAAAATATCTATAAGATAACGTGTCGTATTACAAAACGCTTTTAATGCAAGGTAAATCCGCTATATTAAAAAAATTGAATGAATGCTTTTAAAGTTTTAGTCGATTTAATATATGATTACGAAAATATAAAGTAAGCGTAGATACAAAAACAACATCTCCTTGGTAATTAGATATACCTAATAAAGTACGTCAGACGATTATCATGCAGCTATACGAAGAGTAAATCAAGAATAACGCCGGATGTTATAGTCTGATGGCGTTGAAGGATTAAATGAAGATTTTGATGCCTACTTTAGTTAAAGCCAAATATAATATGCGGTGACTTCGTTACATCCCATTTTTAATAATAAATAAACATTTAGCAAAGAGCGCAAGATAAATATTTTTCCTTTCTACATCAATATATTTCATCAATGGGAAAAATTAGAAAAAGGTTGTACATCGTTCGAGTTTGATTACGAAAAAGCGTCTATACCCTCCGTCAAGCTGTAAACATGAGGATTTATCTGCAAAGTACTGTCTGAAGCGATGCGCCGGTAATGAATTGGCGATTCGAAGGAGAGTGAGGTATTGAACAAAAGGTCATTTTTCATCGAATGCCGCGCTCGGACGCATTCCAAGTTTCCGTTGCGAGAGACAAATCATTTTCTGTCGAAATGCGCTGCGAGATGCAGAATTATATTTCGCGACGAACTTGGATTGCGGTTTCAAATATTGACCTATCCTTCGAATTCCAGAAGCCATCCAAAAAATGCTAAGGTAGACCTGGCTACTCGAAGTGCTTTTATGGTAGGGGTCAGGTAGGAGTGGGTCAGAGGTTGAGCTTGTTAAAATGCTGCAAATATTGTATTTTCAGGGAACGTTTTGAATTCTTGGTATTAATTTTCTTTGCAAATCACGTGAATAAATCCTTATACTTCTTGATTTTTTTTATTACCTACCTTTTGTATCTTATTGATATTTTCATGGTAACTGCAACGCTTTTCAGAGTCTCGCTCACAGCTTAAATGAGGGTTTTCTTATGAAAAAGGAGAAAATGGATTTTAAATATATCGGTGCTTTAATAGCTTGTATATTTACGAAATGAAGGTATAGCGTAGGTAGATAGCGTATTTGCTAAGGTGAGTTATAACATTCTTGCAAAACCATAGTAATTTACTCAATATTTGCGGATTTTTGATTATGAAATATCATGAAAAACGTAATATTACTCAGGATAATCTTTCAGGAGTTCTCCCAGAAATTTTTAAATTTCTTTTACATTTATTGGCCCTTCAACGTACGACCAACAATAAGTGAAAACTACAATTAATGAATAATTGACTTTAATTCTACCTAATGACTTCTATTTGTTTCTACTTCTCTTTTCCACTATGTGACAAAATTTGTATTGGACTTCTTGAATAATTATAATACTCTGTATAAAAGTTAAGTAATAAAACAATTAATTAATATTATTAATAAAACAATTAACAAAATATTTCCTAGGGATGTTTTTTTTGTAATTTCTGACCAAAAATGATATGATAGTAATGATAGATTTGAGACCGGTGCCGCAGTTAACACTGTATATTATGAAGAATTATATGAACGCAAAACCCCTTTGGTTGCCCGTGCGTTGGCCTAAAATATGACGAAACCCTTATCTATTCAACCGTGACATTCTGCGAATTATTTGCCATTTATTCGCCATGAACTTTATTAAGCGTCAATAGTCTACATCTTCCCTTAAAAGTCTACGCCTGTTCTGCTTCCGTTTTCTACATTCATGGGAGCAATATAATGATTTCCTCCCGCCATTCTTGCAGAACCGTGCTTTCGGAAACAAAAGACTGGCAGGAAGTCGTCCGGAATGGAGCGGAAGGGGACTAAGCAGAACTTAGGTGCTCTTGTCGCCGTACGGTGGAGTTGATGCGAAGTTACAGATAAGAGAACTTGTATACGATTTACTCTACGCCGGAACAATGGCGACTGTGTCATATGTACGGCCTTTTCCGTCCTTTCTTCTCCCTTAGTATATTTCATAATAAATTAAATTTTAGGCGATTCGAGGTCTGATAAGTGCATATAAGTGTCCTTTTAGTATGCTGAACACGTTTGGTTGACTTTTTTGTGCTATACCTCAAATCCTGGAAACAAACAGGACTGTTTCCGAGAGATTTCACATAATGCATTAACAACTCCTTTCGTCGGTTAGGAGCCACATTAGAAGTCCCACACTGTCGTTGAGATATGATAACATTACTGAGAATTATATTATAAAGTGAGACACCATTTAACTAAATTTCTTCTGATTAAATGATAAAAAAAACACAATCTGATTATGTCTACAATTTATTTGAAAATGCGACCGGTTTTGAGGAAGAATCATGAATCAGTTCCACAAAATATCGCTTGAACTAATTAATCATAAATTTGTTCTTATTAAAATCAAATTGGTGTACGGTAAATATGTTCACGTCAGATTTTATTATGAATGACATTTCTTGTATGTTTATTTTTGTTTATCAATAGATATTCATGTATCGCTATATAATGTAATATCGTTTTTCCACCTAAACAAATTTCCAAAGAATCATAGCGACTACTACTATACTACATATGTCTCTTTCAAATTGTGTTTTTAAATCCAGCTACAACTAGGATTGCGAAAAATACTGATCTTGCTAAGATTTCTCAACTCAATAGATTCTTTCCCGGCTTCTTCTTAGACTTCCCGCTGTTATTCATCTATCTTTTAAAAACTCAAATTCAGTGTCTAATGAATTATTTAGCTTCACATAGATGACGGAAATTGACTCAATTATCTCAATCTTTCCTTAATTTGAAAAGAAAAAATCACTGAGCATTTAATATTTATTTGGGTTAAGAATATTTTGATAATGATAAAGTAAAACTAAACGAGGAAAGACGAATTTTATCTATTCAGGATAATTTTGCAAATGAATTAACTTTGATTTTCTCAAAGTATCACGATGCATGTTAATGGCAATTTCTTTAATACAATTTGACTTTTAACTTTTAGTTAATCATACAATCACGACTAACCGTTAATTTTAATTCAGCATGAATTGAAATAATTCTTTAATTACAATTTATTATTAGTTATAGTATTTTATTATTATAAAATATAATAGGGAGATCTTTATACTTAGATGTTCCGCCTTGTGTTCTGACCTTAATTTTAATAAAATCTGTAATTCCATAAAAATGTCCAACCAACCAACAATATACCAACAAAAATCTATAGCTATAAATTAAGCAGAGGAAACTTTAAGGCGTATCGACGAAATATCCGGTTTCGTCAAAGCTCTTCCATTGCGAGTGATTGAGCATTCCATTTCCAGTAAAGTTACAAAATACGTACGTGCGTCGTCTGTGGTACTGGGAGGAACGCTCTCGGAAAATGTAACACAGAATAGGAGAACGGAAAAAAGAGAGCTATTCCCGTAGTAATGATGTCGATGCAATGTTCTCGAACGACAAGGTCCGTTTGTCAAGAGAACCAAGCATTTCCACCAATTGTAAGAGCTGAGGAAAGCAATTCTATGGCTCTTCACTAGGAGAACGCGGTGCTATTTTTTAAAAGGGAGGAGTAAGCACCTTTCTTTTCGTAGAGATCGGGAATGACATGGGAAAAAATCCCCTTTTTTTTAACCTGCTTAGTTTCTTTGCTACGCTTGTACAACGAACTTCAGGGACTTTTCGAGTTTGGGAAATGTTGATTGCCAACCAGTTCAAATCTCTCCAGTCGGTGGATTTCTTAGATAAGTAGTTGGCCTCGTTGTAGGATTAGTTGAATTTTCTTTCCATATTTATTCAAGTTTGTGTTCAGTTTGAGGCATGTTGTAAATAAAATCTGCCACACCATCTACCGCATGATCACAATTATCGGTACATCAAAATAACAGATTTTTATTTTATATCAAAACTTTGATTGTCAGAAATTGAAGTGAGGATCTAAGTCTTCTAAAACTTCTTGTCACCCTTCTCTCCATCAAAGAAGTATCGGATTTAACAATGATAATTGATACCGTAATTGAACCGTGAACCCGCGGTGTACACCTCAAATGCAACGTCTCATTTTCTTGCGTTTCATAAAAATTTCGTAAAATTTTCAAACTTTTTGGTTTAAATCCACACCAAAGTAAGCAACATTTCACTCACTGAATAATTTTAAGAAAATAATTAATCCAGTGACTTGAATTACGTGTCTGCGTCACATAAATTACACGAAAAATCATTATTTTTTTAGTATAAAAATCATTATTAAATATTTATTTATTCCCATATGGGAAAACATTAATTTTTGGTTTTTAAATGCCCTAAAATAATCAATGTGCATTACGATTTTAATCAATGCACTTCTTTTCACCATTTGAGGGCCTATCTTAAGGAAATTATTTATGTTTGAAACCAATCTTTAAGATGCTGATAATGATCTTATACAAACACTTCTTTTTATCTGTGAAATACGCATTGGTATCGGTATGACGTTGATAAAGAGATTGATAAGTAATGTGCTAAAATATTATTGCAAGGTTTTATTGCTGTAAAACATTAGTAATTTAATAGAGGATAAGTGAAATGTCCATGAAATCCTTTGGGCATAATTGCTCAGAATTTTATTGCAAAAGTTTGTTAATCATAAAAGATTCTAAGATATATGATGACAGTCCTCATCTTCTGTCATTACAGGGTGATGTGATCTTAATGTTCTCTCCGCCTCCTTTTAAAACACCTTTTTCTGTGTTTCCTACTTATTTACGTAATTAGAATTTCCTTCTTCAAGTTAATTTCAGTTATTTTTATGTGTAATCATATCATAACATACACTGGCCTCGTTATTTTTATGACCGTGTTTTCGCGGTTTTTTCATCCCCCCTCTATGTGGTAGTTTTCCAGTTTTTCCCAGGGTTTTTTCCCTTTGTCAACCTTTACTTACGTAGAATCATCCAACTTATGATTTTTTACTATACTTGTCATATATATGTTCGTATTGTAACCTTATTGAGACATATATTTCCTTTTCATTCTTTTTCTCTTCTTGCACCCTTTTCCACTTCCACCTGTAGGTATATTCCCGCAAAACAGGTTTTCTCATTTCTTTATCTTCAGTTCGAAGATTTTTTCCACGCTATATCTTTCTTTCTGTTTTAGTTATCGAAGAGAGAGCCACGTGTTCCAAATCTCACCAATAAAGGGTAAATCAATCAATCCATATAATCTTCATTTTTGAATTTGATGATTTGGTTGTAAATATTATCAATAGATACGAAGTTAAGAGGAAAGGAGTCTGACATGGGCTAACCTAAAAATAATAATACCTAATAAAATCAGTCTTCCTATCTTCAGCTCTCGACAGCACATTCGCATCGATTATCTTCTTCACAAAGAGTCGAGAAATCCTAATTTACGGCCTAAAAATCAATGATAACTGCGTCCAAACAACAAAGGCGCCTTTTTTAACATTCGCTCTACGCAGACTGATTTATAGCAATTGCAACTTTATTTAAGTAGGTCAAATCCGCACCAAAAAGTGTGCTCGGGGAATAAAATATTTAATCGTTAGGAAAACCGTGTAGTTAAATACGCCTTCTCTGATAAATTTAATGTCATGAATTTATGTAACTGAAGAAGTGAACGAACTGGATCGGATAAATCTTCTTATCGTCAACAGTTTAAATTCTCTTTGAGAAAGATTTTTCTCTGCTTGGTCAGCGGTTTTGTTTAATATTCCCTTCCTCGTATCGCAGAGACTAATTTTATTTTCTTGAGTATTTCCACAGACTACAGCTATGGAACCGAAGTGACACCAGATCCTGAATTGCTTCTAAAATCTATATCAGTTGAATACATTGACTTCCATAATCTTACTCTACGGTATTTTATTGTTCATGTCTCTATTCAAGTCATATTCAAAGCCAAATTTTGAAATTTTATTCTTAATTCTGCGAGGATGATATTTAATTACGCTTTTTATATTTTATTAATTTCAGTACGTTTAATGCGAAAGTATGAGCGTTCGCTTTCTACATAAAATTGCTTCTAGACGTGTAATCTAAGGGAGTAGATTGGAGTTGTTTTATTACATCTTCCTCTTAATTTAATTCATTCATTATATCTTTATTGGAGTGAGGCAATATCAAGCTTAAGAAGCAAATCTTATACAAGTAGCGATGATCTCAGAGAAATTGCGTGAAATCATTGAATTGGAGATTTGAGAATAAGTTGCTTACTTTCCGATTACATAGGTCCATGATTGCTTTATTTCTGCTATTTACGAAAGGAATGATATGCAGCTGAATCATGAATTTATTTATTTTAGGTTATTCAGAAATAAATGAAATAATTCATAAAATTACATTTGATTTACAATAATTTGAAATTTACATTTATTGATACAATACATTTATTGATACAAATACATTATTTATATTGATACATATACATTTATTGATACAAATACATTATTTGATACAATAATTTGAAATTTAATTTTTATTTTTCAACATTATACATATATCTTCAACCAGCTCATTTCTATCTTAATTTCCCTCATACATTGTCATTATATTTATTTCATCATTGTAAGCTTTTCGGCACGTGCCTTAATTCCTATTTCAATGCTCTTTCATTTGTTTCTTGGTAATATAATTCTCCCTTTACATCATCGAACACTTTTCTTTGTCATTCTATCTCCCTGTTTCCTTTCATTCTGCCTTCGCACACCAATTAAAACTATCCTCTCAACTAATCTCTAGAACCTTCTCGTTTTTTTATCAACCCAGCTTACTTTTCCATTCTATGCCAAACCCTCATCTCATCTTACCTTTTGATAACCTCTTTTCCTAAGGTCTACGTTTCACACCTAAAAAGAAATATACTCCACACCAAGGATTTTACTAATATTTTCCTGATAATTCTATTTCTTCTATTAAGATCTTTCGTCATTAGTTTCCTTCGTTTTGCAAAATGCATTTCTGCTAATTGTATTGTTTCCTAACCCCATATGTGCATCTTTCATCCCTAGAAAGAAGACTATCCAAGAACGAAAATTGATCCACCCCTATCATTAGTTTACTTTCCTTTGGTAAACCTCCTTACCTCAGCTTATTCTGTCTTAATTTATTGGTGTAATATCTATTGCTAATTAATATTTGGTTAATGTAGGTATTATTTAATATCGTAGTTATGTTTATTATGGTTAAACTCGTCATATTGTACCTGCTGATAGCCCTGCTACTTTACTTTCCTTCAACGTTTTCAAACCGACTCAAATCAGCCCTTTCAGAATGGCAGCGAGGCATAGGTCCATATGAATACATTAGCCAACCATTATTGCCTTCCCTTTGCCGATTACTTGGCCTTTGTGATAGATATATCTCTCCCTTGCCTGAAACTTCCTCATCAAATAAGGCATATGCAATGGCGCGCATCATCGCGGAACAGCAGAGCTCCGTTTGCGCAACTGCAATATTATGCCACGAACGTCAAGTGTTAGTGGCTCCCCATTAGGGAATATTGGCACTCACTCTCTCCGCGTTTGTCTTTGGTGACGTCACGCCGAAACAAATAGTCTCCTCTCTTTCCTTGCTGAGGGTATTTTTACTCGGACATTCTCTCGTTACATTGAGACGAACTAATTGAGTGAGATCCCACTTTTAAAGATGCCATCGTCAACTGAATTGGAAGCAGGTAACAGTGGCAGAAAGACTGTTTGAAATAGAGATTTAAGAATAGTTTCTACTCAAATGGAATAGTGAGTTTAGGGGAACCAAAGTTGAATTATCCAGTGATACTTAAATATTTGAATGCACATTATTAAAGGGAAGGCCGTGTGAGGTATTCGGTTGTAGTTATAATGCATTCTTATATTGATGTGTGTATAGTGATGTGTATCTGATTGTGTATATATCATTAGAGGTAATATATTAGTCACCTTATATAATAATCACAACTGTGTGTTTATGTGTTTATTTATTTATCAGATATCAGGAACTCCTGCAAGAGATAAATTGATGCAATTTTTTGAAATTATTGTCACGTACTTTCCGACACGTACCTTCCGAGATAGAAATAATAAATTTGGGGATTCTTTAAAGCCAACTGACGATTACGATTCGATATTTTTTTATTAAATATGCTCTGGACGACTCGACAATTCCCTCATGAGAAATGCAGGTCAAATTCATTGTGATCGATTCCAGAGTTTTTTTCTCATAATTAAATTCGAAATAATGGTCCTATGATTCGAATGGAGGCAAGTACCAAAAGAAATAGAATTAAGTTAAGATTCTTATTATGGTCGTGATTTGGTTTGGTGAAAAGGACGACATTTTGTGAAATTAAACAACCAATTTCGATGAAGGTGATAGTTGAATCCAAGCTCATGCATTACACCCATACTTTCATGCAAACGTTTTACTAGCAATGCTATTGGAAATTTATCCAGTGACCATCAGACCCTCTAGCGAAAAAGTTTTAGAATAATATTAATAAATTATGAATATAATACATTTTTTAGACCCAGAATCCACGCATGCTGGGTTAGAAGTTTAAAAACAAATTGTCATAAATATACATTTTTGATGGGGTATTCACTAGTTTATTATAAAAAATAATTCTTAGAAATTTGTTTACGAGACCATCATCCGAAGTATCTGACCGTGAAAATGATATGTAGCGAAACTGCGATCCTGGCGAACATGTATAAATAACGAATCTGCTGTAGCGAATCTTTCGGATTCTCAATCCATTATATTTGCAGTTCGTCAACCAGCAATGGTCTAAAAATATATATTTATTTACTTAATTTATTTACATTTACGTAAAAATTTGGTCTTCTCACCAGGGAAACACTCAGTTCATGTTTACTAGTTATAGTAATAGGTTCATATATGTAGGTAAGCAAGTGCTGCGAGAAAAACTCTCTCCTTGAGATTTCCGTTATGCGATTCGATTCATCCACAGCGAGCTTTTTTTTCGGGATAAACAGACTCTCGACAAATCGTCTTCCCCTCCAAAAGCACGCTTCGAGAATCATTCCGTTTCAATCAGCACCGGTTCTTCAGAATTCGAAGCATTCCTTTCGCGTTGAAAGCGAATCCGAAAGTCAAAACAGCGCCTCCTGTCGACTAAATTCGAGCGATTTTTTGCGATGTATGCGTCATCGCCCGCGGAATAAAATCGGGAAATGTTTTTAGAGAGTTTTCCGCCGGCATGAATTTTTCATACACAGCCTTCTCCGGACAGATTTTGAAAGGGAAAATCCCAAATATTGATGAAAGACACGTGTTAATATGTGCGGGAGAATACAATGAACGCGAAATCATTTGCATATTTTTGAATCGCGACTGAGTTTTCATGCGAATGACGACAAGCTTTTACGGCACTCACTCTTGCATATTTTAATACATCAACTTTTAAAATATTAATGGCAGTTTGAATTGCGGAAGCTATTTGTTGAGTCTTGATCCACGATACGAATTTCCTGAAATTCTATGGTAAGTGTAGCTGAAACTTTATTTAACGAAATATTGGCATGTATTGTCATATAACTTAGAATTGAGAGCTAAAATGAAATTTATTGTTGTGGACTACCAAAAGCAACTTAATTGACGAGATGTAAAATTTATCTTTCCCTCCAAAGTAGAGTGCTACATTCAAAATGATCAAAGGTAAAAAGTAAAAAATCCACGCGAATTTCAGCGTTGCAGTTAATCGAATAATAATAATAATATTTATTCATCCGAAGACATGTAAATACATGTATAGGATAAGTCACAATTTGTTGTACACTATTTATATATATATACATATAATATATATATATATATATATATATATATATATATATATATATATATATATATATATATATATATATATATTATATATAACAATACATAACATTTAATTATTTAAACTAAACTATACATAACAATTTAATTATTTTACATTTATATGGCATACAAAAACATGATACATAGCATTCATTATTCTTATTAATTATAATATTTACATTTAAATTATTTCCATTGAAATTACAATTAAATCATGGTAAAACATTTGTCATATAGAAATTCATTTATATCATAATATGTTTTCTTCAGTAGGATTTCTTTCAATTTTTTGTTAAATTGTGTGCTTGAGTTATTTTTCAGAGTACTAGGTAGGTTATTATAAATTTTTAAGGACATAACCTCAAAGCCTCTCCCAGTACCACTAAGTTTATGGGATGGGGTCCTCAGGTTGGTTCTTCCTCTAGTTTGGTAGTTATGTTGATCACCCTGTCTTGTGTATCTATCTATGTTCTTATGTACATGGATGGCACATGCATGGATGTAGGCAGAGGGCATGGTTAATATCCCCCATTTTTTAAATAGTGGTTTGCATGTGTCTCTGGTATGTGCATTTGACATTCGTCTTATAACCCTCTTTTGTAGAGTAAAAATGTTTTTCCAATGGGAGGAGTTTCCCCATAGTATAATCCCATAGTAATTCCCATAGTACAATCCCAGAAGAAAAATCTACAGATGCGTTATTTTAAAATTCAAATAGATTTAAGTACTTATTTCTCAATCCTTCCTCTTAATTTGGCACATTCAAAGGCTGTTAGTTCTTTTTCATTTGAATGTTTTATTCACTGAATATATACAACGAGTTGTTTCAAGGCCTTTTTCATAGTATTATATTCGGAAGATTATTTTTGATGACTAATAACTACATATTTAGATCGAGAAATTTTACACTAAATTAAGATATTAAAAACTATATACACTGAGCACAAGTAAGATTAGTAGGTTTACCTGAAGCTAACCAGGTTAAAAGGATGAAGGGCATTTACTCAAACAAAAGAAAAAACGAAGACTAATAACGGAATCATTTATTAACTGAGTAATTAATTGATAAATATAATAAATTGTACGCAGTCGCAGGTGACCTCAAAAGAGTGGTCCTTTGTACGTGTTGAACTCCTGTTTGACGAGACAAAAGAGATTTTCTGATAACTCTATGAGTGCAATAATCTCTTATCAACCGAGGTTTCGCTAACGGTGCTTTTAATACGCGATTTCTCAAAGTGTACATATTATCACCATAAGCGTTATGATATTTTGATTATACTCAGTTGATCCTGTGGAACAAAGCTTAAAAATAAATTGGAGAATTGACGAGGACTGACAATGAAGAACAGAAAAAATAGAGGATGAAAATAATCCAGCCTTCTATTCTTACTTTTTTTTAAAATAGTAAATACTTCCGATTATATAATCACTATCATCAAAGGATGCAAGGAAGTTTGGTGAAGATAAATACGACTCTTTTACAGGGAAATTCTCAATATTTTGTTTTCAATGTCTCTCGTCGTTATCGTTTGTTATTACTTCATTATAGCTTTTAAAATTAAATGAAGTTAACTTTAAAAAAAAGATATTCTGGGAAAAAATTAATAGAAAATTACATTAGAAACGATATGGAACATCTTAAGATGCCAATAATATCATAAAAGTAAGCTAATAAACGTTATAAATTCATGGGCATTAGGATGTACTATTAATGAAATTAATTATAAATGTATTAAGTGATGAAATACAGTAGACTCTAGATTATTCCGGATGGTAAAACTAATCCCAGTTAAAAAATTCTCGATCATTCTAATATACATTTCATATATGTATAATTCCAAGGTTAAATCGTTCATAAAATTCTTACACAATCAGAAAATCGTATTAATTAATTAAAATTTATCTTATTGGAAGATATCATAAAACTATATATTAATAACAGACCATGTTATAACTAATAAACCACTTCGAAAGCAATGCAGTCAGCTTCACTCGGAGCCTCAAAAATTCAGTTCTGCATCTCTATTATTATATTTAGTAACCGATTTCTGCACATAATGCTAAATTTCATGTTACGTTTTTTCATCGGTTAAACGGCATTCTGGTTGAGAAGATCCCGGATAATCGAGAATCTACTGTTACCAATAGTATTGATTTCAGCCAGAAGCATTCGTTTAATAATCAGTATTCATTTAATTAATATTTGCCACAGCGTTCGTCACATTAATTCAGTGAGAGATGCCTGAAAATAAAGATAAAAGGAATAAGGAAATAGAATCTTAAAGGAAAAAGGTGGATAATTTCACATTTTCATATATTAGATAAGTCGAGCGTTGTAACAGATCGCTTTAAAGATAAGTGAGAGTTGTGATGGAGTCATTTAATCTCTTTCTCACCCGCATAATCGGTTTAGAGGAAGCGAAGGTGAGTCTTTGGAAAGGAATCATCAAAATTCATTACCCCCAAGAGTAACACGAAAAGTTGGGTGAAACAGAGCATATTTGTAAGATTTATTTTTGATTGGGGTAACATTAGAAGTATATTTTGATGGGAAGGAAAACACTGCAACGCTCTTACACTAAGTAACTCCTTCGCACATTGCATTGATGTTCTTTTTTATTCGTTGACTGAAGCTACTTGAAAAGGCAGAGAATGGGGTGTTCACAATACAAGGCTACGAAAGCAAAGGATCAGCAAGAATATTCAGTGAAACAAAGGATTTATTTTTAAAGTTTAGTTCAATTACTTGTTCTATTATTTTATAATCTATTATGATTCCAACTCCCACATATGCTCAAAATTTAAGACAGAGGATAACTTATAAATATTTTCATAATTTTTAGAAATTTACCCCACAGTAGATTGACTCAAGTGAAATTTAACGAATGAAATAAAATTACTTCGCGTATACGGAAATGATAAATGTACCTGCGTATATCTTTAGTGGTGATTACGATATATTTTATATCAAGGATTGCCTACCGCAGCATAAATCTTTCTTAATCTACGTCGGTCCTTATCTGGCAGACATCGGTGAAAACTGCCCGCGCAGTTAAACCTTTTATCTTATTTTGCTCGTTTTTTTTCTGAGGATCGTAAGATTCCAAGAATATCTCGCTGATGCGTTGATGAGCGATTATCTTTCATGTTGTCAGAATTCCAAAGTCAGAATTCTAGACTTGTAAAGGAAGATAAATGGAAACCTCTCTTATTAGCGCAAAGGAAGCATAAAAACCCCCATTTTGATATCGTTAATTTTAATCGTGGTTGATCCACTAAGACTTATCAAATCCTTTATTTAAAAAGGGGTCACCTGAATCATGATTGCTTGAAATTAGATTCCCCATGACTATTGAAACATTCATGCATCATATGTTCCTAGACTGGATCACTTGAAGAAAGTAACACATTTTTACTATCATTTCGAATATCAACGCCCTTAACCTTAAATTAATCAAAGTGCAGCTTTACACAGCATATTCTTCTATGGGTATCTTTCATTCTGATTTCATTTCATTTTCTTCATATCACACCAAACACTTCCATATTTAAGCTTTTAACCTTTGAGTATTCGCGTGACATGTGGTTATTTGTCGTGCCAGCACATATAAAACGGGGAATGTACAATGAATATTATCAAGGACACATGTGTAATTTTGATAAGAAATAAATGAAAGAATTAAAAGTAAAACGTTTCTTTTAAATGAGTAGAGGTATAAGATAAATTTATACATAAAATAAATCATCACAACACATTTTCTGAATTATTACAAATATCAGCAGTGTCTGATAGTGAATTAATAGTTCTTGAAATCCTTGTGAATTTTATTATATTAATGAACTTAATGAAAATGTTATGCTCAACTCAATCGGTTAGTGAAATATAAAAATGACGAGTTTTACAGCGTAAGATTAGAATTCGTTGTTTTGTAATAGAATAATATCTATCTGCCCGCTACATAAATTTCGGGGGTTCCTTTTACCGAGTTAACCGTCCCCAAGAATCAACGACCTGAGAATCATTGCATTTTCTGCTTCCAATTCATATCTATTCTCTATATTGAGTCGAAATCTGTCGGTACAGATGAGCAGAGAGTTGTACGCACGATTAATCCAAGGAAAGTTGGATACTTCTCCAGAAGATGTCAGGTCACGCGCCGCCGTCCCCGCCAACTTTTACGGCACCAAATATCAGACATTTCCCCTTCACTGCGAAAGATAGTGTGTTGGATTCTCCCAAAGAAGAGAACGGATCCAGAATCGATCAGTCCCTTAATCTTCCGAATGTCTTTCCAAATCCGCACGTTTTGATTGGCTGCGTGACTCGAATTAATGTACCTCCCACGCTCCCATTTCGCATTAAATCCCAACTTTCGAATGCCTCGCATGCAAGTAAGATTTGATAGCGTCAAAATGAGCTTTTTCAAGGAAGATTTTATGAGCCAGATGTTGGATTAGCTGTTTTGAAATCTCTCGTGAATAAGCTTTCTATGGGATCTCACGACCGGAAGTTCTTCATATATTTATATAGCTGTCTTATAGCTGCTCTTTACCTTACAGAAACAGTTTTCAGACCGCCTTCAATGCCCTTGCCATGATGGTTGACTGATTGGTAGAAGAGTTCTGTTTTTCTATTCGACGATCAAAAGATGTAGCTGTAACGAAAATGCCCCATGTAAACATATTACTAACTACATCTAAGAAAAAATTAGGAAAAGGGTTAAGGTAATTCTGAATATGAGGGAATGAAGCCTAGAAAAATTCCTTTTTGTAGAAAATTTGTTTTGCTTTAGTGTTTGCTTCACCCATCTTTTCATTAAAAGCAATTGTACTCCATGTTTAGATAAAAATCTCGAATAGTGAAATGAATTGAAGTTTTAAATTGCCACAAATAAATTTTTCTCCTTATGCGGAACGAGCGACTTTTCTCACTTTTTCCCTTCACGAACGCACTTGTTCTGAAAATGTCCATCCCATCAAAAAGTGTGCTTGAAAATTTAAGAAACTAATCAGGCGGTTCACCTAATGTTTATAGAGAGGCTGCCGATCCTTATGACGATGCAAACACCTCAGGCGCCACTTCGAAGTACGAAATGAAGATACAGTGAAACCTGTCCTAAGCGGAATTAACCTATTTACAGCGTAAAGCGGAAACCTGTCATATCCGGAGAAAAATTGGTCCCGGCGTGCGTTATAGGAATTTAGTGTATTTCAACCACGTGTTAAACGGAAACTGTCGAACGCGGAAATGGAGATTCGCATGAAAATTTACACGGGAACCATTGTTAAGAGGAATATTAAATATTGTAGCTGTATTAGTTATAAATATTGTGGTCAAGAACACAGAAGGTATTACAGGAAGTGTCTGATGAAGACGAAAATTCATCATCAAATGACGACAGGAGCATGAAATCGTGCAATTGATGAGTTTAAAGATTTAGTCGACTTTATGTAAACGTAATTAAGATTTATTCAATTTTTTGATCGATGAAATGGGACATGTAGAGAAATGCATCATTCTGGAAAATAAGTTGAAAACATAAAAGATACCGGAATATGTTAAATTTCTAAACAAGTTGTCGTATAACGCATTTCAAAAAGTAAGTAAAGTAAAATCATTTTTGTTTCAACATTACATAATATTTTTTTTCGAACCACTTCCGCATAAGAAATGTCCCTCAAATATATCACAGATCTGTCCGCAGCAAACGGACGTATAGAAATGAATCTCTCACTAACAGCCGACCCTCTATCACGCGGAAAACTGTTTAATACGTGAAAAATTACGCTTCCATTGGATTTCGCTAAAGTCAGGTTTCACAGGGCGGGTTTCTCAATCTCAGATATTTAATTTAAAAATACGAGGACGATTAGGGCTACTTTTCCTTATTAAATTAATTGGGCCAAGCACAATGTCTTGGAATAAAATTGGTGCCCTCTTATTACGCTTTGCGGGAAGATTGTTCAGCACGATTCCGAACACGACCTGTCCCTTCTTGGAGCATCAAATGCAATTTCCTCGTTTGACGTTTTAAGTCCTCTTGCAGGAGGATGTATGCACCTACGTTAATGGCTTCTGTTATTGTCACTTTGCACCATTAACGTCGAACTGGGTCACGGATTGCCGATATTCAGGCTCATGCACCCCGAGCTATTATAGCATGTCTCTGGCCGTTGTTTGGTGGATGGTTTATCAAATTAGTACTTTAAGCACTTTCCGAACACATCCTCTTTAAGGATAATATATTGCTGATAAATTCGCTGGAGGATTGCTTTTCTCGTACTTTTAATTCAGGCAATTAGCATATACTTTTCAGTTAAAATTGTTTCATTGTGTATTTAAGTATAAGCAGTCCTACACAGTGAGACTGTGTAGGATTGCTTTAGACATATGTATATATAAGTTGCCAACTCTCGGTGAGCTAATTCCGGGAGTTTCCATTCAAAAAGTGGCATTTCCGGAATTCCAGGAGAATATTTAAATCTTAACCCACCGTGGATTTAGATTTGGAATGTGGAATGCGAAACGTTCGTACATTAATTAGTGACATAAATTTATATGTTGATTGCAGTATTACTATCTATAAACAGAGATACAGTTTTGGATAAATTAGCGCAATTTCCACTGCTGAATAATAGAAGTTAACTATTGTGTCATTATTAAAAGAACTTCAAAATATTTCAGAAAATCTCGAGACGAATATGAAAAATACTGAAGGTAAAGCAGGACTATCAACATTACTATAAAAGGAAAGTCGCGACAAGATGCGAAAGTCGGTCAATTGTGAAACTTAAAATGACTTAAGTTGAGAAAAAAACGGGAGAAAACACTTTAATCTGCGATTGAGGGGTTCTTGAGATTTTAAAACTAATCTGGGATTGGGAAGGTTTAAAAAAATATTTTTCTATTACGGGAATCTCCCAGGGAATCTGTGAGAGTTGGCAACCATATAACTATGTTTATGTTGACGATGACATTTTGTAATACGGCAGCTGCATAAGGATTTGCTTGCTGTTTTAAAAAGTTTTACAAAGACCTCCCGCATAAAAAGTAAGAAATAAGTCAATTGATTTGAGTTAAACGAGTCTCTTTAATTATTTCCCCTTAAAATCCATTAAAATGGAAGAAATATTTGTATTATTATACGAATTTGGATCATAAGATTAACGGAGGAGGAAGATCATAGACAGTTACTGAGGTATGTGAAATAATGTAGAAAGCACGAATCAAGAATGTCGAGGATGTGAATTCTGACTTTCGAAGAAGCCATTTCTTTTGAGAATGAAGTTATAAATTTCTTATAGAAACATTATACAGCCTGTAAAATACTCTAACACAGTATATTGACACTGATTTGTTCACTTCATTAAGCTATTCGTTGCTTGTGTTCAATTTTTGAATAAATTCTAGAGTTTTTGAGACTTTTTAAAACTGAAAAAATACCACATACTGCAAGATGTCCATATCATAAAAAGGGAGTAAGTTCGCTTGTAGACAGAAATTATGTGAGGGGACCAAACGAAGGATTGATACTTATGTTCTAAAAAATTAATTGCAGATGCAATGATTTGGACCTTCAACTTTAATTTTAAATTTATGTAATGCATTTACTTTGTTTAGAATCAGATTCAGATAGAATGATATAAATGATATGATAGAAATTTAGAGGAGATAAGTTCGAACCTATTGTGGCTGAAACTGCAAGATTATCCTCAAGTCTCTCAGAGAGATAGATCCTGGTATTCCCTTTGAGTAATAATCTCTCTCAGGGAGTGTATCCTTATCTTACTTCGCATTGATCTTCCTCGGTTTGCTATTGCGGTTTGCTTTCTAAGATAGCATTCTTATGTTCCGATATCTCGGAGAGGCAATCGTGTGTGCGACGGTAATCTAAATTCAATAACCCTTTCTCATGAATATGAGACATTTCCTCTGTTCCAAATTCGAGCACAATTGCATCTAAAATCAGTTCCTAAGCTACCATAGGCCTTGGATAGCTAGGAATCCTTCTCATTGGTTTTTGCTCCTTTATAGAATTTCCAAAATTTCCGTTTTGAATGAATGAACTGTCAGACGTTGTTGGTCTCTCTTCTACTTAATCTCCTTTTTCGTACATCACTGAATTTCATGTTAGAATTCCATTTTTTAAAAAGGAAAAAGTGCAAGAAAAACACAAAGATTTGAGCTTGTAGGAATAAATTCTTTTGAGATGAAGGTTGGGGAAGAAAAAGGCTCAATCCGAGAAAGCAATGAATGCAATGCAACACAAAATATAGTACAGAATAATATAGACGACTTCTTACTTTTTTAATTATAATGCATTATAACACAGTACATACTAATCTAAATCCGATAGCTAATGAATATATGAGAATAAAATATAGAAATATGTGAAAATGAAAGGTACTAATATCAGACAAATGAATGTTACATTATTGATTAAAACAATGAAAACGCTTGGTATATGTTGAATTGAGCAATTTAATACACATAAATCATGCACATATTGAAGTTGAATACTTGTTGAGTTGAAAAGAATCAATTAGACATAATAAAACGATAAAAAGGAAATGTCATATGTATCTCACGAGAGTGAAATCGAGTCGTTTTAATAAGTAATAATAAAATATTGTTACAATTACGACGAATTTCAATAATCTATTTAGACCTCTTAGAAAACATACATTTCCATACTTCTTTGAAATGATTCGAAATTTGAAATCTTATTTGAAAATGAAGTTGTATCTCGAATTTGTTAATGTAAATGTAAATTTGTTTTTCAGGCATTTCTTAGGGGTTTTAGTTTATTTATAGTCATAGGACGAATAAATATACATGGGTGGTCTGAAAAGTTTCAGACATTTCGCCATTTCTCGACATGTTTTCTGAAAATTTTCTGAATATTTCTGAAAAATCTGGGGTCGGAAACTTTTATGACCACCCTCGTATGCACAATAATGATTATTATACTAGATGAATGAAGTTAATAATAATAACACTGATGTACAAAGCATTGTATTATAATCAATTGACTGAACTTTAAAAAATAAGCAAAGGATTAGGAGATAGAGTGAAAATAAATTTTAGAAAACGTCTTATGTATAGTTTTAGAAAGTCTGAAATTGTTAAATTATTAAACAACAGTATGTATATTTTCATCTGGAAATAACTCTCAGATCCTACAATTTTTGTATTTGAACAAGGTACAAAACGCTCCCAAATCATGCTCGAATATCTCCAGTTTTCGGAATTACATTACTTATTCCTTTCAAACTGATCACCTGTTAGCTAAACTTAAGCAGTCAGTAATGTCTTTTCTTCTAAATGGGTGACTGTGGGGTAATTATATGAACGGCGCCTGCCTTCTTAAATAACCTGCCACGGTCATGTTGAAGTGATGACAATCTGCGAGCAGCGATTTTAACGCGCGTCGTCATTCGGATGTTTTCCTGCAGAAATTTCGGTTGAGTGGAATGGAATGAGGCTCTTAATGGGCGTAAATACATCGCTTTTAACGATGGGGTAATAATGTTGCTTGTCTGGTTTTCCCATGAATAAATATAGATACAATTTCTTGCTCTGAAGGCAATCTTATTTTAAACATATATCACAAATTACCTGGCGGAGTGGTTAACGTGTTTCCACGTTAGCGCTCCAGCACCAAGGTCCCGGGTTCGAATTCCGGCTGACCAGATTTTTTCGGTTCGGGAATGGTTCTGTGTGTTCGTCAATAATGATATTAATTAAAATGGATATGATTGGGATTATCTTCTTGTTTCCATTCAAGAATAAAAATAAAAATAAATTATTCTAATTCTTATTACAGCCAAGCAACGAAGCAAGTTAAGATATTACCATTTTCACAAAATAGAACCAATTTGAACATCAATAACAAAATATATGTTAAAGAAAATTAAATATACAAAATGATCCTGAGAATTGTGAAAGTAATTAAAAATGTTTTATTATAAGTTTAGAAGATAGTTTGTTCGTATATTTTGGATAGGCTTAAGTTACACAAGCAAATGTAGTGGAGATTTTTTCATCGATACTTGTGTAACTAGCACGGATGATATTATTCATGATACCAACAAAGAGGGGTCGAAATTGTTGCAATTAAAAAAACCGTGTTTATTTCCGAATGGTGTGTACGTTCACGTAATGTTCAGGAATTATTGATCGCGACGCTAAAAAGCTTTGCCCAATAATAAAAGTTAGCATTCTGCACAGTATCAATAATAGACTCCCGCTTTCTTCCCAAATCGCCTTCTATCAACATGAGGTCACTCTCATCTCATAAATAATACCCTTTTGATCTATATTTCTCTCATGCAAAAATTGACTTTCTGCTGATTTTCACAGCTGTTTAAATATCGGAATTCTAGAGGAAACACACGTAGATGATAAGCAAACACTTCTATTAGGATTAGTTGGACATATCGGCAAACACATAACATTTTATAACTCAATCATTTAGCTTATGGTCTAGTGCTATAATAGCTGTGCTCACCACAGTGGTTGTTTGGCACGTGTAGCTTAAGTATCTTTAAGTGAATAAAACTATAAGAATGCAGAAATTAATTTTATGTACCAATGCGGCTGCAATATTTCCTCTGGTGGAATTACTGGTGTTATTTGGTTTGAGATTTTTATGGATTTTTGAGTTTCGTTTGATCAATTACCGCGAAATATCGCATTTGCAAATTTGGTAAATGTGTACGTAATGCTTACTTCGTTCGAAAATTTTGATGTTATCGGTGATCGAGCAACGTTGAAATAAAGATGAAGAGAAAATTTAAGGATTATAAACATTCTTGAACAGGTTCAAATTATATAAGATTAGTGATTGATAAAGTACGTCAGAAGTTTGTTGAAATTGTTCAATGACATTGTAAAACAGTCTGTCGTTGCTATGTATTTATAATATATACCGCTGCAGATAGTCGAGTATATTTTTACTTAACGCTGTTCACTGGTAAGAATCACTGGTAGGACAAGGTCTTTTTCTAATAGAAGCTAAATTGAGGCCCACTTTTCTATCCCATTTTCTCTCATTTTAGTAAGATAGTAATTCAATATCTCTATTCCGTTGATACGAAACGTACATATCAGTAACTTCCTGCAATACATGAAACAAATGCTTCCGAGTCGGAGTGAAAGCACAGCGGGTGGCGGCCGAACCCTTCGGGGGAAGGGAATGAGGAAGGGACCATTCATAGGGTTACGGAAGAATGCAACGTAAGCGAGGGAGTCATCGGGGTCAACGTGCCGTGGTTATGTCAGGAGAGGACAGGTCATCACAGTTCCTGGAATATTTCGGCGATAAAGGGACGCGGGTTGTTGCTCGTTTGGCTGACGCAAATTTCCTGTGGGAAGAGGGGAATAGGAAAACAAATGAAAATAGAAAACGGAGTTATCCTTATATATACCCCTCGTTTGCTTCAGAAGTCATTTTCGTCTGAATCTTTCTCGTGGTTACGTGTGTTTCAAGTGAGCAGACCTCAGTTAGTGCTGGCGTTGGATATCTGGATAAGTTCTCTTGGATTACAGAAAGGTATGTTGTATTCATTTCTTTAATTTTGTTAATCGCGGTTCAATTCCAACCGCTGTTTCTTGTGACCTGGTCGAATTTTTAATTCAACCATGATCTTTGGTTTGTCAAGGTTTCGCTCGAAATCATTTTCGACTCATTCGATAGGGAGTAAAAGTTTCCTTTATCGCTTTATCTGTTTTAATCGAACGTTCCGCATTAGGTTTTATTACTGAATATTAAGGCATTGATTTTATGAAATTTATTTCCTTCGTTCCGAATTGCACTGACTTCCGCGAATTTGGGTGACGTATTCTTTACGATGTTTGATTTTCGGCTAATTGTTTACATATTTTTGTAGACTTTTGACTAAAATCTGATTAAACGTGATGTTTGCAGTGACATTTAGTTCAGTCGGTTGACAACTTCGAATGCAACATTGCAATTCTTGTATTATATTGGAGAATATTTCCTTACTCTTGTGTGAAGCCGAATAATGCGAGTTTTAATTATCAATTATCACTTTCGTAATGCGTATTTTATTTCAGTTTTTTTTAGAAAGGTTATCTAATGCGTGAAATTTCCGGCGTATTAATTTAAAAGAATCTGTCTTCCTCTTAGAATGTATATCATACTTCTAGTCAAACAGTGAGGTGAAATAATTCTAATAGCATAGAAATTTCATTTTAATTTATCGCCAAGAAGGCTATAATTCCATCGCGAAACCAGTTCTTCTTATCTCAAACGGCAACTTGTTAGATTTAGTGTTGAGGTATTCCGCTTTGCCTACCTTTTTCATGCCGTTTTTGAATCTGTCATTTGATCACGGTCTTTTATTTAATTACCTAAAAATGTTAAGTGGGTGCGGAGATTCTCAAGGGAAGCAACATCATTGCGGCCTTACTAAGAATTAAACTTAAAAGAATTCATTTCACAGATGCTATATACATTGTATTTACATTGACACAGCAACAGCGAAATATTAATTCAAAGAGCTCATTCGTCCCAGGAACTATGCGCGATAAATATAAGCAAAATTAGAAATAGAACAAAAACACCCTTTCCGCATGTGATTATTAGAAAGTATATTTTTGAGAATACATTTTAAATCGATTCCGTAACCTGAACGTCCTAATGTTAATATGGTTAGTAATGCTTTAACTATTATTACTGCAACATTAAATTTTAAGATATTGTATCGGTCAATAGAAAGAAAATAACATTTATAAATCATCGCTCATTATGTTGTGCGATCTATTATTTCACTAAATTTTTAGTTTTGAATTAGTTCAAAAACTTGACTCTAGAAAAAATTCACTGAGAAATTTCCAATACTTCTACCTTTTAGATAAACACTTTTACTTAAATTCACAGTTTTGCGATTAAATTTGTAATATATAGTGACTATAGATACATAGAAAAGATTATCACGAGGAAACTATAACCTGTTTCAATTTTGCAAAGTTATTTAATTATAACATGGTTTTCTCAAAAAGTTCCTGATTTTCTTTACTCCACTTCCGTTAAACATTAATTTTTTTGAAAAAGTATACCATGGAGTATCTCTTTCAAAGATAGGTTTAATGTGCGTAGAAAAGAGCAATAAAAAAAGAATTTTATCCATCCCAGGGAAATTTCGTTACGAGCTATTTTTGGTCGAACGACTTTTAGCAGAAAAACAAGAAAATGGGAAACACCCTCCGTCGGTCGCTAATATCTGTTAGGATACCAGCTGTGTGTACACTTCTAATGTGATCTAAGTGTTTACAACTAAATTAGTTTAAAAGGACTATTGAGCTTCATAGCATTTACTCAGTGGAATGCTAAAGAGACAGGCCCATTAAAACAAACCGTTCCATACCAAGATTTCCGTACATAATGTTCAACCGCATACATAGGGCGAACACCCCACTCGCCCTGCCCCCAATACAATACTTAGGTTAAAAGGATATAAAACAGGGGTATCTAAATCATCCCTCTTCAGATCATTTACTACCAAATTAAATTCAAGCGGCTCGTACTTTATGTAGTTCTCATGTCCCTAGTTGTGCCTCTATATTTACACAGTTTTATCGAATATTTTAATAAATATGAAATTTATAGAAAAGTTAATGCATAAATCAATTTACTTTGCCCATTAGCGGGAAACCATAATTAAGATAGAGAAAATTATAATTAATTTAAAGTGCATACAGAGATTTAGTAACGGATGTTTTTATATGATTATTTTTACGACTTTTATAAGTAATACAAAAAAATATTATATATTTTATATCACATATTTTATGATATGAGCCATTCATTTGGGCAGTGCGTTCGACTCTTGTGAAAGTGGCCTCGGGTGCGATTCTCGGTGGAAGCCCACAAGCGAAGCGGCTGTCGAAGCACTTTTAACAATACTATTAGAGTTTATGGTAATTATTACTAAACGTTAAGTAATAATAGATTTTATGCCGAAAACTTTGCATCTTTTACCAACAGCTAGCTTCTCAATGCAAGAATTTTCAACATGTTGTACGGCGGAAAGATTTGATTTTATTAAATTTAATTCATGAAAAGAAATGTTTGCATAGCAGTATAATAGTAATAAATTTAAAATTATTTACAAAGTAGCATAATAATTGTGTGATAGGCGTTTATGTTCGGTGTATTCTATGGATTTTTGAATAAGGAAGAGGTTTCAAGATGAAACGGCGATACTTGCAATTTATTGCCATCATGGGCCGAACTAGAGGTGTTGAACCTACTATCTACATATATGCTGCTATATTGAACCTTGGTCTATCATGCCCGCCTATCTTACAAAATGTATGGAAACGCCGTAATTGAATAGACCATGGCGACATTTAACATAGTCAAGGGCGTTTTATTTAGATATAATGTTTATATTTTATTATGGCACAGAGAGAGATTAGCGGTTACTCCGATATTAACAAAACTTCAAGTCTTCAACGAAGAAACTATTCGCCGTGGGAAAGATTAATCAAAATGGTGGTTTTCTACCAAACAAATATAAATTTTATCAAAAACTTCACGATTTATCACGGCATATCGAAGACAAAATTTGAAGAGAAAAATATTCTCGGAACATACATCTCCGTGGAGTTTCCTTTCTATCTAAAATATACGAAAGGATGAAGTCTGCAAAGGGTGTAGTGATGCAGATTTAACAGCAGTAATTAAAAGTCTTTTGTTATCAATTTCAGGTTGTCTTTTATATAGATTATTGTATTTATTACAGTAGTTGTCTTTTATATAGATTATTATTTTACACTTTAATATAAGAAACGACATTTGAATGTCCAATTGTATGTTTGCACATTATGTAATTTTCAAAACTTAAGGAAGCTGATTAGGTATGCTGCAAAGACAACGTAAATAAAATTCAAAGAAATAAAATCCTTAAATACTCGTTTTCAAATATAATATTTAGCAATGGAACAGTTTGCTGTGTCCAATATCATTCATCACGATTCACACGGAGTTCTCTCAAAACGTTGTTTAACTCTATTTGACGAGTGAATGCCGCTGACGTCATAGAAGTTGGAATTCTTTATTGAAGAATGTGTTACGGTAGGGACTCGGAAGGTATTCTCAGAAGCACTGCGGAAGAAACCTTGAGAAACTTGTATGATATCCGAATCCGTAAGGATATTATATTGAACGCATTAATTACAGTACTGTTATAACCTGCTGGGAAAGTTACTTTAAACTACGACGTATGGTAATGTGCATTTTACAGGTTCATTATTCATGTTTATAATCAATGCATTTTAACATTTACCGAAAACTAAATTTAAGCTGCGACAACGCTTGGTTGAGTTACGGAAATTGCGGTCGTAATGAAGCTCGACGATACTTTCTATTCTAATTTTAGTTAATATGTTACAGTAGTTCTTAACTTCTTCAGTAGCAGTCACTTTCAACCCTCAAAAAGTATTTCTTTTTTCACTTATTTCCATCATTACCTATCATTTTTCACAATATTAAATAAATATTGGAATCTCATTTCATTTAACTGAATGGATGAAAGTAACGTGCATGATAAAATCTTGCAGATGATCATCTCATTGAATACATTTGATTCGTGCGCTTTCTTAGTTGTCTAAGTGATAATTGATCCAATATGGAAATGAACTAAAGTAATAGATGTAGTACTAATGAAGTAATACGTTGCTTTTTAATATAATATTTAATGCCAAATCAATTCTTACCTGCAATCCTTAAAATAAAACGTTACTAATTCTATTCAACAATTTAAAAATTTATTATTAGTATTTTAATTATTTAACAATAAAGTAACAGTAATTCAACGCAAAAGAGATTCAATCTTTTGGAGGTCAATTTCCCTAATTACCTACCCTAAAATAACTTTTGTGGCCAAATCATACAGAGGCTCATCTCTTTAAATATATTTGATTCGTGTTCTTTTCTAGTTATCTAAGTGGATATAAGGATTGATGCAATTGGGTTATTAACTAAATATGTAGTACAAATAAAGTAATATGTTTCTTTTAAATAGAATATCTTATGCCAATTGTTTCCTGCTATTCTTGTGAGAGAACATATTATAAGCAATATTTAACTGATCAATAATTTAACTATAAATATAATAAAACAATTAACTAACAGTAATTCAACGTAAAAGAGATTCAATCCATTGGTGGTCAATTTTCCTAATTACATAAGAAACTATTCTTGCTTTGAAACACCCCGCGTACATGGAAATAGCTGTAATATTCCCGTGAGTTAAGAACGACATAGTATATGCAGCGTTTATATAGAACATAACACCTTTTTTTAATAAGGTGTTTATTGAAGGTTGATTGCTGAAATTGTTTGACAAAAAGGTATCCTTTCAATGACAGGTATTCAGAAATGGAACAGATCCGCGACCGAAAAACTCCTCAGAACATGAAGAGGACTCCACTGAGGTCATCTGCTCATCCGAACTGCTTCAGGGTGTGGACGTGGTCGCACGGTTGGGATATGGTCGCAGAACAAATACCGGTGTTCACTTCCACGCCACTCGATTCCAAAGGGAATTCAATAACCGAGCTGCTGGAATGGCAAGTATCAGCGCTGCTGGAGAGCACTACATCCATGGGATCTCCTAGTTCCGGGTACAAGTCCAGCACACCCGTTTCCAGACCCAATTCCAGAAGAAGACCCAACAGGAGGCTATTGGAGAAGAGCAGTTGTGAGGCAAAAATATCGCCGAGGAACGATAGAAAACAAGAGGCGATGGTGAAGAAGTTCATGGTTTCAGCGGAGAAACTGAAAGGGTGCAAGATAACAAACACGAGGAGATTGAGATTGTGACCACCGAATGAACTGAAGCGAAGATTTCGAGCGAGTGCTAGGAAACACTCGCCCCCTTTCCGTTTTGCTAGAAAATAACTTTTACAAGTGTGAATATATCTCCATGGCTGTTTCTAAGCTTTATTTTGTTAATTTCTTATCATGGTATCCTTCTTGTCAATCCGTTGTTGAAATATCGCAACGCTAAATCCTGCACATAGATTATAATTCGTGTAAATAGACTACATATGTTATAAAATTCAAATTTATATTGTATATCAGATGTTTTTTGTTGCGAGTTCTATATATTTTATGTGCAATGTTTTGATTTTATACCAAATGTTTATAATTATGTTGAGTGCATCTTTCGGTGCTGGTTCACTGTGTTCAATGCTTGGGAAATGTGTAACTTTAAAAAAATTGTAAATAACTTTTATAGCCAAATTGTAAATGAACTAACTGTAAATATTTTAATCGTACTTTGATATTGCTTATGTATGATGACAGACTCTCAGTATATGACGCTGTAATAATTTCATCAGCTTTGATCATAATTTTAAATTTATTGTAAATAAGTTTACGAAATGATATCATGCATTAGTTTGGGAACATTTAGATAAATTGTGACGCCTGTCTCCATAGACAAAAGAAATTGTTTTTCTGAAGATGTTAATGTAAATATAATCGCTGAAAATTATATCTTTATTCATAATTTTGTTATTTTAAGTATTCGAGAAAAATAAAATGTCCTTGTAAACTTCCGTGTCGCTGATTTAAGATTTCAGTTTAACTTTGATTCCTAATCGTTACCTCATCACATCGAATCTAATGCTTTGTAGAGCTCTGTGGTTTTTAGCTTCTTAATTCAACAGTAGTTTATTAATTTCTGAGGTATTCTTAGCTATATATAGGAGGAAGCATCTGAATTCATTTCTCGTTGCTAATCTGGTTAAAAACGTATACTTATTGTTAGAAGATGTTTAGAGGAAATCTTGAATTAAGAAAGGGTTTAATCGAATCAACGAAATAAAGTGCCTTTTAGATACTTTAAAAGGAAATTTTTAAAGAGGCTCCCATAAAACTAAGCCTCTCGCTAATACATTTTTGTTAATTATGGTATAATTCTGTGTTAAATTATCGAATCAATGGCTGATCATTTATAAGAGCACATAATACGGGGGATTTTATGAAATCCGGAGGGGAAACAACCCTAGTTGGGGTTTATGCAGTCTCCTTATACTTTATTCAATATTTTTAAAATATACATTTATGAAATCCTCCGACTTTTTCAAGTGATATTTATTGGTATTCATAAAAACATGTTTCAACTTTGTTTATCTATAAAATTCTAATTCTGTTACTCTAACGACTATCACTTTCACATAAAAATATTAGCTCATTAATAGAAAGCGAATGAATTTCTGATGATTCTTTTGGTTCCGATCGATTAATACGAGTAACTTTATTTCGTGATCAATTTTACAAAAATATTTACCTGAAAAACGTAATGCGGGTTATATTGGCTTAATTGCTTTCAACACGAAACAGGAAGTAAAAATGCCGATTAAGTCACTCTGATACCCGCTTAGAGAGCTTTCCGATCTCCAGATCCTCTTTAGCCAATCGATTCTCATATATTCATTGCCTGCTTCTCTTCTCCTCTGCTTCTACTTGCCTCTGAAAGAGTTCCTTGGGAGTCTCTTTTCAGGAATTTTACGAGAATAAAATGAGAGATATCTCTCTCGCACAATCAGAGCAAATACTACCTCTTGTTAGATAAAGTGAGATTTTTCTCATCAGTTTTTTCTCAGATAGGTTAGATTATAATTTCACTGTGTGGTGTCTCCTTTCGTCACAACCTGAAGTTATAAACATAGCCGTTGAGCCATGGAGGTATCGTGTATCAAGTACTATATTCGTTTTAAGGTATGAAGCACATATTTTAAGTATTAAGTATATAAATACTTTTCCCTTTTGTTTCCCAACGTAAAAGAAATACAAACTCATTGAAATCCATTTATGTGCTAATCCGCCTATAACGTGGTTTTCACTCTGAAAAGCATCTTAACCGGGTTTTACGGTAATCCATCAACCGGCTCTCTGTGTCTAAGCCTAAAAAGTAGATTCTGAGAGCAGCTGATACGGAATAGTGAACTGTTCATTACTTTTTCCGAACCCTAGTAATCCGTGTGAGTTTAAGCATAAATTATATCGAAGATGGAAATGAAATCTTGAAGGATACTTTCGGAATTGGAGAGGTGTTACGGAAAGTGAAAATTTCCTCTTTTGCGCTCTACTAACTCGTTGATCAAATATTAATTTTTTACAATTGGAGGACCATTTAATGCATAAGTGACACGTAGAATCAAGTATTGAGATGTATTTAATTTTTAAATAAATCTCAATAATGAAATAAATTTAACTTATAATGCTCAATTTCAGAATCTGAAGTCAGTCTTAATTGTGCTCTAAAGAAGTCGTCCTCTCAATAGAAAACTCAGAGTTTAGAAAAACAAAGAAATAAAAAACATATAAATGTTAAATCTAAAAAACAGGGACTTTATCAGAAAATTTAATTTGCGGGAATACCGGTGAATATGAAAGTGCACTGTTATCGAGTATATCACACGTCGTATATAATATAATTATCTCGGTTGGGACTATCGTCTGAAAAGGTATTTAGTAGATATTTAGGAGCCTGACGTTAACCCATGATCGTTATCGGATGTTATTTGAAAAGGTTTCAAATCAAACTGAGATCAAATATTAATGTAGCAAACTTTAAGACTATATTCTTTTAGATCAACGTTTTCACTTATACGGTGTAAAATTTGGAGAAAACGTAGAAAATAATTTTCTTTATTTACAAACAGTTTCTCTGCCAAGGAATAATTACCGCTGTCGCTCTCGAGTATGACTCTTCACCCTTAGCGATGCTTTCTCTGGGTTGGTTTAATGGCCTCTCCGTTATACAAACAAGGTTAACCATGATAAGGCAGCGGTCTATTGTCAACATTGTAAATGAAAGCCTTGCTTCATTGCCTGATAGAGCGACCGTCAGAGAAACAATGCTTCCTGCATATCTCGTCATTCGGAATTACGGTAAATGACCTTCGATAATATTTCGAGGTCGGGACTGCCCTTTCCTTCCTCTGTGGGGGACGAGAAATCACCTTATTTACGACTATTTCGTATTTAAAATTTACAATATTTTGTAATGTCTTTACTGCTTCAGGATAGGAACAGTCAGGTAAAATGTGGTTACTTGAAAAATTGAGAAATGATGTCCAACTATGCACTCCAAGTTGATAGATAATGCAGTCGAAAATGGATGGTTTATTATGGGTTAGATTTACATCTTCATTGCTGTTTTTAATGGTGAGATTTGCAGTATATGATTTTACGATTGTTACAATATATAGTTCAAATAAGAAAATCAGCAATTTGAATGCAATACGGCAGATACGAATGAAAATCCGACATATACTGATTTATAATCGAATGACTGATCAATGATTTCAAAGCAGGAAAATTTCCATATTCTTCGGTGCATATTCGCTGTAAAGATTCTCACCTCTTTGTTCCAGTTGAAATAAGGAGCAAATATTTGTATCGATTTATTAAACAAGCTTTATTTCATCTCATAGATAGAGGCCTCTAAAATTCTGTGAAGTAGTTGAGAGAGGGATCCGAAAATTTGGTGATGGTGAATAAATTCGCAGAGCTATACGCGTAAATGTAACTAAAATGCCAAATTAGGCTATCGCTAGTGACCTCGGTATGTATATTACTTTGTAACATTTCTATAATCCTATGTACGCTCCTATATCCTATATGTACGCTCTACTGTCATTTAAAATGTTCTTCGCCGTAAGAGGGTGGTCATTCGAAAAAGTTAAAGAAACCCTTTTTTTATTCTCTTTGGATCTTTTTTTTTGGTACATCTTGGAAGATAACGCAAACCTTTTCCAAACATAGGCAGTTTCTGATTATTTTTCGAAATGATCGAAGAAAACCATTCTTTCAATCACTGCTCTATGCCTAATTTAATTTACTTAAGCAAGCGTCCGATTTCCTGATTTTTACAGTTCCTAAAATCTTCCCAAATACATTTCCTAATAAGTAAGTCCTCTCTGGCGTTCTTTAGCTAGTTTTCCCCTTTATTACATAATTTAGAGATTGAATCGAATTTACTGTCACAGATTCGTTAAGGACTGATACATTAGAATTTCTCGTTGCCCTTCGGGATTACGGTTATTTATGGTAGTCAAACCTCCGCGGAGAATTCCACTGCGTGTAAAGGCCAACTTATGCTCAGCCATTAATTTTCCAAGAAAATTTTAGTTCCCACAAATTGTCAACAGGAAAACAAAAGCGACACTAGGAAGAGAACGTTTTTCAAATAGTCACTCCTTGATACTTCATTTTTATTTCGTGTCGAGTGATCGAGCGGTGCAAATCTCTAGTGAATCCGTCTGTGAGAATAAAATTTTTGCGAAGTTGTGTCTTGCAAATTTGCTGCAGTTTTTTTTGTTTTGGTGTAAATTTTGGTGCCAATTTTACTTGCTTCGTGGCGAGTAATTGCTGATTAAAGAAGTCATTCCATGAAAGCGAGTGTTGAGTGAATTGTGTTGTGATAATAGATAACTGCCAGCTCCTGTTAATATGATCTATTTTTACTTCTCGGTGGTGAAGTAGTAAGCAGAGGGTGAAGTGTTCACAAGAGGATTTGCCGGAGAAGGTCAAGACTTGTTATGATGCAATGGAACTTCTAACGATGTATTACAAGTGTCATCGATCAGTGCAGGTAATGATTTGGATTACAAAATTCATCATTCTATTTTAGGCATCCTAAAACGATCTTAATTACTGAGATGATATTTTAACGATATGACGAATTTATTTTGAAAAATAGTATATTTTCAGGTTTAATAAATTTAATCAAATAAAACTCAAATTTCGGTGTTCTGTCGGGTATGTGGCCAATTGTTGGTTAAAATTTGTATTTCCCTCATCCTCTACGCTGATCCCTTGACAATCTTAGGTCTTCGGGAATCTCTAAACAGATTCCCGGACACATGAGTCCGCCGCTGAAAATCATTCAAAAAGAATTTAGAAAGAAAAAATGCTCGGAGAAATGATTAGAAACCATTCTTAAATATATCGTAAGTAACGAAATCTCAACCTCGGATTTGCCTTGCAATTTTCATTCATTCTTAGTAATTTTGTCTTAAATTAACATTAACAAGAAACGCAGAAAAAATGAAAATAACATTGTTAAAACTCGGTTTATTACATAGAATTGTAATCTTTTAGACTTACATTTCAATTCTTTTAACAGATTTTATCACCTTTGGATTATTTTTGATAAAATTATGAAATTCTGAGCAAGCCAACCAAAAGTATATAATAAGTGAACGTAGTTTTATTTTTAGTTAAGCTTATTATTGAAAACGTCAAACGTTACGTCCTTCATGCAGTGATAGAATTCCCACAGTTAACGCTGATCAAGATATAAATTTAGAGCTCTTTGAAGGCTTAGACTAAACGAAATGATTACGGATCTCTTGACAACTTTAAGTTACCCAAATCGGCATCCAATTTTAGTCATAAATATCCAACATCATCAGTAGCGCTTAAAAAATGTTTTCACAATTGTTCATCTTCGATTAACCAGATACAGAGGGGCTTTCGGCCCTGACCCCTGAACGAACTTCTTGACTGTCCTGGTGAAACCCCGGGCGTGTTGCAAACCTATTTAAAACCTCAATCCCTCAAATTTCAGCTGAAAAGAAACTGAGGATGAATGAGGGCATAGTATGAAACACCATCTCTCTGCAGAGTTCTCAGCTCGAAACTCTTATTTATTTATTTACAATGTGAAGTTACAAGTGGACAACTGTCCGGTGGTAACTCATGAAAAATATGTAGAAAATATAATGTCAGAGTTTTAAAACATATTCAGTCGACACAGTCCGTTTTACAACACTTACTACAATATAAAATTACCAGTCACCCATAGTACAAACAAAAATATCTATGATTATAGAAGATATAGAATCTGATATTTAAACATATTTAGTCAACACTGTCTGATTTACAAATCTTATTACAATATAAAATTACCAGTCACCCATAGTAGAAACAAAAATATCTATGTTATTAACTAATGGTGGCAGCGTATACAAATGCATTAATTATATAACTTTACAAAGAATGTTGAGAACAATATCCAATTGACCTATTGATAATCTACATCTACAATATTTTATCACATTTCTTTTTAAATGATTTGAGATTAGCTGGAAAGGGCTTCAAAAGCGATTCAGGCAACTTATTCCACTCTGTTATCCCTCTGTTTACAAATGAGTATTTAGCTATGTTAGTTCTCTGCGGTCTAAGTTTTATTTTCTGGCTGTGACACCTTCCTAAAAAATCAGGCTCTTTGATTAAATGTTTAAATCCTTCCCATCCCTTCCTGCCTGAAACTATCTGATAAATGCAACCTAGCCTATTTATTTTCCTTCTCTTCTCCAGTGATTCCCATCCGAGGGCGTTTAGCATTTCTGTGACACTATCTCTTTTTTTGAACCTACCCATAACATACCGAGCTGCCTTTCTTTGTACTTTCTCTAATTTCTTTACACGACAGTTCTCATGAGGATCCCACACTGTAGTCGCATATTCTAAGATCGGCCGAACCAAAGTTAGATACCCCAATTCTTTTGCTTTCTTATTGCTTCCCTTTAAGTTTCTCATGACGTGATGTAGTGTTCTAAACGCTTTCGCTACCAAATAATCTATGTGTTTATCCCAATTCAGGTTTCTGGTAAATATAATTCCCAAATATTTACAGTGATCGGACGTTGGTATAATTTCTCCATTGAGATGATATACGTGGGGTGAAAATGTTTTCTTATTTGAAAATGTGATGTGTACACTTTTACTCACATTAATGCTCATTTTATGTTCATTAATCCATTCTTCTAACGACATTAAATCCCTCTGTAATGCATCCCTATCCTCGTTATTGTTTATCCGTCTATAAATGATGCAATCATCTGCAAATAATCTAATACTGGATTTAATGCAATCTGGCAGGTCATTTATATAGATTAGGAAAAGTAAAGGACCGATGACACTTCCTTGAGGCACTCCCGAGGTTACATTAACTTCCATAGAATATTCACCATCCATCCTTACCTTTTGAGTTCTATCAGAAAGGAAATTTTTTATTCAAATGATTACCCTCTCATCAATATTTAATTTTCTTAGTTTCAATATAAGTATTTCATGCGGAATCGTATCGAATGCCTTAGCGAGGTCTATGACAATACCGTCTACAGTATCCTTACTATCATTAGATAGCAACAATTAGGGGAGAAAGAAATGAGGCTTACTAGGAAAGATGAGAGTAAGGTAGTTTTGCTTGAATAGAACAAGTTCACATAAGAGAAATACAATGACTCTGCGCACGTTCGCTAGAATAAAGAGATACCTGAATCGTAACCAAAAGTTTGAGAATTCGGAATTCCCTATCTTCCAACAATTTGATGACCTGCAATCATAAAAACTATCTTTGTTGATCGAATTGATGAGAGCAGCACATGCCTCCCGAAAAATAGAAGGATCGGCAGCATAACAGCCGTGCGGGCCGAGTTTCGCGTCACCATCAAAATATATGTTCGTTTTGTGACATTATCAGTAGACTTAAAGGATTTTCATTTGCACAGAAAATGATTTCAGTGTTTTCTCAGAAACTTTCCCGCTGGAATTTTTTTCTTACGAAAATAGGACGAAAATTAGCAGGCGACTACATTTCTCCTTGCATTTTTCCTAAAACTCGCGTATTCTTATAGATTTTCCCAAGATACTATTATCCAAAATTTTAAACAGCAAATTGATTAACATGCGTGGAAAGTAGATTTCACGAGGAAGATTTTGATACCAGAAAAGACCTTGTTTCTTGAATGATAGATCCAAATTCATCGATTCAAAAAAATAATAATCTGCACCCAATTTTCTTGAAAATATCGCTTTCTTATTTTTCCTATATTCTTGACAATATTTAACCTTGATTTAATTACAATATGCCATTAAGAATTGATTTTTGTATATGCTGAATGCCTTCCAAGTGAGTTCTTGTCGACTTTCTTTTTCTGTGCAAATGTGGCAGCAGCGCGCGCCGTTCTCCCGTAAGGAATACACGGGCCCATATGTTTTACGGTGTCCTCATGACGTTGGACAGACTATAAGGTTCTTGCAGTTAACAGCGGCAGCGATGGCGTTCCCATTACGATGCGATCGACGTGTCATTTTTCTCTTCGTTTAAGATATTTTTAATGAACATATTTGCCTTTTATAAATGCCCCTAATACCTATCGGAGTTGGAATGTAATCGTAGATCAATCAAAGTTTATAATCGAAGATGGCTAAATAAAATCGGTATATTATGGTACAATCTGTAAATTTTCACATGCCCTGCTATACGCCATAGGGAAGCTTACAGGGAATTAATTTTATTTATTATATCATCTGTCATAATCTGGCGTCTGTAAGTAGTAGTCTACCCAGCCAGCCTTTTTGTAGAATTATAATAAACTATTACTTTTGGCGGCTCTTCAACTTCAAAACGGCCGAGTGGTGAGAGCACTCATGCAAATAAAATGCAAGCAGGAAAAAGATAGATTACGCCAAAACAAAAGTAAATAAGATAATAAGAATTATTTATAAAAGGGACTTCACTATGTAGGTAAATTCAGCCGAGGTAACAAAGCAATTGCTTCTCGTGTTTCATAAATTAATATTAGGGAGAAGCCGTCGCCCTCTATGGAACTCAGTAATATAAGAAAAACAATTTCAGGGGTATGCCAGACGGTAGGGATGTGAGACATCAATGAAGAGTCAATGCTTTCGAGTTGTATTCATTCATCGAAATACGAAACATTATGATGACGAAAAACCGAATATTTATGAAATTTCATCGAATATAACATATATGTTCCTCTGACGGTTCTTGGTTCGATGCCTGAGCGTCATTTCTATTCTACCTCGTATTTCAATGGGGGATAGGGTAATCTTATTTTAGGTACTTCCTTATAAGATATTGAATTGAAACTTTGGAACTGGTCAGAATGGCACTTATCTAACATTAATATGCAATTCGGAACCAATGTAGCGTTTCGTAAAGTTAATCCACAGAGACAGTGCCGAAAAATATAAAAGTTAAACTATGAAATCCTTATTGTATAAAATGCCTCAAATCTAATTACTAGAAGAATAATGAACATGGGCTCCCGAATAGCCCTGTGGGAGTTCGACTTTTATGAAAGTGGCCCCGGGATCGATTCCCTCTGGAATCCCACGTGCGGTACGACCTCAGCTTTCGAAGCACTTTTAACATTACAAATACTAATTAATAATTAGCCCCATAACAAGAACTGACAAATCAAGCAAATATTGACAATATCAAGAAATAAAATTTCCGAAAATAATATTTAGGATGGTTTCTATAATATTTCATGAAAATTTTGCGACATTTTACTAAGTACACTTTGGTTTAAATTCTCGAAAACCTAGATTACGAAATAAGATGAAGTTATAATAGAAATAGCCAGCATTAATTTACACAGGGCTCCACTACTGCAGAATGTTTTCGTTAATTTAAATTTTCATTAATTAAATATTATTTTAACTTTTACCTTCCCCTTTCATCCCTCGGGGTCAGTATTGTTCATATTTCGGACCAAAATCTACACAAATAATAATGGCGATGAATACATTCCCATATCCCTGAGAAAAGCATCACTTGCATACATATTAGTATATTTGTTTGGGCTAGGATTTTAAAAAGAAAGGTTGAAGAGTAAGCTGTGAAATTTGTCTATTGTACCGCAATTACTGAGAGTGACGACCAGAATGTGACAGAAAAGAAATCGTCGAATTCTGGGAAAGAAGGCGGTAGTTCCAGGAAATTGCAGAAGTTGAGTCAACGGGGGTCCCGCACAACAGGGGTCTGAGCTGTTTGCTTAATGAGTCCAAGGAATGCGTCGCAAGCAATGCGTTTCAATACTTTGTCTGCTCATCTCTTCGATTGCATCCTTTGAGAGGCAATTTGCCTCGTCTCAAATGTCCACTGTCAATGATGGTGCCATCCGGACTTGAGAGAAATGGAAAAGGAAATTGTAATTAATCTTTTTTAAAAGCAACCTTTTGATAGTAAAATTATAATACCGTAATAAACAATGAAGTACCAAACTCTTCAAAACTTTAAAAAAGATTTAAAACGAATTTTAGGGGGCCGGCATTTTATTTCGTTACGCAATATTTTACAATATTTTTAACTACAATATTTTTGCCGGGCATCCAGTAGTACCGCTTTTGTAGCTGATGACTCTATTGACACAACTTCTTATTGTGAATTTCAATTATTAATAAACAATTTATGAATTATAAACTATAATATATTATATAATAATAAACTATCTACCATATTCCCTCGGCATAACCTTTTTATTGATTCGAACATTGTTAATGCATTCGTAATTGCGTATGTTGATACTTGTTCCGCATTTAATGAAGACGCCACTGGTGATATAAAAAATCATCGAATGAGGCGGACGATTGTCTAATGCGTGATGCAGTGCATCTGAGGACAGTAGAGAATCAGCGTTTTAAGCGGGAAATAGGGACTTGGGAGTTATTTTTACATTGTGCTTCTTGTGAAAGGGAACGGGAAAAAATCGCGAATTAAAACTGGCTTCACTGTAACACGTTACGTTTAACCAGTTTTAGACGCTGCACTTTATACGCTATCCCACTTAATTCATACATATATATATATATATATATATATATATATATATATATATATATATATATATATATGAATTACGTGGGATATACACGCAAAGAGCAGTGTAGAAAACCTGTGAAAGGCATATTTGATAGTGAGAGAAATTGACAGATTAAAAAGGAAAATAACTTCAAATCGATCGTTCAAGCGGTGCTTTTTCGACGGACGACTGAACTGAATTATTCTTTTCTTCAAACCGCAGTATCTTAGAAAGAAATAACTCCATTGGAAAGTAATTTCATGCGGAAGTTATGTGAGTGAGATTTGTAAGGCCTTTGCAGCGATGAATTTCTCCACCCGCGAAGAATGATCGAATTTCTTCGGCAGTCTCTTATATCGCATATTCAATGACGCCGTATAGTTGAGAACTCGTCTCCTTATATTAATGCCATTGCATCTCGCTACTTCACTGTCCACAAAACAAAACATACTTTATTGGATGCATTTCATTCAAACCATGGATATTGTTCTATTATACCCCCCCAGTCTACTGAAATCTGTTGATTTCTTGAGCCATATAAATTGCTGTGTTATTTTTATTGATTTTTAATTTTTGTTTGGGTATTTGAAATGGTAGTTTCTAGTTAGTATAAAGTAGTTTCTAGTTTCTTTTCTTGAAATAATAGTTTGAAGTACTACATTAAATCTCAAAATGGTTAAATTACGGGTTTTGAAATGGTTTTCTGAGTAGCCAACCAGTGCTTTATTGATTATCTTAAAGATGCATTTTAAAGAATAATTTTAAGAGAAAATATACAAATTGATCCGTGGCTCTTTATAAATTTCAAATGGTTGTCACCACGGAGGTTTCTTATAAAATATATGTAGAAATTACCAGCCCGTAAAATATATTATTATCTAAAATATCCAATTTCAAGAATGCTGTGTTTTACCTTGAAGTTCACTAGGAAAGGTAGTGGAGGCTTATGCACTGCCCCCCCCACAAATAGGAAATAACAACCATTTAAAATTATTTTTATTCTCATTTCATAAATATTATCTCTGTCGCTTCTCGGCTTAAGTCGTTCATCTGACACTCAAATTCCAAACATTATAAAATAGATATCTCCTGTTGCTACTAATGTGCCAGACAGTGTACAACTAATTATAAAATTTTGAATTCAAACATTTAATGGTAAATCATTCCATCACTTTAATTGATGTGGTGATTGGTTCACGGAGAAAAGCAGATCCAATGCGTTCAGCATCTATATCAAAGGTGAAAACGAAGGAACAAGAGTCAATGAGTAACAGGCCGTTCCTTCTAAAATACATAAATAATGGAGTTTTTATTGCGATACAATTTAAAATAAATATATATTCAATCAGATTTTTAAATTCATTCTCGTGCACTTAATCGATTATAACCGATAACATTTATAATCTAAGTGGCGTTTTACAAAAATAAAATAAAGAATACGAATCATGTAAACTTTTTTATTTTTTAATTTTAAAATTCATGACTGGTTTTCATTCGATACAGAGAAAACAAATATAGAAAGAATTACAAAATGGAACCGAACCGTGCATTAAAGAAATAGAGAAATATTACAAAGAGTTTCGAAAAGCTAAGGAAAATGAGATACTTCCGATTGTGAAAAAGTACGAGATTCGAAACTTTGAGGTTAACTTGTCCTCGAATCGGACATTCCATATTAACAAAAATACGAAGAAGTGGCAAGAAAGTATTCATGGCAATACAAAATTGCTTTCAGAGTAAACTTTCGCATGCTCGTTACTTGAATAAGCCATAAAAAGAGGGGAAAATGCGCTCTTCCAGTAGCCCTGTGGTTGGCCTATTTTTCTCACTCGATGAAATAAATCCGTCCTCACACATCTCAATGCAAGGCGCAAGTGCATTCTTCTCTTCTGAACTTAATTTTCTTGAAAGATAGAAATGCCATTAAGATGATGAAAAATTCCTCTCCGGCCCAGAACTTTCCTTAGTTCCCTTTTTTTCGTGGTCATTAAATGCGTTTGCCTCAATGGCTACCAATTAAAAGAGGTCTCAAATTCTTCTATTTAGAAAAACTACTCCTTAAAACTGTATCCCTGAATACTATAAATAAAAATTTGCCACTGAATCCTAGCTATAAGAATTGGTAGTAAAAATGGTACAAAATTGATGGTTTATGTAAAAATCAACCGTTTTATTAACCGAGATATAACTAATATATATAAAGAGAAAGCATGGTAGACTCAATGAAACAAGATGACATTTTCTTTTATAACTTCTGGATTGAAGAATTTAATTTATCAGTTGCTCTTTCTATGTTTCCAATAATCACTTTTCTGACTCTTCAAGTGAAGAAATCACAGAATTGTAGGCATTTTTAAATCTCTTGCAAAACAAGTCATTCATTGAATGATAAACTTCTTCATTTTCATCCTTTTATGCCTCTCAGTGTCAGGGAGATTATTTATGACCATCTCCTTCCACCCATATCCTTTACTCTTCATCATTCTTCTTATCTCTCCCACTGTATCACCTGCAACCTTCAATCCTTATTCTTGGTCTACCCCTTCCTCTTTTCCCTCGCACCTCCAATTTAAGTACTTAATTCATAAACATATCATTCTCCATTCCAAATGCATCTCCAAACCATTTAGTATGTCTTTCTTCCATCCCTTTCTCTGTTTCTCCTCTTACTCTCTCATTATCTATTCTATCTCTTCTGGTTTTCTTTATCGCTCTTTTCAAGTACTTCATTTCACTGCCCTGAATTTTAAACAATATGTTTATCTTGCCAAGGCATACTTTCTATTCCATATAACAAAAAGGGAACAAATATAGGCTGATAGATTTGAACCTTTTTTTATACATATTTTTATTTTCTCCTTATTTTCCATTACAGTTTAATATTTATGACAGTCGTGATCAGATCTGAACCTCATATTTCCGTATACTTTATTCCGATGAAAACATTACAAAATACATTATCCGTTTGCACAAGTGAAATATCTTAAAGTACCTTCTCGCCATTAAATTTCTTCCTAGTCCTCTATCAAAAAATAAACATGCTTATGAGGATAATTCGATATCTTAACTTCGTATTCCAATTCTGAGTGTCTCGAGGAAAAAATGAAATAAAAAGGATCATATTTTTTAACAGTTTTTTTACCAGTTGTTCCTCTGGGAAGACTCCCAGAGAAGATATTTAGTCGTATGGGAACATAAAACGAATGGTGAAAGAAATACCGAGGGACCTTCTCTCTAAAAGCTCTGATTAAAAACTGACTTAAATATTTACCTTTAAGAAGGTCCAAAGGTCGAGAATAGTCTTTCTTTCGGTAACAGTATGTCTCGGAGACGAGGTTATGGGAATGCAAAATCCCGTAGAGAATAACGAGGACAGGGATGTTTTGATTCAGCATGCGAACAGGATAGCCCCCTTAGAAAATCTGCGGTTCGTAAATGGACGAGGATGAATAGGGAAAATGTTTTCTGTGGCCACATCTCGGAGATGGAATGAAAAGCGGATTTGATCCCTTCAGATACATATCTAAGGAGAGGGAAATCCAACTTATCTTCCATGAGAATTTCCATCGTCAGCTGTTGTGGGCGTTCCTTCCTTGTGGAATAAACGAACCCCCTTCCACTTCTGAAATATTTCTCTTCTTTTGAGAAAATAATTCGCGGAAAATGAAAAAAGAAAACTTGGAATTAATGGAGAGGAAGCAGAGTGGTTCGGAACATAAGGCGTTAGGAAAACGTATTTCGATAGTTTTGTGTGTAAGAGAAAAAGTAAAATAGATTATTTCTTTAATAATAATCTTAATTAAATTATAGTAATAGGAAGTTAATTTAAGTTATTTTAACGATTTGAAAAAACTCGAAGGAATACGATTCAATTTTTAAAAATATCCACATAAGAGGTCATGGGAAGGATATTAGTTTCATACGTAAACACAGAAAAACCACCTTAAGACGCTTTTCTAGGGTGATAACAGCATAAGAAGCGGAATAGCGTATTAACGGGAATATTGCAACTTTTTATTTCCTGAGCGTCGAAAAATAACAGCGAAGTGTATTCGGGCTCTTCAATTTTTAAAAGAGTGCTTCAATACGTAAATTAATTTTTCAGTTTGCTTAAATTGCCACAACTGTAGATAGGGTATCTACAGAGTCCGAGAATTATTATTGTGTAATACTGGTTACCATCTCGTCAGAGTTTGGATTAATGGTCTGCTTTTTCGCCAAAAAGAGCGCATTCCTTTCTCTTTTCATTTCCATTATTTTTCACAACATAATTCAAGTAATTTATACTAGAAAGATAGCCTATTATCGTGGCTTTCACTGCTATTAAAGCACCATCTGCCAAACATAAAGCCAAACAGCCCACCAATCACTGCCATTTTGGTTTATTCGATATTTTTCCAACTTGAGATAAGACGAAGTGAAACATCGCCAAACGAAAATTTGGTCTGATGTTTTTCTCTGAGACGAGACTGATTGTGAATATCTCTCTATCTCATGGTCTTATCTCACAGAGGTAGAATCAGCTTCGACAGTTGAATGAAGATTGTTTTGTTTTACGATATCTTCATATAATCTTCACAGAATTAGTCATAGTTAATAATAGAGTGAGTATCAGAGAGTAGGCGTAGGAAGAAAGGAAGATGCCGATAAAGATAATGTAAATGATTTTAGGTCATCAAATGAGGCAGACAATCGGATAGAGAGGGTTGCAGAGCTTCTGGGGACGGGGAAAATCCGCCTCTTACAAGCAAAGTTAGTTAGTAAGCAAAGCGGTATTATTAACATTTTTTGTGTGAAAGGGATCGAGAACAAGAGTAAACCGCGTATTAAGCAGGATCGTTTTAAACGGATTCTTATTGTAGCTGTTGATTATCTTCTACTTTGTTAATTTGAATACTACTTTTTTAATTTTGTTAAAAACGTCTGGGTTCTAATTCCGGTCCTTACAGACTTATTTTATATCTGTTTCTCTTTAGAATATTTCCTAGTGTAGAATTTTATGTGCCACAACACCCAATTCCTTTCCCAACTTGGATTATGACAATATCTGATAAACTTAATTTTTTCTCCTGCCAATAGTATGGTTTCAGTCAGTTTACCAGCGATAACCAGCCTATCTAGAGGCGGTGTTTTCTGAATTTACTATAAAATCGTATGTGGCATTTATATGCTCTTGGGTGGTTGTATATTTTAGAGTTTTGGGTTGCAGGTATACGTTTTTGTAAATAAATTTAATTGTGCCCATCAATTTTGCCGAAGAAAGATAAACCTATGTGGGTCATACCCGTGTGTTCTTTAACAGGCAGCAATTAGACAAATTTAAACTCATGTGGGAAAGGCTAGTACTTTTAAAACTAAAAGGCTATTAGAAAAATCGGAATATTTTGTGAACGATTGCAGGAAAACATTACTTGACAGAGAAATGAGTGAGGTGATTACAAGAGACTGTGGAAGACATCAACAAGTGGATTCACAGAAGGAAACTAGAATGGATGAGAGAGTTGTTAAAGTGGCGAGATAAAGCTCCGAAGGGAAAATAAGTAAAGGGCGACCAAGGAAAAGATTGAGAGATGACCTGAATGTGGGATGAGTGAGGTTCTGAAGGAATCGGGTATAAATCAAGGAAGAAGACGAAGAGGAAGAAAAAAGGTATTCAGTAACGAGTGTTTATCTTTCTTCTTTTCTCCTCTCCTGATCTTGAATCTACTGTTTGACACATGTCATTAGATCATTTATACATCATAGAAGATTTAACTCTGTTTAAGTTCATCCCTTTTCATAACCACCGGTTAAATCATGAAAGGATGAAGATTCCTTGAGTACAGAACGGGAAATGTATCCTTGTGTAGAGCCATATGAGTGTATCTCTAGGAGATGCTGACGTCATTCTGTGCCTCTCTCTGTTTGGAGAATTTTAAGAGCTGTGAGGAAAAGCAGTTTTCTATGTAATGGTATAGAAAACACCGCTGTAACGGAAGCTTTGTTTACAACCCGCATGGCAATGCAGCCTTTTTGGCCGCTTTTGTGAAAATATCGAATTGCTCTTCAATCAAAGGAACGCTTCTAAAATGGGAGAGAAATGGAAACACTGGAGTTTTAAAGATGAACTTACAGTTCAAACCCATTTTCATCACTGTTTTTTAAGTATCATATTCTATAGAATCTATTCATTGCTGTAATATACTCAGTTGCATATTCAGAAGCCATAGAAATCCCCTCTGAGGGAGCATAGGGTTTTCGTTTTTGAAAATACATATACTGGGTGCAGACCAGAGATTCATACGCCATGGTTCAAGGGCATTATGCGGCCCTCAGCAGACTTTAATTCCCCACGATTCCTCTAGTGCTCATGGAATAACTCACTCAGAAAGAACGATGGAAGAATCCATCACACGAAATGAAATTTTATGTTCAATGTATTTATACTGTAAAAGTCATTGAAGTAACGCTGGCTCTGAGTATCATATAAGCAGAACAAGAAAATTAAAATACGATAAGATGAATTATCAACCATATTTTCAAACATTTATGGAGTTAAATTTTATCTCCGTAACTTATATTAAATTTAATGAAAAATTGATATCTGTGCCTTAGTTACTATCTGTATCTGTCAGTGTAGCAATGAATTCAGTTAATGAAAATAATTTATTTACTGAATTTTTTCTACGATTGCCTCGCAGGCTTGAAAATACTCTTGTGTGGCCCCTTGATAGAGAAATGTTGTGCATCTATGATATAGACTAAGGGAGACCTATTGCGACGTATAATATATTTTAAAATATTTATCTAATAATTAAATGTCTAAAGAATTATCCTTAAGTGGTAATTATATCAAAGCTAAAATAAATAATTTATCGCTTAAAGTAGTGCTTCCAGACATTCCATCTACTGCATTAAAATTTCGTTGCCCGGTGAACCACTCCAAAACTTTATTGATTCCCGCCCTTCGAAACTGAGTTAAACTCAGACTAAGAAAAGGGATATGTCAGAATTAATATGACGAATTCCAAAAAACCAAAATAAATGTCTCAAAAAATGCGAAATTTTAATTTGGAATCGTTTAATTAAATTAAAAAATTAATAGTTAGCATTAAACATATGATTATTATTAAAAATTTTCGAAGAGGGATCGAGTGACGCTCCTGATACAATTTATGTAACAATTATATTTGAAGATAATTATCAATCATTATGTAAAATTTATATTAGAGCATAGCAGTAGAACCTTTAATGTTTTGGAATGTTTTATCTTTTGGTCGTAGTGGTTTTCTTTCATACTTGCCTGTTGTCTTCCCTCCCGACCTTTCGGGAATTCGAAATGCCTACAGATAAAGTGTCTCTTACGTTTCTCTTCCGACGATAGATTTCTATTAAAGATTCCTTTACTTTATCGCAGTTTAAGAGTGAAACGTACAGTAAAACCCGGTTAAGAGGCTCTTCAGAGGAATGAAAACCGCGTTTTCACCTGGAGATGACTTTTATTTCTCTCACATTGGAAAGGGTTTTAGCTATTTAATTTCTTAATGAAAGCTTTACCCTTTAAAACGAAAAGGGTACTTCTTTAGTTTGCTTTATTTTCTGCACAGTCAGTTACAGACTGCGGGAACGTGACCATGCGTATCATGTTAAATCGCGTCTGAAGTGAGGCTTTTGTACGGGTTTCTTTGTAGATAAGTAAAAAAAACGCTTTTAAAATAGCAGATCGCGGAAATCAAGGGCTACGTATAACATTAGAATCATAGGACGTATAGTTAGAGAGCAGCAGGTATAGGACCCCTTATCTAAATACACTCATTAAAACTTTTCTAAAACATTCCATCGATCTGGAAGATTTATAAATTGCATTTTATCTGTACATCTATTTTGAGGGATAGAGAATAAGAATTGTATATTTTCCATGAAATGTAAGACTTCGCCTCGGTGATGGAGTGATCAAAATTCAAATTGAGGAGTTACTGAATTTCAAACATTTGCGAAGCACTTATTGACTTTCCATGGAAGCAAGTTTGAGAGATACTAATGCGTTGTGGTGATGTTGACACATCTTGTTCGTTTAGGGTTTCGTAATTACAGCACAATCAAATAATGTGATCGAAATGAGGCGATGATTTTTAAAAGTTTAAACTCCGCGTATAAAATCATGGACAAATTTGAGCCTATGAAGTTAGCAATTGAGTTTTGAATTCAATTCGGATTTTAAATTAGCCTAGGTAAGCCTAGTACTCGGAGGCAAGACTCAATTGACGTTTGTCCTGACCTTTGCGTGTTTGTTTGTTTCTCTCGTGATATTCAATTTCGTGAGTCGGCTTCGCAGTACGTTGGACGTCCTTCCGTGACGTAAAGAATTCGCTGTTGAAATATTCATCTGTTGCAGATGCTGAGTCCGACGGAAAATGTCCGATACTTTAGGGATCTTTATCTGACTGCTTGCAGTTACCTACACTTCCTACCTAAGAAATTTTGTGTATAAAATAGCGGACGCTAATCATGTCTCGACGACTTACTTACGTACTTCATATGAAAGCAACTTATTGTTAATGGGAAATTTTCATAGACATTCCAACGCACTATAACTGCAGCTTATACTTCTTCATTACGAGTTTCGGTTTATTTATCTCGGGATGATTTTATATTCGCTTTTTAAAACAACTTGACTCAAGATTCGTCCATTCGAGGGATTTTTTTCAAATTTGATAGGATTATTTATTTATTATTTACTAGGATTACTCTTCAGTATAAAGAACTAAACAAAATATATAGAATATTTATTTCTTGATTTATCTACACAGTTTCATAATATACTACACATACAATATAAGCAAATATAACTAAATTATGCACGACATAAAAATATCAATTTTTGTATTATAACATGATGACTTTATGAATTTCTGATACGAAATCTTCAAACATATTCAAGAAAACATTAATCAATTCTGATATATTTATGAGCAAAGAATTCTACACTCGTTATATCTAATTATAAGCAAAAGAAACGAGATACGAAAATTTCAAATATTTTTTTAGTTTTTTAATATTTCACCGAGTATTATTTTCTATGTTCTATATCAAAACTTTCACTGTTATTTCACCTAAAATTTAAATACATGCTACTTAAAACCACTTTGATTGAAAAAAGTTCATATTACCAAAGTAAAATATTAGCGATTTTTCTGCTTTACTCAAACAGAATGAACTATATTTCTTTTACAATAACATAATATTCCTTTCCTGAATTGTTTGTCCGTTACCACGAAACCGATAATTTACAATTCTTACATTGATGATACTGCATATAAATTAACACTTTTTTGCTATTCAGGAGACTCGGGTCCCGTTGGACTTTTTTATATCTATTCTTCCTTGGTCTATTTTTCCTGGATGCACGCCATCTCGTGTAAAAACACCTAAAACCCATTCCTTATTTTAGGGGAGTATTCCTTACCATCACTTTGTGTGGTCGGTGCTTTCATGAAGACACGACAGCGAACGATACCGCCATGCAGACGAACCCGCAGCCTCTGTTGCCCACAAAGTCTCCCGAATTACATGAGGAAATCTTCTGGCGAGATAGCTTAACGAACAGAGCACCCAACCGGAAATTGGGAGACCCGGGTTCAATTCCCGATCTCGTTGGACTTTTTTATGTCTATTCCTCCTTGAGTTTTTACCTGGGTGCACATCATCTCGTGCAAAAACACCTAAAACCTATGTCTTGTTTAATACTTTTTTGGGCAAAATTTCAGATTTTTAGGTTGAAATCGGTGAAAAAAACAGCTGAAACCCCGAGCTATCGGAAAGAAACTTTAAAAATGTACTTTGAGTTTCTTTCCATTTTGGATTTCTACCATATATCGCCTGATTCTGAGAAGTTTAGGGACACTATCATAGGAAGGCATTCTGGATTTCTTGATACGAATGTGGATTAATTTGAAAAAGAAACATCGAATTAGATGCGCTAGAGATGATGGCATACGAAAAGCATTTGAGAAAAGATGATAGGAAAAATGTAACCAGGGACAGATCTGAAAAAGGTTGTAAAGAATATAACGCTCCTGCTTAGGACGCTCTCGGAAACTATTCCGTTTGCTTTTCTCTCGGTTTCCTTTAAACTTATGCATGATGAAGATACCGCTCTGATAACCGATCATTGCGCGATTTTTTCGATCCTCACAGATATTTCAGCTGATCTTCCTCATTTGATAGACCTAAATTTGTTTATCCTATCTACATCGCCGTCCACTCTCCTATCCTACTTCGCCGTGTCTCCAGCATCACTAATTGTGCATAAAAAATACTTAACTGATGTGAGCAAATGACAATAATAATGTAAGCGCTGTCTTCCTCCGAAAAGCTGACCATTTCTCTAAAATACAGGCAGCCAACCTCTTAAAGCATTAACTCGAGGAGTCTCTATATTTTCCATCCTCATTTTTAGTAAATAAAGCAAACTATAGAGGATACCCTATCGTTTTGAGATGAAAAGCACTTATTTAAAACTCAAAGTGTAATATTTCCTCACCCTATTTTATCCATCATGCAAAATAAAAAACTTCTCTTCCCGGTTAACGCGCTATCCTACTTATAGGGCGGTTATCAGTTGGTCCACCGAAAATGTCTTAAGCGGGTTAAGAAAAAAGAAATGTAGCGATAGGTGGAAGTTGCTCTTGGTATAAAAGGAAGCGTTATAGTCATCAGTAAGCGAAAGAAATAGCGTTGTTAAGGAATTTGGGTGATTTTTTTTCACACGGAATTCGCTTCAGATGAGTAGTTATTAAGCGGAATTTGTGATTCAGAAACCAAGAGAATAGCAGAAAGCGTGAATTTTCCCTGCAACTGTAATGAATTAATTACGGAGTTAAATATTTGAGCTTTTGCTTAGTCCTCACAAACTTTTTTCCTTCCAGAATACGAAATTAAATTCTGGATAAAACTTAAATCTTGCGCTCCGCCTTTCTAGCACTCATTAAAGCGAAAGGAAATTAAAAATGTTCGTAACGAGTGGCTTAGAAAAGACTGCGTCTGCAAATTACTTCTGCAGTTAGCAGAAATATTTGGCGCATCGTTTTTATTTTTTGTACTCTCTTCCCTCTCCATTTGATGTCTCCCAAAAACATTTTTGAATTCAAATCATTTCATGCAGCGTTGTTAACCTGGAAACGTTTAATATCAGAGATAAAAGCGTGAAAAAGGAGATGCGATGTTGCACGTTGGGTAATAGATGAGCATTTCAGTTGTCACGAAATTATTTATCGGTAAGCATGGAATTGAATATAAATGAAGGCTCGGAATACTAAAGCGTTAAATATGGATGTGAATGAAATCGATACACGAAGATGTGGCGTTGTAGAAAGTCATAACCAAAATGAAATGTTCAACTATACGTAAACATGTTTGCGAAAACTGTTGTGGATTAAAATATATTCTGCATGTTAATGTAATTATCGATAAAAGATAGACAACGTTAAAATTTCGAAAAAGAAGTCATCCATAGCTATTGATTAATGTTAGTGTTACTTATTTGTTATATATTAAGATATTATGCTACAGTTTTAGAACCAGAAGGAATCAATGCCTGATACTGAATAAGGCAGGCGAAATGGAAGAATTTAAGAGGAAAATCTTAAGAAAGATTCTCGGGCCGGTAGAAAGATATGTTACATGTAGGGAGAGGAAAATAATCATCTTCACAAACAAGTGGAGGAAGTTATTCATATTTGAAGAAAATTTAAGCAAAATGTTTCTTCATCGTTCATTATTATTGGTGTAAAATTATAGTTGATAAATGAACCTGACGGTTATGATATGTAATAATGATATCCACTTAAAGATGAATTTAAAATAATTAGAAAAATCCTGTTCGAAAAAGTCCTATGTCGAAAATCGTCGAAGGAAATTTACCTTATGTCTTAGTAAAACATTAATTACAAGGGAAATACGCGAAATTAAGAAATTAATTCAATAAATGTATGTCCATTTTTGGTTTACACTACATTGTATGTTTGAAAGAGTTTGGAAATTTAAAAAAGGGGAAAGATATTCAACCCAAGCTGCCCTTATACTTATTTTTAACATACAACTTATTGATGCCCTAACTAAGGAGTAAAGGTTTACTTCTCTATTCAAATTAACGGATCTTATATTTTTTTCCGCAAATATTATCTATATCTTACAGATCTTAAGATCTTTCTTTAGGCTTATAAGGATATTTTTTCCATCTAATCTGCGGTCAATGATATTTAGTTAGGCGTAAATAATGTACGTGTAAATATAAATAGGTAGATAAACTTTAGGAATCGGTCCTAAGAAAAACCTCAGACAATACCTCAGGAAAAATATCAACGGGAGAAAGAGACAGAAAAGGGGAAAATCTGCGCAAACCTACCGACGGTAGTTCGAACTAAAAGATGTAAAGGGAAACTGCGTATAAAATGGAAACTCCGATATAAAAAATTAAATAAAATGAATTCAATAGCACATTGCGAAAATTCACCAGGAAAGAGAAAGCAAAGAAAGAAATCATAACGTAATTAGAATTTTCAGTCATGCTACAAAAACATCATAAAATTAAAATCGTTCAAAAAATTAATGGTAATACGAAACAAAAAAAAATAACTCACAAATATTTAGGAAATTAAGAATTCTGAAAGTATAAAAATATTCAGATGTAGAGGTGATGATCTAGATACATTTCTGTAAATTCGGAAATATTTGGCCTTCAGAGATGTTTACATTCAATGATGTTCAGTTTTCACCGGATGTGACAGCCTCAAATTGTTCCGCAGATACAATGGCACTCAGAATTCTAAATGAGGACATGCAATATTAAAGCCCCTCGTGGAATGTTGACAAACTCTCAGTGAACTATCTGCACCTGCCTTTGCTCTAACGTCTCCATTCAGTGAGTATGTTAGAATGGCATCGTGTTGGTCAAATAGTTTGTATTCAATGCACAGATGCTGAAAATCCAAACAATTTTATTTATATACACCTTGAATACTTCTGCCTTCTTTGGTTGAGCGATATTTCTTTTGCATTGAATAATTCGATGGGAAATAATTTTACTTTAAACCCCTTTTAAACCTTGAAAGCTTCTGAATTATGATAATTCAAAGAGGTCCCATAGAGAATCGAGCCCGAGACCGCTTTCACCAAAGTCTAAAGTGGTATTCATCTGGCTGTCCCATATATTCATGAATAACATAATTGTTATACATCGAACATTTTCCTTAAGAGACCCCGTAAAGTTTACGGCTCCGTGTATTTCCTTACGGGAGATCGGCACGTACTTTTGCAGCTTTAAGATAAAAAGAGTAATTTGGTGACAAATCGATTTAAAAGATATTCAGCGTAACGTTAATGTACAGTGACAGCACAGAGCGATTTGATCAACGTTAAATAGTGCTGTAATCGAAGAAAAATAAGAAAGTGATGCATTTTGGAAAATTGGGATCGGAATACAAATTTCATTGAACAGATGTTTTTTGGGTCCGTCACTCAGGAAACAGGACATTTTTTAGTATCAAAATTTACCTCATTTAATTTAATTTTCATTTATGGATGTGATGGCCTCTATCCGTGCCTCAATTTTATTACGTGCCCACCCTTATTAATACTGATGATATATAATGATACAAAATTTAACTTCGCTCCTTTTCGTGGTTAATTTCTTTTCTATATTTACAGGTGTGTGAGTTCATAAAATATGAAATAAAAATTTTAGACTTAACAGCTTTAAATATTGAAAGTTCATTATTTAACAAAGATGTAGGGTAAATGAAATGCACTTTACAAATTGAAAGGGGTAATCATTTTCGCCAAATTCTAATTCGTGAACTTCCGCACGGTTAGACTTTCCACATTTGATTATATTCTTTCTTTGTATAATTCAATTAAATCTATAAAATGATAGGAGAAAAAAGTTTTAACGGATAACTTTTATGTATGTATGGAAATTTACATGTGAAGCGAGCTGACGAGGTAAATTTATAAACGACACATTTAAAATACATTTTATTTCATTAACAAACTCAAAGGAAGACTTCACTCGTTACATCAGTGCTACGAATATCTATACAACGATGAAGAAATGTGTCAATTCTCCATCACAAAAGATACTTTTGTACGCAAGAAACTTGAGTGTCATCTTCTATCCCTCTATGTTTTGTAAGAAGAACCACATCTAGAGAGCGTATGCAGGCTGAATCGATATTCCTTTGAAGTCCGAATATGAGCAAAGCGGAGTATTCAAAGGCGCCTTTAAGGTGCATCCAAACGGAATACTTGGCCGGAAATCGAGGAATGTGCGAGGAAATTTGAAGTGAATATTTGTTGTGAGAGCAGCGAGAGATCGATAGCCCGGAATTTTCAATGCCGTGCCCTCTTCTAATATTAGAAATTGGAAATTCTATTGGTTTTAGTGTTTTAGTTTTAGTGTTTTAGTTTTAGTGTTTTAGTTTTAGTGTTTTAGTTTTAGCGTTTTGCGTGGCAAAGAAAAACACGGTTAAGATTCGCTCGGTTCGCTGACAAGCGAAGTGTGAAAACCGCCTGGATATGGCAACTTTTAAATTCTTACACGTTGGAGAACAAAATGGAATGACTTCTGCTTTTTTATTATTAAATAAGCGCTTTAAATCTTAAGGAAAAGGGAAACGCTTTAGTTTGGTTTATTTGCCAAAGTCGTAGATCTTACCTATAGTGACCTCGGACTATTGCTATGTAATACTGGTTGCCTTCTTCTCATATTGAATTGAGAATGGTAGCTTTTCGGATAAGGATAGAATCTTCTTATTTTACTCTACTTTTCTGAATGTTCAATCTATAAAGTAGCAATATCTATCAGATAGGTAACTACGGAAGAATAATAAACTTCTAACCAGCAGTGGTGAGAGGCAATCACAGAGCATGATCACTCAACAGCTCGCCCAATCACAACGAGATGTGTTTACATTGGTACGAAAGGAAACAACTGCATGCGGATTTTTAATTTAACGTTATGCCCTCAAAAAATACGGAGAATTCTTACTCTATCTCACATTCAGAGCTAGAGTTAGCTCTAACTCTGACAGCTTTGTTTCGCGATGTTTCCATTTTTCTCTCACAAAATCAGTCATTAAAACCACAGGAAATAATAACCCCTTTAGAGACTAAAGAAGAAGCTAAGATACGGCAATACATCTCAATCTCAAGAACGGAGATACAGGTCATGCAAACCATTATTAGTCAATCAAATGAGGCGGACAATCGGTTAAAGCGGGTGGCATTGCAACTAAGTCTGCCTTATAAGAGGGCAGAAGAGTCTCATAAGCGACATTTTTATTGTTTCGTGACAAATGGATTAGAGCGGAAAGAAAATCACATATTAAGCGGAATAGCGTCTCAAGGGAGTTTTACCTAACACTAGCAGTATACTCTTTGATAAAAATTTTGAATAATTTTCTGTGAATTGTGTCATTCGTTGATTTTTTTACTATTGTTCTGTATTGCATATATCTTGGTTTACAGAAATGTTAAGGATATAGTAAATTTAAATGTAAGAGCATGAAAATGTAACAGAATCCTTTAATTTGAATGCTATGGAAAAGTACAACGCGAAGTGTTGTTAGTCATAGAACTCCCAAGGAAGCAAATTGATTCAGGGCTTCGGAGGCCAATGTAAATATAAAGGAATGTTTTGTGTTCTATGGAGGTTTTTAGGACGTTGTCAAATGCATATGCGATACCTGTAATGTTAATGTGAAACGTGTGTTGAGAGACCACGAAACTCGCAAACAGAGAGATAAGCAAACATTATTACATGACTAACTCTTCCTCAGGGCTATCGATTTGTACGGATTGTAGAGTAAACAGAATGAGAACTCTTTCCGTGCAAAGGCACACACAACCGTCATGAAAAGAAGTGCAATTCTATGGGACATAAATACTACGGCAAACGCAGAGACGGCGAAATTTTCCATTCGGTTGGGGACTTCGAAGACCTCATTCTTACCGATATGAGTTTCATTCAACGCAGGCACATGCTTGGGGACAGAATGCTACCGAGATATTTTCTCTCTGACTCAATACACTGTGAACGGCGTTGACCACGACGGAGCTTTTGTGTGTTTTTACAGGAGCTATGTTTCCAAAATAGCAATACTTGCCCTAACTTGGAACGGATCCGCTTCGACAAGTGAGAAAACCCTTAGCGAGAAATGTTTACCTCTCCAGGTGATTTTGAATTTGATTCATGGAAGGGATAGCATGAATGCGCTAGGGTCCACCTTGCATAGCACTGGGAATGTCAAAAGAAGTATTTGAGTAAACGCTTTGAATGATATGCTTGTGACGAATACGGAAGGAAAGAGTCGGAAACGTTTGAGCAATGCATTGATGTGAAGCTAAAAAGATTAAACGGGGGTACTGTCGACGGCATAAACAGATGCTTTTAGAGGTGACCTATTCTGTTCTATAATCACTTTTTTTTAATTGACGTCAAATTCAAATAATGAAAAATGACCCAGAATTTAAGGTATGTATTAGATAAAGATAGCGATAGAGAAGATAGCGCAAAGAAAATGATTGAAATTCTTGGTTAGGAATCGTCAAATAGAAATTGGAAGGTTAATATGGTGGAAGAGAATTATAGGTAAGAAAGGCAGAAGAGGGATGAAAAGAGTTGAGAAATATATAACAAACACCTAATTACGTAGCGTTTAAAGATTACAAAAAGAAGTTAAACTTAAGAAAACAAAGGACTCGAAGTACTCGTTTCTTAATTCTCAGACGTCGCAAATAATTAAAATAAATGGCGGAGATTGGGTAATTTTTTATCTAATATCTTTTCTCTCTATGTTTTGAGATTCATAAACTCATCTATAAAAATCATGTTAAAATATCATTAAAATGTGATCATTTTTAATGCTTGAAAATGATTTTTAGATAGAGTTAAACTTACACGAGTTCATACTTTCTATGAAAATATACTGTTTTGACATTTTTAATTATAAGTAAGGAACAGGAAGCATGTAAAATCACAAAAACAAACTTTTTGCAAATAATATTTATACATTTTATGCAATGATGATATTGTAGTAATAATGTATATAATTATGATGTATATAGTACAAGATAATAACGATGCCTCAGAGTAACCATGTTTCAGCCTTGACTCATTACAAAAAGCAATCGTCAGTTTTACCCAACTTTCCATAAAATATTGTGGAAGTACTATATGTACCAAAAAAGATCTATTGTGAGTTTGTTAGATGGCGTTACATAAAGTCAGGTCACATAGAGTTTTTATTACAAAAATCCTTTCTGTATTTAAGTATCCTTTATATATTTAATTGACTGTTGACAAACCTAATTCCCGAAATTTTACTTCAACCATTTTTATAATAAGCTTTCCTAATTTAGAATTTCAGAAGCGTAGTCGTGTTCTATGTAATCCATATTCATTTTATTTCATCATTACGTGCATTTTAATATCCAGTGAGACTTTGTGGTGGTCTTACTCTCACCAAAAATAGCTTCTTTTTAGTATTTGATATAACAAATAAATATGTGCATATACGAGTATGCATACATGTAATATATATATATATATATATATATATATATATATATATATATATATATATATATATATCTTCCTTTGCTATGCACCTTTTCTTTTCACGGAACTTAATGTTATTTGATAAACTATTTGTTATGTTGTCATTTGCTTCTCTTCTTTAAAATCCTTCAAATTCAATCGCATAACTATTCCTAACTATTACATCTAATATTTACTTTTTTGACTACTTTTTAACTAATTGGACAGTGGATTGGGAATAATCGCTTAATAACCGATGATAAATTATTGTTCTTCATAGCTCTCTTTTTGGAACCACACAGCTAAAATCTTGGCATGACATTATATGTTCAATCTCTATCGGTCGTTAAAGGATATCAGGATCTCGCTTTATATAACGCGAGCTCATGATGAGAGTAAATAATGCGTATTAGGAATTTTTTCGTGGATTAATGGTCATCAGCAAGAGGCCCATTTATGTCGTTTCAAGACGATATTAAATTTTAAAAATCACCGTCGATGGCTCTCAAATACAATATCACGGATGATTAATCTAGAATCCTATGTAATTACGGGGTTCTATGTCAATGGTAAACATCTCAATCCCAACGAATGCCATCGCCTAATAAATGATTAATGACGGTTGTGACGATCTTTCGTAGCATCTGCTCCATCAATATGACCCGATTTCAAAATGATGCATTAAAAACATGCTGACCGGCAGATTACTTAAAGGAAAAAGATCCTTTCGCGCTAAACTGACTTTCTCATCTCCTGAAATTTTATAAAATTGTGTCACATTATGAATGGAAACCTCATTTAATGATTTCTGGTATAATTTTTTTAGCGTTCTTTTACTATGAGGACCTGTCTTTGGCATGGAATAGTTGTTATAATAACTGAAATATTTAATGTATACCAACACGAGAAAGGAACTAACGGCACGGGGTTTCAATACCTGATATAAACATCAGTATAATATTGTTACAAGGGTTTTGTAAATCTACGCTATAAAGCAATCAGCATGAAGGTTATGATCAAATTCCAAAAGTACTGATGAGATGAATGGGGATTACTAGGGAAGGTGAGGATGAAGTAGATTACCAGGCTTTTCTTATTGAGTCAGATTGCAATAAATTGCTCAAGTCCATGTGAAAGCAGCAGGAGCACCATAGAACTTATGCTTGTAAATATAGTAAAACCCCCTTAAGACGCTCACACTTAATATGCGATTTTATCCCTGTTCTTCTCATGAGAAACACTTTGTAAAATTACGTCTTAAGACGCCCTAATACTAGGCACATACTATTATTCACTTATTGTTGGAAAAAGCGTATCAATCGGGTTTTTATAATCTCGATAATTTCCTATAGTCGTCTTCTCCCTAAGAAACTTTCCTAGATAAAAGTGGGAGTGTACCCTTCTCTAACTTTAACAAATTACAAACAATTGCTATTTTAACTATGTATTAAATCCATTGAATGACAATAGCTTTTATACCATGATTTCATACTACACCTGAAAGGAAATTCAATCATTTATGCAATATGCAATATGAAGAAATATAGTAGCAGAGAAAGGCGAGTATATTATTTATTTGAAAATATCTTTTGCAATTGCAATGACGTAAAGAAATTTCAGGGTCACGGAAAATCAAATCGATACTCCCCTGAAATTTCGAAATACATATCAGTTTTCGAATTATGGACGAGGCTTTCGTAAAACGGAAAAGAACCGGTGACCTACTTACAACCACAGCGATTAATCATTCCGATAATTCCGTGGTCATTACCGCGAAAATTCTCCATGTCGCCAATAAATTCAAAACTAACAATTAGAATTCGGATCTAAAATGTGAGAAACTTTAGAGGATTCAAAATTTTTGTACGGGATAACCTGTTCTATTTATTTAAGCTAATATGAGTAACGTTAAATTATCTTAATAAAGAAGAATGTTAACTGCAATATAATACGACCTCATTCTATTTTTACGTTGAGAATCAATGGACACCTCAGCTAGTAACGTAAATCAGTATGATAAGGCGTGCCCTTGTGGAAAGCCATGAAGGAGAAGAGAGTAAACAACTTCGCAGTTTCCACGAGTTTATTTGTAAGCACCTTTTCTGATGTGCATTTAATATCTCGTTTGATGTTTTCAGCATGCACGCGAAACTATTCCTCGAAAATAAACATCTAGAAAATATAGTGTTGCGAACTTTCTTCTCCGTAAAATTACATGATTGGCTTGATTAGAATTCAAAGAGTATATCGCTTATTTTATAAGAAATTTGATTATATTTGCTGACTTCCCCTTATACATATAATCCATAAGATGTCGAAAAGCTATCGGCAAGCCGACTACGTCAATGAACGGTCTCTTTCTCGAATACAAAAATAACCGCATATTACTCAAAGGCCCAAAGGTCATTCCAATGAGCAAGAAAAAGTTGCCAAATCCCAGTTAAAACGCTATCCTGCTTATAACACGTTTTCACTCAATCCCCTGAAAAGTGTCTTATTGGTTTTTACTGCCTATGAACATGAAGGAATGATTGCAATTGTTACTGGACAATGATTGGAACGCCCTAAAACTGATGGTTTACCATAAAGAGTGGCTAATGGCAGATTCATGTACCCAAAAATTCCCAAATCAACACCCTTCCCTTAATTTCTTGTTGCTTTATCCCGCCACTTTAATCGTCCAACACCTAATGCTTTTCTCCTCTCCTCTGCTTTTTCCCTTCTTCCTTCAATTACTTTCTTTAGAAATCCTTCCCATCTCAATATTTCATGAAAGCATTCTTGGGTATACTTTATATATGTGCACCTTTCATTCTAACAAATGACACTAAACAAGAGAGGGAATTGATTCAACTGATCACATTTTCCACCATCAATCGCTTTTGTTAACTTCTTTCTTTTTGGCAAAATTCATAATTTTTGTATTTTGTCGTTTATATTCATACCAAACTAGCTGAATTTATGACAAATGAGACGATTTCCACATTGGCTCCCCCATGGAACCGTTTCACCAATGGTGAACGCGTTACCTTATCGGCTCTCCGAGATTAACCTAATTTTTTATTTAATGTATAATTTTTAAAGGAATATTTACGTTTCCGATTATTGAAAGTCAATTGGAAGCAATCTTTAACAAACAATACTCCGGACAGAGTACGTTCAGATAAAAAGGATATTATATAATGGATAAAAGGGATATTATTTAAGGGATATATACTTGTGATCAAAACAATTTCACATCATAAGGTGAGGACTACCCTGAACGACTGTACTGGATTTATAGATTTTTGGAGGAGCTGTGAAATTATCCATCCCCGATATGCATTATTTCCTTTTCATAAGGTGATCCTTTATTTTAGGACCTGAATTTAGAACTAGTAACTAATGTAAATAACTCTCTAAGCGTAGTTTAATAAGTTCGAGAGGATAACACCAAATAAAAAAATCGCTAAAAACAAATAACGCAAAAATTATTATCAACGACGTCCAACCACGCGGTGGTCTGCCTAGAATACCGTAGCAGTTTTTAACGTAAATCTACGACAATTTTATAAGACGAACCCTGATTTTAGACCCCAAATCATTCGAAACTTATTTATGCATGAAGAAATATGGTACTTCAGAATCACATTTGAAGGTGATTTTTATTATGATTTCAGCCATCGATGGCATTAGATATATTAGAATGCGTGAAAACATGGATCCTTTTCTCAAAAAAAGTTTAAAAGTCATTATAAATTATTCAAAAGGTGTATTTTTGGTTGTGACAGTTTGATAGAAGACTTTTTCCGGAAAATGTTCGAATGTAACTTGATAAACATTAAGAGGATCATTAAAAGTAAATATAGTTAACTAACTAAGTTAGGAATAAGGAATTTTCTATGATACTTATAATTGCCATCGTGTATATATATATATATATATATATATATATATATATATATATATATATATATATATATATATATATATATATATATATACGAGTAAAAGTTGCTTGCATACTGCAAGCTAATTGGTAAAAATGTACAATAAGTTACCTTTACGGGTATCATTTTCGATGCTTATCTAGCATAATCCTTAAAATTTGCCGCAATGCATTTCGAACGTGAGAATTTTCATCCATCTGGCATCGAACTCACAGTCATATGTAACCTTTCTTCCACTGGTTCTATAGAAAACTACTTCAAACGCAAACGCTGTGATTTTGAATAGTCTCCTGCATAGAGAAAGGCCTCAAAACAATTTTAAAAATTTTGCGTAAATGACCGCCTGACGTCGAACACAGGACCCGTTCGTGAGAGACAATGGCGTGAAAATGTTAGAGAAGTTCTACTCTGACGTGTTTCAAAGTTTCAATTCAGTATCTTATCGGGAAGGTCCTAAATTAAGATTCCGTTCTTCCCGTTTGAAATGCATGGTAGAATCGGAATGACGCTCTTGCATCGAACCAAGGACCACTAGAGAAACAGCGGACGTCATGAAAGAATATTCTCAAACGCCTCTGTCACCATTCCGGGTTTTATCTTTCCAGCTTATCGGGAAGGCATTTAAAAAAACTGTCCAAGACCAATGCATTTCTTACGGAAGGATTTCGAACCCACCTGGCGTCGAACACACGGTCATTTGCTAACATTTCTTCCTTTGGTACTATGGAAGACCATCTCATCTACAATCACCGTAATTTTGATTGCTCTATCGCATCGAGAACGGCCTCAAAACAGACTGCAAAAATTCGCGTGAAAGACCGCCTAGCGTCGAACTCAGGACCCTTCCGTGAGAGAAGATAGCAAAATAATATTAAATAAGTGCCATCCTTACTTATTCCAAAGTTTCAATTCAATATCTTATCGGGAAGGTCCTAAAATAAGATTCCGTTTTCCCCATTTGAAATGCATGGCGGAATCGAAATGACCCTCTAGCATCGAACCAAGGACCACTAGACGAACGGTAAAACTCATGAAAGAATGCTTTCAAACGCCTTTGCCACCATTCCGGGTTTTATCTTTCCAGCTTATCGGTAAGGCGTTGAAAAAAAATTTCAAAAATTGCAGCAATGCATTTCTTATGGAAGAATTTTGCACCCACCTGGCGTCGAACTTACGGTCATTTTGTAACATTTCTTCCATTCGTATTATAGAAGACTACATCAACATCAACCTCCGAGATTTTGATTCCTCTATCTTAACGATAAGTGCCTCAAAATAATTTTTCAAAATCCGCGCAATGCATTCTTATGGGAAAATTGCGATTTTTGGGAATTTCTGGTATCGAACCCATGATAGCTAGCGTCGATGTCTGCATTTTTCTGGCGTCTAGAGTGTAGGGCCAGTACGTCGAAAAAATCGGACGTCGATGGCGCTTGTGGAACATGGTCAGAATTCGTATCCCCTATATCTATATATCTATTACGAGTAAAAGTTGCTTGCATACTGCAAGCTAGTTGGTGAAAATTTACAATAAGTTTCCCTTACGGGTATCATTTCCGAAGCTTATCCAGCAATAATCTTAAAAATTGCCGCAATGCATTTCGAACGTGAGAATTTTTCATCCATCTGGCATCGAACTCACGGTCATATGTAACCTTTCTTCCACTGGTTCTATAGAAAAATACTTCAAACGCAAACACCGTAATTTTGATTGCTCTATCGCATCGAGAACGGTCTCAAAACAGATTGCAATTATTCACGCTAATCACCGCCTAGCGTCGAACTCAGGACCCTTCTGTGAGAGAAAATAGCGAATTAATATTAGGTAAGTGCCATTATGACTTATTCCAAAGTTTCGATTCAATATCTTATCGGGAAGGTCCTAAAATAAGATTCCGTTTTCCCCGTTTGAAATGCATGGTGGAATCGGAATGACCCTCTTGCATCGAACCAAGGACCACTAGACGAACGATGAAATTCATGGAAGAAAGTTTTCAAACGCCTCTGTCACCATTCCGGGTTATATCTTTCTAGCTTATCGGGAAGGCATTGAAAAAAAATTTCAAAAATTGCAGCAATGCATTTCTTATGGAAGAAATTTGCACCCACCTGGCGTCGAACTCACGGTCATTTCGTAACATTTCTTCCATTCATATTACAGAAGACTACCTCAGCTTCAACCTCCGAGATTTTGGTTTCTCTATCTTACCGATAAGTTCCTCAAAAAATTTTTCAAAAATCCGCTCAATGCATTCTTATGGGAAATTTGCGATATTTGGGACCTTCTGGCATCGAACCCATGACACCTAGCGTCAATGTCTGCATTTTTATGGCATCTACTGTGTGGGGCCAGTACGTCGTAAAAATCTGACGTCGAAGGCGCTTGTGGAACATGGTCAGAATTCGTATCCCCTATAAATATATATATATATATATAGGTATATCCGGAGAGTTAGCTATATATAATAGATATATAGCTAACTCTCCGGATATACCTATATAGATATATATAGGGGATACGAATTCTGACCATGTTCCACAAGCGCCATCGACGTCAGATTTTTTCGACGTACTGGCCCTACACTCTAGATGCCAGAATAATGCAGACTTCGACGCTAGCTATCATGGGTTCGATGCCAGAAATTCCCAAAAATCGCAATTTTCCCATAAGAATGCATTGCGCGGATTTTTGAAAATTATTTTGAGGCACTTATCGTTAAGATAAAGTAACCAAAATTTCGGAGGTTGAAGTTGAGGTAGTCTTCTATGCTTCTCATGGAAAAAATGTAGCCAAATGGCAGTGAGTTCGACGCCAGGTGGATGCAAAATTCTTCCATAAGAAATGCATTGCGGAAATCTTTTTAAATGCCCTCCCGATAAGCTGGAAAGATAAGACCCGGAATGGTGACAGAGGCGTGGGACCTTCCCGATAAGATATTGAATCGAAACTTTGGAACAAGTAAGGATGGCACTTATCTAATATTATTTTGCTGTCTTCTCTCACGATCGGGTTCTTAGTTCGTCGCCAGACGGTCTTTGGCGCGAAGTTTTAAATTTGAACTGAGGCAGTACTTGGTATGATACTGTATCCAACGGATAGCTTGCAGTATGCAAGCAACTTTTACTCGTACCTATATATATATACGAGTAAAAGTTGCTTGCATACTGCAAGCTATCCGTTGAATACAGTATCATACCAAGTACTGCCTCAGTTCAAATTTAAAACTTCGCGCCAAAGACCGCCTGGCGTCGAACTAAGGACCCGATCGTGAGAGAAGACAGCAAAATAATATTAGATAAGTGCCATCCTTACTTGTTCCAAAGTTTCGATTCAATATCTTATCGGGAAGGTCCCACGCCTCTGTCACCATTCCGGGTTTTATCTTTCCAGCTTATCGGGAGGGCATTTAAAAAGATTTCCGCAATGCATTTCTTATGGAAGAATTTTGCATCCACCTGGCGTCGAACTCACTGTCAGTTGGCTATATTTTTTCCATGAGAAGCATAGAAGACTACCTCAACTTCAACATCCGAAATTTTGATTACTCTATCTTAACGATAAGTGCCTCAAAATAATTTTCAAAAATCCGCGCAATGCATTCTTATGGGAAAATTGCGATTTTTGGGAATTTCTGGTATCGAACCTATGATAGCTAGCGTCGATGTCTGAATTATTCTGGCATCTAGAGGATGGGGCCAGTACGTCGTAAAAATCTGACGTCGACAGCACTCGTGGAACATGGTCAGAATTCGTATCCCCTATAAATATATATATATATATATATATATATATATATATATATATATATATATATATATATATATATAGGTATATCCGGAGAGTTAGCTATATATAATAGATATATGTACATATTCATAAATGCTATTATAGTTACCTCATTAAGAAATCTGTTACAGCTGAGATTCCATATATCTTTTGTCTTCCGTAAAATTTTACCAAAATTAGTGGTCGCTGGAAACCGATGATCATGATATAGATTCTCATTTAATTTTCATTTCAAAATATAATCTTCATCTTTCTAAATTTAATATTTTGTTTCTCGGAATATTAATTTCTCGTGAAATTTAGAATAGAAATCGAATAGAGTTTAGAGTGTTATAATAATAATAATAACACGTCTTTATTGCGGGGCGAGATTGAGACGATGTTCTCTCTTCTTCCATCTAACACTTAATTTGGAAGGAAGCAATCTTTCAAAAACAAAAATTTAGATTAAGTACTCTGATGGCTATGGTGTAGTTTTAATCCGTAAATACATTTCAATATAGCCAGAAACTTATAAAACTATCTGTCCATGATGAGTGACTTGTTTTCCTTCAGTTTTGGGAAAAATTCAGAATTTAAAAACACCGACTAATTTATTTCTAGGTAGTATTAAGGTTCATCCAACTAGATAACTCGAGTAAAGGAAAAAAAGATTATAATCTTGTGATGTTAAACTTGAAATATCCCACAACTATTGGAATATAGACTATGTAAACTGAAATATTGCTGTATTGCGTCTCGTCTTTCTATGTAAACATGCCGTTAAATCTCTCGGTCAGTTAAGATGAGTTATATCCCTTATTAATAATGTTAAGGTATACATCGTCATTTTTAATAAACACCGTCATTTTTAATAATTACCGTCATTTTTAATAATTAATTACAGTCATTAAACAATACTTATTTGTCCTTTACTGTTCCGATGTGAAGGAAAGTAATGAATAAAATTAAATGCTATAATAGAATGGTGGTTAGCTAATCATTAGAGTCGGATCCTCAAGAACGTGTCATTTTCGTAATCAATAAACTAGTGTACCATAGAACCGTAATTCCATTAATTCACAGTGAAGATGAACTGCATTCGTTTAATTGGGCAAGTTGGGTTTCTAGTTTGCTGTCATGTAGTGCGTACAACGGAGATAAAATTCAATTTCCAAATGCAACTCTTACTTTATAAGTCTCATAAATACTTCGAAATAAAGTCTAATTTTAAAAAAAGACTGAAGTCTAAATGAATTGCGCGTAAAGTATGTGAATGGAATCCCCGTTTTCTCATAACAGAAATTGATAATTTTCTTAAGATTGGTTAGTAAAATCTGAGTAAGATTTAAATGCGGTGTATTCAGATATCGTGCAAAATGCTAGCAATTTTCTCAATCTCCATATTTGCTCAAGTGCTCCGCTTGAAAATATTATCTTAAATTACTGATAGTTTGAATTCTCCCATGTGTTTGTATCTTAAAAGATTCGTGAACGCGAAACCCAGAAGAAAATTAAAACCTGTGAAATGATAACAGCATTCCTAACTGGCTGCTTGACCTTTCCTTAATCGTTATAACATTTACAAATTCCTCCTGGTTCTTCTCACACACTCTTTACCTTAACCAACACGATGACTTACTCCTGGGCGCGACATACCGTCGCTAATGGTGGTTCTCCGATGAAACAGCCGATGAGGGAGGGAAGGGGGGGATTGGGGGGGAAACCCTAAAAACCCTAAGAAGTGGACCCTCCAGGCCGTTGTGACGTGCTATAGGGTTCACCTCTATGCCTAGAGGGCCCCCTGCCACAACTTCAAGGACAAGCTCCGACCTCATAGACAGAAAGAACGAGCAGGTGAGAAGTGAGTGCTTAGTTACCTCACCCCTGCAGAAGAAGGTGAAAGAAAGGCCCCTGAAATAGATGCCTGCGACTGTAGGCCTAAGAGTAGGCTAGGTTTGTAGGGAATGCCTTCCCCACGCCCCCTACAGAGCAGGTGGTTAGTACATCTATGGTGCACTTTTAAGAAAACTACTGCAAACTGTTGTCAAATTCATTGCAACATTGGCTGTGATATGGCTGCAATAGTCTATTGTTAACGTTTAGAGTTAAAAAAAATGTTGAATTTAAATTATATGTTAAGTGGACGGTTAAATTCTCATCTTTATATAAAATGCAGAAGATATTTAAATCAAAGATCGAAATTGTCGCTTAGGCTTAAAGCAAGAGTAACTGCTGTTGTAAGCACAAATCTTGAGTTAATTAGACTTGTTTGATGAAGTAGAGGAACTTTAGTTCATCTGAAGAGAAAAGAAACTGAGTACTTACGTGTAATTCTGGAGTTAATGATGATGGAATTTCCTGTAGGAAAAGAGAACAAATTGTTTGACTGATGGAATTCCCTTAATGTAAACAGTAATTCAATAATCACCCACATTTGTAACATTGTTATACTTTTTTTAAGAAATCACGGAATTCATACAAAAAGTTGATCTTCTTCTTAGAGACACAGTTTATGGGAAAGTCTGCTTTTGTGCGTGATTCTATGACTTACACAATTCCTTCATTTCTGAAATTATCACATCGGAAAGTTGCCTAAAATCCCAATTAATTCTTAATAAAAACTGCAAATCTTCAAATAGAATGCCAACTGAAGTGTCGGATATTCTCCTTTAATATAACTATTGTTCGTTTTGTTATTCAATGTTTTATGTGCGACCATTATAAACTTATACTAAAATATCGCTTTCTTGTAAATGAAGAGCAAAAGTAATGTCCGTTTAATAATTACAACACGATTTCTTGCTTAGCATATGTCTCTGAAAAAAAATCTTGTGAATGAAAATATTAGAGTATCCAGCGGATTAAGTTGTTACCCGTGAAATCCAGAAAGTGCAGCGCTAGGGATAAATTTATTTGTAAAATGCTACGAAAAAAGGCAAAGGTAACGAAGATGATCTCATACGCAGGTTAGGAATCTTTGAAAGAAAGAATAACAGAAGCTAGATTGAGCTTGACAAATTTTGAGACATCGTGTGCTATTTCGGCCGATTCAATTACGAGCAAAAAAATAAGAGAATTAGATGCTAGAGAAAGTCGTGCTTTGGATTCATATTTAAAATTTTTTGCGTTCCCTACAGAACGTTTTTGGGGGCTGCAAATGATAAATGAGCAATAAGTTATAACTAAAGAAATTGTTTATGTACAGACCGGAGGTGAAACTAAGATAATAATAAATGTAATATTTACTGTGTTTGTTTACCTAACTTAGAAAGAACTTGTACTTGAGAAAAGACCCGAAGGTCAGTGAAAACAAGTCATTTTAGAGGGGCTAATGTCTTAACGGTGAAGGAAAAAAGAGCCAGCTGTCCTTGGAGATAATAACGAAGTCGTTTTCCTAAAATATCAATGTGCACTTCACTGTCCTTTGATTTTCATTGAATACAAACAAAGGTGAAAAGGAAAGTGCCTCCCTCGTTTCAAGAAGTACTGACTGGCTGGTGAAGCAAGAAGCGTACAAGAGAAACGGAAAGTCCTAATGATACCGAAACACTCGTCATGATAAAAAAAACATAGTTGCGAATACCCGAAAAATACGAAGTTATCTTTTCTAAGAATGTCTTTCTCAAACATATTTATATATTTAAAAATTGCTGGATTTATCCACTTCATGCATTTACATTTGAGGAGATAGTTGACTCAAAAGATCAAATTGTTTGTATCGTTTGAAACAAGCGTCTCTATCGATGTAAGTGAGAGACCAGGAGAGGATCATCAGTTAGAGCGTTAAAATCTACGCAAGTCCTGTTTTAAATCGTTGAGCTTTATGTAGATCAAAAGAATAACATTAAAATATTGATAAAATTTACCAATAATATATGAAACCAAAGACGAAAAGGTGGTGAATCTTTAAATTGCTTTCGAATTTTGATTAATATAGCAGATGCTCCTAAACACATAAAATTTCATTTCACTGCTGATTATAAAACATTCTGGAGATGATGAAAAAATTAAACGATATTTAAAATAATTGTCGATTAAAATCCCTCCAACAATACAGTTCCTGGTTCTCGAGCAGTTAAGAAAAAAATATTACATTATGTTCCTTTATTCAACCAATCTCTTTAAGCAGCTAATTAATTACTAGGAGTATTCATCGTCTTTCATATGGTAAAGGATTAAATTATTTCAAACATTTAATAATTAATATTTTAAGCTTAGAAGTGATGAATAGCCATACATCTTCTTCTTGTAAATTGGTCGTTAAATTTAATTACAAAAGCAACTCAAAATACTAGCTGATTATTTTAAATATATTTAGAATGGGAATAGCGTCTTGTACAATTTGGTATGGTTTCGCAGTGATATTTTTCTGAGAGCCAAAAAACATTTCCATCTAAACAGTTGCTTTGTGCTAAGAATTTTTCCTAAAACGAATAAATACGTCACTTTATATATTTATGTAATACCATGATAACGGTACCACTCGGTTTTTCCGCACAGAAAGGAGTACTTTTCATCTAATATAGTGAAGAGATTAGCAGTTCATATGTTTGTAATGGAAAAAAGTTTAAGAAAAGAATTAATTATTGGTCACGACTAAGCTGCTCAAAGAAAATTTTAAACTCCATATGCTATTCGAAATAATCAATTTCAAATGTGGCTTCAAATCGCACTATAAATACCATTTCTTTTTAGCGGAAGAATTTAATAATGTTATATTTCCTGCTGAAAATAAGTTTCCCCAAAAAGCGTTCTTTCATGCAAAACTTTCCCTCTGAAACATGTTAATATACATTGGCTGTTACACGATAAATAACGGACCAATAATTCATTTTGTGCCAGCCGATATACCATGTTATCCCTTTTAATAAACCAATCAGTTTCAACTGGTTTAGATCCGTTAATTAACAACCGAAAATACAACCACTCATATTCTACACTTTAGAAATAATAATGATCCATCAGAAGAAGAAATGAAAAAGAGAAAAACTCTTAACTGCTCACCATTTGTGGTTCTCCGGGTATTCTTGTTCCTGCTTACTCCTCATAAGTGCCTTTCCACGATCACATAGAAGAAACTCCCAAGAAATAGAAGTGCCGAAAGGGAAGAATGTCAGAATCTGGAAAAATAGAAACGCTAAATTAATTCATTTGCGAATAGCAATGGGGTAATATTGTGTGGTATTATAATCTAGGGTATTATTGTGTTGTGCATACATAAATGCGAGCAATTGGCAAAGATAATGATTCATTTAGGATTATTGTTAAGATCATATTTAACAGTAACCTGTTCTACATCATAACTATTACAGTAAAATTATTTTTATATTTTATTCAATTTATTAATAAGCACGACATACATAAAGAAATAATGGCTATATTTCAAATTGAGGGTACACTAAACGAAATCTGTATGCACTAAAATCAATGTGAAGTATAATTATTAAATGATTTCCGGCATTCAAGACCTTCCTTTCCCTTCCATTTCTTACACATCTACGAAAATCTTCTACAATGCATTACTTATCAGAGATAAAAAACGAAAATTCTAAGGAAACTATCCTTTGATCTTTACTTCCGTTTAAATTAAGTATTTAATAAAAAATGTCCCCAAAGGCAATTAAATATAGAATACTGATATAGGCCAGTTTCGAATACTAAATTCCCTCCATTTCTTCCACAACTACGAAAACCGTACACAATGCATTATTCATCAGAGATAAAAAGGACAAAAAGGAAATTCTAAGACGGCCATCTTTTGATGAAAACTTCCGTTTAAATTACGTATTTAATAAAAAAATTCCAAATTGAAATTAAATATAGAATACTGATAGAGGCCGGTTTCGATCCGTAAATCAAGCCACGGAAATATTGGAACTGGTTTAATTAGCTAAGGAATCCAAAGTCAGCTTGAAATTCAAATGTAGATTTCCGTTACGATGTCGGTCGGAAATATTTTCGACTCATTCTAGTAAAAAAACCCCCGAAAATTGTTTTCCACCTTAATACAGCAAATATTCGAGGAGTAAAAGTGGTATCGGAAAAACTCGAAGGATTACCTTGGGCTTTCGTCAAATAACGTCTCTAGAAGTTGAGAATCGTAAATTCATTTCTTTAATATAATTTGCGAGACAAGATAAAAAATAAACGTACATAGCGAAATCATCCGACGATGAATAATGGTAAGAAAATCATGAAGACGAGTCATCTGGATAGTATATCGTCCATAGTCAATCTTGAGAGTATTACGCAACGAAAAAAAACATGTACACTAATGATTGTCACAAAAATAACAACTTAAAAACTGTAACATCAATTATTGTCTTTAAACTAAGAATTAATTCAAGCAAGATTCATTTATGTTACTTACCGAAACTGGAGAAATCCCCGAGAAGTCCTGCGGCCATCTTGACGTCGGAAGATGTCTTTCCAACCCTTAATTTAACTATAAATAATTTAAGAGGTTCTAATTTGATAACTTACTATGTAAAACTTAACTTATGCTACACAATTACTAGATATAGAATCTACTAACCTCCAAGAAATTTGAATTCTAACGGTTTTTTTTCGTAAAAATTCTTCAGCATGTCAGCACCAGGCGAAGTTTCTAGATCAACTAAAGTTTAAACCTAAAAAATCAACGGATCAACGAAACGGTGAGATCTGATTGGTTGTTAATTCTCGCAGTTACTTTTACTGTCACCCCTCCCACTTTTCCCCCTGCCGGAGAAAGTTGTAACTTATAAGTAATAATAAATTGCTATTAAATTAGAAATATATTTATTTAAACATATTATAAGTTTAATTTAAAAATTATTGGAATACATTTCGTTCCTCTAAAACCTTGTACTTAAAATCGGCGTAAAATAGTTGATAGTTCCGTGTGACGTAAATATGACTTACGTTCAACCTATGGTATGAGCAACGGTACGAGAAACATAATGAATTCCAATCATTCAAATTATGAAACTATGCAATGTGATCTAAAAGAATTAATGCAATGACTACGCAATTAATAAATAAACATATGGTTAGTTGCTGTATTTTAATATCTTCCATCTCATATGAGAAGCATATCAGATAACAAAATTTAATTTTTAGCATTTACTTAAAATTTTATATTTAGAACGTAAGGAAAATCAAGCTTTAAAAGTTTTGGAAAATAAATTATATTAGCGTGCATTGATTTCATAATACGAATTTTTTGATGATACCCAGATCTGGCATGATTCCAAGTAAGACTTCTGTTTAGTTACTATGTATTTAACGTAAGTTTAACTAAATACCGAATTCACTTTGAAGGTTTTATCAAGAAAATGGTAGATAAAATTTATTACATACGTTTCGTACGTCTAAGTTACCCACGTGATATATTTCTGAGTTGCGGGGATTCGTAATATAACAATAATGAGATTAGAACGGGAATAAGGATTTGAATATTTAAGCCTTTACGTCATATGGCGGTCATTAAAATTAATCAATACAATATGTATATCAAAGAGATATGAGTCGTTACATCCAAGCTATCACACCGAATATTTCCATGAATTACATTCGAGTTAAACAAAGATTGAAATATTTTTTATTAGAAATTTTAGGACACATCTTTTATTCGAAGCTTAGAAAATTCATTAGCCTTAGTGAACATCTCATTTTCTCCAAGAATAAGTAAAAACTATATTCACTCAATACTATAAAGATAAATACATTTCATTTGCGGTATTTATTTAAAGTATAGAAACAATTAAACCAGATATATTGAATAATTCAGATGCCACATGTCAAGAGACATAATATTACTTTTCTATGTAGATTATTCATTATCCTTTCTCTTACATCTGTACTTTAGTATTTAGAAAAAGGCCAATTCGAAAATAGAATGAGGCTTACAAGGCAAAATGAGGGGGGAGATTCTTTGCGTTCTTTTCTCAATGAGCTGGAAATCATCCATGTCATCATCTTATGAAATACCTCTACAAATATGCACTGAAAACAGCCTTTCGACGTTTGGTAGGGAATGTACTTATTGTACATTTCTTTTTATCAGTTTTATTCATCAGTATAATCCATTTAGATGAGAAGGAGAAATACATAATTGAAAATAGGAATGTAGAAAGAACGCAAAGAGAGAAATATAAAATGTACCGACATTACTGTCAAAGGCAAATAATAGTAAATAAAATAACGCTAAAGTATTATAATAACTATCTCACAGAAGTAATACTAATTGTAACATACATTGGCCATAATATTTATAACTATATATTGAATTTTATGAGTTGTAGGAACGAATGAGGTTTACCACGGCAGAAGAAGAATAAGATACTTTGACTTTATATTTCTTATTGAGGTAGGATTTTGGGAGTGCCAAGATAAAGTTGAACAATGAAACCATGAAAAAAATTGTTCATATAATTCGAAGAGGTAATAGATTAAAAATTACTCATATGTCAAAAATTAACTTTATCACTGCCTGATTAAGACAAATATTATTCAATAGTTAGGTATAATAGGGGATACGGGAATAAGGTAATAGTAGGGGATACATTTTTCCTATGAAATTCCATAAGATATTTACATTTGTTATGAAGATGGATTAGCATTGATTTCTATGAATTTAAATACCTTTGAGTCAAACCAGTGAGAAACTGAGAATCATGAGGGTGATAATGCAAGCTAACTCATCGTGAAAATTGTATGCTTTATTAAGAATAATTAATGTAATGCTAAATGTAACTTTGTGAAATTCATGACAATATACACGGTGGAATAAAGAATACTTCAGTTATCTTTTAGTACTTAGTAATGTTCTTAGTATATCCCCCTAGTTTTGTTCATGGTGGCGACAATATGAAAAGTATTGAGGTATTAGTGATGCTTGATCATTATAATAATATCAACCGAAATTACAGCAAAATTTCGTGAACCTCCCACTCTTAGCATTCTGGCTCGGTGGACGTTTAACTCAGTCTTTAAACAAATTAAGTTACAGAGGTACTCAATGCTATTAATTTAGCATTAAGGTGAAATAAATGTGGAACTAAAAGATTCCCAGAGTACCACCCATTCTTCGGAACCTTTAAAATTAGCTAAATTAGCTTATAATTATGTAAATAATGAATACCAAGCTGAAGTTAGAAAGAAGAGATCATATGGTTCACAATTTCTATGGACATACTCTGTCTATTGCCTTACATTACCCAACTTAGATTGTATGTGAAATAGACCACAATATCCGTGTATTTCCTTGTTAGAATAATCATTCTTACCTTCCAATCCTATATAATTCCGGCTTGATAAGTATTAATGATATAAGTATAATAATTCGGCTTGATAATGCACGAAGAACCCAGTATTCATTAATCTCACACCGGAAGTTCATCCATTGAGTTGCAATGGCATCTTAACACTACCGAGTTAAAGACTTACGCAGAATTCCCCAGATTTAGTCCAGATCCATGTGAACACCTGCCTTCATAAGAACTCCAATTTAAGTAATAATTATTCAATCGATGACTATGCTCACTGCTACACTTCGCCATGCTTTTCGAAAAATCACCGATCATGGAGCTGAAACACACCTTTATCCAAAATGCACAAACACAACATGATATTTCACATACACTCACAGCACAAACTTAATGTGATTGATTTTTCATCAGATATCACTTTTTTAAGGCTTCTAAGACACATACCGATGGAAATACTTAAGGTTTTAAGTTCCTAGGTGTATGATCAATCCCTTCTTGAGGCAGCAGGTCTTGGCGTGTTTCCGCGCTTTTAAAGAGGATTATGGTCTACAAAATTTTGACAAACGAAACCTGCTAGTCACGTCATGTGGCCTTCGAACTTCTCAGTACTTTGTCTCGCTAAGTGGACTGTGTTCAAAATGGCACCGTTTACATTTTTCTGTGGGTTTCAAATTTAACAAAGGTGAAAAGGAGTTAGTGTAGACTGGATTCAGCTTTACATTCAGTGATATAATTGGAAAAAGTGTGAGTGGAAATAAAAGGATCATGGTGGCTGTGGTGCATTACTTAATCCGAGTATGGAGCACATGTAATGGCGTCGGTAACTTGAACATGTCCTTCGCGAATATTAAAATCGTTTGTGCGAGAGAAGATAATAAGTCTGAAGAAGGCCTCGTAGAGAAGTGAAGAAGCTTTAAAATCGGATTTCTTCGCAGCTGAACAAATAACGTAAGATGTACGGGCTTTGGAAGTGTGCTTTTAAATTTTCATGTATTCGGACGCAATAAACATCTCGTATACGTTTTCCTGTGCTGCCCCATAATTTCTTTTTTATTAATTCATCTTCAGTCCTTTTCCTTTCGGACTGTAAATTTATATTTTGGCGGTAGAAGTCGGTAGAAATTTTTTTATCACTAGCTTCAAAATACCTGATGAATCAGTAGTGAAAACGTGTGTAAAAGAGAGAGAAATATCGAGAGATTGCAGTAAAAACGATAAAACGGTAATAATTGATTTCAAATGCTGTATCTTTGCAATCTTTCGTGGAGTGATTAGGATTTAACAATATTTAAATCAATTTTATCGTAACTAATATTTCTATTGTAAAATAATATCGATCAAAATTTCGTAGACATTTTAAATATTTCATTACCTGCTATGAATCACATAGGAGATATTAAAGTACAGCAACTAACCATATGTTTATTTATTAATTGCGTAGTCATTGCATTAATTCTTTTAGATCACATTGCATAGTTTCATAATTTGAATGATTGGAATTCATTATGTTTCTCGTACCGTTGCTCATACCATAGGTTGAACGTAAGTCATATTTACGTCACACGGAACTATCAACTATTTTACGCCGATTTTAAATACAAGGTTTTAGAGGAACGAAATGTATTCCAATAATTTTTAAATTAAACTTATAATATGTTTAAATAAATATATTTCTAATTTAATAGCAATTTATTATTACTTATAAGTTACAACTTTCTCCGGCAGGGGGAAAAGTGGGAGGGGTGACAGTAATTGTAACTGCGAGAATTAACAACCAATCAGATCTCACCGTTTCGTTGATCCGTTGATTTTTTAGGTTTAAACTTTAGTTGATCTAGAAACTTCGCCTGGTGTTGACATGCTGAAGATCTTTTACGAAAAAACCGTTAGAATTCAATTTTCTCGGAGGTTATGGGAATTGAAATCCAGTAAGTAACATAATTTAAGTTAAACTTAATAAGTTTTCGAATTAGAACCTCTTAAATTATTTATAGTTAAATTAAGGGACATAAAGATTCCTTCAGACGTCAAGATGGCCGTGTGACTTCTCGGAGATTTCTTCAGTTTTGGTAAGTAACATAAATTAATCTTGATTGAATTAATTCTGAGTGTAAAGACAATCATTGATGCTATAGTTTTTAAGTTATTATTTTAGAGACAATCGTTAGTGTACATATTTTTATCGTTATGTAAGACTCTCACGATTGACTATAGATGATTTACTATCCCGATTATTCGTCTTCATGTTTTTCTTAGTATCATTCATCGTCCCATGATCCAGTTATGTATGTTTATTTTTTATCCCATCTCCGACAATTTATATTAATGAAATGAATTTACGATTCTCATCTTCTAGAGACTCTTTTGACTAAATCCCCAGGTAATCCTTCGATTTTTTCCGATATAACTTTTACTCCTCGGATATTCGCTATATTTAGGTTCAGAATAATTTTCGGAGATATTTTTACTAGAGTGGGTCGAAAATGTAGTCCACCGCCATCTTAACGTAACGTCCACCGCCATTTTCGTTACATTTGAATTTCAAATTTACTCAACATTCCTTAGCTACTTAAAGCAATTCAAATATTACTCTACTTTGATTAACGATTCGAATCCGGCCTGTATAAGTATTCTGTATTTAATTTCAATTTGGAACATTTTTTTATTAAATACGTAATTTAAACGGAAGTTAACATGAAAAGATGGCTGTTTTAGAATTTCTTTTTTTCATTTTTATCACTGATGAAAATAGTATTGTGTTCGGTTTTTGCAGTTGTGAAAGAAATGGAGGGAAATGGATGGTCTTGAACCCGGAGCTATTACATACCGTGGGACTTCCTAGGGATTTCTTCAGTTATGGTAAGTAACATTAATTAATCTTATGTATATTACTTTTAGTCATCCTTCGTTTCGACTTTATAGTTAATTAGTGAGCTGTTGATTATTATTCACGTAACCATTGTTAGGTGTATTCTTAGGGAATATAGTTATTCAAGACGAGTGCTACTCTTATAAGGATCTGCGATTTCTACTATTACATTGCTCATCTTATATGATCATGAATACTTTTATTACTGAGCAATTAATTCCAGTTATGTCTAATTTTATCCAATTATATTTTATCCAATATATTATATACTGACGATATTTTAAACTTGAAGTCACTAGTCTCAAGTTCTAAGGACAATATCCGAAGAAAGTTTAAATTAATGCTTCTGTAGCTTTCCGTGACCGGTTTAAACCTTTATTTATTGGCTGTTTAGATCCAGAATAGATTTAACTTTTATTTTTCTATTTTTAGCTTTTTCTGTCAACCGATATTTCGATGGAATTTTATGTTTGAATTTGAAGTTTAACTTTGCGATTAGTTGTTAATTAAATCGATGTCATTATTTCTGTTTCTAAAATGTGATTCCAATTCCAGCCAAACCTGTACTTTATGTTTAATTTCAATTGAGAAATCATTTTCATGGAACTTGTTCTTTTAATCGTAGTTAAGATTGCTATAATTGCACATAATGATCAAGAAGAGTTTCGCAAATTACAATTAAAAATTCAGTTGCGCCATGAAGTGGTAAATATCATTCTAATTTCCAGTAGAACTTATAGCGCAAGTCATATTTCTGCGACATTTAGAGATTATGAGTTGTGTTTTGAACCAAATATGTAACAAATTTTGCATTTTAATTTGAACATTAAAATTCGGAACAACTCTTAGCATATTTCTTTAGTTTTCAATTATTTTTCATTCATAATATTATATATAAGACGAATCTGATTTTTTAACTTTGAAGTTCTCACTTATTCAAATTCACAATGGCGTGAGTTTATTTTCAACGGATGGCTTAGACAGTTACAAGGAAGTCACTAAGAAGATTCTTATATCTGATATTTTGAGGAAATCTATTATGAAGTTTTCTTCGAGATAATGATTTTTGGGTGATGTTCAAGGTGTAATACAATACTTAACGATTCTCTTACCAGAAATTGGGTACTGAATTTCAATAGTTAACTTAATATTTACTGTTTTTCAAACAAATCTTTTATTGATTTACTAACACATCTTTATTATTCATATTTGTTTGGATCGAGTTTCCATACTCATCTCAGTTCAGAAAAAACGACAACTATAGTACGTACTCTAAGTATTCCTCTTTTTCTTTTTGCCTTTCATGCTTGTTAATCAACTTTATAAATTACGAATAAATCTACCGTAAGGATGTCTACCTGGAATTGGATATTTTTTAATTTGGTCTTAACCAAAATCCTGCTTATTTGAATTATCATCATTGGCCAATACTTCATCTAACAAATGTACAATACGGTATCACCTAAAATTAAATTCACTATTCATTAATAAATTAATCTTCTGTTTCTATTTCAGATCCAGATAGTAGCATGCTTTCCTCCTCGGCAATTGTTTTACTTCTAAGTTTCTTCTGCTTGATACGGAAGAAGTTGAGGATTACCGGAGAACCAAAATTGGTGAGTAATTCAAAAGCAATATATAATATTTTATTTACCGATTAATAATCTCTATTCTGTTTTTACATTAAATATATCTAGTATACATTCTGTATAAAATGTATTAATATTAAATTTAGAAAATCTGAGTAGGTTATCAGTGAAAACGAAGGGTTGCATTGGTCTCTTCTGTCCCCCACAACATTCTACTTATATCAATTCGTAGGAGACGAAGCGATTAAAAGGAGAGAACGGTTAACCAGCAAATAGTTTTCTGGCAAAAGAAAATAATCCTAAATTATCTTTCGAATGAAGTTAATTAATATTTTCTAATTTCTGTCAAGAACAAGAAACGTCATTTTTGTTGAGATATTAATCTAAAAGTAATTTAGATAACGTTTAATTTTTGGTCATTAGCTCTCGATTATTTTATAATAAGCAGTGTAATGACAATCAATTTATGATGTCAATATTATAATAAGTAGCGTAATGACAATTTATGAGTTCAGTTTTCTGATGCATCAAGTGAATATCAACTCTCGTTACTGTCGATGATGAATTTCCTTATATATTCCTATTTAAGAAACTCAAATCGTGACATCAAATGTTTCCATGAATAATTAATTCGTTACGATCTTTTTAGATTGTTCCATCAAATTTTTAGCAGGAGAAATGTTTTGGTGTCCTTAGGATTTTCTTTTGTCTTGTTTATTTTGGACCCCTCGTAAGTCACTTTTCCTCTTATTCACTCCCTATTCGTCATAAGACACTTTCCTTTTTGCCTTTATTTACAATCAATGAAAATGAGAGGCAATGAAGTGTACACTGATATTTTTATTGACTTTGTTATCATCCAAGGACATTTGGCTCTTCCTTTCTTTCACTGTAAAGACATTAGTCCCTCTTAAATAGCCGTGTTTTCAATGACCTTCGAATGTACACTCAAGTTCGACTTCCTCCTAAATTACCGTAAATACTACATGTATTATTATTCTATTTTCTCCTCTAATGTGTCCATAAATATTTATTGTGTTTTAACTTAATATCGCTCATTTGTATCACTTGCAACCATGCTTAAATATACTGCAGGGAGTCTGAAAATTCATATTTAAGAGTGTGAATGTGCCGTGTTTATACTGGATGTTTTAGCGAGATTTTTCATTTCAACTATAGTTCGAATCTTATTGACTAATGTCGGATTCGTATTGTGATATGGTGTGTCCGTTTGCTATTCGTTAAATTCGTAAACAGGAAGTTGATTATTTCGTCTCTAGCTTATTATCGTCAGCTAGTACAAACATTCAGAAATTTATAATCAGAAACTTTTAGATCAAATATTCTTTTGCGATTGTAGTCATTTTCGTGATTTAACAAGTTTTGGTGAAGTAGATGGTTCGGAAAACATTTCAATCGTCGACATACTGATGGCCGTCTGGCACCAATTCCTAGAAAGGACAGCTAACACCTTCTGGGAACATCCCTCCGAAACTCTTATCAATTAACAGCGGATTCCAATTTATTCTCTTTCAAATAATAGTATTCTTACATTATATGTGCCATGCAAATTTCATTACGACCTAAAATTATATTGACTTAATACTTTTGTTAAGATTCTATTGTATTCTCACGCTTGTTTGACAGATGGTTAGCAATAATTGTTGATGGTTAACGAAATTCGGAGTACAATGTTTTCTTCGTAGTAATCTAACTTCACTAACTCCTCGCATTTTATGATGTAATACTCTCATTCACTAGATATTTATCGGCCTGAAGAATTCATACAGAAGAGAATTGGGTAACTCAAAGGATCGCGCACTACAGTAGATTATTTCATGAATTGTGTCCCTGAAGAGAAGTTCTGAAGGCTTTCGTGTAGATTCTGATTATTACTTACTGATGAGAAAGTAAAAATGTATAACATTGTAACAATTGTCGGTAAATGTTTAAAAGATTTGAGAGCATATGAAGGGAACACTACCTATTAAAGAATTCGTTCTCTTTTTCCACAGGTAGATCCGTCATCATTAACTTCAGAACTACACGTGAGTACTCAGTTTCTTTTCTGTTCAGATGAACTTACATAGAGGATATTAATACAGGTTTTGTGCCTACAACAGCAGTTATTGTTACATTAAGCCTAAGCGACAGTTGCGATCTTTGATTTAATTATCCTCTGCATTTTATGTAAAGATGAGAATTTAACCGTCCACTTAACATATAAATTATTACTCTTAAATTATTTATAGTTAAATTAAGGGTTGGAAAGACATCTTCCGACGTCAAGATGGCCGCAGGACTTCTCGGGGATTTCTCCAGTTTCGGTAAGTAACATAAATGAATCTTGCTTGAATTAATTCTTAGTTTAAAGACAATAATTGATGTTACAGTTTTTAAGTTGTTATTTTTGTGACAATCATTAGTGTACATGTTTTTTTTCGTTGCGTAATACTCTCAAGATTGACTATGGACGATATACTATCCAGATGACTCGTCTTCATGATTTTCTTACCATTATTCATCGTCGGATGATTTCGCTATGTACGTTTATTTTTTATCTTGTCTCGCAAATTATATTAAAGAAATGAATTTACGATTCTCAACTTCTAGAGACGTTATTTGACGAAAGCCCAAGGTAATCCTTCGAGTTTTTCCGATACCACTTTTACTCCTCGAATATTTGCTGTATTAAGGTGGAAAACAATTTTCGGGGGTTTTTTTACTAGAATGAGTCGAAAATATTTCCGACCGACATCGTAACGGAAATCTACATTTGAATTTCAAGCTGACTTTGGATTCCTTAGCTAATTAAACCAGTTCCAATATTTCCGTGGCTTGATTTACGGATCGAAACCGGCCTCTATCAGTATTCTATATTTAATTTCAATTTGGAATTTTTTTATTAAATACGTAATTTAAACGGAAGTTTTCATCAAAAGATGGCCGTCTTAGAATTTCCTTTTTGTCCTTTTTATCTCTGATGAATAATGCATTGTGTACGGTTTTCGTAGTTGTGGAAGAAATGGAGGGAATTTAGTATTCGAAACTGGCCTATATCAGTATTCTATATTTAATTGCCTTTGGGGACATTTTTTATTAAATACTTAATTTAAACGGAAGTAAAGATCAAAGGATAGTTTCCTTAGAATTTTCGTTTTATATCTCTGATAAGTAATGCATTGTAGAAGATTTTCGTAGATGTGTAAGAAATGGAAGGGAAAGGAAGGTCTTGAATCTGGAACTCCTAGTTGCCGGGCGGTTCCTCTGATGAATATCTCCATCGATCTCGGTACCTGCGCGCAAGTGAGAGATGCATGTTTTTCTGTTTGAGTTCTTTCTGTTTTTACACTGAACTGAATTAGCGCATTTGAACGCCGGAAATCATTTAATAATTATACTTCACATTGATTTTAGTGCATACAGATTTCGTTTAGTGTACCCTCAATTTGAAATATAGCCATTATTTCTTTATGTATGTCGTGCTTATTAATAAATTGAATAAAATATAAAAATAATTTTACTGTAATAGTTATGATGTAGAACAGGTTACTGTTAAATATGATCTTAACAATAATCCTAAATGAATCATTATCTTTGCCAATTGCTCGCATTTATGTATGCACAACACAATAATACCCTAGATTATAATACCACACAATATTACCCCATTGCTATTCGCAAATGAATTAATTTAGCGTTTCTATTTTTCCAGATTCTGACATTCTTCCCTTTCGGCACTTCTATTTCTTGGGAGTTTCTTCTATGTGATCGTGGAAAGGCACTTATGAGGAGTAAGCAGGAACAAGAATACCCGGAGAACCACAAATGGTGAGCAGTTAAGAGTTTTTCTCTTTTTCATTTCTTCTTCTGATGGATCATTATTATTTCTAAAGTGTAGAATATGAGTGGTTGTATTTTCGGTTGTTAATTAACGGATCTAAACCAGTTGAAACTGATTGGTTTATTAAAAGGGATAACATGGTATATCGGCTGGCACAAAATGAATTATTGGTCCGTTATTTATCGTGTAACAGCCAATGTATATTAACATGTTTCAGAGGGAAAGTTTTGCATGAAAGAACGCTTTTTGGGGAAACTTATTTTCAGCAGGAAATATAACATTATTAAATTCTTCCGCTAAAAAGAAATGGTATTTATAGTGCGATTTGAAGCCACATTTGAAATTGATTATTTCGAATAGCATATGGAGTTTAAAATTTTCTTTGAGCAGCTTAGTCGTGACCAATAATTAATTCTTTTCTTAAACTTTTTTCCATTACAAACATATGAACTGCTAATCTCTTCACTATATTAGATGAAAAGTACTCCTTTCTGTGCGGAAAAACCGAGTGGTACCGTTATCATGGTATTACATAAATATATAAAGTGACGTATTTATTCGTTTTAGGAAAAATTCTTAGCACAAAGCAACTGTTTAGATGGAAATGTTTTTTGGCTCTCAGAAAAATATCACTGCGAAACCATACCAAATTGTACAAGACGCTATTCCCATTCTAAATATATTTAAAATAATCAGCTAGTATTTTGAGTTGCTTTTGTAATTAAATTTAACGACCAATTTACAAGAAGAAGATGTATGGCTATTCATCACTTCTAAGGTTAAAATATTAATTATTAAATGTTTGAAATAATTTAATCCTTTACCATATGAAAGACGATGAATACTCCTAGTAATTAATTAGCTGCTTAAAGAGATTGGTTGAATAAAGGAACATAATGTAATATTTTTTTCTTAACTGCTCGAGAACCAGGAACTGTATTGTTGGAGGGATTTTAATCGACAATTATTTTAAATATCGTTTAATTTTTTCATCATCTCCAGAATGTTTTATAATCAGCAGTGAAATGAAATTTTATGTGTTTAGGAGCATCTGCTATATTAATCAAAATTCGAAAGCAATTTAAAGATTCACCACCTTTTCGTCTTTGGTTTCATATATTATTGGTAAATTTTATCAATATTTTAATGTTATTCTTTTGATCTACATAAAGCTCAACGATTTAAAACAGGACTTGCGTAGATTTTAACGCTCTAACTGATGATCCTCTCCTGGTCTCTCACTTACATCGATAGAGACGCTTGTTTCAAACGATACAAACAATTTGATCTTTTGAGTCAACTATCTCCTCAAATGTAAATGCATGAAGTGGATAAATCCAGCAATTTTTAAATATATAAATATGTTTGAGAAAGACATTCTTAGAAAAGATAACTTCGTATTTTTCGGGTATTCGCAACTATGTTTTTTTTATCATGACGAGTGTTTCGGTATCATTAGGACTTTCCGTTTCTCTTGTACGCTTCTTGCTTCACCAGCCAGTCAGTACTTCTTGAAACGAGGGAGGCACTTTCCTTTTCACCTTTGTTTGTATTCAATGAAAATCAAAGGACAGTGAAGTGCACATTGATATTTTAGGAAAACGACTTCGTTATTATCTCCAAGGACAGCTGGCTCTTTTTTCCTTCACCGTTAAGACATTAGCCCCTCTAAAATGACTTGTTTTCACTGACCTTCGGGTCTTTTCTCAAGTACAAGTTCTTTCTAAGTTAGGTAAACAAACACAGTAAATATTACATTTATTATTATCTTAGTTTCACCTCCGGTCTGTACATAAACAATTTCTTTAGTTATAACTTATTGCTCATTTATCATTTGCAGCCCCCAAAAACGTTCTGTAGGGAACGCAAAAAATTTTAAATATGAATCCAAAGCACGACTTTCTCTAGCATCTAATTCTCTTATTTTTTTGCTCGTAATTGAATCGGCCGAAATAGCACACGATGTCTCAAAATTTGTCAAGCTCAATCTAGCTTCTGTTATTCTTTCTTTCAAAGATTCCTAACCTGCGTATGAGATCATCTTCGTTACCTTTGCCTTTTTTCGTAGCATTTTACAAATAAATTTATCCCTAGCGCTGCACTTTCTGGATTTCACGGGTAACAACTTAATCCGCTGGATACTCTAATATTTTCATTCACAAGATTTTTTTTCAGAGACATATGCTAAGCAAGAAATCGTGTTGTAATTATTAAACGGACATTACTTTTGCTCTTCATTTACAAGAAAGCGATATTTTAGTATAAGTTTATAATGGTCGCACATAAAACATTGAATAACAAAACGAACAATAGTTATATTAAAGGAGAATATCCGACACTTCAGTTGGCATTCTATTTGAAGATTTGCAGTTTTTATTAAGAATTAATTGGGATTTTAGGCAACTTTCCGATGTGATAATTTCAGAAATGAAGGAATTGTGTAAGTCATAGAATCACGCACAAAAGCAGACTTTCCCATAAACTGTGTCTCTAAGAAGAAGATCAACTTTTTGTATGAATTCCGTGATTTCTTAAAAAAAGTATAACAATGTTACAAATGTGGGTGATTATTGAATTACTGTTTACATTAAGGGAATTCCATCAGTCAAACAATTTGTTCTCTTTTCCTACAGGAAATTCCATCATCATTAACTCCAGAATTACACGTAAGTACTCAGTTTCTTTTCTCTTCAGATGAACTAAAGTTCCTCTACTTCATCAAACAAGTCTAATTAACTCAAGATTTGTGCTTACAACAGCAGTTACTCTTGCTTTAAGCCTAAGCGACAATTTCGATCTTTGATTTAAATATCTTCTGCATTTTATATAAAGATGAGAATTTAACCGTCCACTTAACATATAATTTAAATTCAACATTTTTTTTAACTCTAAACGTTAACAATAGACTATTGCAGCCATATCACAGCCAATGTTGCAATGAATTTGACAACAGTTTGCAGTAGTTTTCTTAAAAGTGCACCATAGATGTACTAACCACCTGCTCTGTAGGGGGCGTGGGGAAGGCATTCCCTACAAACCTAGCCTACTCTTAGGCCTACAGTCGCAGGCATCTATTTCAGGGGCCTTTCTTTCACCTTCTTCTGCAGGGGTGAGGTAACTAAGCACTCACTTCTCACCTGCTCGTTCTTTCTGTCTATGAGGTCGGAGCTTGTCCTTGAAGTTGTGGCAGGGGGCCCTCTAGGCATAGAGGTGAACCCTATAGCACGTCACAACGGCCTGGAGGGTCCACTTCTTAGGGTTTTTAGGGTTTCCCCCCCAATCCCCCCCTTCCCTCCCTCATCGGCTGTTTCATCGGAGAACCACCATTAGCGACGGTATGTCGCGCCCAGGAGTAAGTTATGGTGTTGGTTAAGGTAAAGAGTGTGTGTGAAGAACCAGGAGGAATTTGTTAATGTTAGAACGATTTAGGTATGGTCAAGCAGCCAGTTAGGAATGCTGTTAACATTTCAGGGGTTTTAATTCTGAGATTCTGAGATTTGAATTTATTAATTTTTAAGTACAATCACCGGAAAGAGAATTCATCATATATTATTAATTATGCATAAAATTTTTAAGTCGAAACACTTTCCGAATTCGGATATCGTGATCATTTTGAGAACTTTTCGGTTTACATATACTTCCGTTGAATTCGTTTTCGTCACATGCAACCAAGTACTTCCTCAGAAATAAACTCTTAGAAATTGTTAATGTTCCACAAGATAAATTCTTACATCAATTTACACAATTTTTATCTTAATATTTAACTTTTATGGCGATGGATGAATAAGATATGTTTTAGTAATAATTGTAATTGGAGAGTTTGTTATTCTCTCATGAACACCACACACGATCACCACACAAATAGCACATTCTCACCGTGAAGATAATATTATCGTGATTTACTCGGACACTAGTGATTGGATTTAAAAAATGTCAATGTGTTGGAGGATCCTTTTTTTAATTATTAGTAACCGCCTTCTTATTATGGCTTTCACTTCAAACGATTAGCTTTCTAAAAATTGGAACAGTAAAGGACAATTACATTAAACGTTTAGTTAATAACACAGTATATTGAATAATAATGAAGAATAAAACCATTTTATCATTATAAATATAAAATATAATTACTCTTAGCTCTCGGGCAGATTAACCGGTATCTTTGCATAAAAGGATGAGACACAATACGGTTTCAGCTGACATACTCTGTTCCTGCATACATTTAACTTAACTAGCCAGGTGTCTTTTTAATCCAACTAACTTTAATCGGTATTTGTAATTATTGAACCTTCCGGAAAGAGATAAGATAAAGAATTCTCTCATCTTTGGCAGGCATTAGAATTATTTGCTTTCCGTATGGTAGTAGTATTTTTTTAAAATTACTAGTACACGAATATACGTTTTACGCTATTGGTCTACAGTAAAGTTAATTAAAGCTTCCTTCCAATCGATTCTTTAAGATCGCGACAGTATAAGGTACATTTAAAAATAGCCAATTCATTCCAAATCTTGGTGAAGGCTATGTGTATGCCATGTTCACTGTAAGACGAAATTTGCAATGAAACGTTCTATTCTACATTAAGTTGAATCGATACTACTAAAGTCTCTTGGTGGAATTTCCTCAATACAATTACGTTGTATTTGCTACATAAAAGTGCAGCACTATAATGAGCAATAATTTCAATTTTTTTATTGCCAATATTTATTCAATTTGCCTGATCCATATGAACTCTCCGCCTTCTTCCAAATTACTAATCTCGTCTTTTCTTAAAATCACCTTAAACTTTAAAAGGAAATTAATAGAAGTTAGATTATACATAGAATGAAATCATCACAGTCTAATTCCTCTGAACTGTCTTCGCATTTACCGGCCAACAGATTAACCTTCCTGTTCCATAGATACGTGATTAACTGCCTGTTTGTATCTTATAATTTTTTTGTACATTTATATGAATAAAACTGCTACGATATTCTAGGCAGACTACCGCGTGGATCGATGTCTTTGATAATACTCTTTGCGTTATTTTTTTCGCGTTTGTTTTATTCAAGCTCATTCTCTCGCACTTATTAACTTAGGCTTACTTAGCTATTTACATTGGTCACGAGGTCCAAATTCCTGCCGCAAAATCAAGAATCAGCTTGTTTATGGGGAAATAATGTACTACGCAGATGGATATTGTCCGCTTCACTAACCAAACTACTACTTGCTTAAGTTCTCTTGCACATATGGAAAACATTGCAACCACGCGCAGTCAGCATGGTTTCCTTCAAGGTCGCTTCTGTGATAGCCATTTAGTCATGATATGATGCAAGCAGCCGACAAAGGCTTTAGGCCAGATGACATTTTGCTAGTTTTTAGGACGGCATTCGATACAGTGCCATACGCGAAGCTACTTCTCATACAATCGGCGATCATATCAGTGTAGATCATTTAGTGTATTTAGCCGTTCCTAACGAGTAGTATTCTAACTAACTAAGTAAGTGCCCTATCCCCGGTTCTTTACTCCTGCGAATTATGAAAAAGTGAAGGCGAAACATCCCTGTGTGGGCCAAGCCAAGCGCTATTTACAGTATTACGTATTCATCGCATCGACTCCCACTTATTGGCTTTTCTAAACCCCTTTTGACTTATTGATTCACTTCTCGATTTCTTTACGATCTTCACAGCATCGTCGCCGCATACGGGAACCCTAACCCCGGGAAATAATGAAACGAAGCAATATATGATGAGACACATAATTTTTTTTCTTTTCATTGTCGTGAAAAAGGTTGAAAGATAATAATTAATACCAAGACACGGGCATTTCGAATATTAGAGATTAAAAAAGTTCGGCATTTCGAAGTACTTATTCATGATTAGCTACTTCTAACTGGATAATTTTCATATACTAAAATCTTCGGCGTATTTACCCCTCTTCATGATTATATTTTCGCAAGTGAACTCCCACGTCAAAAATTATTGAACTAAATGTAGCTTATTTAAAAAGTAAAACTATTATTGTATACATCGGATTCTTCTGAATGATCAAAGATAACCCTTCTTCTTTATCCATCATGGACAGAATCTAGAAATATAAAAGAACCGCCTTAATATATAACTTTATCAACCTTTGTTGAAGATTTTGCAATAGATGTGGAAACAGTACCTGAACTAACACCACGGAAACTCATTATCGCTAACATTCTCGCAATTTTTTAATTGTAAATCTGCCTTAAGGTATTTTTATCGAAATGATAAGAGGTGAAATCAAATGAAATAGCTTCCTCTTCATAGCTTCCTCTTCACCATTTTCTTACTATCCTAAATATATTCCCTTTTTACGGGAATTCCCGTTCTTCTCAGTGAATGAGCACAGATTCAACAATCACATGGTTGTTTGCAACCACAAAACCTCAGAAATATGCCATCCATTTTATCATAATCCTCGCTAAGTTGGCAGCGCGTTCAACTTCGATCATAGCGGTCCCAGGTTCGACTTCCGGTGGTGACCTATATGATTAATATGACCTTAGCTAATGAAGAACTGTTACAAATACCTCTACTAGTCGCAAATTTTATTTGAAGGCGGTATACTGCAATCAAATTAAGAATATTTATTATTTAAAATAATTATTGATTAACTGTTATTTGCGTTATTTAACGCTCTATTAGGTAAAAGTTCGAAAAAGTCTCCGTAATCCGACTACGTCGATGAAGTGTCGGTCCTTTTTTCGAAGAGAAAGAAAGAACCGCCGGATTGCTGACCTTCTAAGTATCACCCATTTCGGCGACTATGCTGCCATCCTCAGGGGGTAAATGCAAAGTGCTAAATTTTCTTTCTCTTCCAGGAAGAAGTTCACTGACGTAGTCGGCTTACAGTTTCGACCTCTGATTCATTAACAACCGAGTTACAATTTCTTTTCTTCCGGCGAAGGTATTTTCAGTTGATTACGAACAACCTTTTTCCTGTAAAAATATATCATATTGATTCACGGAGCTCACCTCTTACCAGTGGAACACCACAGATGCGTTACACGGATTTCTCTAGAATAATGGACACATCAAACCGTTGAGATGAGTACATTTTTTTTGTTCAAAATTCCATCTTTCCAATAGGAATTAGGCAACCCTATCACACATACGTTTGAGAACCGCATGTTCTCGATAAACTCTTCTTCATCTTGTAAGGGATAAAAATCAGCTCTCTCGTCTAAGTACGTTGCCTAGGAATAGAGAAGGATCCTTATAACTGGTATCGTACATTTTCCTGAGATCACTTCGGAAATGTTGGCAAGTTATCGGAAATGCATTCATCACAGATTCGCAGCTAACTAAATCGGCGGCGGTAGAAATTTCCTCTTCAGAGTACTTCGAGGCGATTTCCGCTTTCCGTGAAGTTCGATCTCTCGCCGCTTGCGAGGTTTGGCGCCATCATCGGAAATTCGGCCGAGTGTTCCCGAGGGACTGCGAGAAGCGAAATTTCGTTGAAGGGATGACTATCGTTGGTTAACCTTTAGCTTATCGGATTTTAAAGCTGCCCGGGGATATACAAGATTAGGCACTTGAAATCCGCAAGAGGATATTCAATGCAGGCGATGTGAAATACACGATCTAGTGATTTCGAAGTACTCGAAATTCTTTGTACCCAAGAGTATGAGGAAAAGTTTGCTGAGCCTTATGGGTGCATGAGTATTTCTTACATTATTTTGTTGGAAATCTAAAATTCGAAGGAATTTCATTGATCAAGAAAATCATATTTCTATACGGATGATTAGTCACAAAAGACATAGTATGTCAGCTGGGATAGGTTTCATATCATAGATAGTGTTCAGAATAATTTACGTGATGAGGTATAATTTTAAAAGGCTGGTATTACTTTGTTATTTTATGTATATTTTACCATCAAGAATAACAAAATGTGTTGAATTATCTCTGTGTTTGCATTGGCCTTGAGGAAAACCGGATAAAATATTTTTTTACATTTTCACAGAAACTAGAAACACAGAAAATATAAAATACATTTTACCTTTAAAATATTTTTACTGGTACGGTTTAGATATTTTTGCAGTAACAGATCCAAGAAAATCAACGCTCAGAAACACACAGAATAGGCTAAGATTCAAGAACCTTCGTCAATTTCGAATAATTTCAACTTTTGCGGACAGTTAGGTTTTTGTTATTTTCATATCTTTGCCGTTTTCAGTATCTGAATAATTTTCTCTGCTTTGGAAGTTATCTCCTACGTCACAGAAAGATTTGGCTATTAGTCAAATGGGAGAGGATAATTTTCGTTGTTCTAGTTTCTAGTTCTAATTCTCTATCTTTGTAGTAATATCAATAACACTCTTGTAGAAGTACCCAGGTTTTCAAGGAATGGAAAGTTTACGAATACGTAGTCAATACTTAGGAAAAGAGAAATTAATGAAGCGGATCTTCACCTTAGGTCATGATCACAACTCAGAGCAGCGAAGAATCTATTACAGAACCCAACCAAAAAACTTCTAAAGCTATTGTATATGAACAAAGGAATATTTTGATGACTTAAGATAAACATCGATGTTTTTCTATGCATAGCAAAGACATCTATGGGATAAATTCGAAATCGTCTTGATGATTATAAACTATATTTAATGAGGAAAATATGATTAGTGAGGAAAAATAATGATAAACCGGCTTCATTATGGCGAGATTTTCATAAAAACTATGATATTAAATTTATAATATAACTAAATTTTCCGTTAATTCTTAGTAATATGGTAAATAATTTTTGTACAAATGGATTCTATCAGAAATCATACTTAATTACCTCAATGGAACAAGTTATTAATGAATAAAAATGAAGATTTTCAAATTTCTCAGTTCTCGTGATTTGGAGCCGAAGTATATAATTAACTATAAGAATATGAATGTTGATGGCATTTTTCTCGTATTTAACTTGTCTCGAGTTCGGCTCATGAAAACGTATTGATTCTTCTGTGGTCAAACCGGTGTAGTAAATCTATAGTAAATAAAAATTAGCCAATTAACTTCATATTTGGCATCCTTTAAATTCTGAAAGTCGTGCAACTTTTGGCTTTCAAATTGTAGGCGAACGCATGAAGACACGCATTTTATTGCATCAGGTAATTTTCTATTAATTTTTATTAATATACACCAATAATTATATCTTGTCCTAAAAGTAAGAAAGTTAAGAAGAAAATATTCGTTATATGGGTGAATGATTCTTTGTATTCTATTAATACAAACTTGTTTAAGTTCAATCCTAGATTGTTAATAAGTTAGTTTGAGAAACCATGGGTGTAACCGAATTATATATTATATTATCTTTCAAGTTCCAGGTGTTTAATAATCAACGGAATATATCAAAATCGCAGAATCCCATCAAATCCATGTTTTAAGGTCTTACGAAAGATAATTCCTCTCGGGTAATTGATGTGGGTTTTGGCTCAGCTAAATCCGTAGCATAACGACGTGCCTCTGTAAAACAGTTTCTACCAAATTTCGGAGCTTAAAATTTCAGATGAATCTACTGAACTTCGTCGCACGAGAAACTGAGTCTTTAAGAAGGTCTTACACTAAGATTATGCTATCGGCATAGGGTTTATCCTAAGTTTCTCTACAATATCTAATCAGGGAGGATCAAGTCTCTCGTTAGCTTTCTAGGCTCTATTTCTATTAATATTTGCGAAAATCCGGGGAAATTCTCACAAAGTTATATCTGTTCCTAACAAGGAGAACACATTCTTTGTGTTGCACAGATTTGCCCGAGACTCTCAGGATATGATCCTTGCTCTATGATAATAGACTTATATCTTATCGTTCATTACAATAGGCCTTTGTTTGTGCACCCTTTGCATATGAAATCGGAGCCAGACAACCCTCCATACATACGAATTACCATAGTCTTGAATTTTCCTTTGTAGGGAAATTTCACGACATAAATGGCAGGAAAAGATTTCTTTATATTTCCTTCGGAAGGAAATGTTACGACCAGTATGGTATGAAATTTTTTATAATTTTTGTCATGACTTATTTTTCGGAATTAAATTCAACTTCATTTCTTAGTTCCTTAACATTTTAGATAATATTTATTACATATAATCATATCGGAGATCCAGCATCTATTGTTAATATCTCTTAGATAAATATCCGCACTCACTTTTCACCACAAATATCATTGTTTTGGCCGAATCGCATGAGTCTTGAGCCATGAGAGCCCCAAAAGAAACCGTCAGAAAAAGTTACGTATCGATATTGTCATCAGTTCGATCTTAGAGGGCCAAAATTCCCAATTTTTCCCATATGAATGAATTGTGCGGATTTACGGAAATTGTTTTGAAGTATTTCTTGGGATGGTACATACATAGTTGACAATCGAGATATTATTAGTCTACTATATGACGACAGTGGGCTGGTATATTCATGTATCTAATAAATTCCAAAATCATATATAAACAATTAAATTTCAAGTTAATTCTTTTAGTTGAGTCTTCTTTAGTCCTTTTCTATACATACTTGATTTTGTCCAAACCTTTGCTTTTACGAAAACGTGAACGATATGGTAGCAAGTAGAAAATAAAACAGACAAAATGCATAGGAAAATAATAATAGGTGAATATAAGGGCGGATATGATCTTCAGTATGATTTTGTAGCAGAAATCGATGAAATATGCCGAGCATAGAGCTAATCGTTTGATTATACCGATTCGAGTCTTATACCTTTCGTCCGTTGACTTAGCCATCCACATCTTCATATGGGAATCTTTAACATTCGAAACTTTTGCAGTAAACTATAACTTTTAATAATCTCATTAATTTTTATATTTATCTTATCTTTTATTAATCTGTCCGTCCACAAAATAAGTAATCGCAAATACTGTGTTTGCTGCTCTACCATAGAATAAATTTCAAATATATTGATTGTACTTTTATCATAACTGATGCTAGCAGGCAATGATATAGAGATATTATTCTTTTGGGTTGAACGGGAATTGTTTTTAAAATCAGGGCATCGAATCGGATAATGATAGTTGTCGAAGAAATTAATTTCTTGCGTGAAATCACCAATGCGAACATCCCCTTAAACCAATCGGATTTCTCTTAAAGAGATACCTCCTCGTAAAGCTTCCTTTTTCTAGAAATTTACGACTTAAATGAAACAGGCGCTGCTTTGATTTTCTTCTCCTTTTCGAGATTTCATCTTAGAAGTGAATTCAATCGTTCTCTTCTTTAATGGTACTTTTTTCTTAGATTTTTAAATTTACAAATATGATATCCTTTATTCCGAATTTTATTCCCCTCTTCCTCGCATTACCTTTTTAAATTTTTAGTATACAAGAATTACTAGTGTGGATTCGTACATCGTACGCTCTTTCTAGTATTTCATGCTTTTCTCTCGTCACTTCTTTCTCCTTCCATAAGTATCAAAACAGTTTCCTGTTGATACACAACAAATACGCCCAAGTATATCTAAAGTGCATTAACAGGCACCCATATTTATGTATATAATATATGAACTGACATCAGTTATGACTTATCTTCATATAAATATGGACTGATGACAAGTTTTCCTCATAACAAATATAAATATAACGCAAGAATCAATCGAGCGTTACTTTTAGTTTCTCAGAAATAATTATCGTATATTGCCATAGTTGATATGGTGTGCTACAATGTTCATTGTAGATTGAGAATGATAGTCTATATCATAGTTTTTTCCCATATTCCCAGAAGCTATAAATAGTGTTTCAAGTGAATCGACCTCATACCGAATTGTTTGAACCATGTCAGGTGTTACTGTAGCCACAGTGTCCATTATGCAGGTTTTCACGTGCTCAGTGTTTTCGATCTTTATCTGGTACACAATGTTATTCACATAAACCCATAGGAAAGAATCTAATGGAGTTAAGTCTGGCGACCTCGGAGGCTAATACCGCCCAAGCATCTCATGATTCAGATATCGCAAGCCCCAACAAGGATAGATACTAGCGTATACACGTGAGTGGAGTAGTGTGTGATGATAGCGTAAGAAAAGCACTATAAGTAACAAAGCGCAACATGTCTAATACAAAAATAGTAGTATAGTATTGTTAAAAGTTTTTCGTGAGCCTCCACTGGGAATCGAGTCCGGGACCGCTTTCATGAAAGACGAACGCGTTCTTCACCGGAGGCCCTCTTTTATATAATAATCAAAGCTTATGTTTCCTTAATTTTAATCTGTTTTCTTCTCATATCATTACTGTTTTTTATCGTGTTTTACGAACTTAGTAAAGATAGTGCATTCCCTAGTATCTTTCTGTTTTCATACAATACTCAAACTTTCCAATCGTTCATTAAATTTCACGGTCCGCGAGATTGTGGACGTTGTACGACTTCACTAAGGCCGATGACCCCATGTTTCGCTTAAAATTGACTTCTCAGATTATATCCGTTGCTTTATCCCGTGGAATGAATGGAGATAAAGTAGCAATTCTGAAGTTTTCTTAGACTATGCCATTTGACTCTTGTGGTACCCCCACGAAGATGCTTTTCCTTAAGTGCAGCATTATTCTCTTCTCGTCTTACGTTCCGCTCATACTTTTGGAATAATCTTTCTTCTATCTCATTCCAACAACTGGAGCAACTCCATCTGCAGCTCGTCTTCCACTATTAAAGTTCCTCTTTTCAGTTCCAATAACATCAATTCTAACTAATTAGACGAGCGAAAATTATCGTAGAAAATCTTCCTTTTTACTCGAAAACGACGGTATTTTTTCTATTTTAAAAAACTCGGAAAGTTACAACTGCTAAAAACATAATAAAAAATTGGAATGATTGTTTGGAGGTCTTAAAATCGCCCATCTATTTATTTTGCAACATTGATAATTGATATTGCAAAAATCGAGACGGTTCTAATATACTGAATAATTATTTTACTTTTCTAGCTTTCATTTGAGGACTGAACGGAAACCAACCCAAAAAGTACTGTAGGCAGAGAATAAAACGTTAATGAATTATTGGATTATGCGAGAATTAAAACATCAAATTAGTACTTGAATTATATACTATACTGGCGTAATACTATCATTATTTTCCAGCACTTTTTCATAGTACGAAGAAATGAAATAGTAACAACTTTTACCTGTTTAATCATTTAAATATTTTTTACGCTGCCTTAGTTTCGACGCGTGACGTCATCATCAGGCGAGGGTTTATAAAATTTTAGTTAACATATAGTGAAAAAGATTATAATGTTATATAACAATATATTGACCGAAATTTTCTGTACCCCTTCCTGATGATAAGTCGATATCCGGGTAGAAAAATGAAACATTTAAGTGATATGGTTAAACGTTGATACCTTTTTATCGCCAATCATCATCCATCCCCTTTCTCTCTTGAAATTCCTCTCTGAGAACCCCCTATATATCTGTGGACATCTTACCACCAAAGTACTTTTCTCGATTATAACTTATATGTTTACTAAGTTTGGATTAAACTACTCCAGGCGTTTCAAAGCTGTGATGCAACATACACTCATCCATTTATTTGTGTCGATTATGAAAGGAGTATCCTTCTTATCTTACCATATCATTGGCTAATGTTCCACAAATAGTGATCTATTAATATGTTGAATTGATATAATTTATTATGCTGATTTGATTCATCTTCTTGTATCTAACCGTTTCCATATCAATTCATTTACATTTTACGTAATTTAGATAATTAAATAGATAATTGAACGTAATTATATTAAACAAGGAAAGGAATAATACCTGTCTTAGCCTTTTAATATGAATAATTCGTAGATGTCTTCCTGGCTTGTACCACTGGGAAGCTTTATATATATTTAATTTCTATGACATAGGTCAAGGTATAACTTTTGCTTGTTCTTGGTGGTAAATGAATAGGAATTAAAGGATATTGACGCCAAAATAAAATCTGCCCTGCCCACAATCGGAATGAGTTATGAAAAATTATGGAATGCACTCTTTTCTCTTAGGCTGCACTTATGTTGGACGCGTATTCCGACTCGACCCAATTTTGAATGCGGTCTCTACGAAAATGTGACCAAACGAAGTCGGGCAAAGTTCTGTAAGTGAACTCGGATATTCCACTGCAGACACCTCTATTAGATCAAGAGCTCACGTCGTTTTCAAAATCCGAGATTTTGACGCCGAAGTGATTATTTATTATGTAAAAAACGTATTACTGGTGTTGTAGAGTTATGAGCTATTTTGCATGCCGATGAAGATAATAATAAATGGAATCATATGAAAACATGATTGTAATTGAGATAGTATCACGGGAAAACAGTTGATGGTGATGGTTAGGTAATCTTAGAGAATCGCAGACAGCGTTGGAAGACGTGTCTAAAAGGATCGATCTTAGACGCAATGAGTGCTATTCTTCGGACTCATCTTGAGATCGGGTAAATCGCCCTTGAAATGTCTTGGGAGAGTCTCTACTCTTCACAATACTCTGTAGCATTTCTTTAAATTCTTCCTGGTCCTTCTCACGCGCTGCCTAATTTAACCAAAACTTAAACTAAAACTAAAAGTACGCTACAGAGAGAATGCCTTCCCTTCGCCCCCTACAGAGCAGATGGTACTAACCATCTGCTCTGGTTAGTACCATCTGCTCTGTAGGGGGCGAAGGGAAGGCATTCTCTCTGTAGCGTACTTTTAGTTTTAGTTTAAGTTTTGGTTAAATTAGGCAGCGCGTGAGAAGGACCAGGAAGAATTTAAAGAAATGCTACAGAGTATTGTGAAGAGTAGAGACTATCCTGAAGTGTATAAACGTATAGGCGCAAATAACCATGCTGTTCAGCAGTCAGTTAGGAATGTAACCGTCTCTTCTGTGTTTTTTATTTTCCTTTGAGTTTTGCATTTAGGAATCTTTTTAAATACGATCCTCGCAGAGAATTCTTAAAATATCAGTAATCTGAGGTTAAAAAATTGAAATCGAGAAACCTAATCGAAATTATTTATTGAGAATATTTATAGAATTTTTTGTGTTACAGAAATACATTTCACCTTGAGAACTTCCTCAGATTTTCCAATTAACCATTTAAAAATGTTTATTATTTTTTGAGAGAAAATCGCACAACTATTTGGGCGCTTTTCTCTCAAATCACAAAATTTTACTTTACAGCGATTGATTTTAGAGATCATTTTTTCTCAGTAAGTGTTATAATTGAAATGCCGTTTTCTCTCCGATGTACGCAACACACGACAACAAACTAGAAACCTGGATTGCCTAAGTGTACATGAACAGTTATTCTTCAACGTTAAGGTAACATTCTTTGTTAAATCGTCTCCCTATACCGTTATGAATTATCTTCGGATTAAATAGTAAGTTACTTCAGATAAGAAAATTGCAAATGAAAAATTGAAATCCTTCAGCTTGTAACGAAATCGGTAACCACTATTTATTCCGTTGCGAAATTCAACTTCCAAAGGGCTCCTCGATACCCAAGTGGGCTGTGCGTTTCGCTTTCGCTTGCGGTCCCGAATTCGATTCCCCATGGAAGTCGTTGTAGAAGAACTTTTCATAATTTTCAGTTGTAAAAAACTTTTCATAATGCTAATACTGCTTCGGTTCCAGACAACTTCAATTACGTTTAGCTGGAAGAAACTATAACAAATATATTTCATTTTCTTCTCCAGCAGGATTCAAAATGAAAACCGAAAAAATGTTTTTTTTTGCTGCAGTGTATACCGAACCCGAATCGAATCGAATAAAATCCTTGAGTTTGAACCGATACCAGAGACCGTTATTTATTCCGATTCTACTTTCGGTTACAACGAACTCAATTTAAGTAACATGGATGAAACTGTACTGCATTTATGTGACAGATATTTGAAACTAACTAAAATGAATATATTTTAAGTTGTCTAATTGTACTTACTTTCATTTTCCAAGTTACATTCTAAAAGGTGATTGAATGTTACGAAATTGCAAAAAGGTGCTTATGATGAAATAAGTTTTGGATTGGTATTTATTTTAATACTCAGAGTGTATAAAACCGATTAGACATTGAAAGACTGAGCGATACTGGAATTTGAACAAATTATTTCCTTTTCCATCGGAACACCGGAATGAAATATAATACGATTACTTTTTCATAACAATAATCCAAAAAACTATTTACAGCGAATCACTTTAATAAAATCATCATTCATTAAAATTTACATTTGAAGCGCTGTTCGGCAACTTTAATTTACATGTAGCAGACACTTATGCTCTTACCAAAGTCCAGGTTGTTTTATTCCATTCTATTCTGTTTTATTTATTACCTCTGATAAAGAAAAAGACATCAATTTCTCTCCTCTAGTTCCCATATTTGCTAAATTTAACCTTTCGGAAAATATGAGTGGAAGTAGCCTTGACCTGGAAACATCTCACATTTTATAGCAAAATATTCAACATCAGATGAAAATAAATGAGAAAATGTGTGACGAAGCCGTTGTAGTTAACGATTTTGCTTTGGTGAAATATAAAAATAATATCTCGGTCACATTTAGGAAATTTAGTTCATAAGAAAGAGATGAAATTCATGGCATTTAAAGGAGTGAACAAGAATGCGGGAGATTCACTCAAATCGTAGTACCAACTTACTCCGGTCACTGCGCATGGAATAACCAGAATAATGGAATAACTGGAATAATAGGACGTTCTTAAATTTCTTAATTGAGATGATTTTCATTCCGTTTTCTATTTCAGGTGAACATGCTAAATAATTAAAACGACATCCATTAACAGTGGGCATAAATTTCACTTGTTAACATTGCTTCACTCTCTTGCTTTTCCTTCGGAACTTTTCCCAATTTACCTCTTCACTTCTTTTTTCATGATATAGAGTTTCGATAGAAGTTTAGGAAATAAGTTTACATCTTTGTCTATTGATTTACTTTTGTAATTGCCTTTTGGCATTGGGAGTTGAGTGCTTTCATCTCTTAACTTTTTCGGTTTCTGTCACTTATCGCTTTCAGAAAAATGAATATTTTTAGCGACCACTCGTAACTTCTAATTTTTCATTTTTCTCGTAGTACATATCTGGTCGCTCACTATGGTACGATTAAATTATATAACGTCTTTTCAGAACCTAACATCCCTGAATTTAATTTGAAAACCCTATCTTCTTCTTTCTAACGACTCCTATCTCACTTTCGGAAACATTCGGTTAACGCCAGCAAATTCACCATTTCAAATCTAAAGAAAAAAATATCACCTTTTACGAGAATTTTTCTAATTTACTAATGTATTCCTCCTCTGCAAGGTTCAGCATTTCATCATTTTTGTCGGAGCTTGACTAAATATCGCATATCCCTTAGTATTTTAATTCCGCGGGAAAAGCGGTGCCGTGGTTACTTACTTTAACCATCCGTACAACTCAGTTGCTATTCAGCTCATACTGTTGCTGATTTAGCGAAAAGCGATATCTCGACTAACGAGTAACCCGGCTAACGAGTTTTTTGGCAAGCGTCGATTTTTCGGACTCGGGTGACGGAAATGAATTCGAATGCTTAAGCGAGTGCGAGCATAGATTAGAAAAACTAATGGAATAATTCGATATTTGCTTCCGTCGAATAATTAGATATTTTTTCTATTGTTAGCGCGTCGATTCTATTTGGCTTTTAACTCTCTATTCTCCATCGAGTTAACCATTCTATATTTCACTCGCTTACTCTATACACGTTCAAGAGGATCGATCAAATAAAATCATGCTGTGTCATAAGAGTTACATACCAGATGAGAGTGTTCAGCATCTTACCCGTATGAAGACATATTATTATTGTAAACTGTGATAATTGTGTTTCTTCCCTGATTAGGACAATGAAAATGATAAATATGAAATATATGAGTATATCGATCAAGAAGAATTGATTGCTCCGTTAATCAGAAAATTCATATTTGATAATAGGCCATGAAATATTTTAATCTTTTTTCTACACTAGTTCATCTAATTAATACTTTTTTATATCACATTTTGGTGTGTTTTAGCTTTAAATAGTGGGTAGCATCTACATCGAATAAAACGATTTTCTGTAGAGGCATATTGGTAACCCATCTCAGCTTACGAAATTGATTCCGGAAAGAAATATTTTTGTAATTCAAAGTATTACTGTATATATTATACGAAGAGCACATCGAGACAATTCTTCCCAAATAGTAGGAAAGAATTATATTCATTCTTTACATATTCACAATCAATCTTCGGAATGGATATAGGAGATTTTGTACGAGACGGCGACGGGACCGGGAAACGTTTCTCGGTCCCGTTCTAGTCTATTCTTTTTTTAGTCTATTCTTCCTTGGGATTAATATTAGAGTTTAAGTTTTGTTTATATATTCTCCCTTTGGTGTAGTTAGGCAAATCCTTTAGAGTCTCATGTGATTTAGATTTTAAAGCAGATACTTAGGAATCGAGAAAGTACTTATAGTTCAGAAATTATCATAAATTACGCATTACATAAGATTTGGAAAAAAGGGGTTAAAATCTTATAAGTGAAGGTAACAAAGATCCGCTCATACTTTTGTTTTACCAAAGGAAAAGTTGCATTAATAGATAGGATTAGGATTTTTATGCTGGATTGATGCCTTTCAAATGTGAATTTCCCTAATAATCCGAAACCTAATGTTGCATTACCTCATTTTGAGGTCTTATCTGAAACATAGAGTAAGTATACTAGCTCTATATCTGAAATTATAATGTTCTGTACCCGTGCGAAGGAGTTAAGATTACAAACTAATGTATTGATAAGTTAATGGGTTATTGCAAAGAGGTTTGAAAAGATTCCATCACGAAGCACTGTTATCAATGGCAAAAAAATTGTAGGTTACGTCTACATCTTGAAACATAGACTTACTACTTTCCCTTTTTACAAATGCAAATCCACCAATTATAAATGCCCTATACAAGTATTTCATTTTGGTAAATCAAGAGACAGATACTAAATACTATTTTCATTGTCAGTTATCGTACGATCTATACGGAATAAAATAGTAAATAAACCTCCAGATAATTAAACCGTATAAATTGTATTTTATTCCATCCTCGAATAATATTAACATAAAGTTATTCTTTGAGCGGATTCTTCCGCAAAAATATGAAAACAATCATTTTAAGAAGAATTATGATCATATCTTCAATTTGACCTAACATCTAATAAAATAACGAGTTCATAGTTATTTTTTGTGTCAATATTTCTTATGTAAATATGGGATCGCCAACGGCTCCACTAAGTTCCATTTCAGTTGCTGACACCGCTTTGTTGCGAAATTGGAATTCCTTCTCAAGAAATAGTGCAAAATAAACTGACACCTATTCTTTCCACGATTAGCTTTCAAGACTTGCGCAGATACAAGTGAGGTGAATTAAGTTTTGAGAGAACGGAATTTAATTAAACGATATAAATATAGCGGATAATTTAGCAGCGTCAGTCCTTACATTCCAGGAATAACGTATGTTCTTGCTTTTTACGACCTTTTACCGTCAGTTTTAGAATCACTTCTTTCTTGTATAACTTTTTTATTGATATGTAGAAAGGGTTCGTTGAAATATTAATGACATTCAGAAGAAAAACAATTTTGACAGTCTAAAAGAATGAAATTGCCTTTTTTACGTACTTCCTTTCCTACAAAATTTACACCATGGTTCAATTCAAGTGGTTCTAAACCGGCTTTCTGCGGCATATTGCCTTAAGTCAACACATAAGGGTGCAGGGGAAGACAGAAGATCGCTCAGTACTGCTTAAAAGAGTAGACTATGGATGTGTGCGTGTTTCTGCATAGCGTCCCAATAGTAAGTACATTTTTTTTGAAATCGGATACTAAAAAAATCTGAAGTCTGTTAATAAACATCAGCTTAAATTATTCTAAAAGTGATAAGATAATCCTCTTGAGCATGCAAAAATTGAACATGATAATTTTTCCCTTCATAAGTGTTGAATGCAAGATTGAACTTATTTTGAGCATTTTGTGTCTGAAAATGGCATCCCTAAACCGAAAGTCCTAAAGGCCTTCAAGTTCAACTCGGAACAGTTATCGAAATCGTCAAATTTTGAAAGGATCTATGTTGAGTCATCTTCTTCTCACCTCGTTATTCATTGCGTCCAGTTCTTATCCACAAAGCTACGAATGCTTTACCAGTAGATTCAGTTTTATTAAATCTTCTTTGAAACTTTTCTCAAACTTCATTCTATTTTTCAACATTTTGTTTGTGGCATATAGGGCATAAATTAGAATATATAATAATCATTATTCAACTAATTTTCAACGTAAAATTGACGAATAATCGCTTCTCATCTCTTTCTCTTCACGTTTTTAGTTTCGTTTGTCATATATTTGCGATTTTTGATTTGATTTTGGCGTCAATCGATTGGAAATGGTTATCACAAACAATAATTCTGTAGAAACCGTAATTTTTTATGACAATTGTTTTCATAATAAAGTAACAATAGACCGTTCGTGAAAAATGATTATCCCGGCAGTGATAAGAATGTATATGACCACGATGGTTAGGAAATACTTTGTATCTGAATGCAGGAATTTATTTATTTCTCTAAACTCCGGGATCGATTATTACGAGAATCGGTCTTCTTTTCCTGTGAAGTCGGCATATAGAAGATCCGAGTATTTATAGATAGATAGAAGATTAGCACATGTAGATCTCTCTCCTACCTAACCTCGTATTTCACTATAAAAATTTGCGTAAATACAGTGAGAAAATAAAAAGGCAATATATAATATAATAGTATTACACACGTTATACGCTTAAAGAAAATAGAAAGAAAATATTTTCAAATTATATAGGTATAAAAGAATGGGAAAGGTAGTTTAAAAAAGACGAATAGTTACAAACCGAATAAAATCACAAATCCCTAAATAAGAACATTAATAAAAATTAATCTAAAGAATCTTATAATTCATACACATTAAGATTTCCGTTATTTATAGAGGACAGATAGATATAGAAAGGATTTCCCCCTAGAATCTCTATTTCTCATTTCCCGCTTATATTTTCGATTTTATGATCATGCATTACTGTATGCCTTTTATAGAAATATAATTTGTGTGTTGAGTGAAGTAAATAATGATAGGACGGGAAATGAAATGATGCAATGAGGATGGGTTTGTGGAGGCTGCGCAGTGGTGCAGGTGAGAGTGGGAGGGATGGAAGTTGTGGCCGCGATCTCCCTTAACTTGGAGAGCAGTTTGCCGTCTCCGATGGAGACGAGCACCATCTCAGAGGGCCATCCGCTTTAACTTGTCAAATCTACGATACGGCAATTTACGCCGAGAATCTGTGTTTTATCGGAGGTCCTCTTCCAATTGCGAGACTTTAGTTAGATGAAAAACTTCTCAAAGTTGATTTTCGTAACCTTATCAGGCAGTTGCTTGGTGCGGACTGCAGCTTTCGGACCGCGTTCTCTAAATGGAGAAGCTTTAATTAAGGTAAGCAAAAGTTTGATTGTTTGCGCAGTTGTGCATGAGCTGAGTCTGACCGCTGTCGGACGTGAGCAAGATATTCCAAAGAATCAATCGCAATCGACGTTTTCCAAATTTAATTTCTTGTGTTTTCTTTCCCTTTGTTATTCACCAACCATTTAACTGGTTGGAACTTCTAGTATCGGTTCTACTCCCATTGCGCTCCTTCTATTCGTGCCGAACCGGTTCTAGCCGCTAATTTCGCTCCGATAATATTATTTCTAATTTTATTCACTAATTATCATAATAAAATTTAGTAACAATTATTTCGAAGTCGTACGTGAACATGTTTCTTTTCTTTAACTAAAATAATTCAAAATCAGTGTAGTTGTAAACCGGGAGTCGGAACGGAATAAAAAACTGTTTTCTGTTTTGGGTTCGGTTGGGGCTCTACAATTTCATTTTCTTCGGTTCGGATTTTCCCTCTGGCGAAAATAACGGTTGAAGATTATATTTTTTATCTCTTCCATTAGATTAATTGTGGAGCGTTTACGATTTCGATCGATTTTTGAAACTAAAGAGTGATTCATTACATATTCTAAAGTAATATTTTTGGCGCAAATGCAGGCAAAATAGGTATTATATTTCGGCCAGTATCAAATCTGCTTCTCGTTGGTGAAAGTTTCACGCAAAATCTATCGGATAGTTTAAAATAGTAAATGTTAAATTTTGCTCCCAGCAATTTAATAACGTGGAGGGCATTAAAAGTAATTAATTTTGGTTTCATTACCAAAATAATTTTCTTTCATTCAAATATTTGAAAAGATAATCTTTCCGCTGACTAAAATGTTGAAATTAAGCTATTTTATTAGGAATTAACCTGTATTGAGAAATAAACTAAACTTAGAATTATCAACTGCGTGTTTCTTTCTCGCATAATCAGTGGGTGTTCCTTTCTTCTCCATGATAGTGATAAGTATTTTACCGTTAGTACTGTAGGCTGTCTTTGAATGCAAAATAGAAAATGCATAGTATTATAATTTTTTTTCATTCACCATTCCATTTCTTCCTTCAAAGATAATATACTATTTTTAATATGGAATCATATTGATATTTACAGGGTGATTGAATGGATGCCTGTACATTTACCTCTAAATTAATCGAAGAGAATTTAAAAAAATTGAGGATTATTATATCAATGTAGAACATTGAAAGTCGTAAAATTTTATTGGCTGCTCAACCACTCACTGGGCAGTACAGAGTTTACCTCATAAATATCTATTTAAGAGGAGTTAATGTATGAGAGACAAGGTCCACTGAATGTTTTGGATTATCCCGATATTTTTAACATTGTACATTTTAATTGTAATTAAGGCGCTGAAGTATCCTCGTGTTAGGTAGAGTTAATTAAAGAATTCGAAAGATAGGTTAAGGGAGAATTGTGAATAGGGCCTGCATAAAAATACGGCAAATACAGCCCTCTGTTAAGTCTTTTCCCTGAGGCTTACAATGACTTTTGAAAATCTTATTTATGAAAATTAGTAATTATTTAAAATTTGCGAATAAAAGGTAGTGATCAAAAATTATTATAGAAGAGATATCTTAAAATTATTATTTGAATCCAAGTAAAAGAAAAGTGACAAATGCAGCGTAAGACATTAAATAAAATTGGACTATTTTTAATTGTATACTAATTAACTTCGTTGAACTTTTCATGGTAACATCCCACCGACTTTAAAAAGTTTATATTCGCATATTGATGAGATAATTTGGAAAAAATGGATACATATATTTTATCGCCCATTGTAACCCTTTAATTTCGAATCTCCAGAAGATCTCGTATATTTATGCCTAAAGAAATTTTTTAGCAAAATATTAATAACCATAATTTTCGAAAAATTCTCCATCAGATCGCGATTTCATAATATCCATGCGGCCCACCCATTCTTGAAAGTTTCGCTCACCTGCAATTAGACTTGACCAACATCATGATTTCTCCCATTTATCTCTAATTAGAGAACTTCATGAAACACGCCATTTTATGGCCCAAAGCAATTACGTCACATCCAAATCCCTTCGAAATGTTAAACAGATGACATTTTGAGCTACAAAGAGAGATCTTGATAGCCATCTTTGTCCTCAGATTGGGACCTCGTGCAGACATTTCTCATAATCAATCCCCTTCTCTTTCGGAAACTTTATCGACATCTATCCAACCTTTATCACACAATTCTAAACCCTAGGAGTCCTTGCCGTATTCCTTTTGCTTTCATTTGTTTTCATCTCCCTTTCTCCATTTCCATCGACACGGGGTTCATCCTTTGTCACAACGTTTCATTAGTCTCTCTTTTATCGTCTTCGTTTGTTAACTCAGATAGATTTTGAGAGAAATGATTAGGCTGTCAACAACTTACTTTCCCAAATGTGGTTTCTCTTGATGTCCGTAAATAACAGCGTCATCAAGTTTCATTTTTTATTTATGTTTGTTATATATGTAAAAATAGGGATTCGTAATTTACGTAGTAAATAGAAAAAACTGCTAGAACAGGATATCCTTAGTTTATTTAAATCCATAGAAATAATTTTGTTGTGATTTTTAGCAAGGTTTTGTTTCAGCGTTGGCACTTAAGACAAGGCTAGGTTTAATGTTTTAATGCTCTATTATCCATAGGGTAAATCACAAAAATAATTCGGGTACAAATATTTAGACCTTCATATGCATTCGAAATAGTGAGGTTAAACAGTGAGGTTAAATGTCTCTTCGCAAACAGAGAGTTCCACATGGAAAAGAAAGTCTTTCGCGAGTATCCGCCTGATTCGAGTCCATCAAGATCATTCTTGTTAGGGGAGCGCAAGAAAGCGAAATCCGACGCCGAGTTATGCCCTCTGCAGCTTCAAAGAGAAATTTCTTAGGGAATACCTGAAGGAGGACCTTAAAGATTTCTGGTCTTATTGTAGAGAGATATAGTGAAAGACTCAAACAGTAAGTTCACTAAAGGATAGCGATGGAAATTTAACTAGCGATTCGAAGAAGAAAGCGAACATTCTAAACGACTTTGATCAAAGCGTATTCACGTCCGATAGTATCACAGACACCCTCCCGGAGATTAATACATAAGTGTCAATGCCAAGTATATCTTACATCGAACATAGAAGCATTAAACTCTTTCCTAAATTTATGCCGAGTAAATCACCAGGTCCAGGTTTTCCGGCTAGGGCGTTAAAGGAACTGGCAGAAAGCGTTGCCCGTATCTCAAAATCATATTGTCCAAGTCAATAAACGAAGGTTATGTCCCTATAGATTGGAATTATTCTAATGTAATAATCGTCGTAGATTTAAAAGTCGCGATCATGCGAAACACTACTGGCGCTATTTGTTCAGGATATCTTAAATTCTCCTGAGAGTAAACAGAAAGTGGACGCAATTTTCCTCGATTTCAAGGAGGCTTACGACAGAGTCCCTGACAATAAGTTAAATTACTAATTAAAATTAGCCGGCATTAACATAGAAGTAATTATCTGGGCTAAGGACTTTCTTTACGAAAGTAGTACTTGATGGCGTTATTTCGAAGAGAGCCAAAGTTAACTCAGGCGTACCTCAGGGAAGCATAATTGGACCTCTACTATTCTTAATATACATTAACGACTTGAGTGAAGATATAAATAGCAATGTTAGGATATTCGCGGATGACTCAGTCATATATAGAGAAATATCTAACGAAGACGACCGTATTTATCTATATACCGATTTAGTAACAATGCAAAAGTGGTGCGAAAAATGGGAACTAGAACGAGAAAGAATGTGGGGAAATGCTCCGTAGTTAATTTATTCGAAAAGAAAGAATTGCATCATAATCATCCGTACATAATAAATGGAATAAACAGAAACTTAGTCGAAAAAGTTCAATATCATGAGATAAATCCTACTTATAACTTAAACTAGAGCACTCACATCCAAATAACCTGCGATGAAGCAAATAAAAATCTTTGCTTCATAAAGCGTATTTTAGGTAAAAGCGATGAGAAGGTTAGAGAGTTATTTCTCCTTGGTCAGGCTCCATCTTGAATACGCGGCAAGTATATGAGACCCAGCGAATGAAACGGGTACCCGTGAACTCGAGAAAGTTCAGCGAAAAGCGATACGTTTTGTTCAAAAATGGTGCGAGAGAAAGGCATGCGTTACAAAGATTCTCTCAGATGCAGGTTGGGAATCTTTCAAAGGAAGGGGACTAGATTGAGATTGCTAGGGCAAATGTAGAGACTTCACGTTTACAGAGGACGTAATTGATATTATGCACCCTGCTACTTCGGCTGATCCGATAATGGGAATAAAATAAGAGAAACGGAAGCCAGAACTAGCCGTTCTAAAGACTCATTCTTTCCACGAATAATACGCGATAATAACAGGCTAAAAACTAGCTTAATCGTTCAGTGTTTGCACGCCCTGCCACACGTTGAAAGGCGACTTGCAGGGTATTTATGTAGGTGTAGATTTAAATGGTATGAGCCATTGCCAAAATGCTATATATCTCTCCTACATCCTTTTCCCTACATTTTATAGATATTCTCGGCATCTTTTCTTCACTGAATGTTTCATTCAGACCACGCGACGACTTCCTTTTTGTCGGGCGATTTTCTTTGTATTTTAACCCTCTTGGAATTTATTTTCCTTTGTAATTCTTACATCGCGAGATTCATAATCACGATTCATTCATTATCCAAACAAAAAAGGAGATTCGCTCTCTTTTTCCCTTTCCAGATGTCCTTTTCTTTTGAATTTCTTTTTGTATCACTTCCTCTCTATTTATTCCCATTGTTTTATCTTACGCATTTTCCCCTCATATTTTGCCTTCTCCTCAACCATTTTGTCTTTTATTTTAAATATTATTACTAATAATTTATTCCATAAAATTTCCTCCCACCTCTTTTTGAATTTATTGTATAGTTCCAAAGTTTCCTATTATCTTCTTACTTTCCGCCTCATTTTACCGTCCTTTGAATTTTATGCGCGATCCAGTTCTCTTTTTTTGTCATTTTTTATCAGTTTTGATTTGAGTTCGATATTTCCTCTTATCCGCTCAATAGAGAACTGATGGAAGAAGTGTTTTCAAATAAGATGCTTTAGCTTTATAAATGCAAGATTCCATTTGTAGGCTAATTGAATGACGAATGAAGTCGGATACAGTTATTTTTAAATACTTCATTTTCCCGTAGATTCATTGTACCTACCTGGATCGTCCTACATCCTTCTTCAATATGTAGAATATATACTATTACCTATTATATATCCTATTATCTACTACTGATGATACCATCTGATTACCCGGCGTGTACCCGGCTATTTGTTTATTTCAAAGCTCTATTAGAGAAGAAATAGAGTTAATCATGTCAATAGTCCAAAATCAAAGTTATTTAATTTACAGGCGTTTAAAGGATAAGTCCAATATACAAATAAAATTCCAATTATCCAATCCAATTATAAAATTATATCTTTTACAAATTCACCATAATATTAATTTTACTCAAACCTATTCTAAAAATATATTTGAGTACTATCTCTCGGTGCGAGAATAAATAAATTTCCCGGTGAATCCACGCTTAAGCAAGCAAAATACGAATTTCCGTGATAAAAAAGTGGCGATCTCAAATTCTTACTGCAGTACTTAATAAAATGCCACCTGTGACTTGAAACTGTTACATTCACTGAATAACGATAACTCAAAATACTTGCCGTAGAAGGTTGCCTTTAATTCGAACATCTAAGATTCGACTGAATGCTGGATTTTTCTCCAACATAATGAGTCCAAAGGTCATAGGGATTGTCACCACTGCTCCTCGACCCTGAAAACTTTGAATTCGACTCAAGTTTTATTCATTTTGAACTTTTTATTTTTGTGGGCCTTATCCGCAAAATATTTTTTCAAGCTATAAGTCATATGTACACCAAGTTTTGTTTAAAATCGCTCCTGGCGATACAGAGTTATGCTGGAATATACATCCATTTTCATATGTCTCTTATAGTGATTGGAGTGTTATTTAATTACAAACATGATTCTGCTCTTGTAAATGCTTGATGCTTGAATACTAAAATTTGAAGATAACTTAGAATGCTGAGAATACCGTCGTTGTTACGGATATTTCATAGCACATTCACATTTTACATCATAGCACATTCACATTTTACATCTGAAATCCGCAGCAAACTATGCAACAACTTTATTATTTCCACTTTAAATTCAAATTGGAAAGGAAGTAATAAGTGTCAAGTATCTTATTTTTAAGTTATACATACGAACTCCCATCTAAGGAGAAAAGTATCTCACGAAATAAACTATGTACGTACACAATGCAAAATTTGAAGAATATACACGTACTTCCCTAGGAAATTGTATGGAATACAAGATATAAACCAAGATATTTCTGAGGGTGTACCAGTAAGCGACTACATATCTGTTGGGAAGCACAGATTTCCTATACTTCAGTCTCTTGATTTTTCTAAGGAAGTTTTCTTAATCCATTCCTTCTATTCCTTATTATTCATATAAGTTACGGATGACATTTAAGGAAATAAGCTTTGATTTGCGTGTATTGATGCACTTTTTGGCTGCCTCTCGGCATTGGGAGTTCAGTGCATCCACCGCTTAACTTTTTGGTTACTGTCACTTATCACTCGCAGAAAAATGAATTTTTTAGCGATCACTCGCAACGTTTAAATTCTGATTTTTTTCGTATTATGTATTTGGTCGTTCAATATAGTATAGCTAAATTCCATTACATCTTAGAACCTAATATCTGGGAATATAACGTGAAAAATTGACCTATCTTCTTTCTTATAACGACTTCCATCTCTGGAAGTATTTGCAAAAATATTTACCATTTCAATTTTTAAGAAAATAATCGTTTTCTACGAACCATTTGCTTACATACACCTGCTTGCTTGACAAATAAAACTTTCGTAGACTCATTCGGGGTTGCGGATTAAGAAAAACCGTAGAAGTCTGACGTTTGGTTTAACTTTGCCAGAGCTTAAATTGCTATGAAAGAGATTGTTCTTCTGAGAATTTGAAAAAATAGAGAGAGAGAGAAAAATCACTGAGGTACGTATACATAGGTTCTCCACCTTTCGGTAGGTTCATGTGCCCTCACATTCCCTATAAACCTTAAATGTGTAGGGGAGAAATTAACAGATGATTTGCTAATTATATCAAAAACTATAACAGTTATCGCAGTACATTATACACATCAGAACTTAAGTTTTTATTAGGTAATGATGTAGAGAACTCTAAGTTTAGCTATCATTCTTTCAACAAAGGAGCTACAGAAACTTTCACTCAATCGAAACAATTACTGTTATTTATGAACACGTATTCTACTGCATCCATATATTTACTTTCCTCAGTGATTCCAAAACCTTAATTGATTTCCTCCAATGTGGGATTCCAGTTTAATTAATTAAGTTTCGATTTCATTTGAGCCTTGAATGCGTCCAGGGGACCTTTGGTTTCCATTTATGTAATCAACTTCTCCCTTTGGCGGCATTCTCAATCACTCAAAAGCAACCAAATGATTGTATGAAGAGCCTTCGGAATTCCAAACGGATCAATTGCTAACATCTCGATGGATATGGTCTTTTAAGAACCTCTGGAGCATTCATAGAATTATCCAGGAAAGTGTCTAGTCTAGGTCTAGCCTAGTAGTAGCAATAGTCTGGACATTTAACACATGTATTATTGTATAATTTATTAATATGCGAGTATATACGTACATGTATATTACGCTGGGTATTTCGGTTCGGTACTCGAATCAACAACAGCCCTTTTTTGAGGATAGAAAATTGAAACACGACTGTTAATGAATTACAGGTTGAAAACTGTCCATTAGTCGTTCACCGGAATAGCATTTTTTAGTTACCGGAAAAGGCCGAGATCATTGAAGTCTTGGTATGGAGTAATTCTCTAGAATTCTAGTTATCAGTCCATTCCTAGAATTCAGTAATCCCAACCTTCCCCGGTACCTAGAAGACACTGGCCTCAACAAACGACGGATTGTTTTCAACTTCTGAAATATCCCTCTGTCCTTTTGTGGATTAACTTCGGCAGTTTGCTTAATAACCAAATCCCATCTCCAAAGCAATTCCCATGATTTCACCCTCTCTAATCAACTCATCATACACGATATCTCCTTTGATAATCGCATTCCTATGCTCTGTGGAAGACTTAAATTGAAGGTTAATTCTGCTCATTCTAATCAACCGGGAAGTCATTCAAATTATACAAGAAAATGATGTGAAATCTCCGCTTCAGAATAACAGTGTATATTTCCTGTCGAAAATTTCTATACTTACGCACTTCTATGAATCCTTTTTGGCAAATTTTGGTCAAATTTTTTTGCAAAGTTACTGATTTTTGAAATTTCGAAATTTTTGCAAAATTCGGCGAAGATGGATAATTTTGAAGGGCCTTAAATTTTGAATTAAACGTGTTATAGGTTTCCTTTTTTCGTTTCTGGCTGGAAACTGAATGAATCTTTAAAAGCTTATTAGTAAAAGTTTCACACACTGCTTACATGTTTGTTTCAAATCACATGTTATTTATAAGAATGTAAAAATAACATATTCGGAAAAATAGTCATTTCTATTGACGATTTTCTTAATTATGAGCGATTCTTTCAAACTTCAATCCTCAAAGATGGTAATTTCTAGCCAAACGATTCTCGTTAAGCAGGATAATTTGGGCTCCGCTTTCAGCGATATGCTTGGAAGAGAAAGGAAGAGATGTTTAGTTAAAATATGTTTATCATTTGATGGTGATTTATCTCACAAAAGGAAAATAAAGTTTCAGATTGACCGACGAAGAGACAGAATGCTTACTTATGTGAACCACATGTAGAGTTCCATCATATTTACCATATGAGTGATTATTCGATTTCCATCGATTTCCTATAAATTTGCTTAGCTCGAGAACTGCACTATCTTTCTTCAAATTAAGATATACCGTCTATTCTTGAGTCTACTACGCACCTCTTTAGCGTTACAGAACTTCCAAATATCGGTTTCCTTTTAGATTTGAGTGCGTCTTACTTATATTCGCGATCAAATACGCATTGTTGCAATGCTGGAAGAAAGCAACAGAAAAAGCTACTTTGACTGAAACTGTCTGTTTAGATTTCCCCGTTTCAGTTAACGTCCTTTTCATTAGCAATCATTGACGCTCGGATTGTCCTTCATCAGTTTATCGGTAGGTTACGATAAATAAGAACACATTTCTTATGACATACTGCTTTATCGATAGACATGCATACCATTATACAAGTAATAAGCCTTATTCAATTACGTATACCGATAAAATGGTACATCTTTGTAAGGTATAAGAGAAGATTCCGCAATGCTACATATGATAGTGAATAGCATGCGTCTTATAATCGCGCTAGTATTTTACCACTTTTAAAACTTTGGTGTCTCTCGAAATTCGAAGCTTCTTAGACGGTACGGCATTTCGATTTAATTAAAAAATGCATATTGTCTCGAGTATTGTACTATATTTATATATGTACCGTGAAAGCTGGCCTTGGGCGTGGCAGGGGGTGCTTGCATTATGATTTAACTCCCTCAATCGATTGCTTCTGCGAATCTTAAATCAAAAAACATGAATTCTTGAATCGACTAGTTTTAGTATCTGTTTCTTTGATCTTCCTAGCAGCAGCAGAACAGATATATGAAACAAGGAGGGAGAATAATATCGGCTACATCTCCCACGAACCTATACATTCTCTGAATTTGTTAAGTACTTAAAACCTCTGATTGAATCTTATTTCTTCAAAGGAATCTAGAAGTATCTGAGTAACGCTCACCGATGTATCGTAGCAATTCTTTACAAAACAAAGTGCCTTTCGTTGTATGGACATACCTATTTTAATTCGCAACACTTCTTGGCATGGCTCCATAGGTGGCATGCAAACTCCAGGTGTGGAGACAGTCAGCCTAACTAACGCTGAGTATCAGTATGTGACTCATCGCTAGAGAACTTTTTTTGTCACTCCTACCGAGTATTCTCTTGACGAAACCGAGTTTTTTATATGTCCTCCAACGTATATTATGGATTTGTGTATCCCACAGCATATGGAGTAGGTCACTTGCTCGAATCTATAAACATTTTCTTATTCTGATGATTTTTCTTGGTATGTAGAAAATCAAAAGGATTTGCTCTTTATTTTGATGTATTGGTCTTCTTTGCTTCTCTTATCCATGGGATGATGACCACTGAAGTGGTAGATAGAAGGTGATCCCATCGAAATGTATGAAGTCTACTCTGCTCTCTTAGCAACTTCTTCAATTTCTAATAACCAAGCGAGAATGTGAATATGTGTCCGTAAAAGCAAATGTGAATTAACGCAAGGCCTAAGCAATCAATTATTAATAGAAATTTTAGAAAGAACGACGGAGGTTATGCTACGTAGCTGAAATTACACTTCTCGAGGCCGACCATGAGGCATTTGGCACCCTAAGAAGGATGATCTCTCCTGCATATATAATAAAGATTCATACATAGACACTTTCAATTCATTAAATTTTAAGCATCAAAACTATATCGATATATTCAACTGTTATCGACATACATCAATCACCTTATTTACAATACGGGTTACTGATTTTATTGATAGATTATTATTAGAATTTAATAAAATATAGCCGTAAAACGTCCCTTAAATATGAAACAATTGGGTTTTTCATAATTTTTAAAAGTAAGAATGAAACACTCTGTGTAGCGTCCCCTAGGATGCAGCGCCCTGGGCGGTTGTCCGGGCCGCTACTGATAGTAATGAAACGGTGGATTTAAGTTTTTACTTCCTGAAGGCGATTTATTTACAAAGATAGTTATGGACACGAATTCAACAAATGACGGAAGGAAATTTTAGCTCTGAACCTGTGAAAAAACCAAGGGTAAAAATGAAATCGACGGAGCGGCGATTCACTTGGTAGTATGACAGGTAATGAAAAAATAACCACTTTCACAGCAGAACTGGTGTATTTATTTACAATAACTAAGCAAAATACTACAGAAACTAATTATAACCACACTACATGTTTCGACGCATAAGCGCCATTTTCAAGTATTGACTTGTGAATAAATACACCAGTTATGCTGTGAAAGTGGTGATATTTTCATTGCCAAACCAAGGGTAAATGGAAGTGAAAATGGAGAGAAATTGTCCTACCCTGGAGTTTATCTCGGAGCATCCGACTGATAGCTGAGCGTGAAGGATTTGATTTAAAAGTTAGAGGCCTCTAGGTTTCCTATTTACAGAAGTAGTTTCCAGTCTCCGTTTGGATTCCAAGAGAAAGTTCATCTTTAACTTGTCTAACTTAACCGTCAATTCCTTTCAAAGACATACAAGAATGACAGTCATCGAGGAACAATCGTTTTCCATATTTTGTCTTTCTATAGTTTTCTTTCTAATTATAGCATACTTCTTTTATTTCATCATCATGGCTGAGGAGGGTGAGCATGGCGTCTTTTAAGAAGGGGGAGGGAGACCAATCAAAGATTAGAGCGGCTGTAAACTTGGAGACGTTCATTATCTTTCTTAGGACTTCATCAGAATCTCTCAACAGTGAGTTACCACCCGTAAAATACCGCTTTTCTTACCTTTTCTTTCATACAATGGAGGGAAAAACGTTAATTTAAAATGCCATCAACTATGGTTTACGCTTGGCTTCGAAGAACAAAATTACGTTTATTTCCTCCCATTGTACGTTAGAAAGAAGAAAAAGCAGTATTTCACACTTAGTTGCAACACTGAGCTGAGAGAGATCTCATGGAACCGTGAGGGATATAATGAGCGTGTTTCTTGGTAAGCCGCTTCTACTACTACTAAGCCAACTACTATCTGCACCATTTTGATAGGTATTCCCTCTGCTCTCTAAAAGACCTTATTTTACTTGCTCCTCCTCCTCAGCTTAAATTAAACGAACTATAGAATTTTTTAATCTATAATCATCTTACTCTATACATTTCATTTCCTTGGATTGTTTTACACATTATAATTTTCTCCTATTTTAGTATTTCGCTCTATTATTGTTAAAAAATATGAAATTCTGTTACTACCTTCATTTTTTTATTTTATTTATTCAGATACTTCTTTCGTGTCCCATACTTAAGTGCGACTATCTACCGAAAAAATTCTGTTAACTTCTTTTGATTTCATTAACGTTGGGTAAGGTGGAAGAAAAGACTCGTTAGTCTTCATCTCATCTAAATAAAGACGTCTTTTATTTATATGTTGTCTATTGAACGATCATTGGCTTGATTTTTAAAAATATTTTTCCTTAACCTCGTTTTAGCCCGAAGTATTTGTATAATTATTATAATAGTATGATGAATGCTTTCAATACCTTAATACCAAAATTATTTATTATTGATACATAATACATGAATAACACAGTATACATCTTATAGAAAACATCTGTAGCCTCCACTAGAGATAATTGATTGAAAGGTTTAGTTAGGCTTGACATCAGTATGTTAACATGTACTTCAGTTAGATATGTCATTTTTTTCAGAGAAGCTAGGACACTGGAGGGTTAAAATAGGAAATTTACTATTTTTATAATAGGTCATTTAAAACTTCTTATTGACGGAAATTCATCAAATACGTATATATTATTATATATGATGCAAAATGTACATGAAATGTAATACATGAATCTAGAGTTTAAAAAACTAGGAAAAATTTTAAAGTGCACGAGGCAACTCGAGGACGTGAGCTCGAAAACTCCAATGATATGATATTTAGCGGAAAACATCAAATCTTGAATGAAGGCTGTCGAATGAAATCCGATGGAATCTAAGCTTTTCTTTAAGGTATGTTCTGATACATTCCTCAGTATTACGATTATACATATTTTATATTAATACTACAGTAATTCATAATCCATCGCAATCTTCCAAAGGTATTTATCCTTAAATCTTATATTTGTGGCTCTAGAAAGCGGGCTTACATTACTGCCTGCATATTTGGCGTATCTTAACGAAATCTCTATACATTTTTAACTTCTATATTTATGAATCTACCAAAATCAGTGCTTCAAACAGAGAAGAATGTTCTCGATAAGCATTGTGAGTTTTCATAGATCCTAGTAAAGAAAATCTGCGTTATACTGCTGTATCAATATCAAGTCAACCAGATACCACTAGAATTTCATCTATGAATGATGAAAGGATTTTGAATTGTAATTTAAAAGCCTCTGCTCAAGACTAACTCTGTTATAATTTCGACGCTTTACTGGAGCACCGTGATAACACGTGCAGTAAAATACTATCCTCCAAAGCTTCAGTCTATTATTGCGTCATCCACACCACTTTTAATCTAAGGGATAAGGGCATCTTCACCTTTAGCCTGTCGTCTCGCCGCAATAACGAGCGATCTCCTCTCTTAACTACCTCATCTTCCACGTTTACTGCTCTTTGATCAACGACCTTCCTCTCGCATAGGTCACCTCTCGCAGATTCTTGGTCACACGTTGCTTTAGAACCACTCAAACGAAAGATGCTTTTGGATCTAAAATTGCCTCTATTCAAAAGCGACGAAATCAGGGCATAGAACAGACACTGAACTGAACACTGACATCAGAAAGAGCCGTGATTTCTCCCGAGTGAAAACCGAACATAAAAATTGGAATTCTTGAACCCGAGACCTCACTAAAAATTACTTATTTATGTGAAACTCTTAAATTTTATTAAAACTTATTTTCCCAATTTTATATTGACTTTAATTACCTTTTTTATTTACTAATTAGATCAATTTTTGATAGAAGATGGGTTAAATGGAAGAGTTAACTTATAAGTTAGTAATGATAAGAACACTTTGTCTTAGTTCCACATGGAAATTTATTTAAGAGATAAGGAACTAAGACAAAGTGTTCTTATCATTACTAACGTTATGGAGTTCCACAAAGTGACAGCTTCTTCAATAGATTCTAACTTAAAAGTCTTAACTTTGATGATGATGATTATGACTATGATTTGGCCCAAAATGAAGACGTTATTTGGATATTAGGTATACTAAAATGAAATATCTCCGAATCACTTTTAGTATTATTGCCTCTTGTCTGAAAATGAAGAAAATAATACATATTATTTTTATCAGTTTTTATAATATTCACTTAAAAATGAGAAGGATCAAACGAAAAGCTATATTTTGACCTTTCTTTTTCAGGTTTTGTTTAGTAGATTTTGTTGACATTGTCACGAATTCGCCGTTCTTTTTTCGTGCTTAAGCTGGATTTCTAAAAATCGTTATTGGGCTATCATTTCCATCAGAATGGACTATCATTTTCAAATGGAACACCATTTTTCTTCTGAAATATTTTTCCCTTCTACTAGTATTAGTTTCCATATTCAGAAAGTAAACATGGCGGTTCAATTTCCTCTATATTTGCCCCGTTTCCTATCGATACATAGATTCCGTTTTTATAGAATCTGTTCGAACTAAGACGTTTTTCAGATAGAATATAAGTTTACTTGAATGATTTTGCCTCGAAAATACACAAAACAACATTTTTGCAAGTTTTTATGAAGAAGAAGAATAGAAAACTATTTATCGTGACCTTGGAATGTTTTCGAAGATTTTTCGTTTCCTTTCCACAAAACTCCTTCGATGAGTAAGGAATTATTACATAAAATATAAATTTTTCTAATGCAGAAAAAGGGATAATCTTCGATAACCAAAGCCTACAAAAATTATTTCATGTAGATCATTGACGAAAATCAGTTATGAAATTTTAAAGTATGGAGATGTACGAGATTTGTTCAATAAGTAATGCCTCATATTTTTTTCTCCACAATGAGTTGAAACTGAAAGTTGTACTTCTAGGTACTTAACGTTCGATGTTTCTCCTTTAGGTGTACGAAGTTTCAAATCATTCCAACAGATGGCAGAACTGTAGTGAATTTGTAAAATGGCGTCTGATAGGGCCTAACTTCGTATAACACTCCGATAATTGTGGAATATCTTGATTCTTTTGTATTTACGCAAGACTTCTCTTTACTCTGAAAATTACGGTCATCAACAGGTTGATGGATAGCCCAGTTGATGACGATCGTCGTAAAAAGCGTTCAAGCAAAAAATTAAATTTACCTCGTTCTATACACTACGGCCAAGTCCGTAGATTCCAATCCTTTGCAGATGTGTTACTAGACGGACGTCCGGCTCTCAAGTCGAGGCAAAAACACATTGGTTAGGATAGACACACTTTGGACTCACAAAATTTAGTTTGGATTAACTAAATTCCGTAGGATGCGAAAGCACAGATACCAAACTCCATTTGGAAATTAAAGAATGCTCATACCTTTGCGTTGTAATTAAATCCATTGATTAGAGACAGGGGGAATTGCATTCCCAGTTTAATGATTCCTCTCACCAAAAGAGACTCAATTCAATCCTTTGCTATCCCATTGGACGTTTCCTAATCTTTACTTCAATATCCTCTTTAATCCCTTACATTTCTATCAAACTCATCGCCGCAAATTATCCCACCCAAGCCGTTCCATTTGTTTCCTCAGCTATATTTCCCCTTCTCCACTAATCTATCTCTTAAGCCACCCGCACTTCCCATCATCTCACCTGTGCACACTTCAAAAGACCTCATTCTGTTTAACCTTTTCGAAAAAGGATTTACAGCGAACTCCGAGGCATCTCCGACGCGACTCAACTAATTTCATTTGAAAATCAATCACGTCCCCACACCTCGCTAATAGAACTTTGCCTAGAGATTGACCTCTCGATATTTGATCCTAGAGTCAACTACGAAAAGGATAACTTCCAACACCGTTGAGATAGGCTCTGGAACGGCAAAAAACAATTCCGATCTGAAGAGAGGAATTTAATTACAGTTACAAAGCGGTATTGATGCTGCAGATCAGTCGAACTAAAATTACCGTCCGCTACACGATTAAAGCAGAGTATCGGTACGAAAGAGTCGTATATGGTTGTGTATGCCCCGATCTTTATGGTCCTTATTACCGAGAAATGAAATATTTCTTAGGCTTTTTATATAAGATTTTTTACTTTCATATTCATCTACGAGGTCTGTTCAAAAAGTTCCCGAACTTTTTTTATAGTGTGCCTCCAGTTGGTTATATTTTAATCTGCCTGTAAACGTTGTATCCGCGAAAGCTTCCCAAATAACCACCTTCAATCACTTTGTCGATATCTTGATTTGTTCATTAGTTATGGATGTTTATGTGAACAGATGATCGTAGAGTACGGCGAAAAATCGGGTCCGCGGAAATGAGCTCTTTGAAGGAGCAGCGTTCTTCTGTAAAATTCTGCGTGAAACCGGGCAAATCTTTCACGGAAACTTTTGAGTTGATTACCAAGGCTATTGGTGAGCATGCTATGAAACGTACCGCGTGTTATGAGTGGTTTATACGGTTCAAAGACGGGCAGCAATCAGTGGAAGACGACGAGCGTTCCGGAAGACCATCAACGTCCACAGATGACCCCTACATCGAAAAAGTGAACGATCTCGTTCGTGCAAATTGACGTTTAACTGTCAGGGATCTTGCAGAAGAGCGTGGGATCCCGATTGGTTCTGCTACGAAATCCTAACTAAAAAAATTGAGGATCCATCGAGTCGAGGACAAATTCATGCCTCGCCTTATGACAGCAGACCAGGAGCAACACGAGCAACTCGTGACTTTTTAGGCAAAAACAAGACCACTGTGCTTCTTCAACCACCCTATTCACCAAGCCTGGCTCCATGTGACATTTTCCTATTTCCTAAGCTAAAAACCCCGCTCAAAGGAAAAAGATTTGCCACCATTCGAGAAATAAAGAAAAATTCGACGGAGGAGCTTATGAACAGTCCGAAAGAAGCGTCCCAAGACTGTTTCAAAAAGTGGAAATACCATTTGGATAAGTGTATACGTTGGGGTGGGGAGTACTTTTAAGGAGACTCGGAGCAATAATTTGTAAGTGAAATATTTGTGCTGTAATAAATAAAGTTCGGGAACTTTTTGAACAGCCCTCGTATATACTTATCCTACAACCTTGGTATGTAAACAGCGTATATTAGTAGCGTTCCTTGCTACTTTGGACGCAATGGAAGACTTTTAAACAAGGAAATTTACGATTCCGATAGAAATCTCCATTCGTTCTGCCACAAAGTCTGCTGAACGCTTCGAGGATATGAACGCCCGAAACTTCTTCACGAGATGAAAGTAGAAAAGGGAGAAATCAAAGAGGAAATGTAGAGAAAATTAGTTTTCTGTATGATCAGAGTATCATAAATTTGAAAAATGAGTGATCAAAATGAATTCCAATCGCTTATGCGGCAAAGAATATTATTCTGCTATCAAAAACGTAGTTAGCTCCCGCTTATGATTTTCACCTCGCTCTCTCTCGGTTTCGGTCCCTTCGACACGAAAAATACAGGCTGCTTATAAGACCGATATTTCTCGTACCCGGATGCAACCTAATTTAATGAATCGTCTAACTCATTTGATAACCCAAATATTGTTTACGTTATTTGAATTGCCGTCCTTTGCTATCCTGATTTACTTTGACTTTAAGGAAGTTTTAAAATATCTCATTTGCGATGAATAATTTCGTGAGAAGAAAATCAAAATATCGCGAAAAACAATTCTCACCCAACTGTCGGAGCTTATCTAAGAATGAGAGAACTTCCCTATCTTCTCAGGGCTGAACATCAGATTAAAAAGTCGCTTTGTTGTATTTCATTTAGTCACAAAACCGAGTTGTAAACATTTCGAATAAACCAGAGTTGCAGTGTAGTGTATAGTTGAGTTGTGGCTGCTGAACATAGTCTTATAGATCGAGCACTGTGATGGCCTTTCATCACTGCTGTTAAAAATATCTTTATGGTTATTTTCTCTGTCTCATGGTGAAAATTCTACACTACAAAATGAGAAATGACAGAAACTAAATAACAAAGGAAGTCTTTTCCTTTGTCCAGAAGGAAGATTATTCTTAAACAATACGGCGAGAAGGAAACCGGTCTTATGCAACGATATTCTGCGTTCTCTCTAGATCAGATGCCTACTATCAATACTGTCGTACACCTGTCGTAACTTGTTCTGTTTATATTTTTCTTATTCCATTCCTTCATTTTTAATAAATTTTCTACACATTCAGAAGTAAGATGTAGAAATATTCTATAGTTAACTTGAATCTTAGTAATATTTGGGTATAATATAGCTATAAAATTAAAGGCATAAAACTACATTTTCATCATTCCTAAGTGGACATCCGATTCTACATTCTAAGGGAAACTCATCTTACAAAGATACTTGCTTTGAGAAGCTCTTTAATACATTTGTATTTCTGATATTTTCACGACTCACTACAAATATTTACGAGGATAAGATTCTTCATTAAAATATTGATGAATCCTACACAAAGAACATACATTTTGTGATCTAAGGCGAACGGTTTATTTAAATAATTGTTCTTTGACATAGAGTATAATGTCCAAAATTTTACGTTAAATCGGAAAGAAATATAATTTACTTTTGGAAAGAACTAGATTCTTAATTTTCTATAATTTAAGAGTAAGACAACGTAATTGATTCTGAGATAGTTCTTATTTTTTTAAAGTTTCTTAATTAGAAAACGTATTTCATCCTTTAAAACGCTAATCCTTTAATCTACCTCTTGAGCTTATCACGCGTGAGTAATTTTACGTCCTCGAACTTCAAGTAGTTGCAGAAACACTTAACTTCTATCACATAAGCCTTCGCGAAATAGATTACATTCCTAAGATTAGTAAACGTCGTCTTCTCGGAAGGAACCCCAACCGCAAACAGTGACTCATTAGCGAAATGCTGTTTCAGTCGGTCATTTATGTACGTAACAAGCAGTTTAAGTTGTGGTCTCTAAATTCCACATGAATTAATAAATAACTGAAACGTTAATGATATTTATAACGTTACGATGAGTATTCAAAAACCTAGTCGCGTCTTATTTAACATATACTATATTTTGTATATTATTGACAGTTTCATACTCTCCAAATTCTTCCAAAATATGTCTATAAGTCAGAATTCTCATAACCACCTCTTTAAGGCTTGAAATAGAAAAGTACAGTCATACGAAAATTTTCAGTCCCGTATATCCTTCATTTCTGGTAATAATAATAATATATATTTATCCTGTGTCTTTCTTCTTCTTCCTTCTTATCCTTCTAATCCATCTTTTAACCGTCATCCTCATTTTCTTCGGTCTCTTTTTATTCCACCTTCCACCGTTCCTTATATCCGTTCACTCTTAAGATATTCCCAATCCTAATTCCTCTCTCCTCAACACTGTCTGACAATCCTTGGTATGATTCCATCAAGTAAAGCTCACAACTATTGTCTTTGCTTCATGTAGTCCTTGTCAAATGTCAAATTTTGGTGCATTTTTAGTATTCATCACACTGAAATTAACTTGGAATGTGTGTTAGAGGATCAAATAATTGGAAACTGGGAAGTTAGATAGATATAGAAATTTTTTGCTAGTATTGGAATAATTCCTATGGGAAGTTACTCAACCTTACTATATTTATATGGTGTACTCTCTGAAATGCATTAAATCAACTTAAAGAGTTTGTTTCGACACGTTATTCTCCACGAGAAAAACCTTGGAGGGAAGTCATTATAAAATATTCCTGCCAATTTCTATACGTCCAAGATATTTCCATAGATAACGGAAATGATTTTTTGTCGATAGGGGCCGACGGGATATAAGAAAAGAATCTCTTTCGGGGAAGAAATAAGAGCCACAAAGTGAAGTATATAATACGCGGAGGGTAAATGAGGAGATAAGGTGAGGCTGCAAATCTGCAACTACGAGTGAGGCAAAGTTGGTTAAGGTTCTCACAAACGCAGGGCATCGAATAGGAAATAAAAGCGAAGCCAGTAAAAACGTCATTATTTTCCAGAGTGAAAATCATACCCTATGAACCGATAAAGCATGTACCTTTGGAACCTGAATCGAAATTGGCAACTGTTATTTATTCTGTTCCGAGTTTAGGTTCCGAACGATTTGAATTAAGTTTAAATGAAGTAAATCGGAATTGAATTGTAACCGAAATGCAAAATTTTACTGACACGTTTTTACTGATGTGAAAAACCATCCTGATCCGAAATAATTTAAAATCTTGTACTCGAAGCGAAACCGAACATCGTTATGTATTCCTGTCAAATTTATTGTCCTAATTTACTCATTTTTAAATTTTACATATCGGTTATTGGAGGAAGGTATTCTAAACCCGTTTAGCTACGACTTGTAACTAGCAATTACCAACAACAGTCTAAAATTTAGTGTAACGTAGCGTAAATGAAAAAGCAAGGAATAAGTTCTGAAAATTCAGGATATAATATTGCAATGACTGGAGCGAAAACAACCGGTTTGAATCGGCCTGACGTTGGCAGAAAGAGTAAAAATGAACCTGACAGTTTGGTGAGAAAATTAGGAAACGTTTTTACATTTTGGCACAAAGTCAACCACTGAGGGAAGACCGATTTCCAGAATAAAGAATTCCCTGTCTTCAGAGAGGAATGTTTATCACACCTAAACATGTTCGAGTTAAATTATAGAGATGGTCTTAAATAATAATTATTTAATGAATAAAACATTCATTCTATTTCAAGATCTATTACTTCCCAGTATAGATTAGAGAGAATAAATTCCTTGCCCACATCAATCTTCCGAGCCATTTTCATCAATCATACATCCACCTTCTTAAAGTTCCCATCTATGCACATTTGCTCACCATTTGCTCACCATATACAAAACCTACGATTTTCCAGAAGACTCAAATGAATTAGTTAGACTGTTGAAATTACAGACCATTAAATATCTTATTCCCGAAGGAAATAAAATCGAACTAGAATTGCGCTTGCCTTAGGATAGGTAGTATTTGGAATGACGTAGTCCCAATTCCCAATCAATGTAATGTATTCAAATGTGGATTTGTAAGTATCTCATGAGAATCGTTGGCGAGAACGTGTACGGAAAAATATATTTCCTAAATAAAGGAAATCTCCTTTGAAATGAAAATCTTCTTTGACAGTTTGTAGAATCAAAAATTATGAATGATTGATTGTTTTATGTAGATTGAAAATGGTTGGGCTTTATATTATAGAAATTCATAATAAAAATGGAGAATTGAGAATATTTTGTATTGGAAAAAATGCAGAGCTCTCCATTATGATTGATTGATTTGTTCAGACAATTACCTCTGTATATTACAGTAATGCTTTCATTTACTTTCCGATAGATGTACGTGATGAAAAGAATTATTCAAAGTATTTCTTCTTGACGTCGATTTTTTTATTTACTCATCTGATCTGATGTTTATTTCTGCATCAATTTCCACTATAAAACCACGTTGAAACTCAATCAGTATCTAAATTCTGCATCTTTTCTTAGGGCATCAAAATATTTGGTTTATATGATCGGTGAGTTACTTCGTTCCATCGAAAAAATATTTTCAGAAGGCATTTACGGAACTCGCAAGCTCTATGGATCTTTCTGATCTTTCGAAATCAAAATTTAAAGTCTAATATTTACTAGCTAAAGGAAAAATAAAAGCATCAACAGTTTCAAACGAATTCTATGTGAAATTATTGAATACATAAAAGATTTGGGTTGTGGGAAAAAAACACCTTAATTCTACGAAAGGTCTATAGAGAAAACCCACACTAATGAGAAACTCATATATAAGAAGTGGTCAAAAAAAAAATCTCGAATGATAGTAGTAATAAAAAGGCAATTGTTCATAATAATAAGAATTTAACATATTTGTATGCACGTAAGATCCTCTTCGGTTCATGAGAGCTATATTCTGAAACGGGGAAATAAGTGCATGCTCTTCCTGAGTATACCTGTATAGTACTTGTACTACTAGTTTAGTGCTAACTGATTGTTGAATTGCTACACACTTCCAATTATGCTATTAATGGATGCATGATTATTTTGGATATTAAAGGTGATAAGCAATTCCTTGAAAACTTCAAAGCTTCCATTAACAGAAGACGAATTAATGTTTTTATTATATGTTCCTTATTTTCCGTGCTTGAATCATCATGCAGTTGGATTTATTCCGTTTTTCCGACGATATTCTTTCCTCCACCTGCTGGAGACGTTCACGAAGTTTACAAGTTCTAATCTCCGACTGTGTAAACTTATGAAATAATTAAATTAAACCCGTATCCTACTGCTGTTTCTCCCCTGTGATTCCCAACTTTTCCAGGTGGAAGAACTTTCACAAAAATTTGGTTCCCTCTCACCTCCGCCGCTGTTATGTGGCTAAAAGAATTCGTTATCTGAGCATCGCTTTATTTGTTCTGCTGTTTTTGACACCGCCGCTTTTTATATCCAGAAAGGTACACATCTTGTCGGGACTTCCTGTCTCCTACACCACCCTCTTCAGTACCTTTTCTTAACAGATCCTATCCCTGGTACTTTTCCCTTTCTCTTCGCATTGTCTCTCCCCTTCTCTTCATTTCCTTTCTCTCTTCTTCCTCTATCTCGCTCACTTTCACTTTCACCCTTTCTTTACCTCTCTTCATTCATCTTTCTTTTCTCTGATCTCTTCTGAAATATCAAGCATATATTAGATGAAGATTTATGACTCCATTTCTTGGATTTATACTTAAAATAATTAATAATTCGTATTAGACTGAGTTTTCTTTTGTGTAATCCAAGGTCTCTACCAATTTAGACGAATTTAATTTAGAAGCAACTGAATTAATATTTATCTTAAAAGAAAGTTTACCGAATATTTATCTTAAGGGAATATGGATTCCATGAAAGAATGAATAAATACCCTTGAATATAAAGAGGATAGGAAAGGAGTTATATTCTTCGTTCAGGAAATCGTTTCTTCTTCTTCTTCTTTGTTCTTTCTGTCCTAGGACAGGTTTCAACGAAATTTTTGTCTCCACAGCATTCGGTTTTGCGTATCTCTCTTCATCTCGACATATTTCCTTCCTTCTTTGATGTCTGTTAGCATTCCATACTTCCTCTATCCTCTTCCTCTCTTCCCTTCTATTTTCCCTTCTATTATCACTTTCTGTATTCCGTTCCTCCTTAAAATATGTCCTATCCAATTTGCCTTCCTTTTCCTAATTTCTTTCAGAATACTTCTTTCTCCCCAATCCTCCTCAGTACCTCTTCATTACTAATTTTATCTTTCCAACTAATCTTTTCCAGTCTTCGCCAAAGCCATGTTTCAAAGCTTTCTATGTACTTTTCTTCTCTCTTTTTCAAGGTCCACGTTTCGGCTCCATACAGTACAATTCTCCATATGAAGCATTTCGCAAATCTTTTCCTAGTGGCCACATTGATTCGTTTCCGAAAATCCGAAATCGTTTAGTGGTCTTTAATTGGTTGATTGTGAATCAATTGGATTTAGACGTAACTTAAGAAAATTGTAATAATGGTTCAGGTCGATAAGAAATATTTTCCTACAATACCGCCTGCTTTCTCGTCATATTTTTATATCATTATACTCTTCGTAGCAAGGAATCATCTACCTTTGTTACTTTATTCTGGTTATTTTTCACTCTAAAATGAAGCAATATTTATCAGATAAATAATTAGGGAAGGATTACGAACTGTTTAGAAGTAATGGTAAGAAGACGTTACGATCTCCCTTAGACTACGTTCAATAGCCCACAAAACACACTTTTTCTAGTTTTTACAATGTATTTACATCTTACTAGAGTGAATAAAGGAAACATTTGAAAGTGACTTCTTAATCTACTCTCTATCCTAAGAAAATCTGATAGAAAAGATCTCAAAGTTCATGTCGTCTCCGACGGCGGGATACAGATTAGTCTCCTTCGCGATTTCTTCATGATATCTTCATTTTATTAGCATATTTTTAAGCTGATTGTCGGATCTGCCGAAATAACAGGAGTATATCGATCACATAGGAGGAGTATACCGATCAAGGAATAATACTGATCACGTCCTGTGGAAAGGTACTTCCTCTGAATTTAACAAGCAATCATAACTTAGCTTCCAGTCTTCAAGGATTCCCAGCCTAGATAATGTTTGTGACTCTTACATTTTTATCAAGTACTATACTTTAACATTTATGATTATAGACCTTTTGTTGGCTCAGAAATAATTAATTTTTTTCCCGGCTAGAAAATTTATATTCCCTGATTCAAAATAGTATTCTTCGCTCATGATCACTTCGGCATTAAAATTAATTCTAAAAAGTTTATTCTGACCTCGAAAGGTTTTATATAGAAAGATTACTCTCATTATATCAATGAATTTGGAATTTTAACAATTCATTCACAATAATTCACACCGAATTTATAAAAAGCCGAAGTCTTAAACTACGAATTCATGTGTTTATTTATCTAGTGGGATATTTTGGTCATCATCACACTGGGTAACCGAGTCTGTTGGCGTTCCTTTTCCTTAACGCTATACCTTTCACTGTTCCATTTACGAATATCGAATCTGCACCGTCACTCTGCAAGACATATAGTAATTTTTATTAAGGTTCGGTAACGTATGTAACGATGTATGTATGGTACATGCCATAACGATTGTTATGAACAATTTAAAATCCCGCGAATATTGCCCTTACATCGAGGCTTTATTTAACCAAAAAGAGTGCTACTAACTAGCATATGATGTGTTGAACATCGTTTAAAATCGGAGGACAATTGGAGAAAATTAAAATTAAATTTGATTTGATTTCTAAATTCTACCTTATAAGCTGGTAGAATACAGGAGACAACTGATTGCAACTTATAATTAAAACAGTGAAAACCAGTAAACCTTCAAAAAATGTTTTTAACAGTGAAACCAATAAACCATCAAAACATGTTTTTGATGGTTTATTGATTTTACTGTCACTATTATAAGTGGGAAATAAAGCGTCGTAAGCGAAATATTTACCAAGTGATAATGTAGAACAACCAGAGCCGAGAAAAGACCACTTATGAAACGGGATAACATCTTAAGCGGGAGATTTTAAACGGGTATTACTGCTTCTGGCAAAATAAAGCGTAGTTTTAATGCAATAAATATGCAATACATTACCAACCAATGTTGCGCAGCGCACTGAGAACCACTGTGAAGATTCGATTATAGACATGAGCCAATGTGCCATGGAAATCCGCTCTGCGTTTTATATTAGCTTTAGAGAAATATTTGAAGTAGAAAATCAGACAGATATTATATCTTTTTCCCGGAAGAAAGAAATAAAGAGGTTTAGGAATTAAGTAAAGATGATCGATCCCTCCTCTGAGTTTATTCTTTTGATCTCTTGAACGATATTAAATCTCATAAGATATTAATATGAACAGCAAACAAAATTATCAACGGAAGCAATGCGGTACTGTACTGAGGCAGGTAACCAACGGATCTGTGGAAGTGTTAAAAATAGTTAAAGTAAGGCTTATATAAGTTCTGAACTAGCTTAATTGAGAAGTCATTTAGTTGTGTTAATTAATAATCTTCGTGCGCATATATTATATTGCAAAATCTCAAGAACTAAAGTCAGATTGAACATTGCGTGTTAGAGCCATCTTGGATGCATTGATTTCAGTCTTTGACATTCCCGCAATTTTAGGACTCGTTTGGCAGACGATTGAACGTTCTATTGGTACAAACTAGCGAATACAAGGTATCTCTTCTATTCGCAACGTCGTCAACTTGATTTCTCGTTGAGTTTTTGAAAGATCTAGATAGGTAATTATCCCACACTAAATATTTTCGACGCAAGTTCTCGATTTTCTCGATTCGATTATGCCAAAATCCATACAGAAAAATCCCCTCTTATTACTCTTCCATACATCTCAACTGGTTGGTCCCATTGCTACTGTAATCGTGTGTCGGGATACTGAAAAACCGAGTGCATTCTTTGTAAGAAAACTACTTCAAAAGAGATGAAACATATTTACAGACAAAATTATTATTACCCATAATGCCGTCTGATTTGTCAGTTACTTTGGGAATGAATTTTGTTATATGAACATCTCTTTTGCACCTATACTGATCTTTCTGTTACTTGATACCGCACGAGTTAATTAAAATAATCGATTGAACACGAAAAATTTATGAAAGAATGTAATGTTAAATATAAAGAAGGTTAAATGGATTAACAAATTTATTTCAATTTTTTTACTTTCATGTCGCTCTAAGAAGTCAGGCCAATGATAATAGGTATATTACTAATCATAGGAATGGATTTTCATTCCATGAAGATTTTAAAATACAGCCGAAAATGGATATCATTCTAACTATAGTACCACACCTTGTGACATATTTTCTCTTTACAAATTCCTTCTGTCCTTATCCTCCTTTGCATTGACATTTCCAACATTTCATCTCCATTCTGGGTCTCATCTTTTTGACATCTCCTCTTGCTCATATTATCTTTCCCTTTTCATCTTCTTACACTACACTGACTCTTCCTTCATATTAGTCCCATTCCTTTCTCGGCCAACATTATATACCCTCACAGCATTTCATTCTCACATTCCCTTGGTCATCTCATCATTCAAAAGCCTTTTCACCTCATTATATTTTCCCTTCCACATTGCTGTCCTTTCATCATTTACCCTCTCTTGTTTCGGATTTCCCTGGCGATTTCTTTTCATTTCCAAGAAGTATAGTCTTTTCTACATTTTCCCTCTGTTATGAGTTGGAGGCTAATTTGAAGGCTTTAAAACAGTTTTGTCGCCTGCGGCTTCCCATATTTCACTTGGATTAAGCGGTTAGGGAAATTCATCTTGAATGCAATTTGGTTTAGCATTCTAATATCAATCGTATTTTGACGCGGTTGTTTTTGTACATTCGCAAGATTCCGAAATGCGATTTTGTGGCACGTTTATGTATAAATGGAATAAGAATGGAGCAATCCGTTTTATGTATAAAACATTATATATATTTTACTTAAGATAAACAAATAAGCTCCATAAAATTATGTAATAGTAAATATAAGTATATGAAACATAGGAAAGTAAAAATTGCATAGTATAAATTCTGGTAAAACTGATGAGGAGAATAACAAGCAAATGTAAAGAAATGAAAATTATGTGTATGTGTAGATCACATAACGCATTACATTATTACTTTTTAAAACAATTTTATGAAAGCTGTTTAAAAGGACTTTAACTAAAGTTGTACAAATATTTCAGGGGAAAATAGCAAAGTAATATTTGGTAACGTCCTTCCGAAAAGTTATGCCTTCCAATATCTATACCACGGTAAAAATATGGCTTAAAATTTTAAGAACAAAGTTGATTTAATTTATTTCAATATTCTCTCGTTGAATTTGAAGTATCTCCTTTGCCAAGTTTTCATCGTTGTTATTAACACCCTCTTTCCGAAACTTGGTTACTATGTTACTTGGTTACATCCCACTAGATTCTTCACAATTTTTAGTCAGGTTTTTTCTGTAGAAGTTTTCTATTTGAATGAATGTACACATGTAATGTTAAGTGCATATCATTATATAAGGTTTCCATAGACAAGTTTTATCATGAGAAAACAGATGAAATGAGTTGATAATACCAGAATTGTGACATATTATCTTTTCCACAAGTCATAGCTCTATTACTACACATTTAGATTATCTGTAACACATTTGCACTCTTGTTTTGCCTCGTCACTAATATTAGATATTCGTGAGTGTTTGTTCTCATAACCGTTCACACGATCGCCATTCAGTTCGGACAAATATTTTAGGTCTCTACAAGACTATTGACCCAAAGACCGCTCCCGGCGCTATGTAAGAAACAGCGAAATACGAGGCAATCACAAGAGAAACGTTTACGCATTCGTCTTGCGACTCGCCTCGTTCTCTGCGTGAATGTGCAAATTTGGCTATGCAAAGGTGACATTTGCAGAAGAAGTTGAAAATGAGAGTTATATTATTCAATGAAGCAGAACCACAAGAGGAAGAACAGAAAAGGAATCCCTGGAGAAATTAGTAAGCGCTAAGGGGATGCGCAAGATGCGGTTGCCGAGTCCACATAAAATTATGCCTTAGAAGAGGTAAAGACGACCTGAGGAACATTACCAAGAGAGAGAGAGAGAGAGAGGGAAGAGATGAAAAAGTAATGAGAAAACGGGGGAAAATAAGGGGAAGATGCGTTTATATTAGGCCTCATTTAGTTAGGGTACTCATCCATGCCTTTTAAGAAATTACCCTTTCAAAAATGGAGAGTAGGGGAACAAGGAAAAGATCCGCTTTTACTCTTGAAGATGACTTGTAAGCCGAAATTATATTCTAGGTCTAAAATATGGTTGTGAGTACGCGTGCCATTTTTATGAGAAAATTAAAAGAGGATCCTTACCTGATTAAAGTTAAAACTAATCTGACCCAAGAAAATATTGTTAGCTGAAGATCAATTTAAGCGATTAAAGCAAAAACTTTACTTAATGACGAATGAATAATTTTTTAATGTGTTAACGTACTGCCTAAGGGAGTTCTTTTTTCACCGAATGGATCGGAGATTAGGAACCTCAGGCCACATGTGGCTTTTTTGTGCCCTTATCATGACCTTTTAGTAAAATTCAGAATAAAAACAGTTTTTGAATAATTTCATTTTCCAATCCTACTCGCCAAGTGAAAATGGAAACGGAAAATGTTTTTTTTCGGATTACTCAGCGACGAATGAAATCATTACTTCACCTAAAATTTCGATGTTGAACTATTTGAATGTAAGGAGCTCAAAACATAAGTGACCTGAAATGTAACCTTTCTTATGATACCATATGCTAAATGATGCTTTCCTATGATAAAAGTTTACACTGGAATTAATAGTAGCACCATGCATATGAATCCTTCTTTCTCATAAAAATACATGTTTTACACCAGCATGTAGAGAATAGAAGTTTACCTTTTACATCGGAACCAAGTTTTATTTATTTGCAACCTTCAATTAGGAGTAACTGAGATTATTGGTGAAACATGATTCTAGATCTTTTATTTCGAATTATACTATCGCGAAAATTATGCAGTGTATGTGATCACAGGTAAAGGGAACAAACTATCCAGGGGTATTGCGGATTTATTTAATTTATAGATCTGATCTCATGAAATGACTTTGATAGTTGAATTAATCATTTTCTTCTGATTCCAAAATATGGTTAGAAAATTTTAAACTACAATATGGCTTAATAGCTAATTCCTGAAGAAGTGTGGTCGAAACCTCATCTTTCTACTACTAGGTATCAAGAATTAGGAAAGGGGAATGAGGCCTACAAGGCAAGATGAGGAGTGAGGTAGTTTGCTCTATCTTTCCGCACAGATTTGGAATTAGGTAATCAGAACAGGTCAACATATGGGAAGCAAAATGAGAAACATTTTTCGTAATCTTCCGTAATAATTAATCAATGCACTGAGGCAAAAGTAAATGAAAGATATATTTTTCTCTAATCTACATCAAAAGGAAAGTTATCAAACCATCCATTCATGAAAAAATTGATAGAAGGGCTAAATTTGAATGCATAAAATTAGATGTATGTATATCTGTTCTAGCATTTTATGAAACGCCTAGGGACACTTCAAGCTATCATGATACTCATATTACATATGATCAAGGAAAAAATACTGTGGAGTTTCACTCTTCAACCCTTAGGGTTGGATGATTGGGAGGATGAAACGCACAGTATTTTTTCTTGATTATAGGTAATAGGAGTGAAACCCTTAGGGGTCACTGAAGAGAAGTGAAACCCTTGGGGTTGGGCTTGAAATGAGTGAAACCCTTAGAGTTAGGGTTGAAAAGGAATGAAAATAAAATGTCAAAATTGGGCGAGATTAGTACCGAATCCATAGTTTTCGGGATCCCTAAGCTGATTGGTCCGATGATATTTGAACTATTCGAGGAAATTCCAGCACTCACTCGAAGGGTTGGTTCATTCAAAAGTTTATTTATCTTTGAGGTGAAACTAAAATTCTTCTTCATAATCAAGTTATGAGTTACATTGATCGTATAATGAATTTGTGGAAGATTTTATTTCATAATTAGTATTCAGGTACAGTTGATTAACTAGAGTTACAACGAAATTCGCATTAGTAGGCTACTGATCGTATTTGCATAACACGAGCAAATTTCCCTCTTTAACACGAATTCATTTTAGTCAATGACAGGATATATATACGGATTTTAAATATTCATTGAGCGCAATTCCGTTTTGCACTACTTGTTTTCAAAAACCCATCTCTCGTTCCTAACAGGGTAAACCGTATTTTACTTATTACTTTAATTAGCTGTAAATCAAATTACTCCGAGTTTTTCTCCCTAGATAGAATTAATCTCTTTTGATCTCAAATACAAGGTTGGGATGAATTAATATCCGGGAATTAATTAGCTAATATAAAATGTTTTCTCATTAAGAAAGATTTGAGTTTTATGGTATATAATAAGGATGTACGGGTGGGAAAATTGCGATAAAAGAGGAAATAAAAGGGAAGAAAAGAAAGGTATAAACGAAGAGAGGGGAAAATAGAAGAAGGGTAAAAGAAAAACTGCTTATCTTTTAGCGGATTGAGGTTGCCAAGGACTCCACGGTTAAAATAATACTCCTATTTTATAATTACAGACTGATGCAATAAGTGCAATACGTGTTTTAACAAACTGCATTGCACCGGTTTTCTACCACGGTATGCAAAACCGGTGCAGATGGTTAACAATGAAATTTTGTTGATGCAATAGCTAAAGAAAATGCTCGGAGAGGGCACGGTTACTACGTAAAAGAGCTCGCGTAATAGAAAATTTGCATTCGATTATTTCCCTTTAAAGGTCATAATCTAATGTACATGTATTCAAGTGTTACTTGAATATGTTTTCTATTATTAGTCAATATTAGTAATTAATGAAAAGTATGAATGTTGCTGAATAAAGAAACGAGAAATATTCCAGAGAAAATTACGTTTATATTATATTATTATATTTAGAAAATCGGACGGTGTTACAGAAACGTTAAGGACTCTAGGGAGAGAGGAGAAAAGAAAAGAAGAATTAGATGCATTTACAATATTACTGCGGGCAATGATATCGGGGAAGTTCATAAAAATCCATTGCTATATTAAAATACCTTTGGAATGATTGTCACGAGTTTAAATTAAATTAGGGCGACAAAGAACGGATAGCAAAGAGTTCTCTTATTGGGGTATTTTGGAATAATATAATATACCAGGATTACTCTAAAAACTCTTCTTTGCCTGAAAATCTTAAATCTTTTACAAAAATATGCTTCCCTTTATTGTAGTAACATAAGGATGGTCATTATTATGTAGCGACGACATTACTGGAGGAAATAAGGGGATGCTTGACAGGATGATGTACGGTGGGGATCTTCCCCGTGACCGCCACGAAAAGGCCTGCCCCGAAAATTTATTGGCCTATTATATCATTATAATAAGAAAATCACAAGTTGTTTTCTACTTAATTATAACTTTAATCATTACTTTTTGGCAATTTCGCCAACATATTAGCCTCATTAACAGGATTTATAATTTGCCTCATTTAAGCAGTAAACGTTGCTCCAGTGTTTTGGTAGAGATCTTTAATTCTAAACGTAGCCAATGCAAATTATATTTTCTTTAAAATTATTTGCCTCATTGAAGAATTCTGTTTTTTCAACTGAAGAGGAGCATAAAAATTCCATCACTTGTGAACATACAAGTGTCTCAATTGCTTACAGCTTTAATGGCTAAGCTTATTAACAACTCAATATACCTCTGAATATTTTATGATACCATTTATATATAAGTAATCGAGTTTGAGCTCTCGTAAAACTTAATTGTATTTACGGTGTTTGAATATTTCTGTATCATTCTATAACATCGCACGTATTAGAGTCTAATTGACTTTTAATCGCTTTCTTCTTCAGGCTATTTCTCGTTGCGAAAGACTTTTTTATCCAAAAGATTTCGATACCCATACAGCAATACGCCCCACACTAAGGATTTTACTAGTATTTTCCCGATTCCTTTATGAAAATCCTTCATCATCAATTCCCTTCAGCTCACAAAAACTAACCTGTCAATTTGCCTAATATAAATCCGAAGATGTATGCATTCATGGTGTCTCAAATGACATTTATCAACTCGGGTATCACTTCTAAATCAAAAATAAGTCTTATAGTCTTTGTTTCATTGAAAATCTGTGCTGAATTCGCTATCACGACTAAAAGTCACCAATGCATAAAATTTTCAATATGAAATGCCTACAGCTAATGTTACACCTAAATGTTACAACTAAATTTAGGGAATAGTCGCATTAGTACTGTTGAATAAAAGTAAAGTCCATGACGCGTGACATGCTATTGATAAAGTCTAGCCAAACGGCATTCGCTGTGGGTGGTACGTGATCGACTCCCACGCTGCTGTATTAATCTGTTCGCGACCGCATTAGAACTGTTGAATGTCGATGAGAATTTTGTCGGTGATTAAGGGTTGTTAATGGTGGTCAGCAGTTTTGTTTCTCACTGAGTATTTAATGGTTATAACAGCGGATTTCGCCGGTTTCCCGACTATTTTTCGAGAGGAAGAAAACGAGGAGAATTACAGGGTGCGATGGAACTCCCGCCAAGAAATCCTATTTCTTACTTTAGAAGTTTGTACGGAGTGTATCAAATTTGGGAGGTGAAATAAAAGATGTGGTTATGTGTCTTCAATTAACTTTAGAACAGTATTAAAATATGAGAATTGTTAGAATTGTTATCAATGTAATATTTATGTATGTTTAGGCACTCAAAGGAAACTCCGTCAATCGGAAGATGCTGATAAAGATCAGAAAGCACCAACAGTTAAAGATAGCAAAAGACAATAGATAGCTGCAATAAAATAAATCTAACAGAGCAAATAAAAAATACATAAAATAAGTGATGAATCCATAAATTAACCTCGATACATTTCGGCGAGATTGTCTTGTTCCAAAATGAGAAGGTCTGATCAGAGGTCATAAACGAGGCCGAGATGCCATGATGAGCACAGCAGAATGAATTGGAAGGAAGAATACTTGGAATTGCTAGGTTTGGCAGCTCTCAAATGCCTTGTTTACCGAAATTCCGGGATGTTTGGGTTTCTGGAAGAGGCTGAGTCATGGAGATTCTGCGAGATATTAGTCAGACGGAAAGGGATGCAAAAGGGGGAAGGAAGTCAAAATAGAGCGATAGAGAATAAGATGACGTATTACGGAAGCATTGCTGAGGGTAGAGATACAAAGAATCGATTTGAACGACCATCCTTTGATATTCCTGTATGTTTGAATGAAGAAAGAAATTACTCGGAAGAGGATGAGTGGCAGAACGTTCAAACATTTGTGATTGATGGGAAAAAGTAAGTTTGAATGAAAAGGGAAGTTTAGTATAAAATAGAGGAAACAAAATTCTTCGCAATACAGTGAATTCATTATATATTACTTCAATCCATTATATATTTAATATTACTAATCGTTAGTATTGATATTTTCCAGTTTCTTTGCGATGCACAGTGGGCTAGAATCGAAAAAAGCTGGCCAAAAATACGAAAACGTTTTTTTTGAGTGAGGACTACGAAACTTCGCATGATTGATTTAGAATAAATTCTGCATAGAACTATGGAGGTCATTTAAGTAGGATCCTCCCCATTAAAATTATACAGGCGGTCAAAGTTGACCAATTTTTGCGAAAATTTCCAGTTTTCGATTTTTCACGAAATTCTTCAACTTCAAGTCAATTGTGAACACAAACTAGGAAAATCATCGAGTAAAATATGATGCCATTTTATAAATATGTTCTTTGTCCTTCATAAGACTTGGTTTCAATGAGCTCTGGTGAATATTTATGTACTTTACATGACAAAATGGCGGACCCTGATTTTGGAACAACTTTTTACCTAAAGTGAGAAAAAAAGTTGATTGAGACACCGTGTGACACGGAGTTATTTAGACCACGATAAACTACAAACCTTCGTTAATGGGAATCTGAAATAAAATCTTGCCCCAATTTGCCCCAATAATATATAAGTCGACTTTTCGACGACGCTGCAAGGGCCAAATCCGCGCGGCGGAGCACCGTCCTCCGCTACGCTCTCGTGTTTTGGGAGGAACAACGAGCAAATACGATTCTGATTCGTTCTTTTTGTATATTTTGAGCATTATTATACTTCGTACATATCTTAGATAACTATGTTTGTGATTTTGATACTGAATGCTTCTTCACTCTCACTCTCAACTATACTGAAAATTTTCTTACAAAATCGATACAAAAAGCCACCACTTTGTGTAATTTCATGACAGTAATGAAATATAATTGTGATATTATGAAAATGGTGGCATATAGCGTAGCATTTTCTTCAAATACAAAAATTGGCCACATCTGGAGTTGTTTTGGTGACCGTCGCAGTGCTCTGGAAAAGTTCGGCAAAGGGCTCGTTTTATGACAGGCAGCTGCGCTTTTTCCGGATTAAAAGTACCCTAAGAATTGCATGTCCATGATTTTTCCTTACAAGCTTAGGAATAGTTCAGTTCTATTTGAACATTGGATAAGAAGGTGTTGTGTTTTGTAGCTACGACAGTTCTGTGAAACAAGAAGTCTTCGACAATCTCCTGGTAGCATTCCTCGAGTGAGGTTTTAGATATTTCATAGGAATTATATGTGGTGAGGTATGTTTTTTCATTATATATTCCCTTTTATTTAATGTATCAGAATACGGTGGTAAATATGATGTATTTTCTGATCGTTTTAAAATGTGCTCACATTATTTGAGTGTTCTCTACTCCCTTTGTCCTGCATGTATTATAAAATGCTACATTTGCGGTGAGAAATTTTCGAATGTGAACAATCTATCGTCGATTAGTAATCGAAAAGTGGACGCAGAAAATTTGTACTATAGCATTTCTTCGCTGCATGGTTGAATTAGAATTTTTTGAGTGTTTATTACATATCTTTCCTACTTACCTTTAAGCAACTGTAGGTGAGAGTACCATATTGATGAGTATGATGTTATGTCATAAGACGTACCCATGGAACTTATCTTAATATTCTTAAGTAGGCTCGTGGTAATCACAAATTACTGTTTTGAGGAGAGAAAATATCATATTCAGGAGAGAAAATATCATATTCAGAAAGAGTTTAGAAAAAAGATGGGACTGATTGTAGATGTACCTAAACCAGGATATGGCTCCACAAATTATGGAAATACATCAAAGCGTTTCTTTAAAAGTCCGCTAGTTAAATCTAGCAGCTGAAATAACAGGTGCGAGGTTGAATTTATTTTTATTAATGCGTAATCTTTTATTAAATGTAAAAAACAGGACACTGAAAAAGATAAAGAAGAAATTTTCACTCACAAAGATAAGAGTTCTGTATATGGTTTGTTTTATATTATTAATTTTTTTCCTAAACTACCGTCTCCCAAATTTTATTATACATTTCCTAAAAACAATTGACTAAGATCTCATAAAAAGATTCGCCAATATCTTGAAGGTAATTTCAAGTGGTTTTCCACTAAATGAAAAAGCGTTCAAAGATTATTGCTGTGCTACAGCATAGATGTATGTCCGATTATATCCGTGGTACTATATGCCACCAACAGTACATAAAGTACTTATACACGGGGCTGAAATAGCAAAACAGGCAATCCTTCCGTTAGGGCAACTGACAGAAGAGGCAATGGAGGCCCGGAATAAAGACGCAAGGAAATACCGGGAGAGATACACAAGGAAACACTCCAGAGTGGCCACGAACGAAGATTTGTTCCGAAGATTACTTCTAACTTCTGATCCGCTAATTTCAATATCGGCACCAGTTAGAACAACGAAATGATCGAGGAATATGAGCAAAGAGATTAAGGGGCACCTAGTCATGAACAATGAGGAGGAATTGGCTTATGGGGATGAAGATTCTTCAGACGAGGAATGCATTTAATAGAAAAGGTAATTTATAAAAACACCGTATACTACATTATAAACTCACTTAAAACTTTGACTGCATGATTTAGTAGAAATTTAGCATTATCGCACAAAAGTAAACTAATATATGATATTAATATCGCTTACGTGGTCCCATACTTTAAAGCATAACCCATTTTATTTTTTACAATCATCACCCTACAAGAAATGCTGACTTTGTAAAAAATATTGATGTCTAAGATATGTACAAAGTATAATAATTCTCAAAATATACAAAAAGAACGAATCAGAATCGTATTTGCTCGTTGTTCCTCCCAAAACACGAGAGCGTAGCGGAGGACGGTGCTCCGCCGCGCGGATTTGGCCCTTGCAGCGTCGTCGAAAAGTCGACTTATATATTATTGGGGCAAATTGGGGCAAGATTTTATTTCAGATTCCCATTAACGAAGGTTTGGAGTTTATCGTGGTCTAAATAACTCCGTGTCACACGGTGTCTCAATCAACTTTTTTTCTCACTTTAGGTAAAAAGTTGTTCCAAAATCAGGGTCCGCCATTTTGTCATGTAAAGTACATAAATATTCACCAGAGCTCATTGAAACCAAGTCTTATGAAGGACAAAGAACATATTTATAAAATGGCATCATATTTTACTCGATGATTTTCCTAGTTTGTGTTCACAATTGACTTGAAGTTGAAGAATTTCGTGAAAAATCGAAAACTGGAAATTTTCGCAAAAATTGGTCAACTTTGACCGCCTGTATAATTTTAATGGGGAGGATCCTACTTAAATGACCTCCATAGTTCTATGCAGAATTTATTCTAAATCAATCATGCGAAGTTTCGTAGTCCTCACTCAAAAAAAGCGTTTTCGTATTTTTGGCCAGCTTTTTTCGATTCTAGCCCACTGTGCGATGTCACAGAATATATAGCAGACGTTTATCTATTTCTTCTATCTAGCCTATAGCCTATATTATAATAGCCTATAGTAATAGGAGAGTTCCCTTTCTGTTTGGAGCACACATAAAATGAATAGTATTCCACTCTATACATTAAATTGACAAACAAATCATTCTTATACACAGTCAGTCACAAATCGATTCTTCGACATTGGCGCCACACTCATGAGATTTTAAATTGTTTTTCTCTGGTATTAGTCAAAGTCTATCTTTTGAAGGCGCATTTTATCCCTCCAGTATTCGTTTTTCGGATTTGTTGCCGAAAAATATATGGCAATCAATAACTTTCAATAACAGATTTATCCTATTTTGGTTGGTTTTCTTCCTCGATTTTTGAGTGTAGAGTATATCAAGTGAAAAAAGAAATGAATCGACTCGAAGGACTAAAGGATCTTTCGTTCAAAGTCTAACATTAATCTATAAATTTGTCGCTATAAAATAATAAATGACAGAATACTTTATCTTTACGATACATTCCTTCGATATTATGAGATAATCGGATTGTAATTGTAATATATTAGATCAATCGTTGGATTGTGGGAATAATTTAAGAATTCATTCCTATTACTCAGAGTGTTATATTTGATAGGAAATAAGTATTACATATGATTAATTATTGTTATGAGGTGAGAGAGAAACTTTTGGTTTTTTAGTGCCAGAAGTTGCATGAGCTCAAATCGTACAGAAGGTTCGTTATTTCGTCCAATCTTTTATTTGGTATTAAAATTTATTATAAATAAATAAAATGCATAAAACATTTTTTGCAGCAGCAGAATCTTCTGCGAGAACTTAAAAATATATTTTACATTTTAAATTTTACGTTCTAAATTAGGTGATCGAAGAGGGGAATTTTAAATAAATACGATTGAATAATTTTTAAAATAACATTTAGAAAGAAATAGCCTTATAATATGACGGTATAACATATTTTTCTTCTTTGACTGCGCCAATATAGGGAGAAATATCACCAGAACTATCAACGTTATCGAATATCAATGCAGCCACGCAAAGTCAGAGTATTCCTGAGGTAATGGAAATTTGATTTATGTTATAGGCACCTACATTCTCTACCACAAGAACATTGGAGAGATAAGCGAATGGCTTAAGCAGATCGGATATAAAAATCGTCCATCTCGCAAAAACCTTTCCCTGCAAAACTAGACCTAGAAACACGTCTGTAATTTAAGAGCAGTACGTGGAAAAGGCCTTCAATTTTCGAGTTCTGTGTGAAGGAAAGGCGATGATCTGTCGTTATCAAAGCAATCGAAAAGGAATCTGAATAATCGAACGTTTTCATTCAAACCGCTTTTTCTTCCTTTACGCTTGGGTTTTTCAGATTTTTCTTTCGATAGAAGCTGACAAAAACCGGCTTCAAAAATATTTTCCTATTTCTCCGTCGACGGCCTCTATTTGAGACTAAACGAGAATTGGAGAAGAGAAATTTTCTATTGGAAAATCGCACATTGGGCAAGAGTAAAAAATGTTTTATTGGAGTGCGGGACTTGAAAATTTACTTAGAAATTCTTAAAAACTCTATGTAATGATGTGAGTCGTGTGTCTTTAAGCTTACGTATTATAAAAAGACACAGGGTCGCAAACTTGAAATTTTTTTAACGATAAGCAAGATTAAAGATTAAAAAAAGCATTTTAATTCGTATAAATATAGAAGCTATTGGAGATAAATACGTATGGCGAAAGTGGCAATGCAGTAATTTGACATGAATGTGTATCTTTTGATTTTTCAAATAGTTTGAGGTCATTGAATTTGTGATAATGATAGTAATTACAGTGTAAGGCTACCGTAAATTCAGTAGCTTTTATTTTTGGCCGGCTTTGCTTAGCTGTGATTATTCGAGAAAGTGATGTTTTTCTGATTATTTTAAGTAACAATGATGGGGAAAAACAGGACAGTTAAGTAATTTATTATTTTGAAATTATTTTCAAGTTCATGTATTTCTATGCTACCTTATGTCGCAGAGATCAATCAAAGCACATATATAATCCGGTTTTCCTTCTCATTACCGGTAATTTATCTTGGAAATTACGTATGCATCTTCCTTAAAACGCAAGCCAACGAGGACACTCCTCCCTTAATATTTAGAGGAATTAGATGTTTGGTATCCATATTTGTCCGAGGATTAGTCCTTATCTCTGACACACTCTAATCCTCCATAAAATAGGCTAGCCATAAAATAGACTAAATACTCGAGGCCAGATGAGCCGCAATAAAGAAGGAGCTTTAAGTATTGCGTGGATTTAAACAAAAATTTAAGTGACCGAAGATAAAGAGCAAATTTAATTTACAGTGGAATTTTAAAAGTGACGAAGTTTAAATAATCGCTAGGAAAAGTAATGTTAAATGTATGTTTCCATATGTGTTTATTTTTCTTTAGGCCAACATTGAAAAGGTATATTTAACACAACAGTTGCTCTTATAGATTATTTTAATATTTTTTATAATTTACTCATTTTCTTCTTAAAATTGGTTTTAAATTTTTCAGATCACTCGTTTATGACTAAAATATACAATACCGCGATATGCAAGTAACTGTTTTAAATGTTCGAAATGGGGTAAACAGGAGACGAATCAGATTTACTGTGTCGGACTGTATCGGATGATTTACAATATCGGATTTATTATATTAAGAATAAGAAAATCTATAAGTAAATGGGGAATTAAAAACCATAAAAAATTTCGTCATCTGCATGTTTGATACAAAATATCACAAAATTACCATTTTAATTGTTACCCTTAGCTATTTGTATAGCAAATCATAAAATGGATTAGTTGAAGGTAACATAATCAATCAAGGATATAGAGTCCATATTAACATATGGTAATTATTAACATACAAAATTAATATACAAAAACGTAAAAAATATCCATGAAGCTTTTATAAAATTTATTAAACCACAATAATACGATAGAAATGACCATGGTTTCTTAGAATCGATACATCTTCAGGTGAAGAGTCAGGAAACAAGGCAGCATCCATGTCATCTTTTCCTTTGTCGCCCATTACTTCTATTCCCCTTTGGAGCTTTATCCTTATACAATCCTTTTCTCGTCCATTCCGTGCATATGTTCATTCCATTCTTGCTTCCCTCAGTGAATCCACTCGTTAATGCCTACCACAGTCACTTCTAATCACCTCATTCCTCTCTCTAAGAAGTAATATTTTTCTGCAGTCATTCACAAAATATTCATCTCCGATTTTTCTAATAGCCTTTTAGTTTTGGAGGTATCTAGTTTTTTCAGCCCAGATATGTTACAACTGGTCTGATTGCTATCTAATAAATCTTTCGCTTTGTCTCTTTCCTTAAATGTCTGTTCCTACAGATTCATCCAGCAATCCTGTTTGCTTTTGTCACTCGCTCTCCAATTTCTTCTCTGCGTCTTTCGAGTTTGAGAGCGCTATTCCAACATATTATAAGGACATTTCTAGTTGGATAACTATCCATCTCCAGTTTACAGCGTAGGGTTTCCTTTGATGTGACCATTCGTTTGATTTTTTCGAAATAGCCAAATTAAAGTTATGCTGTGATATTAAGTACTTGCCGGAGTTTTTTGTAGGTGATCATCGCTATCTGTCAATAGAATGGCATCATCAGCATAAGTATTTACTGTGGAAGCATTTCCCTTCAAATAACTGATCATGTTGTTCTTTTCGCCTATTTTAAGCGACTTTCATCCCCTCCTCACTAAGAACAGGAAAAGTAAAACCTCAATTTCATTTTCTCCTCCATGGAGCTGTATAATGCGATTGCTATGCTCTGGTTAATAAACATTAAGGAAACTCATATTCGTCGCAAATATTATACGTTGATGCGCGGTCCTTTTAATCCCATAATGAGAGTCAACTGCCCTTTTATCCCGTTTGAGTAGATACATGAAACAATTGAAACACGCTTCCAGATGTGATATCGCTCGCGTTGCCTACCAAATAATAAACGGCCGTTAATTATTGGTGTCATCTCATCTTTTATCATTGGAAAGGCAATTATGCCATGAAAAGGCATTCCGCACGTCAAAAGGCGGTTTGCAGGTTATTAGTGGTGATGGAGCCGACGTTTGCGTTAATTTTTTGTTTTCAAATCTTCACTCCCTTTTTAAATGGTTGATCTCGTGTGCATTTGATTTTCCTTTATTGCTTCGTTCCAACTTTTATATTTGTAGATATGTGATAAGGACGCAAAAAGGTTAGTTGAACGGAAGCCCTCATTTATGTTCTAGTAAAATATTAGATAGTAATTAACGAGAATAATCTGGATAGGTCAACAGTAGAGCATAGATTTAAACACAAAAGCTTCACGTCAGGTCTGCAAAAAATATGACCAACTGTGCCGTCTGCAGCGTCATTGAGAATTGTACGGATTTGCGGATATTTATAATCGTCGAGTGTGAAACAAGAATCAAAGGCGAGCCTTTGAAGGGTCATTTTAGAATTTACTATGTTGGCCTTGACTTTGTGGTAGGCTTCCATTATGATGAAATGAAAGGATTTAAAATCAGTGGTACGGTAAATTTTTGAATCCTTTCGGGTCATTTTAGGTTATTATTCTCTCATTTAATTCGAAATTACAAAAACCTTTTATCAGAAAACTGTTATGTATCACATCATTATTCATTCGTATTCAAAAATTTAATTGGATTCATAAATTGAAATATTATAGTACCTTAACGACTAATTAAAGTAATTGAAACGGACCAAAGTACAGTTCCCCAAAATAAAATCGAACGGTGTTGTCAATGGTGCA